>JAYEVE010000273.1:0-653946 GCA_036346375.1 Guadua angustifolia | reverse complement strand
GCGAATCCATGAATCGATGCTAAGATGACATAGGTCAAAAGAAATGTATGAACAACACTAGTAAGAGATGAAGACTCGAGCGAAGAGTAGTCACCTAGATCTCGCCACCGCCTTGGCCACCCGGTCGTCGCCATCGTGAAGGACCACCATGACCCTCAAGCCGATGCATAAGTGGGCGCCGCGACTGAAGCGGCTGCCTTGGTGGGAACCTTCTTGGGACGATCAGTAGTAGTGTAGAGAGCAAATTGTACAACATCGGTAGTGAGCTTGTCCACAATTGTTGGAATCTTCAACCTCCAGTACTATAGAATGGTACATCATTATCGCTTTATCTGGGTCGGTTTTTAAGTTTTTAGAAAAAAAGATTGTGATATATGACTTAGGAGGGGGTGTTAATAATAATCACTATCGGTTTTCAGGTTAGAAGTGATTGTGATATAACACTAGGCACATCACAATCGATTCTAACATTAGAACCGATTGAGATGTGCCATGCACATCACCGTCGGTTTTTACCTAAGAAGCGATAGTGATGTGCTCATGCACATCATTATCGGTTCTTGTGTAAGAACCGATAGTGATGTACATGCTCATCACTATCGGTTCTTGTGTTTCTCATCACTATCGCTTCTTATAAAAAACTGATAGTGATGTGTATGCCAATCACTATCGATTCTAACATAAAAATCAATTGCGATATGCCAACGTACATCACAATCGATTCTGAGATAAGAACCGACTAGGGGTGAAATGGATCGGATATGGATCGGAAACCACTCATTGTATTTGATCCGTATAATTTTATCGGATCAGATTCGGACACACATAGTGCCGGATACGGATTTGGACATGGATAGTGCCGGATACGAATATGGATAATATTCGAATGAATACGGATAAAATAAGTTCGGATAACCATCGAAACGGATATTTTTCGAATAATACGCGTGAACATTAAATACAAACAGAGTGATGGGCTACAACGAATATTGTCGATAAGAAACCAACATAAATTGTATAGGACATTGAGAGATCAAGACCGTTAAACCATACAGTTTATAGTAATACACTGAGTCACATCTCAGAATTGCACTTGTACATCATCCATAGAAGTTGCACACCATTCATAGAACTATAGAAGTATATAAAAGTAAAAAAGCACATGGATGGCGGTAAGCATTAGTCAGGCAATTAGGGGCCATGGCCTCCATGCTCATTTTTTACACCCAAGAGATTTGAAGTGAAAGCAAAAGAAGCGATCAAATTTTTGGTGCACAAAACATGACATCCTAGCTTCAGATAGAGCATCACCATATAATCACAAAATACACAGATACCTGAAATGTGAAGCATTAAAGCAACATAAAATTATTAAACTTTGTATCAGAAATAACACATAAAAAAATTAGAAACAATTAGGACGAGGCAAAAAACCTTCAGCGCAATGAGAAAGCCGACGAAAATATCTCTAGCCGACGAAAAATTGTCGGATTCCTGTAGTGATCACAAACCCTTAATTGTTTAATTAGCAACATTGCATGTGATGACCTTCATTAAGCTCTCTAGGTGTCAACTAAAATATCATCCTATGTACAATAGATATTTTAATTAACATCACACACAAACAAAGAGACAGGTTGATAACATCAAATAATTTTTATTTATCATGTAAAAAACCTCTTGATCGATTGCCTTTTCATTGACCTCCATATCAACCACATCTATGAATGTTGCAACCTTTTCCTTAGAAATATTAATCCCTAGCAGTGTAGAAAGACAAATAAAAATTAATATGTGATTCATGCAGATTTCATAATTATGAATAGACAGCTACCTTGTTTTGAAGCAAGTGTCCAATCCTTGATACAAATCAATGCTTCGACCATTTCTGGATCTAGTCGACTACGATATGGATCAAGAACACGCCCACCAGCACTGAATGCAGACTCTGAAGCAACACCTGAATAGCCAATACATCTCGAGCTAATTGTGAAAGGACAGGAAAAGTCCCTTGTCTATCCCTCCACCATGCCAACACATAAAACTTGTCATCATTGTTTTCAATATACCTTATACAAGGTTGTTTCATGTAGATTTCCAATTCAATGTTGTCATCATGGCTTGTCATAGTTTGGTCATACAAATATTCTTGTATCTCTTGACTGATAATGACAGATTTTGAAACCTCACTAGTTTGTGAAGATTGTGCAGCAGGTGTGATGACATTGTATGCTTGAAACAATTGTTTAACTACATCCATGAATGCAGTAAGTTCACTGTCATACATCTCACGGTAGATCTTTCTCATAAAATACTCTAGCAGCCTTTTCTTATATCTTGGATCAAGAAAGCATGCAATTGCTAAAGCTATTTTAATTTTATCCCAATATTTTTCATACTTTGCTTGCATTGCATTAGCCATACAAGAAATTGTTTCATCACAGTCATGACTCTATTCTTCAATTGCTAACTTGATGTCACAAAATTTCCACCAAAAGAGATTAGCTGTTGGATATAAATGCCCTGGGAATAGATCAGTTGCATCACTAAATTTTTGCAAACACGTTGATAGAGATTGTGCCTTATCCCAATCTTCATCCGTCGGAGCACATCTCCTATATTTGGTCTCATTTAAGAACCTTTCAAAAGCCCTCTTGAAATAAACAACATTACTTAACATGGTAAAAGTGGAGTTCCATCTTGTTGGAACATCCAATGAAAGACCTTTTCCAAACCTCGGAGCAATACTCCCACTGTAATGGGGAATTTTTAACAATTGCAATAGTTTCTCTAATGTTTTTGACTGATGATGCAATTACTTTTAAGCCGTCTTGAGCAACAAGATTTAAAATATGGCATAAACATCTCACATGAAAGAAGACTCCACATATCAAAGGCTCATGCTTCATGAGTATTGGAACCAGTTCTTTGACACATTTGTTATTAGCCGATGCATTGTCTAGAGTTAGAGCAAATATTTTTTTTTCAAGGTTCATGGCCATCACACCCTCCACAAATTCATTGGCTAGGTTTTGCCCAGTATGGTTTCCTTTCACATGCATGAATTTAACAATCCTTTTCTGGATATGCCAATTGTCATCTATCCAATGAACAGTTATACACATGTACCCCTTGTTTTGATTTGAAGTCCACATGTCCATGATGCAAGAAAAACGACATGAAATAGACTTGAACATGTTATATAACTTCTTCCTTTCCTCTACAAACATCTTCATTATACTACTCCTTGTACTAATGCGAGACATTAGTGAGAAACCAGGACGCAAAGAATTAATGAAGTCAATAAAATACTCATGCTCTACCATATTAAAGGGGTACTCATGCATAACCATTGCTAACTACCATTTTCTTAGGCTAGATTCTGCATCATACCTGTATGTCTGTATTGTGCCATCACTACTTGCCAATCTTTGCAGCCCTTTCACAAGATTGTGCTTGTTTTTCATATGATTCCAGAATACAGTTGTGCCTCTCATGGTATTTTTATTGCCTTTGTAACTGCACTTCTTGCATTTTGCCCATTGTTCTCTCACCTCAACACCATCTGGTCCTATTTTTGTCACCCAAATATCATTGTAGTATTTCCAAACCTCGGAGGTCTTTGCCTTCTTAGAGGGGGGTTCATTCTCTTCAGGTTGATTTCTTGTTCCTCCTTCATCATTACTAGCTGCAACTTCCGTTAATTGGAGTGAACTTGGTGTAGCCACACTTTCACTAAGTGGGGTAGGATGATCTGCCTCACTACCACAAAAATTTGCACTCACACTTCCTGAGTCCATTCTGAAACAAATTATAATAACAGTTATAATAACCGATAACCATATCAACAAAGCAGAAGTTTCTTGTCATTGTCGCACATGCACTTACCTCTGAGAAATGTTTGCTGAACAGTTAAACCAAACAAAGCAACATAAGCACTTGGCGGTGCATACAGCTCACCACACGCACAAGCAAGGTAGTACTCGTTTGTCTCCTATATATATCGTTTCTGGGATCTCAAATTTTGTATTTGTAATTGTTTCGAACAGAAAAATGTACCTGCGGTGGATATCCAAGCAGACTATTATTTAACTACAACAGAATATCATGCTTGCATCAGTTTCATGTATACACAGATGCACATAAATTGATGGAAAATGCTAGCAGAAACTGGTTGAAATAGCATACCGCCAAGCTAGTTCACAAACTAGTTCTTCTGGAGCTGCCGGCAGAACCTGAGTGTTTTAGAGTAACAAATAATCATGCAATCAACAGAACTGATATGCATTACGTTGTGGGTATATTCATTGACATTTCCATATTTCACTAATTATCAGTAGTTAGCTCATTATGAAAAAAAAATCCTAAACAGTTTTAATAGCCGAGTAGGAAGAAAAGTGACATACTGCATCTTCATATGGATTGCAATTGTTCTTAGACCACAGCCTTAAGAACTCCTGGTGAAAATGAAATCACCTCTTCAGCGATTCTACTATAAATGAGTCACAAGGTTTCTAAAGGCATAAAGCTGCACTAAGGTAAATCTCCCCATACATAGTTGTGCATGAAGTCAAAGTGTAATTTAACTTGTCAACATTTTCAGGTTTAAGACCAGATTCGAATCTTTCTTCATATGAATTAGCAATCCAATATCTGCTGGAGTCAGGAGTATGCACCTTTGACCTACCACACACACTAAACCATATTCAGTACCTTATTTGTTTTGTACAAGTGTGGATTAAATTAGAAATGGAATGAATATGACATCCTCAAACTCAAGGATCTTTTTTCCATATATATTTAGTTACTGCAACAGGTTGAACACATCACACACCTAAGCACTAAAGGTTAATTTCTACATTGACAATTTCAGAAAGTGGATTAATACATCAAAAATGGAAAAACAAAGATGTAGTGAACATTTCAATGGACGCCTCAAAGGATGAAAGTGGATTAATACACCAATGCAGTTTTACTTAACCAGTTGAGCAGTGAATAGATTTCTGAACCGAAGATTTACATCTAGCACGTACCTGGTGCCACAATAGCAAGAGCTAGTGCATTGCTTTCTTCAACATCTGCAATCGTGGGGTTTACTTCTTCATCCAAGTTCTTCACGCAGCATAGAGTAAAGCATGTGAGGATTCAAAGAAACAGGCACTGCTGAATCAGCATGAAGATAGATCAGAATAGATTGGAAGTACTAATAGATCCCCAGTGGTTGCCGGTGGCAGAGTCGACGGAGGGCCGGAGGGCGGAGTCGACGGAGGGCCGCGCTGGGCTGGAGGGCGGAGGAGGGCGGAGTCGACGAAGGGCCGCGCTGGGCGGAGGGAGGGCGGAGTCGACGGAGGGCCGCGCTGGGCGGAGGGCGGAGCCGACGGAGGCGGAGGGCGGAGCCGACGGAGGGGTGCTGGGGGCTAGGGCGATTTGGGGAACGAAGAGTCTCTGATACATGGGCTGATGGGCCAAGCTGGGCTATTGGGCTAAGCTAGAATTCGGATATTACCCGGCGAATGGTATCCGAAAAAATGGTCGGATATTATTCGAGATATCCGTATTCGGGATATTTTATCCATGTCCGAACAAAATATCCGGATATCCGAGAAATTATCCGAATTGCTATCCGAGACGCTTTAGTCGATTGGTCAGAAATTATCCGTACCATTTTCACCCCTAGAACCGACTGCATTCATTTGCATTTTGTGTTATCTCGTGTTGTGATGAATGCAGTTGGTTCCATGTGAGAACCGGCAGAGATATTTATATCAATTCAGTCGGTTCCATAGAAGGACCGATGGAGATTGCGTTGTGAATACAGTTGGCTTAAGAACCGATACAAATATGTTGAATGCAGTCGGTTCGGTTAAGAATCGACACAAATAGAAGCTGCAAAGTGCAAACCCTAGCTAAAAAGTGGGCTTGTTCATTTGCCCACACATTTCTCCCAGACCGTAGCTCCTCGATCCCCATCGCACTTGGCGCCACTGTCCCTCGACACCGCGTTCACCTCAGGCTCAGTGAAGGATCGAGATGGCGAACAGAGGAGGAGGGGATGAATGGTCGCAAATAAATTTTCCCCCAAAATGCTCCAACTATAACCTCGACAAGATCGCTCAAAGAAAATCGTGAAAAACCCGAAAAACTAGACAACTATGTGTACTCCTAGCTCGCATAGATAAGTACCATAAAATATGTGAGGATTTTTGAGTCACAATTCTGATTGTCTAGTGTCCAAGATAAAGAGGAATCAATCCAACTCTTGCTTTTAGAAAGGAGATCAACTCAAATCACAAAAGTCACTTTCAGAAAAGCAAAAGCAGAATTTCCAGAAACTGTCCTCAATTTGAACAGGAGGTTGGTGGGATTCTGTAGCTCAAGAAATTTCGAGAATTTTTCTCCCTATGAGTAGAAGAGTTGTGAAGAACTTCACCAAATTTCACCTCAAAAAATATCTTACATAAAAAATATGAAAAGTCTAAGAACACAGTCAGTCAAGAACTTTGAGCAAAAAGCTTAGGGCTCGGTTTTCACCTCATGGCGCCAAAACGGTGCAACAAGTGATCTCTAAAATTTTTCTACAGGTGGATATGAGAGTCCTGCATCTTCTTCAACAAGAATCACTTAAAAAGGATTTTTCTAGATTTTTATAAAAATCAAATACTAAATGCTGCGCGAAGAACAAGTTCTGAACAAAGTTGGAACTTGAAAGAAAAGATGATCTCTACTCAATCCAAGAGTGCAAAAGAGATGTAAAACCATATGAACACACTCAAAACATCCAAGAAGAACAGCATTTAGAAGGAAGGGAGGCAAATCCAAAATGCGAGAAAGTAAGTTGTGAGAATGTAATTGTGGGAAAGTAAATGCTGAATTTAAATTGCGTAAAGTAAAGACATCATGTAAATGTGCAAAAATAAATTCAGAGTTGGATGAAAAAAACTTTCATTTCTGGAAGGAGAGGTTACAAAGCCTCACTTTCATGTGGGCAAAGCTCAAAGGAGCATTCAAAAACCTCAAAACCTTCAAGAGGAGAAGGCCACCCCTTCCCCTCTATTTATACTACTCTTGGGCCACCTACCACCCTTGGATGAGCCTCCAAACCCTAGAACACTCCATCAAGGGCTAGGATTAACCCACTCAACCAGCCATGCAAGGGCTCACCCAAAACCCACACACACAATGGATTTTCTTGCACAGTTTTCAAAGCACACTAACTAGACCCGCTATCCTATCAACTAGACCGCAATCCGATGGTCCTCATTGATTCACGCAGCATCTAGCTAGGATCATCTCCTTTCCTTGTCTTCTTGACTTGCCCGGACTCCGTCTCCGATCATCTTCCGGTGATCTCTCGACCGTCTGAACCTCCGACGCTCCTCGTCTAGTCCCGGTCATTCTCCGTCTTACCATGACCTAGCACCGTAACCCTGCAACCATCAAAGACAAGGAAAAACCTTTCACATAGCAATGCCCACAAAGATATTCAATGATTATCCTAAAATCATTAATTGATCATAATTGCGCTCAATGGTCCGGTGCTACTGCCCCTAGGCCGGTAGCACTAAGAAAAGCAACCAACACTCAAATTGCTTCAAATCCAGTTCACTTCAAATCAAACCAAGCTCAAAACTCGTCAATTACTCGTCACACATAAGGGTAGACCTCCACATGGTCTTTCACTCAGCCTCCGCCTTGGCTAACCTCAAGTAAGGCTTCGTCCTCCCCCGCCCCCGGTGCCAAGGTCATGAAAGAAAGGGGGTAGCAAATGGAGGCATCCGCCGACGCGGGGCCAACTGTGGTGGCGGTGACGCGGACGCTGTGGTGGGTCGGTCGTGCGGGGCACCTGAGCGGCATCCCTCGAGCTGCGGTGTTCGCCGCCATCGGTGCGTTCACCAAAGCGTACGCGTCGCTACTCAAGACCACCACCGTCCACAACGCCGACGCCCTCCTCCGCCTCTCGTCTCCTCGCAGCCCCCCGGCACGCCGCTCCTCACCGTCAGCAACCACATGTCCACGTCTGTTCCCCTACCCTCCCAACTCATCCGGCTACCCCATGTATATTACTCTTGCTGTTTGTGGCTTCTAGTTCCAAGTAAAATTAGATCTACCAATCTAGTTCCAAGTAAAATCAAATCTACCCCATGTATATTTTTTTTTTGATAACGGAAGATTTTATTGATTTCAAAAGCATTACATCAAGATGATACAAAGCCTTGAAAATTACTTCGGCTCCGCTAACATGAAGCACACACCAAACACAAAGAAAAACGAACACACCCACTCTAGTGACTATCAATCCAAGACTAGACCGCCACCCATGAGCACAGGCATAAAATCCATGACCACCGCTAAGTACCGCGTAGCCTCCACCAAAGTAGGTCGCAGCTCCACCTTTTGCAAAGACACCCAAGCACGGAGCCAATGGATAATAGCAAAAATAACTCGCAAAGGAGATTTAATTTGTTTTCTTTTGAAATACTTTATCATTCCCGCTAACCAAATACACCAACACAAAGTTGCGGCACCAAGAAGAACGAGGTTTCTAATGTTTTTGTGAAAACTACGAATCCGACTTCCAAACATATGAGCAACACTTGTTGGACTAGATATACCGAAAGCCAAATAAATCAAGATCCAAATCAGTATGCATAAAACGACAATCAAAGAACAAATGTTTAATTGTTTCGGGTTCAGTAACAAAAACAACATGTTCGCTACCTTGCCAATTACGCTTTGCAAGATTGTCTTTCGTCGAATCACCCTCTCCTAAGATACCACAAAAACACCTTAATTTTAGTGGAGCTTTAAGTTTCCATAATTGTTTATTTAGATTTGGCACATCACATTTAATCAAGGCCTGATAATGAGATTTCACCGTAAATTGACCATTTTGGCATAGATTCCAGCGGAACTCGTCATCCATCGGAGTTAAATTAATGTTTTCAATACGTGAAAGTACTTCATTCCAAGCCACTAACTTTGGTCCAATCAATGACCTTCGCCAAGAGATGTTTGGTTGATCATTTGTGAAAACCTCAGCAATGGTTATAAACTTCCTTCTAACAATACTATATAGTCCCGGATATTGATCTTTAAGCGGCAAATTGCCAAGCCATCTATCCTCCCAGAATCTCACTTGTGATCCATTATTGATCTTGAAGGAACCAAAACGAAGAAACTCATTCTTTACCTTCATCAAATTGGACCAGAAATGAGAATCACCTGATCTCCACACCGCCTGAACTAACGGCTTAGAACCTAAGTATTTGTTCCTAAGCAACTGTTGCCAGGTACCCTCAGTTGTTAAAAGTTTAAACAACCATTTGCTTAACAAGGCAATATTTTTAATATTCAGATCATGAATTCCTAGTCCTCCTTGATCCTTTGGTTGACAAAGTATGTTCCACCTAGCAAGGCGATATTTCCGCTTGGTTTCATCCCCTTGCCAATAGAACCGAGAACGAAAATAATCAAGTCTCTTAAGAACTCCTTTCGGAACCGAAAAAAAGGACATCATATACATTGGCAAGCTGCTTAACACTGAATTAATCAATGTCAGTCTACCTCCCACCGAAAGATGTTTACCCTTCCAACTACTAAGCCTCTTTTCAAAATGATCTTCGATAGCTTTCCAATCTGATTTTCGTAACTACTTGTTTGGTTGTAAGCATGGGAGCCTTCCTCTGAAGTATCTAGGAACCCCATGTATATTACTTTTCGATTTTCTTCTTAGAGCCAATTGTTGAATGCTTTGTATAACTTAATTATTTATTCCATTTCTGTTCCTGATTGCCATAGATACTCTTCGAGGGCCAAATCTTGAACAAAGTGATTATTTTACATGCATTAATTTTTAGGCAATTTCTACCCCCTAGCTCCATTAGCTGCTTGCATGTTGGAAAGAATCATACGGCATTCCTTCTTACCTTGCATGGCACATACCGTATATAGTGTTTTCCATGTATTGCTAGTTACCATACTTAATCTTTCTATGTTGGGTAATTACCATGTATGATCTCTTGTACTCAGTATATTACTAATGGAAACTTATCACACCTCTGTGCGTGGTGTTCTTCCCATCTTCTTCTTCCTTTCTACTTGGTATCAGAGCAGTTCTGATCCCACCGTCGTTCACCCACCATGAGCACCACTACAGCAACAGACTCAGCCTCCTCTCCAACCACCGGCTCTGACTCCTCCCTGGTCATCGGCAATATCACTCAGCCGGTCGCAGCACTGGATCCCATGATCTCTGTCATCAACGTGGCTTCAGTCAAGACTCACGCTCCCATCACGCTCGACATCTCCGGCTCCAACTACTCTCAATGGAGTACTCTCTTCGCCGTGTTTGTTGGCAAGTACGGACTACTCGGCTTCATCGACGGCACTGTCAACCCCAACATCGATGACACCCACCGTCGCCAAGACTTCGTCGTTCGATCGTGGCTCTATGGCTCAATATGCGAAGAGATCTTCGAGATCATTGTTGAGCCCAACCAGACGGCATGCGAGACCTGGACCGTGATTGACGAGCTCTTCCGAGACAATAAGGAGAGTCATGCTATTTTTCTCGAAGTAGAGTTTCGAAGCATCGTCTAGAGTGACATGAGTGTCGCCGAATACTGCCGCAAGATCAAGAAGATCACCGATGCTCTGCGGGACGTCAGGCAGCCGGTGTCTGAAAAAGCTCTTGTCCTCAACACCATCCGAGGATTAAACAAGTGGTTCTCCTCCACCGCTCAACTTCTCCCTTTACTTCACCCGTTTCCCAATTTTTTACGTACTAGGTCAATTCTCGACATGGCTGAAAAGAAGCTCGCCAATGAAGCTGCAGTGGAGGGTAGCACGACACTGCTTTCAACCACCGCCGGGGTCTCCTCCAGTTCCAACTCCAACGGCTATGGGCGCTCTGACCAGTGCAAGCATTCCGGGGGTAAGAAGTGGCACAAGCCATCCAACAAGCAGCGCAACAATGACAGTTGCAACAACTTCAGTAGCGGCACTGGTGTTTTCGGCAGTGGCAACAATCCTGGCAGCTTTGCTGTTCGCGCTGCCAATCCCGGTGGAGGGACATGGTTCTGCTTTAGCCCTTACAACGACCCTCCGTCGGCCTGGTCACCTTCCTGTGGTGGTCCTTGGCGCACTGGAGGGACCGACATTCCTGGGCCGAGACGCACAGCTAGCGCACAGTAGGCTTACTCGGCAGTCGACAGAATTCCAGGGATGCCTACGCTGCCCGCGACTCAATCTACACCGCCATCGTGGGACTCCGCTGGCCTCATCGCCGCCATGAACACCGTGTTAGTGCAAGGTGGCCATGTTGGTGATTGGATGATGGACTCCGGAGCCACTTCTCACATGTCTTCTGACGCCGGTATACTCCATTCTTCCAAACCTTTTCACTCTCCTCCCTTTGTCACCATCGGTAATGGTTCAACTCTACCCATTTCATCTATTGGCCACTCTACTCTACCTACATCAGAACAAAAATTTAATCTGCATAATGTTCTTATTGTTCCTCACATCATCAAAAACCTTCTTTCCGTTCGTCAATTTACTCATGATAATTCTTGCTCTGTTGAATTTGACCCCTTTGGTTTTCCTGTCAAGGATCTACGTACCAAGACCGAGACTCTTCACTGCAATAGTAGTGGTGACTTATACACCTTCCGGCCCTCGGTGC
Source organism: Guadua angustifolia (assembly GCA_036346375.1). Lineage (NCBI taxonomy): Eukaryota > Viridiplantae > Streptophyta > Magnoliopsida > Poales > Poaceae > Guadua > Guadua angustifolia. The sequence continues at coordinate 642,263 of JAYEVE010000273.1, read as the reverse complement.
ACACGGCATCCTCCACCTTTGTCGCAGCAACCTCCACCGACCTATGGCACCGTCGTCTTGGTCATCCTACTCAGGAGAATTTATCTCTTATTCCGCATCTTCCAAAATGTAATAAATCTAGGCATTCTATTTGCCATGCATGCCAATTAGGCAAACATGTCCGGTTACCTTTTCGTCGCTCTACTTCTTTGACTCGTACACCTTTTGCTCTTTTACATTTTGATCTATGGACCTCTCCTATTGCTAACTCATCAAATTTCCAATACTATCTTGTCATTCTCTATGACTTTACCCACTACCTCTGGACTTTTCCCCTCCGCTACAAAAGTGATGTTTTCGACATCCTTCGCACCTTTTATCTATACGTTCGCACACAATTCCGCAAAAATATTTTAGCCATACAAGCTGAAAATGGTGGAGAATTCGTCAACTCTCGCACCTCTACACTCCTTGCTTCCCACGGCACGCTTCTACGTCTCTCTTGTCCTTATACTTCCCCTCAAAATGGCAAAGCCGAACGTACTATCTGCACTGTTAACAACATAATTCGTACTCTTCTCATTCAAGCTAGCATGCCACCCGTTTTTTGGGCCGAAGCTCTTGCTACAGCTACATATCTCCTAAACCGATGCCCTACCACCGCCCTCAATAACTGGATTCCTTTCCAACTCCTCCACAAACAACCTCCCACCTACGATCACATCAGAGTTTTCGGTTGTCTTTGTTACCCAAACATTTCCGCCACCACTGCCCACAAATTAGCACCTCGTTCTACTGCTTGTATTTTTCTTGGCTACCCTAGCTCCCACAAAGGCTACCGGTGTTATAACCCAGTCACTCGCAAGGTCATCATCTCTCGACATGTAGTGTTTGATGAGGCAATTTTTCCTTTTGCCAATGTGATGCCACGGCCTACTGCTGCTGCTTTTGATTTTTTACAGGACGCTTCAGACTCTCAGTTACACACTCCCGTGCATGGGCGCATTCTCCATGTGCCTATAGCACGCCCAGGCGCACCTCCTCCGGCTTCTTCCGACATGGTCGTGACTCCAGCTGAGATGGTTTTTCAGCGCACCCCGGCCTCGCCAGCCTCCAGCGCGTATTCACCAGCTTCTCCCGTTTTTGGCCAATCTTCACCGAGCACTAGGTCATCCCCACCAACTGGACCCGCATCACGTACTGGACTTGACTCTTCAGCCGGCTCGCCTGTGCGACTTCCTGACGTGCTGCCTATTCTACCACAACAAGCTCAGCTAGCTCTAGGGCCTCATCTAATGATCACGCGTGCCAAATCAGGAATCATCAAGCCTGTTGACAGGTTGAACTTATCGGCCACTGCAGACATCTCACCAATTCCCAAGAATTTTTGTTCTGCTCTGCAGGATCCTCATTGGCGCCAGGCCATGGCTGACGAGTATGAGGCGCTCTTGAAGAATCAAACATGGTCTTTGGTTCCACGTCCTGCAGGCACCAATATAGTTTCTGGTAAATGGGTGTATAAACACAAACTTGATACTACTGGTCGTCTCGCTAGCCAAAGCCCGTTGGGTTGTTCATGGTTACTCTCAATGACTTGGCATTGACTTTGATGAGACTTTTAGCCTAGTCATGAAGCCTACCACCATCCGGACAGTTCTCAGTCTCGCCGTCTCTCATTCTTGGCCTATTCATCAGCTAGATGTGAAGAATGCTTTTCTCCATGGGTCTCTTGATGCAACTGTCTACTGTGAACAACCTTTCGGATTTGTGGATCCCTCTCAACCTGCTCACATTTGTCGTATACATCGGTCATTATATGGTCTTAAGCAAGCCCCTCGTGCCTGGTACCAACGATTCGCTTAGTTGTTGGCACCATTGGATTCACCGCCTCCCGATCGGACACTTCACTCTTTATTTTACGTCGGGGTTCTGCTACTGCCTACTTGCTCCTCTACGTGGATGACATCATTCTCACAGCTTCATCTATATCTCTCTTTTGCGGGATATCACAGTCTCACTTGGCCACGAGTTCTCCATGACTGATCTTGGTGATGTGCATTTTTTGCTCAAGATTTCAGTCACTCGTACTACTCATGGAATGTTTCTCTCCTAGTAGAAATATGCTCGTGAACTGCTTTAGCATGCAGGGATGTCCAACTGCAAGTCCTGTGCAACTCCTCTGGATACTCGTGCTAAGCTTTATGCTGATGCGGGTGCTCCTATCAGTGATCCCTCTGAGTTTCGGAGTTTGGTAGGAGCCCTCCAGTATCTTACTCTCACACGACCTGATATTGGCTATGCTGTTCAACAACTATGTCTCTACATGCATGCTCCGCGGGAACCTCATCTTCAGTACCTTAAGCGTGTTCTCCGATATATTCAGGGGACTCTATCTCATGGTCTCTCTTTGCATGTTTCTCCTTCCACAACCCTGACGGCATACTCTGATGCTGACTGGGCTAGCTATCCGACTAGTCAGCGTTATACTTTTGGGTTCTGTGTGTTTCTCAGTGACAATCTCGTGTCTTGGTCCTCCAAACGACAGGCTACTGTTTCGCGCTCCAGTGCAGAGGCGGAATATCAGGCTATCGCTCATGCGGTTGCCGAATGTTGTTGGCTTCGTCAACTTCTTCAGGAACTTCATGCACCCCTTTCTTCTGCCACTGTTGTTTACTGTGACAACGTCAGCGCGATCTATATGTCTTCCAACCCCGTCCAACACAAGCGGATGAAGCACATCGAGATCGATATTCATTTTGTTTGAGAGAAGGTCTCCCTTGGACAGGTTCGGGTTCTGCATGTGCCTTCCTCTCGACAGTTTGCCGATATTATGACTAAAGATCTTCATACGCAACTATTCCTGGATTTCCGGTCCAGTCTTCATGTTCATGCGTCTGTCTCCTGACCATTTGACTGAGGGGGCATGTTGGAAATAATCATACGGCATCCCTTCTTACCTTGCATGGCACATACCGTATATAGTGTTTTCCATGTATTGCTAGTTACCATACTTAATCTTTCCATGTTTGGTAATTACCATGTATGATCTCTTGTACTCAGTATATTACTAATGGAAACTTACCGCACCTGTGTGCGTGGTGTTCTTCCCATCTTCTTCTTCCTTTCTACTTTGCAGACGTACATAAACTTTTCTGGATTACTTGCGGTATCATTGTATCTATTTCTATTGCGATCATTTTCTAGGAGACGATGTCATCGTGTTCTATGCCTGTACCAATTTTTTGAGGAGTTTGATGATCTAGGTGATGACTCTTGAAGAATTTGAGAAATTAAGGGAGGAGAAGCAGAAAGCACTGCTTGCTTTGAAGATTGAAGAGAGAAAGGTTGAAGTTGATAAGGATCTGCAGTCTATATATGCAACCACTTTCGCCCAAGAAAGGATATGATGATGTTTTCATCAAACTGGTAATTTTGCCATTTATGCCTTGTAATCCTTCCATGCTCTCATAACTTATCGGAGATGTGATATGTTTTTTTTTATCATAGGGTTCTGATAAGGATGCTTTGAAGAAGAAAGAAAATGCTGAATGTGACGAGCGTGCTAAGAAGGTCTTACATCTCTTGGCTCTTGCAACTGTTTTGATATACTAATATTTTACTTCCCCCCTATCAAGTTGCTGAAACACTAAAAATATTGTTATTATTCTGCTGTAGCCAACAACCACTTACTCTGGCCTGATGTTTCAGAGGTGGATATGGTGGGGGTCATCGCCCCTCACCCGCTGCTCCGGCAATTCAGGACCAAAACCAATTCCCAACTCTTGGTGGGAATTGAAGTGCGCGTACTGTCGCAAACATCATATGATCGTTACTGTCAACTTTTAAAATTTTGTTCATCATTGAATTACTGTGCCGCTGCTAATCAAACAAATAATTGTGTTGCATGTGGATTATTTCCTGTCTTAGTCGACTTTTGTATATCAGAGTTCCTTGTCGTTTGTCAGAATTTTGTATGCTATCATAGATCCACTTTTATCAGCTAAACATTTCTTACATGTTGCCAGGCTATTTACCTAGTAGTTAGTCTTGCACTCTTACCTTCTAGTCTGTGTATTCATTTGTTTGATATAACTCTGGCCAATATGCTTTCCATGGTGTTTTAGCTATGAATCTTGAAACCTACTAACATTTCTTGTCTTGTATAAGGTGCAACTCGGTTCTGCAAGCTCATAACGAGGCAGTGAATTCATTCGGTGGAAATGGTTCTGCTAAATTTGGAACAGTTGCTACTGTTGTGGCTGTGGCCAATGCGACTGCAATTGAAGCATCCAAAGAGGTAGAAGCAGCGATGAAGATCTCCCTGCGGGCAGCTTTGGGCTCAACTACAAACAAACTTAGCAAGGGTCAATTAGATGATCTCACAATCATGATGGTACGCTCTTCCTCGTACTGTTTACAAAAGAATACCTTAATTAGAATTTAGTATTTTAGTTTTGAATGTCAGAGTTACTGATGAATATAGGCTCACTGTTAATTTCATCTGATATACCGTTGTCAGATTGCTTCGAAGTATCCTAGTTGTAGTCAATCGATTTGATGTTCACTTGTTAGGCTATGTTCCAAAAAAACAGTGACTGGTTACTTCCATAACTGGCGAGTTGGCTTCTGTGGGAGGCAAACCAATCAGATTTACTACTTTGAATAGATGGTATTAAATATCGATTTGCACAACTCAAATCACCTAACAAAATTTCACAACTGGCATAAATACAGCCAAATCAACAGGAGCTCTGCTAGTTACAAGCCGAGTTCCTGATAAATTGAAGATTCACTTTGGAACTTGAAAGCCATTCATTGGTAATGGACAAGAAACTGGTCCATTAGTAAATTTTCAAACCCTAGCTAAGTAGGTGCATGAGTTAGCTTGATGTGGAAGCTCCATTGTTCCATACCACAGAAAATGCTTGTGACTCTCTTGTTATGGTTCCCTGTGTTCTACTGTTGTGTAGTTAACGTCCCTGTGTCATTCAATTTATACTATTTTGTCATTTTGTTCTACTGATCTTTAGAAGCGCAATAATGCAAAGCATGTAGATGTTCTTTTTTGTATTTTTTAGATTTGAAATATGAATTAATGTACCTTCTGAAATATGAAATATCGTAGATATCAGAATTGGACCTGAATAGGACCCCCATGCCTCCGTCGCTCCTGTCCCTCCCGTTGCCCCACGCCCCCCATGCCCCAAATGCCCCAGATCCCGCCCAATCCCCCAACAATGCCACCAATCCAACCTCAAATCTGGTTTCCCCACAAGTGATCTGCTTTCCTGTATGAAATTGCTCCACAACTCTGATGAAGAGAGAGATCTACATGGTCAGAGGGAGGCAGGTGAGAAGACTGACTCGGTGGATTTGGGGGAAGACCCAATCCCTTCAACGCATTCAATCCATAAGAATCGCTTCGGCAGACCTAGGAGAGGGAAGGGGTGCAGTACTTCGCCAGGCCTCAGCGGAAGGAGGAGTAAAGACAGGACAAGACAGCTTCCAACCAGTGGTCCGTGCCGGCATTGAAGTCTATACCTCAAGGAAGCATTCAATGGCGGCGGCCGACGGATAGACATTCAGATCCAGAATTTCAGCCACCGACAAAGAGAAATGGGTTCAGGCAGAGGAACTCGGCGATCAAGAGACAAAGTGGTTTCACCGTAGACCCAGCACGCAACGAGTAGACATGCAACAGAGCCATCAGACCTCCAGGAATCCTCTCCCGTCAACAGCTCTCACAAACCCGAAGGACAGCTTGCAAGACTGGCGAAAGCTGAAGCCCTATGCACCAGATGAGGAAACTGAGGGATGGATTAAGGTCAAACCCCAATACTGGTGGCGGAAGAAGCAAGAGCATTCAACTCCAGTAGGCTCTCCGGAGCAACCGATGCAACGTCGCAGCGGTTCAGACTTCTTCAAGCAGAAGCTGTCAGGTCGGTGTTTTAATTGTTTTTCACTAGAACACTTCGCTAGATTCTGCAAGAGTCCGGCAAGGTGCTGGTGCTGCCTCCATTCGGGGCACAAAGCCATTGATTGCCCAAGCAGTGGAAGATGCATAGGGAACCCAAATAAATCGAGATGCAAGCCTTCAGAGCGAACTCAACAAGCTTCAGAGTTCCCACCCACGAAGAAACAAAACAGCCTTTTCAAATCCTACTGTCAGGCTGCTCGTGAGGGAGGCAGAATGGTGGCCAGATATCCCGGCGACCCCAGGGCCAGGCCGGCTAAAGCATCCTGCGCCATCACAGCTACTGGTCCAATCAAGAGCCGCCGGGACAAGCTCATTGACCGGGCGGCAGTATGCTGGTTCGAGGGGAACAACCACGAGGTGGAGTCGTTCACGATGGGCGACATGCTTCGAGAAAGTTTCAACCTCGGCCACGGCGACTTTCAGCTCCTCAAGCACTTTCCAGAGCAGTTCCTGATCATCTTCTCAGAATCTGCAGTCAGGAGGAGGGTCGCGACCACTACTGCCGTGCACTACCGGGGCCATGTCTTCAAGTTTGCGGCATGGTCCGAACAGCGCTACACGACAAATGTGAACTTCGAATTCCACGTGAAGGTCCGGGTGGAAGGAGTTCCGGTGCACTGCTGGAGTGAAGAAGTGGCGGCGAGAGTGTTGGGGAGTAGCTGCGCGATCCATTATGTTCAAGAGCATACCAGGCGGAGGGAGCGCACAAGATCCTTTGATCTTTGGGCTTGGTGCTCGGATCCTTGTGATATCCCGAAGGAAGTGAGTTTGACTGCGATGGAGCCTGACAGGGAACTCCCTCCCACCAACATTCCTCTCCCCCAAGTGGTGCTGCAATACAACGAGCCAACCGACCTTAAGAGAGGGCAAGTGTACATCATTCGCAATCACTTGGAGATCGTCGAAGACCTATCCTTCCTTCGAGGTCGTGGTGGTTTGGGTGGGCCTCCCAACCGCAAGCAACGTCGCGAATTTGTCTGGGCTTATGGGGCCCCGGACGAGGTGGGAGAGCGGCGGCGGCGGGATGAGCTGCGAAGAGGCAGAGAGGTTGCACACCGCCGGCGCCATGACGACCGCGATGACGACGACGACTACATCGACCGTCGCCGAAGTGTGCGCAGACACCGCAGCGTGTCAAGCTGGATGCGCGACTCAAGATGTAGAGGGGTCGAAGACTGTCAAAGCTCGTCCTGGCGTGGCCTGGTGGGTTCGGCGTCAAGACGCTACAAGCACTGTTCCACTACCCGGCAACAGAAGCTGAACCGCTTCACCAACGCTGCTGGAACTCCAAGGAAACCCTCATCTGGGAAGAGGGTGACCTTTGCCCACCGCTGGTGCTCCCAGTTCAGGACGATAGTCCTCTGAAGCTCCCAGCTACAGCCCCAGGAAAAATCAGGGAGATGGTCGTCATCCAGAAGTTCATCCGGCAAGGCTTAGGAGGGGTGGCCAGCTGCTCGGAGGCCACCGCTCAGCTTGGGACGCAGGTATGTCAAAATGGCGCATCATCTCTTTACTCCCAGTTGAACCAACACATTCAGTCACGGTCCACTGACTATGATAGAACATCGCCAGTTCCAATCACTAAAAAAGAAGCATTGTTGCAAAACCACATGGAAAATATCACCCCTAGCTCCCCCGCTGAACTAGCTCTAGGGGACCACACTGCCCATGTAGAAGTGAACAATATATCCAGTGCCCAGGTGGCCAAAAGCCCTGATTCCAAAGTCCGATTCGGTGATCACATCCCTCATTGTCAAATACATGCCCATGTTGAACCAGCTAAGGAGCCTAAGTGCATGGTTTTACCAGACCTTCACCCACGTGCGCAAGGGGTATCACCTCCAGGGGATGTTCACCATTCCTCGGGGACCTCCTCAATCGAGCACCATCAACTGATTCCTCTGTGTGAATCATCTTCCTTCAACCAACTGGTCCGGTCTCAGCCGCTTGATAACGGGCGGTGCAATCTGGGTGCCTCACTGCATGTGCGCCATGTACCTGTCACTCCTAATTTAAAGGGTGGGCAGGTTCAACTAGTTGCTCTTGACTCACCAATATACAAGCAGTCTAATGAAGAGGCTAATGACACTCTAGAGAAAACATCCTCTGAATGCCACAGTAGTCTAGTAGTGCATCAATCTCAAAATAGGCAAACTTCATCGCCGCAATCAACACCGGTTGTAAAAGGAAAACCATGCATCCCATCGAACGAAATCTTAACACCACAAACTAATGTCCCAGGAGCTATGGTTCCAGAAGTCCTGCCACCAACAACACTGCAATCCATAGTTCCCCAGGCTCCAGAAACCGTAGTTATGGAAGATGCTCCGGCAACACCACATCCCTCTTCTTTGCCAGCCCAAGACTCTCACAGTTCAGAACATGCCACACCAAATAATCAATTGGAACTGGAAGAGTTTATAAGTACAGTCGCATATAATCCAGAAACACCCATCATTCAGACCCCCCCACCTCAATAACCTGCAAGCACTCCAATCCGGAGAACCAAAATTCAACGTCTAGTGGATACACTATAAGAAAAAGTGCCAAATTAGCGGCAAAAAATAAAACAAGATTAGGAACCAACAAGGGTTCAATTCAATTAGCCCAAGAATTACTGGCATCAAAGCTCAAAAGTCTATCCTCACAAAATCAACAAACACACTCAATGAAGGAACACTCACATGTTGATTTATTTGAGCAGTTAGCTTCTTACTTCGAAAAACCAATTGGCAAGGAGAAAATGGAAGCGATCCTAGAGCTGGTGGAGCAGGCGAAGAACAAGCACATGAGCAAAAAGAAATCAAGCAAAGGCAAGCTGATCAAAAGGGATGGTCTCCGCCTGGAGGCCTGATCAGAGGAGGTGCTGCCAAGTGTGGTGGTTGTGCTGCATTTTCTTTTCATGTCTCAAAATGAGTTGGCGCAAAGCACAAGCGTACCTGAAGCAATCGAGATGTTTAGTCCTAATCTCAGTGTTGGCGTGCAACAGGAAACCAGTGCCAAAGGTTGTTCTGCCAATGTGGATGTTGACCCCAGAAGGTCTTTTTTCCAGCCATGTTATATGTATTATGCTATGTTAGAGACTCTGTGTGATGTCTGTCGTCTTAGACTCCTTACTCCTCGGAAATCATGGCTCTGTCATTTTGGGTGTATTGGGGTAAGGTTGCTTCTCCCCTATTTGGCTGGGATCAGGTCCCACGCAGGCCCTAGTCATGTGTGTGCTATGTGTGTATGGAGTTCTGCCAAACCCCTTCCAACGATGTATGTGCCGTGGGCTATGTCCCTTTATGTATGTGACTGGTTCTATGTCTGCTCTGGGTCCCCATTTTTCTTCTGCCCTCGTATGTTTGCTAAGTGTGTATGGAGTTCTGCCAAACTCCTCTCAACGATGTATGTGCAATGTACAATGCCCCTTTATGTTTGTGACTGGTTCTATGCCTGCTATGTGCCCGGTCCACTCAGTAGCACATTTGCAAGGTTCTAATGTCTTCCAAATGTTCTGTTCTTTCCTGGAACGTCAGGGGGTTAAACAACTCAGCAAAAAGAGAGAGCGTTAAGCAGCTTATCCTGTCAACTGGCGCCACAATTGTCTGTCTCTAGGAGACGAAAATTGCAAATTGAACTACATGCTTGTTAAATGAAACTGTCGGAGCGAGACTAGCCAAACAGACCATTTGCATTCCATCAAATGGGGCCTCAGGTGGAATCTTACTGGCGGCCCTGGATGATCTGTATGATCTTCAAAACCCTAGAACCTCAACCAACACAATCACTGCGACTATAGTTTCAAGATGTGATGCGTTGACATGGGATATTACCGGGTCTACGGACCGCAATCGGATGAGGACAAAAGAAGTTTTCTCACTGAATTAGAGTCGCTACGTGCAACGGTGCTGCACAGGTGGTTGATTTTAGGAGACTTCAATCTTATAAGGCAAGCGAGTGAGAAGAATAGAGGCTCCACGAATAGAAGAATGATGCAACGTTTCAACCAAGTCATCAACAGACTTCAACTTTTGGAGCTTGATCTGCATGGGCGACGATTCACATGGACAAATGAGCAGGACCAGCCCACGATGACAAGAATAGATCGGTTCTTGGCTACAACAGAATGGCATGAAAACTTCCCAAATGCGGATCTATGCGCAATGCCATCCATGACATCGGACCATTCCCCCCTTCTCATGCAAGGAAACGCAACCTTTGAATTCTTTAAAGGGTTTCGCTTCGAAACCTGCTGGACTGCGATGCCGGGGTTCCAAGAAACGGTGGCGCACTCTTGGATGCTGCCGGTGCAAACCTCGGATGCGTTACTAAGGTTGTATGTCAAAATGAGCAGAACAGCTAAGGCGCTAAAGGTTTGGAGGAGGAAAATTTTTTCGACATTGGCATTACAAACTGCTTTGATCCAGGTTACAATCACGATACTAGAATGCACACAAGAAAGACGTTCGTTATCAGACAATGAAGTAGAGCTACGGAAAATCCTTAAACATAAACTGCTCGGCCTTGCGGCGATACAGAAAACTAGGGCGAGACAGCACTCAAGACTAACAAACATCAGGCTGGGGGACTCCAACACCCGATTTTTCCACTTGATGGCTAGCTCGAGGCGACGGAGAAATTTCATCCGGGTACTGCAGAGAGATGACAATATAATGTTCGGACAACATGAAAAATTAAATGAAGCGCACCAATATTTCAAAAAAGTCCTAGGGGAACATGGAATGAGGGACAGAGCGCTCCATTGGGAATCATTGGGCTACACCACAAGGGATCTAAGCGATCTTGAGAACCAAATCACCGAAGACGAAGTGGAAAACACCATAAAGGATTTACCGACGCAAAAATCACCAGGGTCGGACGGATATATCGGTCTTTTCTACAAAGCATGCCTCCACATCATCAGAACAGACCTGGTGGAAGCAATTAAGGCCTTCTTCAATCTCCGCCATGAAAACCTGCATAAGTTAAATAATGCAAATATTATCCTACTCCCGAAAATGGAGAACGCAGACAAATTGGAATGTTTCAGGCCAATCAGCCTTATCAACAGCTTCATGAAGATCATCACCAAAATTCTTGCAAACAGGATGGCCCCAAAACTAAACGAGCTAGTCTCAATATCGCAGAACGCTTTCATAAAGAATAGATGCATCCATGATAACTTCCTTTATGTACAAAGAGTGTGTAGACAACTCCACAGAGACCGAAGGTCGGCGCTATTTATTAAGCTAGATATCTCCAAAGCTTTCGACTCGATAAACTGGGCGTATCTCCTCGATGTATTAAAGGCCCTAGGGTTTGGCAATAAATGGCGAGAGTGGGTAGCTGCAATTCTCAGGACCTCATCTTCACAGATCTTGATCAATGGACAACCAACGGAACCAATAAGACATGTGCGTGGGGTGAGACAAGGAGACCCATTATCGCCCTTACTATTCATCCTGGCAATTGACCCCTTACAAAAGTTGATTGAGTTAGCAGCGAACCAGGGTATCCTCAAACCAGTCCTTCCAACAAAAGCGAAACTGCGATGCTCCCTCTACGCGGATGATGCAGGGATATTTTTAAATGCAGATGTGGAGGAGCTGAAAGCCCTAGGCCGAATTTTGGATATTTTTGGAAGATGCTCGGGCCTTAAGATCAACATCTCCAAAACTGAAATTTACCCCATTAGATGCCACGATGACCTCTTACAAGTGTTGCTGAATGCTTTCCCGGGGAAAGTATCAAAATTCCCAGGAAAATACCTCGATCTGCCATTACACGTGAGACACCTAAGGAGGATGGAAATCCAACCATTGATTGACAAAATAAGCACTCGCCGGCTTGCTGGCTGGAAAGGCAAACTACTTTCCTCCGCCGGAAGGGAGACCCTAGTTAAGGCTGTATTAACATCACAACTAATTTATCATATGTCAGTCTTTCTTGCGCAAAAATGGCTAATTCGTTGCATTGATAAACTCAGAAGAAGCTTTCTCTGGAGAGGAAAAGAGCCGGCAAATTGCAGCGGAGGGCACTGTTTACTCAAATGGCAAATCACCTGTATGCCAAAAAACAAAGGGGGGCTTGGTATCATGGATCTGGAACGCTTCGCCAGAGCGCTTAAGGCTGTACCAGCTATGGTTTAGGTGGAAAAAACAATGAAAGGGCTCGGGCGGGGTTTGATTTGCCTGCGATGAAACCGATGTTTCTCTATTCAATGCTTCAACTATAGTCTCGATAGGAAATGGCAAGCTCATGAGACTTTTGGAGATCAAGTTGGGTGGAGGACAAGCGCCAAAAAACATGGCTCCGAGTCTTTTCCAAATAGCAAGAAGAAAGAATATATCCGTTCATAGAGCTTTGACAAACAACCATTGGATCCGATTTTGCACACCGGTGAACTCAGAAAAAGAAATCAGGGAGTTCGTTGCACTCTATGAAGCAATTTGCAGAATCAATAGAGACGAAGAAAGAGAGGATCAGATAATTTGGCGTTGGACCGCTGATGGACAATACACAACAAGGAACGCCTACATGATGCAATTTCACACCGTGTACTGTAAGATGAAGATCTGCCCGATATGGAAAGCGAAAGCGGAACCTAAATGTCGATTCTTCGCATGGACACTACTTCACAACAAAATCTTAACGGCAGATAACATGCTCAAGAAAGGATGGCCATGTAATACAACCTGTTGTCTTTGCAATGGGGCACAAGAAACACCAAGTCACCTCTGCAAAGATTGTCCTTTCGCTACGCAAGTGTGGAGCCACCTCTTAAGATGGGGGAACTTGGATCAGTACCAAAACTTGAACATTAATGGTTTGATATACACGTGGTGGAGAAGGTTTCGAATCCAATTTGATAAAGAAAGACGACGTCATATTGATGGCCTACTCATTTACTTCTGGTGGAATATCTGGCTAGAGAGAAACCGACGCATTTTCCAAGGGTTAGATAGAACGCCAGAGCAAGTAGCTACGGTGATCAAGGACGCGTACATATACACATAGCCGCTACCGATGCAGGAACTCTGCTAATTAGGTGTTTCAAAGATTGGTGTGTTTTTCTTGTTTTGATATCCCGTTTGTATGTCATATCGCTTTCCGTCCGTAGGTTTACAAGTGGTTCTTCCTTTTTGTGTTCAACGGTGAGTATCTGTAGGTTTTTCACGGATCCGGTTTTCCTTAAAAACAGGACCCACCTTTCCTTATCTCCCTTTAATACATTTGCAGCACTTTCTCGTGCTGCTCTTTCGAAAAAAAATATGAAATATCAATGCAAAACAACAACATCACACCTCCTCATCACAATCGGTTTTGAGATAGAAGTGACTCATCACTATCGCTTCTTAACCAATTGCGATGAGGGTGTCACACTACTACGTAAATGATTTTCCTAGACACCAAGGATTTCTTTCCACAAAGCGGATTAAAGGAGAGCCGCCTCAAATGACTTCTACGGTCCTTGGGGTTAAGAACCGCTTTGTAAAGGTATCTTCACAGTCTCTCTTAAGAAACCGCCTGTGAAAATTTTGATCGTTTACAGCGGTGCCCTTTAGATGCCGCTGTGGAAACTATGCTCTTCACAGCGGCTCTCTTAAGGAACCGCCTTGGCAAAGTGCGATCTTTACACGGCTTTCTTCTGAAGCATCATGCGAAAGCGGTTTCCACAAAGCGGTATGTTAAGCAAGTCGCCTTAGTTAACGAACCCCGTGGTAATGTTCTTAAACAAACCGCTTTGTCAAATTTTGTAAATGCTTGTCGCAAATTTTGTGACGAAGAGATGCGTTTTCATGTACGACGAGCATCCTTTGTTCTATAATACCGCAAAACACGTAAATCCAACATCCGCACAATACTCGGTATGAGTTTGTATTGACGCATCGGATCATCCGTAACGCTACAACAGCGGCACTACTACACGAGAAATACAACGCCGTAAAATACTCGGTATGAGTTTGTATTGACGCACGGATCATCCGTTATGTTGCAACAATGGCACTACACAGAAAACCAACGTCCGTAAAATACTCCCAGATGGTTCTTTTTACTTTGACGGATCATTCGATCTTCATTGCTTTTGCTTGATCGTTATTATTTTTCTGCAGTCGTTGTCTTAGGGAGCCGCTGTGGAAACTTCGCTTAAAGCTCGAACAGATCGTTCTCGTGGCGGTTCAGCGTGCCCCAAAATTGTGAAAACAAGGAGCTAGGTTTTGAACTTGAAATCCTTGGAATAGTTAACTCTATAAGGTAAGAGCATCTCATTACTTGACATTTGTAGAGGTTTATATATCTTGTGGAGAGGAAGATGATGTAGATAGAATGTGCATGGGAGAGGGGTTGAAGCTCGAGATTGGCGCCATCGACACTCTTTAAAATTAAGTGATTCACTTTTTGACACCTCGTCCACCGTCATAGACTCGGATGGACCCACATGTCATAGACACATCACCAAAAACCAACGAATTGAGTGTCATCGACTAATTTTTCCGTTGAAAGCCCTCACCTTCTAGATCTCAGAGACGATCTTGTATCCCTCCTCTCTCTAGAGGAGAGAATCCCCTCTCTAGATCTAGAGGAGAGGACCGTACATTCTTTCGTGATTTTAATAAAATCATTTTATAGTATTTAACTTAGGGTTCTCTTGTTAAAGTTCTATCTAAATAATTGACATTTCGATCCGATTTTTGCTTCGAGTTCAAGATGGAAAGGGCATGGATGTACAATGCCCCAAGAAATAAGGGTGTATTCCTCAAAGAGCTCAAACTTTTATTACAAATTACCGAGAAGGATGCTGGACTAAGAAGGAAACGAAATACTTTGTCCATGCAAAGACTGTGAAGAACAATGTAGGGTGGGGAGATTTAAGTGTAATCAAAACACACCTGATCATGAGAGGTTTTATAGAGGATTACACATGTTGGTCCAACCATGGCGAGCAACGTACATCGCAAATAACCGATGATGTTGATCCCGATCTCGTGGATGATCGAAGTGCCGGAGGTGACACTGATGGTTTGGGAGATGAAGCTCACGTGCATGCTCGTTTGCTAGATGATGGTCGCATCGCTGATGTAGAGGAAATGTTGCGCCATGCCGAACCACAGGTTTTAAAGGAGATGACAGGTTTAGATAATGTCGATCGTTACACAAAGCAAATGAATGATCTGCTATATGAGGAATCCAAGGGTTGTCCTCCGAGTTCTACGGTGTTGCATACGGTGCTGATGCTTCTACGGTTGAAGGCTAGCAATGGATGGTCGGACAAGAGTTTCACCGATCTGTTGAGGCTCTTGGCAGAAATACTTCCGAAGGCTAATGGATTGCCCACCTTGCCGACGAGCACTTATTTTGCGAAGAAGCTTATCACTCCGATGTCATTGGATGTGCAAAAGATACACGCATGTCCGAACCATCAGATCCTCTTCCGTAAAGATTACACGAACTTGGATCAATGCCCTGTGTGCAAGGCGAGCCAGATAAGAAGAATGATGACTCCCACGACGATGATGATTCTTCACTAGCACTACGAAGAATAAGAAGAACAAGAATAGTACTCTCGGTAATAACGAAGATGACACTTCTTCGTGCACGGACAAGAAGAAAAGAATCCTGCGTTGGTGATGTGGTACTTGCCGCTTATTGGTCGTCTCAAACGTTTGTACTGAATGAGAGGGACTCGAACTAATGGGTTGGCATTCCGACAAGCGCAGAAAAGATGGAAAGATTCGACACCCAAATTGATGGTAGACAATGGAGAAATTTTGATCGCATGTATCCAGATTTCGCAACAAACCCAGAATGTAAGGTTCGTGACCGAGTATCGATGGTATGAATCCTTTCGGTGAATGGAATGCCACACATAGCACTTGGCCAAGAGTCCCGTCCATCTACAACCTTCCTCCATGGCTATGTATGAAGAGAAGGTACCTAATGTTGTCCATTCTTATCCAAGGTCCGAGACACCGAGTAGATATTGATGTGTTTCTAACCATCGATGGAAGATATGGCCATGTTGTGGCACAATGGGGTCCGTGTGGGATCGGTTCAACAACGATACTTCACACTAAAAGCCATTATTTTTGTTACCATCGGTGATTACCCATACTGCTAGCCCTATCGGGTTGATTAAAGGGAAGACGGCTTGTGTAGTATGCATGGATGAAAGCGTGTCGACGTTCCTTCCATGCTCACGAAGTTAGTGTACATGCGGCACCGCCATTTTTCATGAAAGGTCACAAATACCGCAAGATGGGCAAGTATTTTGACAATACGGTTGAGAAAGGTGTGGCTCCAAAGCGCCATAGCGGGAAAAAGTGTTTGAAATGGTCCGAACATCAAGGTGGTTTTCGAAGAAGCGGTCTGCAGGGCCAAAAGAGGGTCGAAAGAGGAAGAATATCAATGAGGAAGTTCCTCCTTTGTTGTCCTGTTCAAAAGATGTCAATTTTCTACAAGTATTTGCCCTCTTCGAAGGACTTGGAAATTCGCCATAGCATCGATGCCATGCATGTCATAAAGAATGTCTGTGAAAGCGTGCTAGGTCTCTTGTTGGACATTCAAGACAAGACAAAGGATGGTCTTAAAGCTCAGAAAGACTTAGTAGTACTTAAAATCGGAAAGAACTACACCTCAAGAAAGAACACATGGAAAGTATTACCTTCCCCACAAGCTACTCTCGATGGTGAGGAGAAAAGATCGGTGTGCAAGTGCTTACGTGGGGTCGAGTCCCGTCCGGTTATTCATCCAACATCAAAAACCTAGTATCGATGAAAGATTTAAAGATAAGTGGTATGAAGTCTCACGACTGCCACGTCATGATGACACAAATGCTCCCAATTGCAATCGGGGTATCAACTCAACATTTGTAAAGGTGGCCATCACACTACCGGTGTGTCATTTCGCAATGCGATTTCACAGAAGGTAATCGATGATGAATAGCTGAGCTATCTGCATAACTACATAGTGAAGACTATAAACCAACTTGAGATGTGCTTCCCTCCATCCTTTTTCGATATCATGCCGCACCTCTTGGTTCACCTTGTCGAGGAGGTAAAGGTCTTTGGGACGAGATTCTTACATGGATGTTTCCATTTGAGAGGTGGATGGGCTTGCTTAAGAGCTTACAACGGAATCGTGCTTACCCGGAGGGTTCCATTATTGAGGGCTACAATCTCGAGGAAGTCATTGAGTGTTGCACGGATTACTTCATGCCCACGGAAGGCCGATTGGTGTGCTGTCCCTCGACATGAGGGGAGGTTGACTGTAAAGGACTAAGGGAAAGAAAAGATTCATCGACCATGAGTACAAGAATGTGGACCAAGCACATTTCACCGCCTTGCAACAGACTAAAGATAGTGGAGCCGTCGTGGAGCAACACCGAAGAGCTTGAAAGAGAAAATCCAGACGCCAAGTTGATTGGATCTCGAAGAGAATAAGCGCATGTTTACCACATGGTTCAAGAACCAAAACATACCAGATGGTGAGGACGAAGAAACAGAAACATTGAAAATGTTGGCTCATGGCCCATCAAGTCTGGTAACATCATGGCTAGCGTATGACATCAATGGGTACACGTTTTATACCATTCAAAAGGACAAGAAGACGATGGCCCAAAACAGTGGTGTTCGGGTAGAAGCCATAGATGCGATAGGGGAGAAGAACACCTACTATGGAATCATTGAAGAAATTTGGGAACTCGACTATGGAAGGGATATGCAGATCCCCGTATTTCGCTGCAACTGGGTCAAACATCCTAATGGTGTGGAGGTGGACAACTATGGGTTCACAACTGTCGACCTCAACAATCTTGGCCACAAAACTGACCCCTGGATACTAGCTTCTGAAGTCTCGCAAGTTTTCTACATAGCTGACCCCAGTAATAAGAAAAGGAACATAGTTGTTCCCGGAAAACAAAGGATCGTTGGAGTTGACAATGTGCACAACGAGGCAGAATACAATCAGTTCGACGACCTACCGCCTTTCGGAGATCCAAGTAGGATCAAACTTGTAGAAGAAACCCTCGATATTTCAATGATGCCATATATGCGTGATGATTGCGTCGGAAAAGTTGTTAAAGGCAAATAGGGACACGTTGTGTAAAAACTTAATATGTAATAGAACTTATATTTTTTATTGGACTTGAGTAAAAGCATTGCGTGAAAGTGCAGGATAGTCTGATAGGTAATTCGCTATTAGGCCGGATCATCCTCAAATTGAAGCCAACAGAGGCCCGAGGAAGCCAAGCACTATTCGTCCGTACAATAATCCGAGACGTTTTTCTCGACCTAACGGGCGTCCGGTATGTGAATCTTAGCCGAGGCCACCGTCGTCCGCATTCGAGAGCGTCTTTATCTTTTCCTATACGGATAGTCGGTCTTCGTATTGTCCGCTCCCATTATTGTATTTGCTAGGTGCTAGCACACCGCTACACAAGATGATCCGATTCGTTTTTCCTCGGTGGCGGACCATCCCGCCACCGAAGTCGAACAGAGGCATCGATCCGGTCGGATGATGTTCCAATAACGGATCATCCGGTATGTTGATCTTAACCTTTTCCAAAAAGTCAAAAACCCTCTTCAACATTGAGAGAACCTTGTGGAGCTTTAATATCGACCGCACCAAACAACTCCTCTCTCCACGCCTCCACGCCGCCTTGCGCCGCAGCCTTGCTTCCGTGCCTTGCGACGCCAGTACTCAATCCTCCACCCACCTCGGCGCCACACGCCTGTTCGCGCCACCCGTTTTGTCGCCGCCGGCAAATCCGAGCCCTCGGCTGGCGAACGACTCTCCTTCACTTTGTAAGCGGTGAGATCCACATCCCTCTGGTTTCTTTGGACTCCATTCAAATGCATATGAATACGATGCAAGTTCTTGACATTCAACCGTGCAACTTGCAGATGGCAGGAAAAAGGAAGGAAAAGAAGTTGTTGTCTTGGTGAGAAGGCTAAGAAGTCCAAGTTCTGATAAGCAGCAGAGCGAGCTGAGATGGCTGCAGATGCGAACATGGCTCAGGCATGCGGGCGTGGCCGCCAATTGCAGATTAGAGACACAGAGAGTCAGCAGCAGAGGGGTCAGAGAGGGAGGGGGGGCACTCAATTCATAGAGGGTGGTGAGGCACCTCCTCGTCGTTCTAGCCGCGTGCGCACTCGTGGTGGTTCAACATCTTCCGAGCACATTGCTAGGCAGGTGCGTGCTCGTCCCAACATAGTTCCGCATGAGGAGGAGACTGGCGATGATATCCAAGAGGATGAGGAGTACCATGTGCCACATCTTGACCCTGAGATAAGACTTAGAGACCTTCGGAACCTCTCATCCCGGAGGGTAAAGAGCCTTCGTTTCTCTGATGTCAATGTCTGGTTTCCGCAAGCCAGAGAATTTGGAGTTCATAGGAGGTTACGGGCGGTTCTTCAACAGAGCGTCCATGTTACGTCTGAGAGGCTCGGGGTCGATTGAGCATGCACAGAACGCTCAACCGCCTCTTTTGCAGAGGGTGCGGGTGGGGTGGACGTTCGAGACACTTCGACCATTTCAAGGTCTTACGGATCATTGTGAGTTCGACACGGTAGTGGAAAAGTGGGTCAGAGACTTCTACACCACAGTTTGGATCGACCCAGAGCACAGATACATTCAGTTCATGCACGACGGAGAACCCTAGAGGGTGTACAGGTCCACTTTGCTTGAGTTGTTTGGTTTTGAGGAGGAGCCCCGAACTTTGCATCAGGTGGTGTACGCAGACAACACACTGCCTCGTCGTGCTAAGGCCGGAGGGTGTTTCCCGACAGATGACCAGATTCGCTTTCTGTTCCAACAGCCGTTCCCCGTTGGATCCCTTCGCCATCCAGACCGTCTCACTCCTGAGGCAAAGGCGGTCCACATGGTTTTGAGGAAGCCACTGTTGCCGAGGATTGGGAATGCCGAGACGATCACTAGTTTGCAGCAGTGGCTACTTTATTCGATCCTATCTCACGAGCCGTTCGACATTCTCGACTTTATCATCGTGAGATTGAAGATGCTATTGCGAGATGCTATGAGTTTGGCGGACAACAACCATTTGCGCATATAATTTCTTACATATGCAGTACCTTCGCTCTAGACGAGCATCGTGAGGAGTACCTGGAAGGGCGAGTTCGTCTTCGTCAGTACATGCCTCCATCTCTTGACGATATCTGCAGAGGGCGTTGCCCATGAGGAGGGCTCGAGAGCGAGATACGAGGAACCGAGAGAGACCGCTCAAGGGAGGACCGGCACTAGCAGAGGCCGAGGAGCATCTGGGTTGGCGCGGATCATTGATATTGACTAGGATGAGACGACGAGGAGGAGGAAGACCCTGAGTATTCCACCAGTCCGAGCCCACGACCACGAGGCAGGTGGATCAGGCTCTGTACCTGAGGACCGAGACGACTAAGCTGCACCATCAGCAGCTCCTGACGTGACACCGGTGACTGCGGCTTTTGTTTCTCAGCCCTTCGAGCTTACTCACGTACTTGCTTCGATTGTTGAGTTGCAGAAGTCTCAGGCAGCTTCAATTGCCCAACAGCGGGAGACACAAACCCAATTACTAGAGGAGATGAGGTTGCATCGTGACGACCCAGCGACTTTGGTACGGTCGGATGCAAATGGCTTAGATGTTCACTTTCTTCTCAGGCTGCTTTGGTCAGTTGTACAATGCAGTTGGTCTTGCACAGCCTGAGCTGCCAGCTCCAGTTCCACCTCCCGCTACCGGCATTGCTGCCCCACTTGCTTTGCTAGGGGTTTCGCCCACTCCGTGTCCACGTTCCCACCAGCTCCTACGGTCTTGACAGGATGTTCTCGAACCGGTAGGTGATATGGCATCCGCTCCGTTGACCACTACTCCACCTACTTTAGCGGATGCACCCACATCGACGATGCCTACCCCATGCTCGATCGAGATCAACATACGTCTGTGCATCTTGACATGACCGACGAGATGGCTGCCGAGTGTAGTATCATTGAGTTCCGCACCTATCGATGCGGTGCCGACTCCTCAAGTTGACGACGATCCGGTCATTGCCTCCGAGTGTGCTCTGTGAGTTCACCTCCACCCCCGAGGCCAGCGATGAGGATAACCTTTGCGCCAACATGTACAGAACATCGGTCTCCGGACTCAACACACACCGCCGTGATTACTCAAATCACAGAGAATATTGCCGATCACGGTGTTGTGGATCGACCTCTGAACTGACGACAAGGGCACAAACAGACCATCGACCCCTTGCGGCGACTGCGATTGCTCAATTCTTCACCAACAGTTCACAGCCCCTCGATGAGGAGACTAAAGCTACAAAGTCCCGGAGGAGAACCTCGATGAGCATGACGCCGACGGTGTTGAGCGCGAGGTCGATAGGGAAGACTCGACTCGCTCGATCTTTTGGTACTAGTCCAAGCACGACGAGTAGTTCTTTGCTTAATGCGCCATTTGTCTTTTGGTTGTTATACACTCTAACTTGCTTGATATGTCGTATTTCGATTTTGCTGTGTTCGCCTAGATTGGAACAATGCATTTCACGATAATTTTATTTAACTTTGTACTCTTTCATGACAATCATGCAAAGGCTTATTGCGGTAGGATGGTCCCAGATACATCTATTTACACATACCGGATCATCCTGATTTGCGGTTCCGTTGTACCCCAAGGCGAAAGTTGTGCGCATAGGAGATGATCCGGTGAGTTATCCTAACCTTGGCCGGATCGTCCGGTCTGTGGAATCGGCTCCCGTGCTTGAGGGGAGCACCTAGCTAGACAACATGTGTAGAGCTTTGGTCTCCCGGCCAATCACTTTCTGCTGCGATTGCTTTGTTGATGTGGATGAAAGGGAAAGAGGAAAGAGAAAGAAGCTGTCTATACATTTGCAGTCGACTGTAGCACGGGAACCAAGCTGGTTGTGTGTAGAGATGAATTGATTGTAGCACGGGAACCAAAAAAGTGATTGTCTGCACCACTATGTAAGGTTGTCTATAGGTGACATGGCAACGTTTGTCGCTGAATCGTCAAATGAAACTCCGTAGTGATTCTTCTGGCCTCTGAATCATTCGGTGCAAGTCACTGTGGTTTCCGGGGTGTTCATAAGTTCCTTGAAAATTGGCTATGAACTGGGCCCGCAATTCTGGCCACGAAGATACAGAGTGGGGAGGAAGATGAGTAACTAAGACCTGACCGCACCATCGAGAGTGGTGAGCAGGTAATTTGCCATCACCTTTTCATTCCCCCTACTGCCCTTATGACCGTGGTATAGATCTGTAAGCACTCGACCGGGTTAATCTTGCTTGAATATTTTTCGATCAGCCCAGGTTTGAACTTATCTGGCCACCTGACAGCTCGCAACTCAGGTGAAAAGGCCTTGCATCCCTCGATGTCATCTTCGGGGGTTATGTGCCTATGTTCACGTCGGGGAGATTGTCTTCTGCGAATGAGGGATCAATCTCTCGACATCGAAGAGTCGCCTCGCTGGTTGTGATGCATACGAGAGCGTCCCCTAGCTGGTGGGGATCTGTTCTCTTGCCGTTCGCGGTCTTCTCGCTCGCGCTCTTCTCTCCGTCCTTGGATAACCTCCCACATATCCTGTCGATCATGAGGAATGTATTCCTGGAGATCTCTGGGTTGCTCCCGAGGAAAGTTGGTGCGGTATGTTCTGGAAGACCTCTGGTTGGAACCGGCCGTCACTGACCCCGTCACGCGATGGTGTTGTGATGGTCCTGATCTCGAGCCTCTTGGTCCCTTCTGGCTGGGACAACATTGCTTCGAGTTGGCTACTCGAGCGGTTTGTGCTTGCGCGGCATCGAGTAGCGTTTTCATCTGGTCGAAGACTGGAGTCATCGGGTTGTCTGGGTTCGGTGGAGAAAGAGATTTCAACAGCATATGAGCGCACTGGATGTTTGCTTCTAGCGTGCTGAAGACATCACTGCCGCGGCTTTGGTGAGATGCTGCTGCCGCCACAAACCCTTGCTTCTTGTTGTGACCATGCTGCCTTTGATCCCGCTGTCCCTGGGGTGCGGGCGCCTGCGGATAAGGCGTCGTCGGATCCCCGAGCTGCAGTTACCTCGTCACGTTGGCCAGGATTTTCGCCGTAGCTAGGGCTATGAGATCGCGCCTATGGTTTGCGGTATCGGGTGGCACAACGTTAAACGCTGCTCGGCCCACAACAGCGGCAGCTGTAGGGTCGTGCGACGTGTGAAGGGGGATCTGAGGTTCTTGGCCTCTTGTGGTTTCCTCACCTGGATTCTCCCCAAGAGAACATTCGGCAGACGCACCATTGTCGGCACCAGTCATGAACACATTTCGATCTGACCGACTATTGTCTTGGCTTCTGTGGGTGTTGCTTTCGACATCACTGTCCGTGTCTATGCACATCAGCATATTGGGCTCCGCCGGGTCGAAGTCAATGAAGCCTACTTCTCAGTTAGGTTCTCCAGGATGAGACTCGCTGAAGCCGACGAATAGTAGGTTTTCCTCCTAATCCCATTGGAACAACATGGTCTCGAAGGCGATCACAGATGCAATCGGGGTCATCGGGTTGGTTTCGCCAATGGATCTCTTGCTTGCAAATTCACCGTGAGCGTGGGACGAAAACATGCTTTGATCTACAAAAATAGCTGATGGCCCCTACCTGGCGCGCCAACTGTCGAAGGGTTAGAGATCGACAATAAAACTTGTATCCCGGTACCTTCGAGAACACAAAGTCAAGCACAAAGTCACGACGCCGGATGTATACAGGTTCGGGCCCCTGGAAGGGTAATACCCTACGTCCTGTGTATGATTTCACTATTATGTTGGATGAAGTACAAAGATGAAGAACTCGAGAACCCTGGCCTATGCGAAGGAGCGCTAGAGTCTGTCGCTAAGCTTGCGTACACAATGGCTGGGTCCTAAGCTCTATTACCAATTGCCTCCCTCCCTCTGGGCGCCTCCCCTAGGCTTTATGTACTCCCGGTAACCCTTGAAGTTGTCTTGGACATCTGCTCATAGCCGTCATGGAATCTATCGCCTTCCAGGTTGTAACTGACTTGCCGTCTTTATTTGGTCGTACTCGAGTAGGTCTCCTCAGACTTGGAACTCTATCGAGCCCTTCATGATACGGGGATTGTACCCTTTCCGCGTATATCGCACCTCGCAGATTCGAGGCTATGATATCCGGAACCGGGATATACATTGGAATATACTTTCGTCTTTTATATATGCGCACATACCCATATTTAGATATTCGACAATTACATCTATGTTGCTACTGTGTACGCACTAGCATAATCTTGCACAAGTGTAGTATACACAGATGGTTCGGATTTGCATATTCGGTTCCTGACACTAGGGCTTAGTGACGTGGCTCGGACGCTAAGAATCATGGTGGTGATAGCATGGCCAACATGGGTGATTTGGGTTAGGTTTCATGTTGATTGGGCTAGGATGAGGGCAGGGCAAGTCGGGTAGTGACGTGTGCGAGCTGGGTTAGCGGGCAGGCCAACCTAACGGGATGCTGGGCTATTGGAGAGAGAAAGAAGGTAGTGGCCCGGGGAAAAGAAGGCGGCCTAAGAAGGATTTAAGAATTAGAAATGATTTCTAAATTTCAAAAAATCCAATAAGTGATTTCTAAATTTCAAAAAATCAATACGTCCAATAAGTTCAAATAAATAGAAAATAAACTTGAAAAAAATTAGAAAATACAAAAAAATTCCTTACAATACAAGGAACCCAACTAGAAAGATTCATTTAATTGAGTTTTACATTATTCAAATTAAATATTTTTAACATTAGAAATTCCTAATTAAGCTTCAATTAGTGAGATAAATTGGTGAGAATTTTTAGGGGACCTCTTTCACACACACAAAATTAAAGATAAAAAATTAGGATGTTACATAAGCTGAAGGAGATGATGTGCGCTAAGGAGAGGTTAAGTTAATGAAAGGGCATGGAAAGGTTTTTACGAGTTCTCACAGCGAGATAGAGCAAAGCTTGTCACTTGGGTTCTTCTCTTTAGCTAGCGATGTGCAAAAAAGGACAAGGGAGCAGGAAGGCAGTTAGGCGATAGGCACTACAGCAGCTATGTCAGGCAGCGCAATCGTGGGTGGCATGGTCACAAATCGGGATCGACATGTCGACACATCCACTGTGCTCGGCAAATAACGAATAGGCATGAGGTTGTACTGGTGGTGTTCTATGGCAGTGGCATAGCAGATGGATCATGCAGCAAGGGCCTGAGGTCCATGGGTCAATATCGGGGCGAGAGAAAGAGTGAGAAACACTCTCTACTAGGGTGGTCGGAGGTGGAAGAAGGGTCCTAACACAGGGCCCAGTGCATCCGTGAGAAGGAGAGAAGATGTATTGGCTGGAATATATGCTTTCTTGTGGAAGAAATATGTTTTTGGCCAATCGCTTTCTAGAAACCGGAATTCAAAACTTTTTTTCCAAAGTAGTTTAACTACCTAGAAAAAAGTTTGAATTTTTAGAAATAGCAAAACAACTTAAAAACATATGAAATTTTTTGGAGAGATACTTTAGATCAAAACTCAAATAAATCTTTTCTAGGCTGTGCAAAATTTTCAAATAATTTTCAAAATTCAAAAAACATCAGTTAGAAATTGGAAAAGGCAATTTCCTTAATGCAAAAGTTTCTAAAAAAAGTTAGAAAATGCAACAAAAACTTTGAAACTTAGAATTAAACTTTTTAGGGAGTTTTCGGATGTCACACATCCCTTGGGAGCGATGCTAGTGGTCGATAGCAAGGAAAAGGAGATGGTAGTATGGCGAGGGTCTGGTGGAGTGAATGAGGCACGAAGTAGAACACGATGCGGTGAAGCCGGATATGGGGATGATATCGGTGGGGGCCCTTGGACTGTGGCACATCAATGGAAATGGCTGCATAATGGCCGGTGTTTAAGACGGCTCGATTCTAACAATAGGATGGGTGAGACCAAATTGACCGAGGGGAAAGACTTGTGGTGATCTAGAACACAATATGTCGCTCTTAGGCAAGGTAGATGCCTACCGGAAGGCAGCATATCAATGGAGCACGGTGGGTAGAGAGGTGGGAGACGACCGAGGTGGCAATATTTCAGCGATTTGAGTGGGGGAGGAAGGGTGGGCTTTGGGGAAATGGCTTGTGCAAGGAGAGGAAAGCTCGATGCTCCCTTTTATATAGGGTGAGGGAGGGCTTGGAGGCAGTGAGCAACAATGGAAAATGCAGTGGCCAAGTAGCGATAGTGTGCAGAAAGGTGAGTAAAGGAGAAAAAATGAACTAGAGTGAGTGTGGCATGAGTGGATATCATCAATGGCGATGGCGGTGAGTTAAAAGATCAAAATGGCGATCAGAGGGGGTGAATGATCACAAATTAATTTTTTCCCCCGTTCAATGGATTCAACCAAAACCTCACTTGAAGCACTCAACCACAAAGGAGCAAAATAGAGAAAATCTGCTTTGGCCGGCACTACCACAACACAGAGGGCGGTAGTGCTAGAATTCAGAGAAAGAGTGCACTAAAACTGGTCAAAAACCAAAATCTTGGTCTTAGACTTGCTCGTGGGGTTTTGATAATCAAGGTAATCTTGGATATCCTCCCACTTGTCACAGCAAGCAAGAACACAAGAAACAAGAACCTCAAATGCTATCTACAAAGATTTCTCAAAGAAAGAGCAAAAAGATTGAGTTTTTGCAAAAGATTGCCTAAATGATGAGGATATGATCTGAAGAAGATTCATCCATCATACATTCTCGGCATAAGAAGCACAAGCAAGTAGAAAGAGGGGAGGCAAATACAACTTGCGATAATTTAAATTGCAAGAAATTAAACCACGGAATTTAAATGCCGAATTTAAGACATAATGTAAATGTGGAAAGTAAAATCAGAATTGTAAGGTAATAAAATTTTATTTCATAAGATGAAGGTTTATAAAGCCTCACGACAAAGTAGGCAAAACTTAAAGGAGCACCAAAATCTTTAAGAGGGGAGAGCTACCACTACCCCTCTATTTATACTACTCTTGAGTCATCCTCCACTTTTGGATAAGTTTTACTATGCCCTCAAGTAACCTCATCAAGTGTTGAGATTGAGTCATTATCTACCCTTCGATGAGTTTTACTTGACCCTCAAGAAGCCTCATTAAGGTTTAAGATTCATTTCCTCACTCATACATGGGCTAACCCGCAACCCAATACCATAACGGGTTTTGCACGCTTCTCAAAGCAGGCTAACTTGATCGCTACTCTATCTTCTAAACCGCAATCCAACGACTCTCCTTGATCCGAGTAGCTCCAAGCTAGCATCTCAGCTGTTCACTTGTCTTCTAGGCTCGTAGCAACTCCATCTCCGGTCATCCTCCAGCGATCCCCAACCGTCTGGACCTCGGCGCATGTAACATCCCAAACTTTTAATAAAATAAAAATCAATATTTTGAATTTGAATATTATTCTTTCTGAGTTTTCTTGGCATTATTGATTTTTATTTGGATTTTCCTGAATTTTCGTGTTGCAAGAAAAATTAAACAAATGAGCAATGATGAAAGAAAAAGAGAAAAGGCAGAAAAGTAAAAAGTAAAAATTTAGAAAATTGTCATGAGAACCCTGAGCATATAAGTAAATCATTTTAGCCAAAAAAAAATGAAATTTTATATATGGAGAAATGAAGGAATAAAATAAAGAGACAACTTTTAAATCAAAACAATGCATTGTCAGAATTTATAAAATAGTTATATAACTGATATGGAGCTGAAAAATTTATCATAAAACCCTCCATGCAAAATATACCTCTGGTAAAAATATTATAAATTAATAATGTGGATTAATACTTTTCTAAATTTAAAAACAGAAACTATGAAAATCTAGAATTTGCAATGTCAGAATTTTTATAAAATAATGGAACCATATTTTGAGCTAAAAATTTTACAGAAGAATTATGATATCAAATCCAATTGAAAAACAAAGTTTCAAAAATAATAGACTCAAATTGATCTCAAAGGAAAATCAAAATCCGAAACAAGTAATTAGGAGCCATCACTGTTGTCAGAATTTTTATAATTTTTCGGTAATTCATTTTAACCTCAAAATTTTACCAGACGTCAAAACCTTCTCACAGACCTTGGTCAAAAAGTTTGGATATTTTCTACCCTCATTTGACAGCTTAATAAAATTTGGGTTCTAGAAGCATCCGAGCCGAGTTAATTCTTTTGGCGCCTCACTCACTGATCAGTGGACCCAGGCCCGCCTGTCATCTTCTTCCTCTGACTGTTCTTGCGACCGAGCAAGGAACTCCCGTGTCCAGCGCGCTTGACCGATTCCCGTTCAATGCATCGCCTGCTCAATTGGTCAAGTCTTCAGCATCATCCTCAGCTCATCACAGCCACGATTGCTGCCACGTTCGTCCTCTTCTCTCTCGAGCCATACCGCCCCTGTTCTTCCTTTGTCGCCTCTGGTGAACCTCGCAACCGAGACCAACTCAGCCAGGCCGGCTCATCCCCTACTTTCTTTGGCTATAAGGTGCACCTCAGTGACTGCAATGAGTCTCTTTCTCATTCCCCTCACTTCTTTCCTTCACTCCCAGCCTGCACGCGTGAAACTTCTCCTCATTTCCTCCATTGCCAGGGAGGTTCAGAGCTCCAAGCCGTGAATCAATCCGAGCAATGGAGCGAACCATTCTCAAATTCCTCTAGGCTAGAGTATCACCAGACTTCAGGCATCGAAACCCCTCAACAAGATTCGGTCTCCTTCATGCGAAATCAAGCCGCCGCCGTGAGCCCCATCTTCTCCAAAACCGGCGCACGGTGGCAGCCCCTCTCGGTAACTCTCTCGCCGAAATAATTGCAAAAATGAGATCTCCAGTGTTCGCTGATACTCTCATGGCTGCCAATTTGTGTTGGATTCTCCCTGGTCATCACCTTCATCTTGCCGCCATGGATGCCACCGCAGGAGCTCGGCTGCGCCCCTTCCTGCTAACTCTTCCGCCGAATTGACACCACTCCCGGACTCTCCTCGCCGAGCTCTACCTCCTGGTGCCGTCGCCCTCGCCGGAAGATCGCCGGAGCGCCGTCGCAGGTGAAGCCCTAGGCCACCCTCTGTTTTTACTCACTGCCATGCGGGTCCCAGTAGCAGTGGGTGAATCGGTTTTAGCCAAATAAGGAAGGCGTAATCTCTGGAGGAAAACGCATTTGCCATTTTAGGAAGGTTCTGAATTTAGGAGGATTTTCATACCCGAGTTGCTTAAAGTTTTAATAACTTTTGAACCACTGATCTGATTTGAATGAAATAAACTTTAAAATTCGTGTAAATCCCAGTAGAATTAGAATATGCAAAAATATTTTTAGTTTAGTCACTGTATTATTTCTGATAAATGAAATACAGGAAGAAAGCTTTATGCCATAAGTAAATAATGATTTTTGCTTTAGGCAAAATAAAGGATAATGAATTTTTATAGAATCTTGATGCTGCCAAAAGTTTAAAAATGTAAAATAATGATGTTCAAATTAAGTTGCCCCATTAGTTTAATGAATCCTGGGATGAACATGCCACATATATATAGGTTAAAGTAAATAAGGGCTTTAGTGAAACAGCAATGTTATATGGTCCCTATTGCACACATGAAAAATATATGTCATAGAATCATAAAATAAATTTGAATGTGCTTCTGAAATTATGAGAAGCTCAGATATGCCAGAGCATGCAACTTTTGATCTGTGTTTAAATTGCTTACTATGCAAATATTAATAAGCTTTAATATGACCATTTATAAGAATAAGTGCATAAAAGCTCATAAAAAAAGATGAAATAATTTGTATGTTGTTCCTTGAATCCATGGAGAACCATTTATATAAAAATATTTAAAGTAAAACTTATCTTGCATTCTTTGATGCAAGAAAGTGCGAACAGCAATAACAAATAAATACTTAATCTATCGCGGTTAAGGTCAAAATAATGTAAAAATAACTTTAAAACATTTCTAGGATGGTTTACTATTAACACCTGAAAAATGAATTAAGAATCATGTATAGTGTAGTTGGAAATTAAGTTTGAAACTTGGCCGATTTGAGGTTGCAAACTTGGTCATTTATGCTATTTCAGCAGTAGATAAAATAACTCATCCAAATACTAAAATCAGTAAAACCAGTTTAGAAACATTGTACAAAGTTTATACAATCATATTTTGTAAAAAGAATCTTATTTCATTAAGATTTGCATATTCTTCTTATTAGCCCAAAACCCTTAAGCGTTAACCTGTCATTCACCCTTTTGGCCGATTCCGAATAGTGTAAACTTTATAATGCCACTTAAGCCTTTTTATCGATGAATATAACATCTCATCTAAATCATAAAACTTATGATTTTAGATTAGTAGTGCTCTCCAAAGTATAGTCTACCCTAATACGAAAAGATAATCTCATTTCATCGTGATTTACATATTAATCTTAATAGCTTAATAACCCTAAGTAATCACAATACTTTAAACCGTATTATAAATGAATGAACTTTGAGTATAAATGAGAAATCAATAATTATAACGTTTTATCACCGAACCTTCTTAAATATCATGTAAATAAGTTTAGTAGCCTAAATCAGTAGATTTAACTTACGTAAACCTAATTCTAAGCGAAATCAATCAAAGATAAAGAGGTATTCATTTATAATATAATGTGGTCAATTAAGCTTTTTCGTTAACTCGCAAAGTAGCTCGTCTAAATCCAAATCTTGTAAAGAATAGTCTAGAAATGATCTTTAAGTTATAATCTGCAATAATCTAAGAAAATATTCTTATTTTACCTTGCTTCGAATCTGAATCCTAATAAAGCAAAACCCTTGGGTAATAAGGTTAACAGAAATGTATTATGCGTAGTAAATCAATGAAACCTTGCAACTAATGATTAATTCTATTAATCCAAACAATCTTTGCATCTTGAATTCATAAAATAAGATTAATAAATTCATAAAAGAGCAATCCCTGTTTCTTGTGAAGAGTTTATTTGTCTTTCTATCAATTTTCTTTTTGCCCTTATTGAAGTTAGTATTTTGCTGTATTTTCCGTTGATCGACGTGTAGAACCCGACGTCTCTATCTCCGTCGTCGTCGTCGTCAGCTTCACTCCTCGTCTTCACCGTAATTAGTAATTAAGCAAGGCAAGCATCCTTTGTCCATATTGAACCCAGTATTTTATATTCCTTTTGTGCATCAAATTGTTTTATGCATGCGATTACTTTATGTAAATTGCTATCTTGTGGATTGGTAGTTATACCTGTTGTCTTGTGAATCTCCTTTGATGCTTTATGAACATGTGAACCTTGATAACCTTAGATTAAGGTTAGGCGTTACTTAATGTCATCATGGGTATATGCGTTCATATTATTCATGCTTAGCCATGCTTTAGAATCAATGATATACATGATCAAAGCAACATTTGTTTCCTGAAAACCTTGGAAATAGCACTGTTGGTGGTGGGTAATTTTGATTAAAACCCAAAATGAAACTATGCTTTGATGCGCGCTTATTGGCAATAGCCACAGTGTGCGAAAGGAATTGCACGTAGTGTAGGGTGAAGTGTCGCCGTGTCACAACTAAGGACCGAACATCGTGTAGCTTGATCCGAGAAAATCCGTACAAACCACGAGGGTGAGTATGGGTTAGCCATAGCCTATTAACTTATTTGGACATGGCTTTGCTCATTGGTAGGCGGAGCTAGCGGAGGCATTCCGATCGGATTGCTTGTGAGGGCTTCTATGCGATTCGTATGGGTAATCGCTCGGCGGTGCAACGGTGTACGCCTTGCCATGGACGAGACGTGGTGTTGGGTGTGATAAATGTGGATCCACGGCTTGGGTGAGTGTCTCTGTTTTATGCGGGGTTAACGTCCCGTGGTGTAAAGTCATGTCGGTAATGAGCAGTGTGTATGATCGCTTTGTGAGCACACATCTATTGGGCGTGTGTCGAAATGTTCTCGCAAAAGGTGCATCATTCCTTGTGGGTAAAGTTGTACACCTCTGCGAGTTTAAATCTAATTGATTAGCCGCACTCGCGGTCATGGGTGTCTTGGTGAACTCTGCGAGTTAAATGTTTATTATTTTCAAAAGGGTTGGTTTCATTTGTTTTAGCAATCGTGTTTTTATGTCAAAGGGCGGAACATTGTTGGATTTCGTGAATTCATGATTCGCCGCTCACGTCATGGAGGATGTGAGTGTTATTATGCTTTACTTATTTGTTATCAATCGAATGCTCTTATAAATCCCGTTTGCAAATAACTTGTTTTACAATTCAATTTCGCTTTATGCAAATTAACTGTAGTAGCCTTTCCTTTGAAATGGCCTGCATATATGATAGGTTTTGCTCAAGTCTTGCTGAGTACGTAAAGTACTCACCCTTGCCTAATTATATTGTAGGTGGTTTAGAATCTGGCTCAAGTCTTCATTTTCGTTGCGAGTTGCGGATCCTTTTGCCGTGTTACGCCTAAGGAGTTATGCTGATCGGTTACTGCTCGGGATTGGATGGGCAAACCGCAAGATATTACTTCCTTTGTCGCTATATTTCTCGAGTTGTAATATTTAATTGTATAATCGTTTCCGCTTAATTAATGTTTTGTATGGTTGTGATTTCCAATTGTTGTAAACATGTGAGTGCTAGCTACTGATCCAGGGAATAGCACAGTAATCACATGGAGGTTCCTGTTCATCCGAACGGGGTCTCACAGCGCACCTCACCTTGTTCTGGTCATCCTCTACCTCACCATGACCTAGCACCGTTGTCCTACAACCATAAAAAATAAGAAAACCCATCACATAGCAATGTCCAAAATGATATACAATAATTATTCAATTCAAATCAAGCTCAAACCTAAACACTCCTAGCTCAAATACAGTCAAATACTCTCGGTCGGGCGCGGCAAGAGGAAGAAAAAAAAGGTGGAGGGAGAGGAAGTTGATGGGCGGGCCCGTATGGTGATAAGAGAGAGAGAGAGAGGGGGGGGGGGGAGGATGGAGCACATCGGGCTAGGTTGAAGGGAGTGATAGGTTGGGGAAGAAAAAGGGAAGGCCCGAGTGTACCGAAGGGAAAAAGAAAGAAACAGAGAAGGGGAGAAAGGGGTTGAGTAAAAAAAGATAGAAATGGGCCGAAGAAAATGGGTTTCTACCTGAGGAGGATTAAAGATTTTAAATAGATTTTCTAATCTAGAAAACCCCAAAGAATCAAAATAAGATTTAGAAAATAGCAAATAGAGCCCAAAAATTTTCAAAAAATTCAAAGAAATTCTCTTAAGCGTTTTTTTAACTTACTAAACATATTACAACATAAATTTGGTTTTTATTTTTTGCACAGAAATTACTTTTTAATTTATGAAAATAAGAAAGCCCCTTTTAAAATCTAGAAAATTCAGAGAAAAATACTATAAAATCCAAAAAAATGAGGAAAA
This sequence comes from Guadua angustifolia, assembly GCA_036346375.1. Lineage (NCBI taxonomy): Eukaryota > Viridiplantae > Streptophyta > Magnoliopsida > Poales > Poaceae > Guadua > Guadua angustifolia. The sequence goes on along the minus strand of JAYEVE010000273.1, from coordinate 608,929 downwards.
TTATTTGGAAATTCATAAAATCCAACAAATAATGTTTTTGTATTAAATAAAAAATATTTATTTTTATTTTTAGAGATAAATTCTGAAATGTTACACCTAATTAAGCACTTGAACCTATAACATAAAGACAACACAAAACACTACTGGATGAGTTGATATCTCTAACAAACATATTTTTTTCATACAAAAATTAAAGGATTGTGGGGTCCTATAAAGACAACAAATTGTACTTGTCTCTAGATGATATATGAGGGTATATAGATAACAGTCATCTCTTCTCCCCTGCCGGTCTCTGATGAACTGAAATTCGCCAAATGCACTTCATTCATAGTTTGTACCGCAAGCTGTCTCATACATTTTTCTTGTCGTTCTTGCTGACAGTATGGTAACGAAATGGGCACACGATTGACAGAACTTTGAGAAATTGTCGGACCTCACTGATGAAATAGATAAATGTGAGGCTCAAATAAAGTATATATCAAAGATCATCTAAAAAGGGTATCGAAGATAACGAATAAAGCATTGCGCGCGCCTCTTTCTATATATATATACGGCAATTGCATCATTGCCTGCGCCTCAATTCATTTTCCCGAACTACCCGGCCATCTCCTTACCCAAAACACCAACTGCCATTCACAACTGAAATTGACATGGGCAGCCACCTTAAATCGCCCTTCATCTTCCTAATGCTCTCTTGTATTGCTGCAATAGTTGCATACCCTGCTCGTTGTGAAGTACTGCCCCGCAAGATGAGCCAACATTCTGTATCACACAACCCACAGCCACACGATTTCCCAAACGAGCAACTCTACCGTGCGTACCTCGTCATCCAGCAATTCAAGAGCACCATCACTAGCGATCCCAAGAACGTCACCGCTACCTGGACCGGTCGTGACCTCTGCGGGGAGACGACCTACATCGGCTTCTACTGCGGGGCACCGGTTAACAAGTTGACGGTCACAGCTGTCGTCTTGAATGGCTTTAGGCTGCATGCGCCGAAGCTGCAAGGGTTCATCGATCAGCTTCCCGATCTCGCGCTTTTCCATGCTGCTTCCAACAACTTTGGTGGTGACATCCCTCGCCTAGCTGGCCTTGGGTACATGTACGAGCTCAATGTCAATAACGATCTCCCAGCGCATACTCAGTATTTCACAGCTACGGGGAAAGGCGGGGGGCATGCACACGTTTGGTGCATGACTGCCAATATAGATTTTAAATTCCACGTCGGAGTTGACAACAGTAAGGGAGGAGGCATTCTTCCTGGTGTCACGGATGCTAAAACTCTCCTACTCAACTACAACAACCTATCCGGACCACTTCCGGCGAACATTGGTTTCTCCAAGTTGAGCTACCTCGCCCTCGCCAACAACAATCTCAAGGGGCCAATCCCACCATCAATCGTGCACGCGCAAGACACACTCCTCGAGGTGCTCCTCCTGAACAACCAGCTCTCCGGCTGCCTCCCACACGAGCTCGGCATGCTCACCAAGGCGGCCGTCATCGACGCTGGGATGAACCAGCTCACCGGCCCGATCCCGTCCTCCTTCTCATGCCTCAGCAGCGTCGAGCAGCTCAACCTGGCTGGGAACCACCTCTACGGAGAGATCCCCGACACGCTGTGCAAGCTCGCCGCCGGACCGGCCGGCCACCTAGCCAACCTCACGCTGTCGAGCAACTACTTCACGTCGGTCGGGCCGTCGTGCCCGGCATTGATCAAAGACGGCGTGCTGGACGTGAAGAACAACTGCATTCCCGGTTTTGCCAACCAGAGGCGGCCGGCGGAGTGCGCGTCGTTCCTGAGCCAGTCGAAGACGTGCCCGGCGGCGAGCACTCACGTGTCTTGCCCTGCCGCTGATGTCAGGAACGTGGTGGCGCCGGAGGGAAGGGTGGCTAGGGACTACTCCAGCTACGTAACGTACGCTACCCTGCATGAATGAGGCGCCACGGAATGCACTAGGGGACAGAGCGCCTCGGTGGTATTTTCTCTTGTATTCTTGTGCGATTTGGTGTGCTCGTGATTTGTTGTTTGTTTGCTCTGTACGTGTGGCTGTCACATCTAGATCTCACCTCTTGTACTACTACGCCCATTAATTGTGTGTAAACTCGTTGGTAATCAGTAAAGTTAGATTGTGTCTTCCACGTTCATGATGTTTAAATCATACAGAGTATTAAAATGTCAGTGGCATTTGGCAACTATTGCTCTGTAATGGGGTAACTATGGGTTGGCGTCAAAAACTTGAAGTAGGGTTTATCAGCTACAAAACACCTGACGAATACCGGGTTTTGAGGTTCCTGGCGTGCCAACTGATTTGATCCTGCAATTGGTAAGATAATTAAAATTTTTCTCAAAGATGATCTAGCAAAATAACCGGCTTAGATCTAAACAGCTGAAAAGCCTATCAAATCGAGGGTAACGATAAATCTAATTAGCCGATTAGGGCTAACCAGATGATAGAGGTAGATCATTTCCGAAGAAGGCGATGCGCCACAAAATCAGAGAAAAATCAAACTTGATGGCGTAATTGATAAATATCAACAATCGGTGATGCACAACTTTACTGATCAAGATCAAATTACAAAGATTCTAAATTACAGTGGCTACTCCTAGTCAATAGAAAAAATAAATAAAAGTAATGAGAGTTGTTTACTTGGTTTGTGTTGTTTTCTCGCTTGCCCTTGACCATCTTTTATAGCTATCGGCCGATCGTATTCTTCTCCAACACGCTGCAAAACGCAATTCGTATCGGCCTTAACCTGGACGGTTCTTCCTAAAATCTCGAACATCTTTCCATACTAGATATCAGCTATAATATCTCAATCCTTAGCTAAACAACTTTGACCATCCCTACCAAATCTTGGTGCAAACATGTGCTCCATTTTTGGGAGATAACATATTATCTTCCAAAAATTTTGTCCATCGGCTTACCTAATATCGGCTTGACATAATATCCCCACTAGTAACTGTCACATTTATGGCACCGTAAAAATCTTGATATTCGTATCGTGCGTTTTAACTGCACGCGTCCCTTCAAAACTCTTCCCGCAGTTTCACCTTTTTACCCCCTTTATAAATATGCGGCCCCACACTGTCATTCTCACGTGTACGAGCTCTCAGAATATTTGACATAGGCTTCTTCACTTTAGCCGACAAGCTTCCTTAGTGCTCCAATCTTCACCAGATCGGCTGAATGGATCCCAGTTAGGTACTCATTCTGATCCCTAACAATAATAACCAATACTACCTAGGCCCGGTAGGAAACTTGGACTCCGACACAGTCATAAATGAGGAAATTCCATGTCTCCCCTTACCAGCCGCAAGATATAACATAGAGGGGTGGAGAAAGAGTTTTAGGGCATGGCCGACAATGCTTAAGGGATGAAGGAACTAATATAATCGGGTAGTAGCCCAGAAGAGAGAGGTGTTAGAGAGAATGAGGATAGCCGAGTGTCTCCCTCTTTCCTTAGTCGATCAAAAGGCCAGTGAGCCCTTAGTGGCCATGACTTGTTATTTCTGGTCGGACACCTTTCATCAGATCGAGAGAATGAGGTTGGAGTAAGGAGCAAGCAAGAGAACCAGAAGTAATGGGAAGGGGAATTCTAATTTCTCTCCATTCATACCTCTACAGACTCCTTTGCCAGTATTTATACCCTAACTCCACAGAGTATTGCAAATGGGACCACACCATACACATTCATGGAAAAGACTCAACTCACACCACATCACCCCGAGTCGCTTTCTTCTCCTTACACAGCACGCCCAGAATTAAGAGTTGCCGATGCCTCCTGTTCACCATCCGGCAAGGCACATGACACAACATTAGTTGTAAGCTTGCTAAATAATGTAGCGCCGGATCGGATGGCTTATATCTATCCTTTGAAGTTAGATACGATGGTAGGGAGGAGCATACAATGGGAATCATACGTTTGAGTGCTGGGAACCCAACTATTTACTTAGGTTTTGTAAGTTCCGAGGCAGAATAGCTGGTTTTAGGGCATGTACAATGGATATTTATTGTTGACCCTAAAAATTGCCACATATGCAAAGAAGCTGATGTGGAGGAAAGAGAGGAGAAGGAGAGAGAAACATCGATGTTTCGCTTAGCATCGTCTCTTGCGTGCGGATCGAAAAAATCTTCGACGCTAGAGTCGGCCCTTGGAGAACCAGCCGGCCCGAGCGCCTCCTTGCGCGATCCGCTGCAGTCTCCGTTGCTGTCTTCGGCCGCTGGCTCGTCGCTCCCTCCGCACGGTTCCTTGGCGTCCGCACCTCCGCGCCCGTGGTCACGACATCCGAGCTCGCGCCCGCTCGGGGTCCAGCGCGCCGCGGCTTGTTGTCTTCGACGCGCTCCGATGCTTCTCGGCGCCCGCTTCTCCGAGCCGTCGCCGTTAAATGCGTGCCATCGCCGATTGGCCTCCAGTCGGTGCTCCATCCGGCTGCCAACTCCATCCGCTCCATCGCCGGCCTCTTTGGTGCAGCAACTAGCCCGCGCGCCCTCGGCACCACTGCGCGACCTGAGCCTCCCGGTTTTCACGCGCGCGCCTTGCCCCGTTCGCTCGGCTTTGAAGAAGCACCGCACGCCTCTGTTCCTCCGCCTCTAACGCTCAAGTTTTTTTTTGCTTGTGAAGAAGCTCTCCAACGAGTTGCTTGTTTGATAGTAAAGAAGCATCACTTTTGTTATGACCAGAAGTGCTTGCCGAGTCTTACTTTTTGCTCGTAGCCGAACAGAGTGGACTGCCGTTGCAGCTTTAGTCACGTGAAGGAGACAGAGCAGAGTGCGGACTCAAGAGATCTCGGTACCGGATTTCAATGTTTTTCTCTGGCACGAAGCTTCTACCAAGGAGGCAACACAATAGACATATAGCAATAATTTACGATTGATCCTACCATAAAAGAGACACATGCTGAAAATTAATTATCAGGCATTTAATGAAGAGACAGCTTTAGAAACAACCATTGTATACGAACTGACTCTTGCTGACGTGGACTGCCTAGGAGATTGAGCAGGTCTCAACCTTTGTACATGCCCTTATAGTTTAAAGACTGGGTAGGCAAATCATCAAACTTTGATAGTGAAATAGGCTTTTCTTTCAACTTATTAAAAGCAAGAAGGCGGCGGCGTTACATTAAAACTATGTTTGTTTGGGCTTTTTTCTGACTTAAAAGCTAAAACCAAAACAAATGGATGGTTTTTAACTGATCTTTTTAAAGGCAACGTATCCTGTGCACATAGGCTTTCCCGTATACACACCGTGCACACCAACTAAAAAAATTGTGAAAAATTCTAAAAAAAATATTAGATGTACTTTATAAATTACTCTATCTATGTATAAAATTGTAGGTTCAAATTCATTATATATCAAGAGTTATAAGAAGGAGAAAATTCTAACAAGTTTAAATTCTTTAAACTTGTCAAAATTTTCTCTTTTTTGTAACTCTTGATATATAATGAATTTGATCTTGAAACTTCATACATAGGTAGAGTAATCTATGAAGTATATCTATATTTTTTTTAGAATTTTTCACGATTTTTTTTAGTTGGTGTGCACGGTGTGTACACGAGAGGATCTGTGTGCATAGGATACGTTGCCCTTTTAAAAGCTATAATCTTCCATATAACTAAGCTAAAATCCACCGAATTGGTGCTATTTTGACTTATTGATGGTTGATTTTAGACTAATGGTACTAAAGTTTAGGTAAAATGACTCACTTCTAACACGTATAAAAGTATATTACTTTTAAACTACTTAAACAAAAATTCTAGTTTAAAACTATAAATTAAAAAACCTAAATCTAAACAAACAGTCGCTGAACCTTGAACTCCCCATTATCTACTCTTGCAATGGGGCCATTGGCACATTGCCACCGCGAAAACTCGTAGCAATTGCTATGCTACTAGCCTCACTCCTCTTTGCCGTGCCGTCGCTTGAGGAGCAAAGCAACAGCGCTTCTCGCCAGGAAAGCCACCGTGCAAAGCCAACAACCCAACACATCCTGAGATCCTGGACCAACAGAAACGGCCGTGCCACTGGCGCCGTGTACCTCATAAGAAGCTTCATCCTCTGCTATATCATGAAGTTCTAGGTAGTGATGTAAGATTTCATCCAAAATTTTCAAAAGGGATAGTCTACCTCCAAAAATATTGGAGACTTAGTAGAGTATTTGTCTGTTACCGTAGCTCTTGAGACCAGTAAATATCTAAAAAAAAAGCAAAATCGGGATTTGATACTAATTGAAGAATAAAAAATGACGGCTAGAAGGTGTGAATAGGAGCCAAGCAAAAATTTTCTCTAGTTAGATGAATAGTAAAATTGTACCTGGTCAGATAAATAGTACCTGATGAACAATAACTACAAATCGGTCGGATGAATAGTACAACTGCAACTAGTGGAATGAACATTGTTGATGAACGTAAAACTAAACTAGTCAGATAAATAATAAAAAAACAACACCCGATCAATGATTAGTGTTTGATGCCTAGTAAAAAAACTACAACAGGTCAGATGAACCGTAGAACTGCAACTAGTCGAATGAACAGTGATCATAGTGAACAGTACTTAGATGAATAGCGAAATTAGCACGATCTCAAAAGTAAAAATCAATGTAACTTTTGATCAACTGATCCAAAACCATTAAAGCTTTGTATGCACTTCTTATGGATGCCATAAACCAATCCTGTCCTTTAATCTCAAGGATTGACGTCAAAATTTTAACTTTTTTCTAATCTAAGGAAGGTTGCACCAAAATCAAGCAAAAATAACAAACTTCACCCTGAGCTTACTTGTTGGGATTTGATGATCAAAATGATTCTAGATGGCCTCTCATATATCACAGCAAGCAGGAGCAATAAGGAACCAACCCTCAAATGAGTAATAACACAATCTACCAAAAAAAAATTCTCTTCTCAAGCAAAAATATTAGTTTCTTACAAAAACGTAGAAGAGGGGGTTGCAGCTTGACTAAATGATTGGAATATGATATATAGAAAATTTGTCTAACAATTATTTATCCTTGGCAACACAAGAGCAAGAAAGAAAAAAAAAATCAGAGAGAAAGAGAGAGAGATCAAAACTCAAAAGGGAAAGGCAATCAAATGAGAAAGAACTTGAGCTCGAGAATGATTTCTACTACTTTATGAGATGAATAGGTACAAAGCCTAACAATCAGAGAAGCAAACCTCAAGAGAGCATAAAAAAAATGAAAAATACAAATTTCCTCTCTATCCTCAATTTATCGTTCATTTCACCTTTCATCCTAGCTGATACTACTTAGATACAGCTAATGTTATTGAATTATGGTTGCTCCAAGGAACGTGTACACGTTGTACTGATAATTAAGGAACGAGTCTATTTTACATTCTTTGACTCTTGCGTGAGTGCACCATTCATCTCAAAGGGTCTATTTATTTTTGCTTTTGATTCTAGATTCTAACTCTAAACACATAATTAAAAACAAACAGTCTGATTCTAAATTCAGCTCTTACAATCCAGCTCACCCATATATACTAAAATCTACGATCAACTTTATATGTTCTTTTAGATTTTAGCTTTTGGAGAATCAATTTCTCTATAACTATAATCTAGAATCAGCTTTTAGACAATCTAAAGTAAAAACAAACAAACCTTAAAACAGATTGCTTTTCATCGTCCAACTATCGAAATCGGTGCGAATTATCCCCTCACCCAAAATCACTCCAATTTATCTGACATAGCATCTACCTGGATGGGTTTCGCTGATATAGTGTCCATGTGGGCCAGTAGCCCAGTATCATTGATTGATTCAGCAGTGCTCAATCAAAAAATTGCACAAGTCATTCTCATCCTCTCCTTCCTTTTCTCGTTTTCTCCCGAGCTCTCCCTTCTTTCTCAAGTATCAATCTGGCTCCTTTCACCTCTTCTCTCTGAGTCTTCTCGATCCCACGGTCACATTGCGCGCAGCCCGCGCAATACACATCACGCCGCCACTGCAAACTGCTTTGCCCACGGTAATCCGAAGCCCACACAAATAGAATAAAATCCCAAACTAATAAGTTTTTTAGATAAAGGATTAAAATCCGGTCTCTGCCAAAGCACACGACCAAGTTCGTACAAATATCATAACCAGTTAATAATAATTGAAACAGGGAAAAAGGAACTGCAATTTAAAATTCTAATCTATAATTGCTGCTCCATTCATTCTTGGCGAAGATTTGCAATGCAACAGTCTCCAAAGCCTGGCTTGCCTGTCGGATCAGCTCCCTGTTATTCTCATGCTGCAATAGTGCCCAATACCGCAGCCAATACGTTCCTCTGAAGATGACCTGCATGAACGTAGAATGGTTCTTTTTCTCAAAAATGATATCATTTCATGTACACCAAATAGCCCATAACATAGCAACACCCCCAACAAGAATCAATTTTTTAACATCCTTCTCAATGCCTGCTAACCAATGACCAAGCATATTAGAAATGGATTTGGGCGGTGATAGACCAGTAGCAATGTGCACAACGCGCCATATAGTTTTTGAGTGTTGACAATCAAAAAAGAGATGCCTTATTGTTTCATTACAATTACATAAACAACATGTTTGATTCCCATTCCAATTCCTTCTAACAAGATTATCCTTTGTTAAAATTACACCGCGTTGTAAATACCACAGAAAAATTTTAATTTTCAAAGGGATTTTCAACTTCCAAATAAATTTACAATTGTAAGAAGTATTCTTATTCATACAATAGCTGTACATAGATCTGACAGAGAACTGCCCATGATTATGTAAAGCCCAGTTAAAAATATCCCTTCCAACGGTAATTTGACAATTAGCCAATTTTGCTACTAAACTGAACCATGCATTCAATTTGTTTCCTGTTAGAATTCGACGAAATGTAATGTTTGGTGGCATCTGAGTCAGCACCTTCGCCACCACTATATGAGGATAATGAGCAATGTTATACAAACTTGGGAATTGAAACTTTAGTGGTGTAGAATCTATCCACGCGTCATCCCAAAACCTAGCTTGTGAACCATCTCTTATCTGAAAGGCTCCACATCCTAGGAATTCATCTTTAATTTTTAAAAGTCCTTTCCAAAATTGAGAATCAGCAGGTTTAGGCCCTGTTTGGAAGCAATGTATTTTTATAGTTTCTAGGTAATACCATGGTTTCTAAGAATATCATGGTATTTTATACCATAGGGTGTTTGGTTACCATGCAAAAAACTCTGTTTTAAAAACCATGGTTTGGTAGATACCATGGTATTTTTGGTGTATTTAAAACTCCACTCCAACCCAAAGTTTTCATGGTTTTGGCTAGCTTCTTGTCTATTTCCACTCAAATACCATGGTTTGTGATGTTGTATCCAAACAGTTGGTAGTTCCAAGAAATACCATGGTTTTAATGGAGTTAGGTAAAACCATGGTATTTATGTCAAAGCAATTGCATACCATGGTATTTTAAAACCATGGTTTTAGAAAACTACAGTTCCAAACAGGCCCTTAACCTGCACTTGGGACAAACATTTGGAACTTAGATACTTGTTTGTAATTAAAGCCTGCCAGATCCCTTCCTCATTCAACAGCTTAAATAGCCATTTACTTAGGAGGCATTTATTCTTAATCTGTAAATCGACAATACCCAAACCTCCTTGATCTTTAGGGCTACACAATAAATCCCATTTAGCAAGACGATATTTCCTCTTTTGATTATTGCCTTGCCAAAAAAACCGCGATCGATAAATATTCAACCTTTTAATAACACCTTTGGGTATCTCAAACATAGACATCATAAACATAGGTAAACTACTTAATACAGAATTTAGAAGTACAAGCCTACCCCTATAAGAAAGATGTTTGGCCTTCCAAGTACTTAATTTTCTTTTAAATCGATCCTCAATTACACCCCAATCCGCATTACGGAGTTTGCGATGGTGCATCGGAATCCCTAAATATCTGAATGGATATGATCCTATACCACACCCAAATAAGTCAGTATAAACTTGCTCATATTGTCGGGCTTCACCAAAGCAAAAAATCTCACTTTTATGAAAATTAATCTTTAGCCCCGATAATTGTTCGAACACACAAAGCAAAAGCTTCATGTTTTTAGCTTGCTCAATATCATGATCCATAAAAATAATAGTATCATCAGCATATTGTAGGATCGATAAGCCATCTTCTATAATATGAGGAATAACTCCCCGGATCTGACCATCCTCTTTCGCTCGCTTAATCAGAATGGCAAGCATGTCTGCCACAATATTGAAAAGAATTGGAGACATGGGATCACCCTGCCTAAGCCCTTTTTTGGTTTGGAAATAATGACCAATATCATCATTAATTTTAATGCCCACGCTACCACCAGCGACAAAATGATTAATCCAGGAACACCATTGGTGTCCAAATCCCTTCATGCGAAGTGTTTGTTGAAGAAAAGTCCATTTAACCTTATCATAGGCCTTTTCGAAATCAAGTTTCAATAGCACACCATTAAGCTTCTTAGAATGCAATTCATGAATAGTTTCATGTAATATCACAACACCCTCCATAATGTTACGACCCGGCATGAAAGCTGTTTGTGAAGGTCGTACAACTTTATTGGCCACCCCCATGATTCTATTTGTAGCCACTTTAGTGAATATTTTGAAACTCACATTGAGCAAACATATGGGTCTATATTGTTGTATTTTTGTTGCCTCTTTAACTTTTGGAAGAAGAGTAATAATTCCAAAATTAAGGCTAAACAGAGGTAAGTTTCCATGATAAAAATCATTAAACAATGCCATCATATCCCCTTTAATAATTTCCCAAAAAACCTGATAAAATTCTGCTGGAAAACCATCAGGACCAGGAGCTTTATTATGTTCCATTTGGAAAACCGCCTCTCTAACCTCTTTTTCAGTAAATTGTTCTATGAGGATGGCATTTTCCTCATTGGAAACCTGAGGCAAATCATGATTATGAGTCTCCACCAGACTAAAATTATTTTCTTCTGGTGGTCCAAACAAATTCTTATAATAATTTGTAACATGCGCTTTCAACTCGTCATCACCTACTATTGTGCGATTTTCATGCTCTAATTGAAAAATGCGCTGCTTTCTGTGTTTGCCATTAGCCACCAAATGAAAATATTTCGTGTTATCATCACCCTCTAAAAGGTCTTTTGTTTTAGCCCTCTCATACCATTTAAGTTCCTCTTCCCTCAACAGATGGACCACTCTATCCTTGAGGTAATTCTTTAAATTTAATTCATGATCCGATAGAGTACTATGTTCTGCCTTCTTATCAAGGGCATCAATCATGGAAATAATTTTACTATTCTCCTTCTTGTTATGGCCAGCCGTGTTTTTGGCCCATCCTCTTAAAAATTGTCTGAGGGTTCTTATTCTATTCTGCCATTTTTCCATAGCATTAACCCCCCTTGTCTCTAATTGCCATTTTTCAGCAACCAAGTCATAAAAACCATCTCGAATCAACCACCCACGTTCAAATTTGAACAATGGTTGATTTTTACGGCGGTTCGAGACTCCAGTATTCAAAATCAATGGTGTATGATCGGACATACTCCTATCTCTTGCCTCCACAGTAGTGAGTGGGTATTTATTTTCCCATTCAGTACAAACCAAGACGCGATCTAATTTCTCAAAAGTTGGATTATCACCACTGCTCGCCCAAGTATACTGACGACCCGACAAATTTATCTCTCTGATTTCTAATGATTGAATAACCATGTTGAAAAGATTGGGCCATTTAAAATGAAAGGAATCCCAAACTAATAAGTGCCCACCAAATCATCTCATGGATCGATTAGGCAGGCACAAATGGAAAAACATTAGCAACAATTATGCAAACGACCAAGCAAGGAACAAACATCCTTCACTGTATATATTTACAATGCCTCATGGAGTTTGTATAAGTAGTTGCGTTTCAAAAAAAAAAGTTTGTGTAAGTAGTTAAGTATGTATTTGAATGCAATAGGCATAAAGATGGCAAATTAGCCATTGCTAGAATGACGAATATGACAAAGCATGGTGCATACTGCTAACACATAATAAGGTTGAACATTTGGAAGTCTGATTTAATAAACCATCGGGCATTTGGGCAAGTATCTCAGATCGGTAGGGTGGCTATAATACTGGGCGATTTTTTGAGACAACATGTCATGGGGATTAATACAGAACATAATAGACGAATCAGATCACATGGAAATCGTGGCCTAATTGAGATGCAAGGGAAGGAACTTGCTCCATCCACACCATCACGGCGCCAGGCTCCGTAGATGCACTATGGCTCTTATGTTTATGAGCTCTCAAGTTCATGAGAAGCACAAATTGAGCCTCCCGGAAAAGAACTCTGTTAATCGCCAAAACTAAGCCAGTCCTCTGCAGGGGTGTCTCAAGTGAATAGTGCTTCTATACATCACCCTTCCAATACAAATTGCATAAATCTTAAAGCAAGCAAAGCGATAAATAATCACTATGTATTATTTATTTATACTTTGATACTTATGCAAGTTTCAAATAGTAGGGATAGAAGCCTTCTATGTTTAGAGCATCGGTAATATCCAGGATAATTCGTCCCGCGCCCATACTGGCTACCACTTTAGTCTATTGAATTATGTTAACCTTGAACTCAAAAAGAAAGCTCAGTTACATCACTACCGTAAATATACCTGCAAGGCTTCGATTCAAGGCCTCTTTGATTTGCAGGATTCTAAAAATACACGAATAGGAAAAATGTAGAATTGCAATGCTATGGACTCTTGAATCTATAGGATTGAAAACCATAGGAATTTTCAACAGAGTGTTTGATTGCATCACATGAAAAATACATGAATTTTAAGATTAAACGTTAATTGATTAGATAGAGAAAGAGATAGGTGCATTGGAAATTTGGAATTCTGAAAGGAACTTGTAACATGAGGTTAGACCTCATGCATGAATTCCTTCAAAACTTGTAGAAAAATTTCCTACCCTATAAAACTCCTTTGAAGGAATCATACAAATCAAACACCCTTCATTGGAATTTTTCGTTTGGATTGAATTCCTCTATTTTTTTCCTTTGAAATTTCTTTGAATCAAATAGACCCCTAGTATTATCTCATTTGTACTATTGCAGGAAGAGAACATTGGAAGATCTTATAATCCTAGGATTGTTGAATTTAGCATTACTCTTTGTATTCTAAGTGACGACCCATAGGAAATTATTATAATTCGAACTTGTAAAATGGTATTTCCTTCAAATTATGAATGAATACGATCCACTTATATGTAGCCTATTTACATACATCACAATGTTGTTATGGTTAAGAAACAATCCATTTGGTAATTTATTTCTTAACCACACTCGAGGTGATCTATCTCTCAATTTGATCCCGGTCGTGACGAACCTGTCGCCGACTTGTCTCCCTGGACGTTCCACCATTATTGGAGAATCATTGGTTTCCGTTTGAGCCTTTTGAGCCCATCCAAACAATTAGGTCAGCAGCCAAAGGACATACCACGCATGGAACGAACATAGTGTCCATCCGTGCTGAGCCCAGTCAATGAACGTTGGGCGCCCTGCCGCAAGACGGCGTTCCATACACGGACGGCGTAGTGTCCATCCGTACAATTATTGTTTTAAACCTGTATCGTTATTTGCTTGCCGGCTTTCCGCCCGGCGGACGGAGGCCCGTAAACGGTGTCTCGAGCCGCTACTGGCTGCTCGTGTTTTGGGGAATGAGTTGCGCTTGAGCGTTCACGTGCACGGAGTACAGTGTGCTCGTCGTCAGTTGTTTATTATGTGTAACGGTTTCTCTGAGGTTGAAGATTCCAGCAATTGGGGACAAGCTCGCTTTATCGATGTTGTACAATTTGCTGTCTAATACAGTAGATCTTCTGTTCCGCTTGTATATGCGATTCCAAAGGTAGGCCAACAATACAGCCTACTGGCAGGTAGTACAAATGATACCCCACCCCCAAGAATTTGGGAAATGCCCTGGAGATTGAACAATACACAGTATTCATAGGTATACCTAGCATATAAACACCAGCATGTGAAAATCATGTTGGCTTATACTTCGTTCAATTTCAAATAGAGATCATTTTGCGTATTGACATGGTTTCCAAAGTATCACTTTGACCATCAATTTCTAGCATAAATGTTGTTAGAAATTACAAAATAAAACTCTATTATAAAAGTATATTTCACAATGAATATAATAATACCGACAATTTTAAAAAATATCTAAATATTCTTTTCATACATTAATGGTCAAATATAAAAATGATTGACTGATATGTACTATAATACGAGGACTCATATTTCCATGCAGCAGTTCTTGAAATGTTATATAGACTTATATACTACCGTATATAAAGGTTGGAGGTTTTTCGAAGCGCTGCGTCATCGCCTAGGCGACGTGGCCACTCGTGCTCCCACCGTGTTGCGTGCGCGAACAGCGCAATGCTCGGCCGTGCGTACGGCGGTCACCGCGTTGAGCCACATCGACCACGTGGCACAGCCGCTTGTGTAGCTTAAAGATTTTGTCTCGGTCAGTTTTCGCATGCGAGCACGCAGCGCAGCGGTGAGGTCGCTCGTGTGCAGCCCGGCCACCCACGTTCGAGTCTTCCCCGCACGGCCCCAGGATTGATTTTTAGCTGGTCGATGCATGGCAGCATCTGTGACCTGCACGGCGTGTTCTTCTCTTTTTTTTGTGCCGACACGGTCGCACGTGTCCATCATCGATGGCCCGTCGCAGGTCATGGCTTGCACCCCACTAGAGACCTCGACCTCTAACTATGCCTGGTCGCTTCTAGAGCTCTCTTATTTCGATCCAGCGTAGGGATTCAAATTTCGTTTTGAGCAAAATTTCTCCCACTGTCGAAATCCAAAATTTCGGCGAAATTTCATTATTTCGGATGAAATCCATTCAAAATTCAAATCCAGTTTTTTTGCTACCAAAATTTCCGAAATTTCGGCCAAAAATTCAAAATTTCAATTTCGGCCGAAATTCCCGAAATTTCGGCGAAATTGCACTGACCAAAAAATGGTTCAAACGATGTCAAAAAAATTTGAAATTTTTTTAAGGCTCCTGACACATTAGAGTATTCTTATAAAATTTTCATGTGATTATCAGGTCTATGAAATTTTTTAAAATTCAAACATTGGTACTATGCAGATGAAACGTTGACCTAAGTTTGAACCGGATGAAAAACAATACAAACGATGTTATAAAATTTTGAAATTTTTTGTACATGATACTGATGAATCATTAATATTTCCATAAAATTTTCAGATGGTGATCAAGATTCAATAATTTTAAAAATTCGGATAGTATTACTATCATGATAAAAGCCTTATCGGCAAATTTGAACGGAAAGAAAAATAGTTCAAACCACGTTGAAAAATTTTGGAATTTTTTGTGGAAGGTCCTGATGTATCACTAATGTTTTTATAAAAGTTTTATATGATTATCATAATTAAAGATATTCTAAAACTGACAGTGCTACGTCCTGATAAAAGCCTGATAATCCATACATAGATTTGCTTTAGCGATAAAACAAGGCTTAAAATTTGTGAAAATTTTATAGAAGAGTGATAAGGAAGTGTTTAAGATCTCATAAAAAAGTTTGAATCATGATCACACTCTAGTGAATTTATAAAATTCTTACAAGGCACAGTGCATTTATATTCTTTCTCTTTTGGTTTTTGTAATATAGTATAATAAATGAAGTTCAATGGTTTTATAGATTTGATTGACCAAACAAAAAAATTAAATTTTTAAAAATTTTATATAATGGTACTGAGATAATTATTAATCTGTCATAAAAATTATAGATCATGATCACACACGAGAAAATTTATAAAAATGTAACAAGTTCACTGTCCCTATTATGTCTATTCTGCTTTTTGATTTTTAAAGATAACAAATGAAGTTCAATTATTTTTAAAAATTTTCTGTAAGATCCTACACTACTACAAATGGTATTATAAATTTTTCATATCATTATCAATCTTGTACAATTTTATAAAAATCTAATAGTGTTTCTACCCAAATTTAAAAATATCTCAAAAATTAGTTTTTCAACAAATTTTCATGTAAGATGACTTTCTTAAGGGTTATTAGACTAATTCCGGTTAAATCCGGCTCTAAAATATCTAAATCCGGATTCAAAATCCAAAATTTCGCCGAAATTACCCGAAATTTCTGAAAATACTGTAGCAAATTCAATTTTTTTCAAAATTTTAAATTCGACTGGTACTCCAGAATTCGTCCAGTCCCAAAATCCGAAATTTTACCGAATTTCACCGAAATTTTGTTCCTCGACGCAGCCGCACGCTCGCTTTCTCCGTCCGTCCCAGCCCTCCTCTCCTCACTTCATGGCGCACTCCACGCTGTCGCTCATGGGGCTGGGCCCTTGAGCTCTCCACGCCATGGAGTGCCTTCCTCCACCGTCGGAGCTGTGCCCTTGTGACGCCGAAAGATCGGGCCTCGTTCGCCTCGCGGAGCCCTCGAGCTTGCCGCAGCTTGAAGCGCCTCTACGTGGACGATTTGGAGATGTCCCCGTCCAGACCTCCCGCTCCTCGCTCTCGCGGGCGGCACCCACTCTGGTCGCTCAGGGGGCCCTCGAGCTCTCCACGCCATGGAGTGCCTTCCTCCACCGTCGGAGCCGTGCCCTTGTGACGCCGCAAGATCGGGCCTCGTTGGCCTCGCGGAGCCCTCGAGCTTGCCGCACCATGAAGCACCTCTACATCGACGATCTGGAGACTGGAGTGTGCCTCCAATCGCCATCCTCTCCAAGATCCTCTCTGCGTGCCAGGCCATCACCCGACGCCTTTTCCTCCGCACCTTCTTCTTTCACTGCAGGGACACCGATCCCCACGATTGGTTCAGAGCCTTGCTCACCGTGCCGCTGCGCATCCATGAGTTTCCGCCTGCCTCACAGTGTTGCTGAAGAACCTCTACCTCTCCTGCGACCCCTACATGCACAGCCGGATGCGGGATTTCCAAGGCTCCTGCATCCCCCCGTTCAAGCCCAGATCAGTGAAGTTGTTTTTTTTGTCTTCAGATTATTGTCCCTTTTGCTTGATCTCTCTTGTTGATTGCTCAAAAAATCAAGTCAGCGTCCATCTCTGCATAGATGATTTGTTTACTGACCAGGCAATTTCTTGGTTTATCAAGGTTATAGGATTTTTTAAAATAATATTATTTTATTTTGAAATTGCGATATTAATATTCGTATTTAAAAAATTACAGAAATAATATCCGGTCGCCAAACCGTTTGGCGATAATAGTGTAGTCGCCATACTATTTGGCGATAATAGGGTAGTCGCCAAACGGTTTGGCGACAATAGCCTAATCCCGCATTAATACTCGGTTTGAAAGGGTCTCCGCTGTGGTCGCCACGTGGTTTGGCGACTATTATATAGTCGCCAAACGGTGTGGCGACAATAAGTGAATAGCTTTTCGGCCGAACGGCCGGCTGCGCTCACTCGGCTGCGAAGGAAAACGAAGAAAGAAGAGCAGCGGCGCTCGGGAGATCGCTAGCGAGGGAGAGGAAGAGAGGGAGAGGGAGGGGAAGAAAGAGAGCGCGGGAGGAGAGAGAGGGGGCGCGAGAGAGAGAGAGAGAGAGGCCGCGCGCGGGAGAGAGGGAGAGGAGTGCTCGAGAGAGGAGGAAGAGGGAGAGAGAGAGAGAGGAGGGAGGAAGAAGGAAGAAGGAAGGAGGAAAAAAAGGAAAAAGGTAATTTTTTTGAAATTTTGTTGTTAAATTTTTATAGTGCAAAATAATTTAGAGATTTTGTCATATTGATGCAATATTAGATAGTTTAGATATTGATACAATATCGATGTTTATGCAACATTAGAATTTTTAGATATCAATGCAATATCGATATTAGAGATTTTAGATATTGATGCAATATTAGAGAGTTTACATATTGATGCAATATCGATATTAAAGATTTTAGATGCAATTTAGATATTGATGCAATATAGCGATTTTATATTGTTCGTTGGAAATGCCGGCATAATAATTTTCTCATTTAAGAGGGAATCGTTAATTTAGATATTGATGCAATATAAAAATTAATTTTGTTTAGTTAGTGATATTAAACGTTAGTGGTGATCTAAAAATCAATTTTGTTTATGTCGCGCAGTAATGTCGGATGCAGTGAAATTTAGGGTATATTATGGCGATGGTGAAATAAAAATTGAGCAAAATGGTGTTGATTTGAGCAGTTTTACAGTCACAATGGTGGAACACTTATTCCCCGATAGAGTTAGCATCCGTGATATAAAGTTTTGGTTGACCAAATATTTTTCCTTGGATCCAAGTGTTTACTCATACTATTCAAACCGTATTCACGCAGAGTAAGGGTGACCCACTGTGGGAGTTGAAGAAAGTAGATCTGGACGTACTTCCGCGAAATGGTTAAGGTGGTGCAAGGGATCTAGCCTTGAATGTGTAATGCTGGTGCAGGCGTGCCCTAGAGAAGAGGTGAAGATTAGCGGTGTGGGCGAAAGCAGCACGTCGGCTACAGCGGTGGATGATAACAGGGATGCAGCAAACGCGGAAGGTCGGGCAGATGAAGGGGAGGAAATCGAGCAACTTGTTGATCAATTGGAGTTGGTGGACCATATGGCGATGCAAGATGAAGCTGAAATGTTGGAGTGTGATGATGACATCGACGAAGATGAGGAAAGGGGAGAAGATGATGATGAAATGCATAGTAGTACTGGGGCAACGGATGTACCCATCCCTGACGAGTGGAACAGGAAAAATAAAGCTGGTATGGAAGTTTTGTGGGGGCATGAGTCGCGTTGGGAGTATGCTAGCAATGCCGTTCGGCTGAATCAAGTTTTCGCAAATAATTCTGAGTTGAAGTTAGCAGTGAGGCTGTGGGCACTATCGCAGCAGAGAAAGTTCCGAGTTGTTTTGTCCACCGAGATAGATACACAAAGGAAGTGCGTAACCGAAGGATGTGAATTCGAGTACATGCATACAAGCGAAGTGCGAGACATTTTGGATTGCATCACGGTAGATGGGCACACATGCGACTAGAAAATGTTCGGTAAAACACCGCAACTTGAATGCGGCCAGTAATCGCTAGCGTGATGTTCAATGAGATCATCGAGAAGCGGGACATTGAGTGTTCTTATATTCGAAAGCAATCTTGAGAACATTTAAGTACCGGATAAGTTACTCGATAGCTCGGGCGTATGCAAAAGGCATTAGAGAAGAGGTTTGGCACATACGAGGCTTTGTATTGTAACCTACCTCGTGTGCTTGATGTCTTGAAGGAAACCAATCTGCACGCATAACGCTTTTGAAGAAAGTGAAGCGGATGGTAATGGGGTCTCGATATTTCGTCGTGCTTTTTTTCATTGGGTCCTTGCATTGCGTCATTCAGTGCATCGCCGTCTATTGTCGGCGTCGATGGCACATTCCTGACTGGGAAATACAAGGGCCAGATTCTAACGGCCATTGCGGTTGATGGGAACAACCACATACTTCCATTGGCCTTTGCATTTGTTGAGGGTGAGAACCGGATAGCTGGCCGTGGTTTTTCGGACATTTGAAGTTCGGGTAGTTCATGATCGCCCAACGTGTGCATAATCCATGACCGCTATAAAGGTATCATTTCGCAATTAAGACTCTACAGGAGGACCTTGATGAACCTTTTCCATGGCGTGACATGCAGAATAGGTGGTGTATGAGGCATTTGGGAGCAAATTTTTTCAGGCAGTTCAAGAGTAAGAAGCTGATGAATCTATTTAAGAGGTTATGCAAGCAGAACCAGGCACGTAAGTTCAACGCGATATTGGCCGAATTGGATAAGCACACTACCGCACAGATTAAAGAGCTGAAGAAGCAACCAGCAACGCCGAACGATTGCCCACCCAAAAGGCTATCACCCCTTGGAGCGCTCGATCCTCCAAATCTGAGGAGACGATCGTCAAGAAACATTAAGTGTTTCTCGACTTTGGATAGAGGCGAGCTGCTGGAGAAGTGGGCATTGCTCCATGACACTAGAGGCGCCAGTTAGTATACTAAATTAACATAGTCTGGACAATTGAACAGTTAGAGTTATTGTGCTAATCGATATGTTTGAATGTGTTCGTCATGACAACGAATATAGCCGAGGTTTACAATTGGGTCATCGAGGCTCAAGTCCGCTACCACTTGTGGCCATCCTGGAAGGCATGTTGCACGGCATCGTTGGCTACTTCCAGAAAAGGCATGTGGAGGCTTACTTCATGCCATGACATTGCAAACACCGTACTGTGCGCGGATGATGGCCTACATGGAGGAACGCACCAAGAAACTCACCGCATATGGTGCGTAGCCGAGTCACCGAGTACCGTCAAGTGACTCTTCGTGTAAGGGGATTGGGAACCGACACGGTTATTACACACGAGGTTAACCTAGGCCAAGGGGCCACCGGATGGTGTGAATGCACCGCAACAAGCCAAGACTTCTTCATATTCCCCGCCGCATGTGATCACAAACTTATGGGCAAATTGGGATGAACACGCGCAATACGTGTCCCTTTCAACCTGAAGGGTCATGCTATCAATACATGGTCCGGTGAGTTCCGTGGTTTTTGAGCACATGGTGATTTCACCGCTGCGTTAAGAGATGTGCGATATGTCTCACGGATGCAAATTTGCGGAGGTGTGCTAAGGGCAGTGACCGTCCACAGCCTAGGCGCGATTCGCAATGACATGGATGAATCTGAAGTGGGTGGCCTGTTAGGAGGTGTTCTCGGTATGTGAGTACGGGCACAAGGCAACGCAATGCTCGTAGTGTTATGTAATGTGTATTGAATTGTGTAATATGTATCATTTTATCCTATGTTAGGTATTTGCGGGTATATCGGACCTTCCGTCATGTTTATGTAGTGAATTATGTAATTTGTTTCTTAGTCTTATGAATTCTCTAAGTCATGCATGTTGTCGTTGTATCTTAGTTTTGTGAAATTTCTATTATAGTTGTTGTACTTATTCCACTGTGTAATATCAATGTCGGGTTGTATTGAATGCTTAACTATGATTGTACCTTTTGTCATGTTTTTGTATTGATATGTTTGTCGTTTGTTTATTTATGTCGAACTCCTCAGTCTTTCGTTTTATATTACTAACCGTACTGTTTTCCTGTTTACTTGCAGGGATGGAGCACCCCGAGTCACTCCTTGACTCTTCGTTGGACCGACGCACTGCAGTGCGTTCGTCCACACCACACTGTGGCCTTGAGAGGGTGCCTCATATGGGTCCGTGTGCCCGGCAGGGCATGGTGGCTCCACCCAGCCTTCTACACCCGGTGAGTTGCACTACATTTACATGTTTCATTGCTCGCACAGTTGCATTTCGTCTAACTAATATTTGAATACTACGACTGTTTTTTCCTGTCGATAGGTTGGCACGTGCTGGGTTGCTTCCGCTCGCTCGGATGATCGAGGGCTCAGCTGAGGACGTGGTTGAGGATCCGGCGGAGGGCGGCGAGGACGGTCCAGAGCGGTCACGGCGTTTTCCGTTCGACCGGAGCCTACTGTCTTGTTTGGTGGACCGCTGGCGCCCGGAGACGCACACTTTCCACCTGCCGTTCGGTGAGGTGACGGTCACCCTGCAGGACGTCGCCATGCTCACAGGGTTGCCGATCGCTGGGGCACCGATCGGACCCTCGGCGACTCCTACGGGGTGGCAGGCTGACTTGGAGGAGAGGTTCGTCGAAGTGGCTCACACTGACCCGGCGATACCCCTCGGCAGGAAGAAGCACGGGCCGTTGAGGAGGTGGTTGGCCCAGTTCAAGGTGAGTGCTTGTGCGTGTATATGTTTTTGTAATTTTTTGTAACGTTATTAACATATTACTATATGTTAACCGTGACAGTGCAAAGACATGGCGGCGAGCCCACGGACTACCGTGTGGCCGACACTTGGAGGCCTACCTTCTTTGGTTGTTTGGGATGGTCATGTTCACGACCACACACAGCGATAGCGTCGACACACGGTGGATAGCCTACGCATGGGCTATCACGGACGTTGCTGACCCAGACCAGGTCCCGCTGGTGTCTTGGGGTTCGGTGGTTCTTGCTGGCACGTACCGCGCCCTTTGCGACTCGTGCGTGAAGCTGGGCAAGACCGCCAACCTGACTGGGATGCCTCTACTTCTCCAGCTTTGGTCGTTCGAGCGCTTCCCAGTGGGTCGACCCTTAGTCCACCCGCGACAGTACACCGCCGAGATGTACGGGGGTGACGAGATCGACCGGCCGACCGTGGGCTCGCTTTGGACTCGACGACGGGTAATTATTTTCTTGAATTGCATTTATCAACTTTTTATTTGCAGCCGCATGTGCTTACACATATTTTTTTCTTGTTGCAGCCACAGTGGGCGGGACTGCAGGTACGTTCGGCGTACCATTCCTTCACAGAGGCATTCACCACCGCACACCTGACCAGTGATCTCGGGACCCTTATAGCCGCTGCGGTGTCAGATGAGCCGCCAGTGGGCTCTCGGCGCTTTGCTATAGGGATGAGGGTTACTGGCTGACGACGAGGAAGATCGTCCTCGTCGTCTTCGTGGAGGACTACGCGCCACACCGAGTCCTCTGACAGTTCAGCCTACGACAGCCGGTCTCTGTTCCTTGGGGGGATCGTGTACCGGAGGCGGTACACACGTGAGTTATCCGACCAAAAATATGATAAATAGTTACATCGTATGTATAATAATTTGGATTTCTTTTCAGGGTCCACACCCATGGCCCTCCGAAGAGCTTGCCCACCTTGCTACAGAGGATGGAGCCATGGCTCGCGCAGTGGGTCGGGGTGCAGCAGCACGTCGTCGATGAGGCCACACCTTACGACGACTCGTCCTACCAGCAGCACTGCTGCACAGCATGCGTTCCCTAACGCTGCGTCTGCCTCCCATCGTGGAGGAGCCTCCACCACGCCAGACGCCTCCTAGCGTGGCCGATTTGTACCTGTGCCGTGCAGAGCGCCATGCACGCCATGGTAAGTCTTAATTTTGTAAATTACATTATGTATTCTGACGTTATGTCCATATGCATATCAGTTTGTCGTATGTGGCAGGTGGACCACACTAGGGAGCTCCACGTGCACGGCAGCAGTGTCTTGTCCAGCCTACGGGACGGAGTTACCCTCTTGCAGGACGAGATGGCAGAGGCCTGGGGACGCGTGGTGACCGGCCTGGGCAGGATCGTGGAGCTGGGTTCTTGTCGACGCCGACGCCACCGACCGTGCCACCTCGAGACCGCCACGCTGCGTTTACACACCCCACACCGACCCCAACTCCTTACACACACATGGAGGCGGAGTGCAACTTCCACACTCCTTGCCTCCCGCCCGCCGTGGTCGGAGGGTCCCGCTAGCGCACCACGCGGTTCCACCATGATCCCCACGCCAGTAAGTCGAGCTACTTACGCTTCAGATTAGTATCACGTAACTACAATTAAAAGCTATTATCCGAACGCAAAGCTACGCTGAGGGTGGTGGAGGATAGTTCTTCGACGACGACTCGTCGCCACGCCGAAAGCAGATTCTTCACGGACCAAGATTACCGGTACACGTCAGACGCCCGCGCCGACGCAGCCACGCAACCTCGCAGACCGACGCGAGCCACGCAGCCTCGCACCGATGCAGGCACGAATCGACTACGGTACCTACGTGTACACGTTGCCTCCCCGAGACCGTCGACCGGTGCAGCGTTACAACCCTTCGGACTACGGGCAGGCGGGGCCATTGCAGGAGCAGGTGGGGCCATCGCAGGAGCTTCACCCACGCCCTCTTGACGATGCACCGGCCTCAGCACGTAGGCCGAAGAGGGGTCATCATGGGAGGGGTGCGGCCGACTAGGGACTCGTTGATAGGCTGTTGTCCTATTTTTGTTCTTACTTTGTACTATTCTACATTGTTTAGAGTGTTGTTCTTGCTTTATTACTTTGTTCGTACTGTTTTACAATATTAATAGTGATGTTCACGTTTTTTTTACCTTTCCGATATCAATGCGACATGACAACACGAACGTTGTAGCTTTCTCGGACCGATTCAACAACACGTTGCAGCCCACTTTTTTAGATCGATTCGACAACACTCATCAGGATATTCTGGTCATTCGGTCAATGCATCGAAGCTTTCAGGTATTGTAGACCACCATATGCATCGACAATACTCTGCAGACCACCAGCTTACATAGCACTACCCATCTCAGTCGACAGAGGGTGACAGTCGTGCGACTTCTAGCAGAGGGTGACACATCGTGCAGCCTTTGACAGAGGGTGACAGGTCGTGCAGCTTTTCTCATAAGGTTTCAGGTCGTGCAGCTTTGATGATGAGTGACACGTCGTGCGGCTTTTCTCAAAGGGTGACAAGTCGTGCAGCTTTCCTTAGAAAGTGACAGGTCGTGCAGCTTTGATGATGGGTGACACGTCATGCAGCTTTTCACAAAGGATGCCAGGCCATCAAAATGGACAAGTGCTGTAATTATGTGGAGTAACCCCACACCACCACTATAAAACAGGGCCGAGGGGTAGACATCCAACACAGCCAAACCAGCAATAAACATCAACTGAATCTACACAAATTAGGGCACAATGTCGTTTCTACTGTCAGCCTCTTCAAAGAAGCGAAGTCATCCCGCCTCGAATATCCGGATGCCAAGAGTGTCGACGCCCAGCTTCGCGGAGTTGCCCGACCCAAATGCGATCAAGCAACCTCACCGGAGAAGATGATGCAATCTACCCATGGAGAGATGGCCGCCACCACTCTTCAAGCAGTTCGCACTCACGAGGTAAACCTACCGTGTCCACACAATATAGGGTAACACTACCATTTCATGCATCGTTCTTTCTTTTCTCAAAGACAAGGACCGGTGTTGCTTCTTCCAATGGATCGACGGTAGAACGACGTGATCACGAATTTCTCTCCAACCGCCACGACGCCACCCCGCTTCGCCGAGAACTTCACCCGGGAGAGGCCGCCAGATATGTCCTTTTCTAGATCGACCAGAGCTTAGGGCGGTGGGCAAGGGGCCAACCAATCGGTGAGTTTCATGCGACATACTCATGTTAAACTCACAAAGTAGTAGTTCTAAACCAGTTCATCGCATTACAGAGTTCAAAAGGAAACTTGCGAATTCGCCAAGTCAAAGGAGAAACCTCCTCCGTGGCCACCAAAGCCTCGACTTTTGTGAACATGACCAGAGGCGGTGGTTGATACCGCCACGATAATCTAGCGATCGAGATTCTACCGGGTGCCCTTGGTCAAGATGAATGGTGCGGCTACTTCAACTGGTGGACCCGGAGACGAACCACCCACATCTCAAACTTCTGTATGGGATAACCGGGGAGCAACCCTCTCCGTGGTGCCACTACCGCCATAAAAGCCGGACTCGAGTACGCCTACGGTGTTATTCAACCACCAAAGCGGGCATACCGCATTGATCGCAGGCACACTTCCTGTTATCCAAGGATAAGCCCAACACACACCTCCTGCACCATATAGTGGAGTGCGAGCCGAAACAGAGCAGGCGTCTCCACATGTCTCCGCCAACGGCCAACACACTAGAGGTGCAAGAGGGTTCCTCCTCTCGAAGAAGAAGGGACAAGGGAAGCAATACGAGGTTCGCACCACGCAACAAATCCTTGACGCTACATGCAGACCATCCGGAACCCGTGGTATTAATATAGGGACGCCGAATCGGGATGACATGCCCATATGGGAGGGCAGAAATCCACATAAAAAAGACCAAAAAATTATGTCTTATACACCCGACATGTACGGCATAGGCCACCCATTCGGCGACAGCTGGGTGCACCTCGGATCCCCATGGAGTTCTTTCATAGTAGGGATTGAGCGGTGTCCGATGACAAATCGCAAATTTAACACGGGTCAGGTAATATGCAGAAAATGTGGGAGATCATTCTGACTGTACCCAGATAGGCGGAACGATCATTTGTTCCACTATGACAAATAGTGCTTTCGTTAGTTAGTTCGTCAAGCAATTTCGTCACTATTGTAATGCCCTTGTAATATAATCTAATCTATTGCTTATTTTATCATCTGAACATTCGGTGTATGTGCCCTTATATATGTTCAACAAATAATTTAAGTGTTCATAACATGAGTTGTTGTCGACTATAAAATTTTGAATTTTTTTGTCCATGGTGCATCACTAATGTTCCCATAAAATTTTTATCAAGCTTTATAAATTTTTAATAATTCAGACAGTGCTACTGTCTGAATTTTGCCATATCGGACACTAGCACTGTCTGAATTTTTAAAAATTCATAAAGCTTGATCATTATATGAAAATTTTATGGGAACATTAATGATGCATCATAACCATGGAATTTTTTTTAAAATTTTCTAACGTGGTTTGTTTCATTTTTCATTCGGTTCAAACTTGTCGGCCAGCGTTTTATCAGGACAGTTGTATTGTTTGAATTTTAAAATATTCCTCAGATCTTAAAATCATTTGAAATTTTTATGGTAATATCAATGATTTATCAGGAACCTCCATAAAAAAGTTGAAATTTTTTTGACGTTGTTAGAGTCCTATTTTATTTTTATACGTGGTCGCTGATTCTACCCGGGAGGGGGGGGTCTTAAACGGATTTTGGTATTCCGGGTATGGGGCCCCACCCCGGAATTTGAAATTCCGGGTATGGGGTGGGGCCCCTATACCCGGAATTTGAAATTCCGGTTAAGGATTAGCCAGATTTTGAGGTTCCGGGTATGGTTAAACGGATTTTCAGATTCCGGGTAAGGCTGGGTTTTTTATAAATACGCAAACATGTTGTATCGATTTGTAATTACGGACCGTAATTTGTACTGTATTCTAAATTTGCCAAAGAAAACTAAACACCAGTACTTACGATGGTCGTCAAATCGAGGGGGGACTAGTGGTCGCCAAACGGTTTGGCGACTATATAATAGTTGCCGAACGGTGTGGCGACAACTTCCTGGCCTGGCTATTAACGGTTCAAAATGCGGGATTAGGCTATTGTCGCCAAACCGTTTGGCGACTACCCTATTATCGCCAAATAGTATGGCGACTATACTATTATCGCCAAACAGTTTGGCAACCGGATATTATTTCTGCAATTTTTTAAATACGAGTATTAATATCGCAATTTCGAAATAAAATAATATTATTTAAAAAAATCCAAGGTTATAGAAGGGTTTGGCGTGGCGCCAGCGGTGGCAGAATTCTGTTGCAGCGTTGGACTGAAAATTGAGTGCGCCAATTGGTGATGAAAATAATATAGCTATTCAACTGCTTTCTTATACATATGAAAATATATATGAAATACACTTTTTTTATCTATAACGTTCATGGAAGTGTCAGCGTTGCTCTTCCATGAACGTGGACATAATCGCATATAGTAGACATAACCGCGCATAGCGCTGCCGAAGCAGAGAAACTTTGTGTGATAGTAAATAGTACATGCCGTCTTCAGCTTACGCTTGCTGCTGCTAAAAACATGCCGCCCTAGCGTTTCAGAGCTTCAATATTGTTAACTGTGTATTTATACCAGTATACAGCACCTTTCAGCTTTATTTCACATAAAAAAACATTGGCTATCAGTTTAACCAGATTAGATCCTACCTAGCATCTAAATTGCCTATCTAGATGTGGTAACCTTGTATTAAATATCGTAATATGTTGTGCTGTTGCTTTTATGTGCTTATAAGGTTTTTTTGTCGATTATAAGCACATAAAACGAACTGCACAGGTCTCTTTACAAAAAATTCTTATAATCGACAAAAAAATTCTTTATGTGCTTCATCCCGTGTGCACAGGACTCTTTACAGTTTTTTTATCCTAAATGCTTTGGTGATTTTTCCTGCGTGACTTGCGACGTCGCGAGTCGCCGTGCCATGGATTAAATTCCTGGCACGTTTAAACCTTTTTTAATTTTCGGTTTCTCTCTATTATTAATGGGGTCATTTACTGAGAATTGAAACAGCCATGATAATGGCGTTAGTTTCTAATAGAAACTGTCATTTCAATGACCTGCAGTTACTAGCATATAATGGTGCTGTAACGGTCAATTTATTGACCGTTACTGGTGCAAGGCTATAAAATCTGGAGACGTCCAGACAGATGGAGCTTTTTGTCTCTTGCACTCGCGTTCATCTACTGTGATTTGTGTTGTGTCTTCGTGCTGCACTCGTTCTTCACCGACCTTCCTCTCGGCGTGCACCGCGAGGCAAGGGGAGCGGGATCTCCGAACCATTGCCGCTGCGAGAACCTGCACGGGGGCGGCAATAAGGTTTCTGGGCAGCGCATTGCGCGACCGTTCAAGTTCTTCCTCCTCGACGTCGATCGCTTCCACTACAGCGCACCGCCGAAGTTCTTCCTCCTCGACGTCGACTACTTCCACTACAGGCGATCGCAACTGCGCTTCTTCTTTTCCTTCCACAAGCCCTACGTAAGAATTGTTTTTCCTCTGTTCATCGCGTGCGCGACAGTGCTCGATCTATTTTTTAGTAGCATGTGGTGCCTGTTATCTTGCCTGTTGTCTTTTATCATTTTGAAAATTAGCTTAATATTCAAATTTGAAACAAAAATAATACCTAGATTTTCAACAAATACTAGAATATCGTGGAAAATTCCGGGGACAATAGCCAAAAAAAATGAACAACTTTGTTTTTCTAAAAATTTACAGTAGAAAATTTCTCAAGAAAATTTACACTAAAAAAACATTTCAATCTTCCTCAACTTTTCGAAATATTGCTAAAGTTTTCCTGATCTAAATAAATCATTTCTATTTTCTTTTTATTTTTTTCGTATTTCTCAGAGGTCAAACACTGTTTGACTTGATGGAACATTGGATGGAGTGGCAAAATCGAAATACACACTGTCAGAAAGATCGTAAAAACAAAATGAATACAATTTCGATGGAAAAACAATATTGCATATATTTTCGATGGAAATACACACTGCTAGAGATTTGCCGAATTCAAACGATATTCACACATCTTAAAAAAATGATATCCACCCATCGGCACAATCGTGGGAAGCACGGCATTGTACATTAGTATGTTTGTCCAGATCGAAAACATACAAGTTTACTTGACCCGCTACTCTGTCAAAGAAAACCAATTTTTTTTAGATTAAGGATTAAAATCCGGTCTCTGCCAAGTGCACACAACCGCGTCTTATAAAGCTCCCAAACTTGGAGCTGAAACAAAATTATCAAATTAAATGGAACAAAAGGAACTGAAATCAATAGCAAATTCTATAATTGCTTCGCCATCCGTTCTTGGCAAAGATGTCCAAAGTCACCACTTCCAAAGCCTTGCTTGCCAATCGAACAGTCGCCCTCTTGTTCTCATGCTGCAACAATCCCCAAAACCGCATCCAGTATGCTCCCTTGAAAATAACCTGCATACAAGAATAATATTGTTTGTTCTCAAAGATTATATCATTGCGAGTGCTCCAAATAGCCCATAATAACGCAACACCCTCTACAAAAATCAGTCCTTTTTCACACTTGTCAATGCCTGTTAACCAGCAACCAAACATATGCGACATAGACAGCGGCGGAGATACCCCAGTAGCTATATGCACAATTCTCCATATAGTTTTTGCATGATGACAATCAAAGAATAAATGTTGTATTGTTTCATTAACATTACAGAAACAACAATTTTGATTTCCATGCCAATTCCTTTTAGCTAGATTATCCTTTGTTAAAATTACTCCTCGCTGTAAATACCAGAGGAAGATTTTTATTTTTAAAGGAAGTTTCAGTTTCCAAATAAATTTACTGGTATAAGGAATATCCTGATTCATCAAATAAGCATACATAGACCGTACAGAAAACTGTCCATGGCGATGTAAACCCCAGGAGAAAATGTCCCTTCCATCATTAAGATGGCAATTAGCTATTGTTGCTAATAGAGTGTACCACTCCGTCAATTTATTCCCCACTAATGATCTGCGAAAATGAAGATTAGGTGGTGTTTGAATCATGACCTGTGCGACAGAAGAGTGAGGGTAATGGACAATGCTATACAAGCTAGGAAATCGAAATTTTAGTGGAGTAGAACCAACCCAGGTATCCTCCCAGAACCTAGCTTGTGAACCATCCCTTATCCGAAAGGAACCACAATCTAGGAACTCATTTTTCACCTTTAAAAGCCCCTTCCAAAATTGTGAGTCACCCGGTTGAATGTGAACTTGGGACAAACATTTGGAGCTTAAATATTTATTTCTAAGCAAGGTTTGCCATACCCCATCTTCATTCAATAGTTTAAATAACCATTTACTGAGAAGACATTTGTTCTTCATCTGAAGGTCTATGATACCCAAACCACCTTGATCTCTAGGCCGACATAAGATATCCCACTTAGCCAGTCGATATTTTTTCTTATCGTTATTGCCTTACCAAAAAAACCGAGATCGATAGTAATCCAATTGATGAAGAACTCCCTTAGGAACTTCAAAAATGGACATCATAAACATAGGGAGACTACTAAGCACAGAATTTAATAAAACAAGTCTACCCCCAGAAGAAAGGTGTTTGGCCTTCCATGTACTTAATTTCCTTTTAAATCTATCCTCGATAACACACCAATCCGCATTTCTGAGTTTATGATAGTGCATCGGAATACCTAAGTAACGGAAAGGGTATGATCCTAAACCACAACCAAACAAATCAGAATATTCTTGTTCATGTTGTCTAGCATCCCCAAAGCAATAAATTTCGCTTTTATGAAAATTAATTTTTAAACCCGATAATTGTTCATACACACAAAGCAATAGCTTCATGTTTTTAGCTTGCTCGATATCATAGTCCATGAAAAGTATAGTATCATCTGCATACTGTAAAATTGATAAGCCATCATCTATGAGATGAGGAATAATCCCTTGAATTTGGCCATCCTCTTTCGCTCGCTTAATCAAGATAGCGAGCATATCTGCCACAATGTTGAACAGGATAGGAGACAAGGGATCCCCCTGCCTAAGTCCTTTTTTTGTTTGGAAGTAATGTCCAATGTCCTTATTCACTTTGATTCCCACACTACCACCAGTAACAAAATATTCAACCCACCTGCACCACTGCTTGCAGAATCCCTTCATACGAAGAGTTTGTTGCAGAAAAGGCCATTTCACTTTATCATAAGCCTTTTCAAAGTCAAGTTTTAAGATGACTCCATTGAGTTTTTTGGAATTTAATTCATGAATAGTTTCATGAAGTATGACCACTCCTTCCATAATATTACGACCGGGCATGAATGCTGTTTGTGATGGTCGCACTACTTTATCCGCCACTTCCAAGATTCTATTAGTAGCCACTTTCGTAAAAATTTTGAAGCTCACATTGAGCAAGCAGATGGGCCTATATTGCTGAATCTTTGTTGCTTCTTTAATTTTTGGAAGAAGCGTAATTATTCCAAAGTTTAAGCTGAACAATGGCAAGTGTCCCTTATAAAAATCATTGAACAACGCCATCAGATCCCCTTTTATAACATCCCAAAAGACCTGATAGAATTCGGCTGGGAATCCATCAGGGCCAGGCGATTTATTATGTTCCATTTGGAAAACCGCCGCTCTAACCTCTTTTTCAGTAAACTGTGCAATGAGGAGATGATTATATGTCTCTACCAGACGAAAATTATTTTCTTCTGGCGATCCAAACAAACCCTTATAATAATTCATAATATGTCTTTTTAACTCAACATCCCCTTCAATGATACCATCCTCATGTTCTAATTTAAAGATGCGTTGTTTTCTGTGTTTTCCATTAGCAATCAAATGAAAATATTGAGTGTTGTCATCACCCTCCAACAGGTTCTTTGTTTTAGCTCTCTCGTACCATTTAAATTCTTCTTCCCTCAACAGGTGTACCAATCTCTCGTTGAGATAATTTTTCAAGTTTAATTCTTGCTCTGAAAGAACTCTGAATTCTGCCTTTTTATCAAGGTCATCAATAATGGAAATAATCTCTTTCTTTCCTTTTTTGTTATGACCACCTATATGCTTAGCCCAACCTCTCAAAAATTGTCTAAGAGATCTAATTTTATTCTGCCATTTTTCCATTGCAGTACCCCCTCTGGTCTCTGAGTGCCATTTATCAGCAACCAAGTCATAAAAACCATCTATAATCAACCAACTACGTTCAAATTTGAACCAAGTTGGCTTACTATTATGAAACGAAACTTCCGTATTCAATAATAATGGTGTATGATCCGAGGTACTCCTATCTTTAGCCTGCACAATAGTGAGAGGAAAATTATTTTCCCACTCAGTACTAACCAAGATTCTATCTAACTTCTCAAACGTGGGATTATCTCCACTACTCGCCCAAGTATATTGTCTACCAGATAAATTGATCTCTCTAAGATCTAGCGATTGAATAACCATATTAAATAAATCCGGCCATTTCTTGTCAAAGTTGGCTTTGTTTTTATCTTTAGGACTACGCATTATATTAAAATCCCCACCGATAATATATGGAAGCGTTTCTTTGCTACAAATTTGAGCCATTTCTATTAGAAAGTTTTCCTTATATTCCTGTTGCGCCGGTCCGTAAACTGCTATTAGTGCCCATTTAAAACCATAATGTTTATTACGAAGAGTGAACTTAATATAAAAGTCCCCTTCATCAATGGTTCCAATATCATACACCATTAAGTCAACTCCCAGGAGCATCCCTCCTGATCGACCATGGGGAGCCATGCAGTGCCAAATAAATTCTTTGCCACTACATAATTTTTTAAGGGTCCCATCCGGGAATGATCCCGACCCATCTCCATAAGGGCAATAAAATTAATATGCTCCTCTTTTACCATATCCTCTAAGTACCTATGTTTAGCCAAGTCTCCAAGACCTCTGCTATTCCAAAAAACACCTTTCATTGGAAACTTAGCTTAGATGGTTTTTTTGGTTTTTTATAAGCTACTCCCTCTCTATTGATAGATCGTGGTTTCCATCTTTTTCTACGAGGCGAAGCAACAAGGTCGCTACAAATATGATCAAGACCTTCCTCAAACTCATTCATTTCAAATTCATCACGAATGGGATTGAGGTGTGTTTCTAGAATATCAACATCTTCCTCATCCAGGTTAATTTTAGGTGAGGAGGATTGACGACTATTACTTGTATTTTTATTCAATACAGTAAGTCTATCAATTTCTAGGTTTTTAAGTGATGTAATTGCAGAGGAAATTGTTCTATTGTCTCTACCCATACAAACACCCAAATTTGCAATTCTCAATGATAACACAGAATCTGAAATAGACGGGAAAGATGTGCAATTACCTGGCAACAAAGAATTCTTCTTATCCACCAGCTTAATCGCTTTCTCAAGCATATTTGTATCCCCCATAGCCGCAATCCTCATACTTGATCTACACTGTGATACACATGCCCCTGCTGGAGAAGGCAGTTCCAAATCTTCCCAACCAATAATTTGATCCCACAATTGGAGAGCTTTGACCATGGCCATGTTAGAAATATTCGCCGGGATGCAATTCTTCTTACACAGATTCTGGAGCATACGGCGAGGTAATGCTTGTAGTTTCACAGCCATATTCAACAGCACCCAAAACTGCCTTGTCATGAATTGCTATAGCCGAACACAAATCCTGATCCTTTGGAGGGGACACAATCAAAGCAGTTTTAGAACAATTCTCCACATCTGACACAGCCAACTCTATACTTTCTGTCATTATTTTTGAACTCACAACCAGGTTGTGCTGCTCAGAAGACAACCCAACGCCACACTCCCCAGAGGGCTCATGAGATGCTGGAAGAACAGTATCAAGAATTATAATAGGAGGTTCAAAAGAAATGTCTTCATTCTTATCCTGATGCCCCTCCAACACACCTCCTTGTTTCGCAGGAAGTTCAGAAAAATGGCTTCATGCTTATCCTGATGACCCTCAAAAACACCTCCTTGGAAAGCTCCTGGTGAGGCCGCAGGAATTGCCGATGCAGAGTAATCCCCTGACCTAGCCACATTAATC
The DNA here is from genome assembly GCA_036346375.1 of Guadua angustifolia. Classification (NCBI taxonomy): domain Eukaryota; kingdom Viridiplantae; phylum Streptophyta; class Magnoliopsida; order Poales; family Poaceae; genus Guadua; species Guadua angustifolia. The sequence goes on along the minus strand of JAYEVE010000273.1, from coordinate 574,984 downwards.
CTTTCTGGCGATAGCTCCCTGGAAGGATCCTTCAGCTCAGGAAGAACAGCACAATTGCCTCTCACATTGTCCAACAACTCCCCTGACCCAGCCACATCAATCCTTTCTGGCGACAACTCCCTGGAAAGATCCTTCAGCTCAGTAAAAACAGCATTATTGCAGCTCACATTATCCAACAGCATAAGATCAGAAGTTTCCATAATTGGAGCGGTATTGTCAATCAAACATGCATCACAATTTGTACCAGGAAGCAGAATTGATTTAGTCGCATCCTTATGCTCATTACTTTCTAAAACTATACCTTTGATCACTTCATCCAGAATACACTCCCTGGAAAAATCATCCACTCCAGGAAGAACAACATCTTTTAATCTCACATTCTCCAACAATGTCGCACCAGTATTTTCCATAACAAGAGCTGTATTTTCAAATAGATTACTCACTTCACAATTTGGAACAGTAAATTTAGTTGAGTTGGGCTCAGAATTTTTGGAAGCTCCTGAAGAAGAGCCTTTTTCAAACTGAATACCCCCTCTGGCTCCTTTGCTAACCTCAGAGATGCTACCTTTATTTCCAGGATCAGCGTCTTCCATATTGAAGTCACCGTCATTGTTTTGGTTATCTGGTTCATCAAGATCATCCGCATCGTCAAACTCAGATGCTTCCCCATTACTCTCATTGACCACCTGATCAATTTTGAAGAAAATCTCATATAGACCATCATCTACCACAATGTCAGCATCATCCGGAATGCGGCTCACATCCAAAACAGCCACCAACAAACGAACAACCCCAGTCTTTCTCATGGACCTCATATCTACCCTTTGCGTAGCACCAAGAATAGAACCAATTGCCCAGAGAGGCAGAAAAGATCTTATCTCGTATGGGACTCCATAAACATGCACCCAGATCTTTTGCAGCTTCTATTTCGGCTTAATCTCCATATTCCACTCCTGAAATGACATCACTCCCTCATTATTATCAGTGCGAAGACGCTTCATACTGATCATTCGTTGCAGCTCGACCTGGCAAGGGAATGGAACAATGTAAGAGTTGTTGTCGTACTTCCGAACCACCCAATCCCATTTCACTGGAATTGCCCGAGCCAGCTCCTTTGAGACCAATTCTGCCGGAACCGAACCTTCAACAATTCTAATGAGAGCCGTAGCAGACACTTTGCATGGATTCTTCACCGGAGTGGTATAAGGAATATGGAAGAAACCCAATCCATCGCCAGCCAACCCGCTAAATAAAGCAGAGGGCTTCGGTCCATGTAACAGCGGGCATTGTGGAGTAAAATGCTCCTCTTCACAAATCTCACAACAAAGGATGAATTTCTTCATCTTCTTCAATTCAGGTTCGCAAACAGCTTGAGCACTTTTGTGTTTACCTGTCTGAATACCACAGCCATCCCCCTTCTCCTTAGGTAGCTTCACCGAATCATCCTCTGGACTCTTCCCCGCGATAGCTGACCCAAATCCTCCAGAATTAGCAGTATTCCGGGCTGCACCATAGAAATTGAAATTACCTCGCCCCCCTGATCTTGAACCCTATCTCTGCCTCCATAGCGACCCCGACCTCGTCCGTAAATCCTTTGGGGACGACCACCTCCGCGAGGCGCCCGCAGGTAACCACCATAATTCTGCCCATGATGGCGTTCCCCAGCCCCAGGCGGCGCCACTCCACCTGCCATGAGCACTTGAGCGTACGTGCGAGGATTCTGTGGCGACTTGAGATTGTTCAGCCACCGGTGAAGAAGGGTGAAGGATCGAGTTGGCATAGGGGGGGTGAATAGGCTACTTTTCAATTTTGAATTTGTAATCAAAATTAACAATTCTATCCGATAGACAATTTTGACAAAGAAACAACAGAAAGTAATAACTGCAAAGATGAATCAGAGTAACAGCAACGGCAACACAATGAAATATGAAACTGAATGAGACAAGCAATTTATCCCGTGGTTCAGAGCTTCACTCCTACTCCACGTTGAAGCACTTCTCACGAAGTATAGCTTCACTGCAGCTAGTCGCAGTAGCCACAGTATCCACTCGGGTAGCTCTTTCACAACCCCTGTGAGGTGAGCTACAAACCCTTCACAACAGAAAGTGGCCTTCCACAATCTTCTTTGGACAGGTCGCACTTTTCACTTCCTCCAAGCTGTCTAGGATCTCCTTGATCCAAGAGTAATAAGCTTTGCACAAGCTCTGTCTCTTGGTTCACACGCTAAGAACACACTGCTAGACACACTTGGAGCTAAAACTCTTTTGAAAGAATGAGATTTTTGTGTTTTCGGATGAAGCACAGACTCCTTGAGAGAATGAGAGCCCTTTGAATGCTAAAATGACAAGGAGTTCATCAAATCCTGTGGTAAATGGCTTAGGCAATGCTTATATAGGTGTTCTGATGAAAAATAGCCGTTGTACCTACCACAGTGACCGTTGCACGTGTCAGAGAGTCAAATTTCAGCAAAAGACACGTTTACAGCGGTCAGAAATCTTAAGTTAGCGATACTGATCATGTGTATGACGGACTGAAAACAGAGGTTTATGACGGACTGAATATTTTGTCCGTCATACAAGTGCAGCGCAGCAAGATTGATCCGTCAGAAAAAGAGGACCACATGTATGGCGGACAGAATATTTTGTCCGTCATAGATGGGTCACAAAACAGGTCAGAACTTATGATCAGTTTTATTTTCAAAAAGATATTTAAATCAAGTATTTAGAATTTTGACAAAGATTAAACCTTGAATTTTGACACAATAGATCTTTTGTCAGAAAAACTCTCATTATTGAAGTATATCTTTGATCGAGGATTTAAAGTCTGAATGACAAAGATTTGGTTTGTCAGATAAATGCGCTATTCTGAATATGTGCCGGGCAAAACATCAGGTTTGGAAGAGCACATGTATGCCGGACAAAAAATTTAGTCCGTTATAGATGGGCAGCAGAGATACTATGATCAGACAAACACAAATGTATGGCGGACAAAACTTTTTGTCCGTCATACATGGGCAGCTTAAGACAATCTGATCAGATGGCACCAAATGTATGGCGGACAAAACTTTTTTTTTGTCCGTCATACATGGGCAGCAGATAAACTTTACTAAAGAATATTGACTAAGGATTATGAAAGATGTTGGATATGATTAAAACTTTTGGACACACGGGAGGACAAATGATTTTTTAGCTCCAAGTATTCTAGTTAAGTTTTTAGCCTTATGAACCAATTACCAGCTTGTGCCAAGTCCCTCTTAATAGTACAGCCAACACTAGAAAAGAAATAATCCTAGCCTTTTGACTTGAATCAACTCCCAAGTCATAAACTACAAATAATGTACCTTAATCTTGTTAGATTAGCTAGCTCCATCTTTGATTCCAGAATACATTCTTTATGTTGGAAAGTATTATTAGCTCAGTCATCAACACCAAAACCAATTAGTAAAGTATGAAGAAAATTGAGGGGGCCTAGATGCTATCAATCTCCCCCTTTTTGGTGATTGATGACAACTTACCTTTTTCAGTTAATAAAGTCTTACTTATTCTACAAAATAAAGTTAGCTTGACAGGGTATTAACAGATATATGTTGGTAAAAGGCTCCCCCTTAATATGTGCATGATTTCAACTTTGGCAACTGATATGAGTTTAGAACTATATTAGATCCTTAAAGTTTCAATTTCTCAGAAATTACATAAATAACAGATCTCAGATCATTTGAAGTTGAAGCATTCTTAAATCATTCAACAATAAGTTTTCACAGCAAGGTTCAGAGCATAAGATACTTCATAATTTAGTATCAGTGTAATGCTAAGCTAAAAGAGAGTATCAAAGCACAACAGCTATACTTCAGATATTACAGAAATTAGAGCATAGTGAAATGAGTGATAGATATTGACAGATATTAGCAATATGAGCGCACAGAAAAACTTCATAGCTATAGTATAATTTAACACCAGAGTTCATCATCCTACAGTCAGACTAGAACCTAGAAAATTCTCCCCCTTTGGCAACAATATCCAAAAAGGTAATATTTGCGCCTGGAAAAGGTTCTTTTGAGCTGACCAAGCACAGAGCTTTTTCTAGGAGGAGAAACAATCTTGACATCAGCATCATTATCATCATCACTATTATCATCAGACTTTTCTGAGGGAGCTGCAGCTGTTGAACTTGGAGCTTGAGTCATTGCCTGATCATGCCAGCTAGGATAGTTGGGATCTCCAGGTTGAAGGACCAAGTTATGGAAATCATTTTGCAACTTGTCCAGGGATTCATTGATGTTATTAATTGATGGAGTAAGGTCAACTAGTGCATCCAGATGATGTAGGGCAAGATTTCTTTGATCATGAAATGCATCCATAGTATATTCCTGGAAATCTTCTTGCTCTTTTCTGATCCACAACAGATTACTAGCTTCTGATGTATGAGCAGCTTCAATCTGATTTCTCAGGTGCTTATGATGTGTGTCAAGCTTCAGATTCATGTCATATAGTCTGTCTTTGATCAGGTTCTGATTTGTGCCAATCTGTGCAACCCAATTCCTTACATCTCCAAATCTGGCAAAAGTTTCATTTCTGAAGTTGGCTTGCTCCTCATAATGTTTTCTCATCTGTTCTTGAGCTTGCTCATTATACAGTTGAAGTTCTCTCATCTGTTCTTCATGTCTCTGAGCTGCCAACTGTTGATCATTGAGATATGCCTCTTGAAAACCCCTTTGATCAGCATAATACTGCTGCTCAAAAGTTGTAAACCATGAGGGCTGAGAATTAGTGGCATTTTCTGGAGCTTGATAGTATTCTTGGTGCATTGGCTCATGATGTGAATGGACAGACTGATGTTGATAATCAAACAAACTTTCCCAACCAGGGAAAGTGTTTCTGACATCATGCTCTGGATGTGCAGCGTGAGATGGATACAAAGGTTCAACTACTTGAGGCATCCCAGATCCACCAGCTTCATAATCATGTGTACCAGGCCCAAAACTTTGGTCTTGCATGAATCTAGCTGCTGCTTCTAGTTCTTGAACGCGGTGAATTTGTTGTTGTTCATTCAGTGATTGGGCTACTGAACATGACAAGATCTCAGTTGCACCATCATCAGCTTGACCTTGGTTATACCATGAGCTGCGTTCAAAGAGCTTTTCAGTTTGTTCTTGAGAGTGGACTGAAATTTGAACTGCAGGTCCTGGAAAGTGACCATGACTGGTAGTTTTACTTTTGTGTCCACTTTGAGCACTGGACTCTCTTCCAGACCTTGTGTTAACACTATGAGCACTAGGCTTTCTTTCATTTCCAGACTTGCTTTTGCTTGAGCTTTGATGCCTTTGATGACTACTCTGATGACTATGATCTGAAGGCAATTGTCTGTTGCTTGAGCTCATTTGTGTTGCATAGGAGCCTGAAGGAAGGTTGCTACTATATGAATGATGACTGCTATAAGATTCATAATGGTCACTACTGCTGTTATGAGTCTGAGGGTGTGCACTCTGACTACTATTGCCAGTATCATTCTCAGTTTCATCATCTGACTCCTCTTCTTCTGAGGAATCATATTCAGGAATAATTTCTTACTTGGTTCATTCATCTCTTCTTCTGAATCATGGTGCACTGGTTCTTCTTCTTCTACTGGCTGATTATCTTGTAATCTTTGTAAAAACCAAGGACCTCGATTTTGTCCAGTTGACTTGTGCATACTGTATTTCTTTGGAAGGCACTTAAAATCTCTTTGCATTTCATTCTGAGAGATAATTCCTTGTGCCAACATAGCTTGAGTGACTTGCTGAGCAAAAGACAGACAATTACTCAATTTTCTGTAAACAGCCTCTTCCATTTCCCCAAAAATGTAATCCACTAGATCAACGGGTTGTCTTGACAGTATTAGGTGCAGCAGCCAAGCTAAGGTTGGGGTCACACCTTCTCTGTATCCTGATCTTGGATATATGGTGTGCCTTAAGACAAGCAACAACACTTTTGCTTCTTCTGATAAGCAAGAGGCTCTATTTGGATTGAAATCAGCACTTGTGATGTCCTTGTAGATGTGGGCAGATACTTGCAGATCAGGCATGTCACCATTTAATCTCCATCTTTGATATGGATACATCTTTTCAAACACTCTGGTTCTGTTTACTGATGGACCTGAAGCTCCAATGGCTGATTCAAACTGGGTAGCTTTTATTTTTCTAATGTTTCCATTAATAGTGAACATAATATTCTCTCTTTGTTTGTTCACTAGCAAAGATGCATAGAACTCTAGGGTTCTTGACTCATTCCAGGGTATGGTCTTATTTGACATTAAAGAAGCCAAACCAGGGGTAAAGTTTATGCAGTCAAACAATATGCTCGAACCAATAACTGAATTGATTTGATCCCAATCCACATATTGGTGATTTGCCAAGGCAGAAACAGCTTTTCCCTTCCCATCTAGCCTGTTCTGATAAACATTATAAATATTCTTGTGGAGCAGAGAAACAAAGTTCTCTCCCAATGCTGGTCTAGGTGCTGGAAACAAAGACTTTTCACTTACTAATCTTATAGCTCTCAATTTTCTGCCACTCAAGTTTTTCAAGTCATTAGTACTTAGCAGATCAAGTTCAGAAACTAAATCAGGATTTTCAGATGATGAATCACTGTCAGATTCATATTCACTGTCATCTGAGGAATCTGATTCTGCTATATCTTTGCCTTTTCCTTTCATAGGATGAGATGTGACCATTTTTCTATTTTTCCTTTCAAATACTGTGGGCATCTTGAATAACAATTGGGCCTTGAGGTTGTCTAGATATAGATATTCCAGGTGAGGAGCTTGACACTTTCGTTTTTTGCCTTTTACTTTGTCAACCAATTTTTAATCAAACCTCTCTTATCAGGATTCTTAGACCCCATTTAGATTACTCAGTTTTTAGACAAACCCAAATGTAGATCCTCTCCAGGCACACAACCCGACCTAAAAAAAACAAATACTGAGTTCTAAGTTCTAATTCTAGGGTTTTGACAAAAGAGCAGGAGAGGTTCAGATTGAACTTACTTGCGCTTGATGACCAGATGACCACCGTTGCCAATGCCCTAACTTGGGATTGCTTCGGTGAAGAAAGATTTAGGGTTTCTGGTCAGGGAAGGATGGCAAGAAGCAGGAACTGCAGAGGGAAAGCTTTGATCGGAGGAAATTTATTGCAGTGAATGTGGATGAGTAAGGTAAGAGAATCTTTGGGAAGCAGACGCCATAAAGCTTGGTGGTTGAAAGGAACAAGCGTCCTGGTAAAGAGGTGGTGGGACCCCTTCTGCGAAAAGCAATGAGGGTAATAACTAGGGATCCCAAAACTCAAGGATGGGTTAGCAGAGGATAAGACCTAAAGCATTTTTTATTTTTATTTAACAAAATTTGGAACACCTTTTAGTAAACTGAGATAAAAAGAAAAAGTTTTATAAAATGGATCAAGAAACTCTTTTGAATTTAGATAAGGATCAGAGAGTTTACATATGTCAGACTTGACTCAATTAAAAGCACAAAATAAACCCCTTTTGTTTACGGACAAGAGACTTAGTTAATGACTGACAAAAGTGTTTGTCAATCATACACATGCTCTGGATTAAGAATTGTCCATCATCAATAGGTCATTTATTTTAACTGAATCAAATCTTGTCATATAAGAAAGTTTACTTTTAAATAACAGATATAACTAAGATGAGTAAAACAACAGCAGAAATACAAATTAGAAAGAATTATGACCTTTTAGGAAATGTTTGAGTCCAGATTTTACATGAGCATGAGTATTTACAACTTAAGCTCAATTTACAGACTCATGTGCTGAAAAAGACATAATTAGTGAAATTTGTCACAAAGGGTTTTGAAATAACAAAGATTTTACTTAGGTACTATGTTTTAGATGAGATAAAGAAGAAGCATAGTAAGATAAGACTTCTTCAGAAGCAATTTCTTAAATACAAGATAAAGATAGTTTCAAAAAAATCAATTTGATTACAATTCAGCACTTTGTATTTATTTATTCACACCAAGGGTATCAAAAGATGCATAGTAAGCAAACTTGCTCCCCCTTAGTGTGACTTCAAACAATATTTGAAAAATCAATAATGTTTAATTCATTTCTCAATCTTGAGAACCTTTCCTCATCAAGTGGTTTGGTAAAAATATCAGCCAATTGATCCTCAGTTCTAACATAGCTAAGCACAATGTCTCCTTTAGCAACATGATCACGAATAAAATGATGTCTGATTTCAATGTGCTTAGTTCTAGAATGTTGGACCGGATTGTTTGCTATTTTTACTGCACTTTCATTATCACATAACAGAGGCACATTATCAAATTTTATTCCAAAATCCAGAAATGTTTGCTTAATAAACAGAATTTGAGCACAACAACTCCCTGCAGCTATATATTCAGCTTCGGCAGTTGAAAGTGCTACAGAATTTTGCTTTTTAGAACACCAAGAAACTAAAGATCTTTCAAGCAAATGACAACCCCCAGAAGTGCTCTTACGATCAATTTTGCAACCGGCATAATCAGAATCTGAATAGCCAAGAAGCTCAAAAGGAGCACCCTTTGGATACCATAAACCAATATTAGGGGTAAACTTAAGATATCTAAATATTCTTTTAACAGCACTTAAGTGAACTTCTTTAGGTGCAGCCTGAAATCTGGCACACATACATACACTAAACATGATATCAGGCCTTGATGCTGTCAAATATAACAATGAGCCAATCATGGACCTAAAAAGCTTTTGGTCAATAGACTTACCTCCCACATCTTGATCAAGATGTGTATTTGTTGCCATGGGAGTTTTGATTGGTTTGCTTTCTTCCATTTTGAAGCGCTGGAGGAGATCCTTAATGTACTTTTCTTGAGAAATGAAAATACCTTTCTTCATTTGCTTGACTTGAAATCCAAGAAAGAATGTCAGTTCTCCTATCATGGACATCTCGAATTCCCTAGCCATGATATCACCAAAATCCTTGCAAAGAGAATCATTAGTACATCCAAAGATAATATCATCAACATAAATTTGACAAATCATTAATGTTCCATTGATATCTTTTAGAAACAGTATTGGATCAACTTTCCCAATTTTGAAGTTCTTATTTATCAAAAAGTCTCTAAGACGTTCATACCAAGCTCTAGGAGCTTGCTTTAGGCCATAGAGAGCTTTAGATAACTTATAAACATGATTAGGCAAGTTTGAATCTTCAAAACCAGGTGGTTGCTCAACATAAACAGTTTCATCGATGAATCCATTAAGAAATGCACTTTTTACATCCATTTGAAAAAGAGTGATATTGAAATGAGTAGCAAAGGCAAGAAGAAACCGAATTGCTTCAAGACGAGCCACTGGAGCATAAGTCTCTCCATAATCCAGTCCTTCAACTTGAGTGAAGCCTTGAGCTACAAGTCTGGCTTTGTTCCTTATCACCACTCCATTTTCGTCTTATTTATTTCTGAATACCCATTTTGTACCAATGACATTATGATCCTTTAGGCGATCAGTTAAACTCCAAACTTTGTTTCTTTCAAAGTTGTTGAGCTCTTCTTCCATAGCTACTATCCAATCAGCATCTTCTAGAGCTTCTTCAACTGTTTTAGGTTCAGCACAAGAAACAAACGAGTAATGTTCACAGAAAGAAGCTTGTCTAGAGCGAGTTTGAACACCCTTACTGAATTCACCTATGATTAGATCAGAAGGATGATCTTTGGCAATGGTATGATGGCTTTTAATTATGACTGGTTGGTCTTGTTCCTTTTCTTCCTCTTCTACTTGAGTTCCATTATGTGGTACCATTGAGTACGTAGGTAGATCATCTTTGTCTTCTGTAACATCCCCAAAATTTTAATAAAGTAAAAATATATATTTTGAATTTGAAAATATTTATTTCTGAGTTTCTTGGCATCATTGGTTTTTAATTGGATTTCCTTGGAGTTTGTATTGTATGAAAATCCAACAAATGGAAATAAAGAATGAAAAAGAGAAAAAGGCAAAATGTAAAAAGTAAAAATTTAGAAAATTTCCATGAGAACTCTGACCCTTCAATTAAATCATTTTAGCCAGCAATTGAAATTTTATGCATAGAATAATGAAGAGATAAAATAGAAAAAAACAACATTTAAATCAAAACAATGTATTGTCAGAATTCACATAAAATAATGGAATCACAAATGGAGTTGAAAATTTTACATAAGCATTATGAGATCAAATCCTTTTGAAAAAAAAAATTTCAAAAACAATAGACTTCAATTGATCTCAATCAAAAATCGAAATCTGAAACGAAATTTAATTAGTCGCCGCCGTGTGGGCCGTCCGTTGATTTTCCGTTCCGTTGGCACAATGAAGGAACTCCAGTCACAGACAATGGACCCAGGACCCTGCTTCCAGACTCTTCCTTCAACCCCCGTTCTTCCTCTCCGTTCGTGCCACTGAGGCGAAGTCTTCGAAGCCAGAGCGTAGGCGAGATCGATGATTGCCACGAATCCCACTCAGTGCGCTGCAATTCTTGGCTATAAACCACTCCTCCCTCACCGCAATGAGCTCCTCCCTCATTCCCCTCTGCCTTCCCCTTTCTCTTCAAGCCTGAGGCGCAGGAAACCCATCCCAAATCCTCCATTACCGCATGCTCTGTTGCGTAAGCTCGAAGGAAAATCCGAGCAGGAGAGAACTCGATTCTCAAATCCCTCTTGCAGAGAGCATCTCCACACTCCAATCGAGCCAAACCCCCACTTACCCCTAGAACCCTAGTTATGAAATAGTGCCGCCGAGAGCCCTTCTTCTCCAAAGCCGGCCGCAGGCTAAGCTTCTCCGTCCATCTCCGCTTGGCTAGCGCAGTGAAATCAACTCCTTGCTACCCCGTGATGCTATACATGCTACCAATTCGAGCTCTCACACCTTGCTTTCTTCTTTTGACCTTCCGCCATTGCCGCCTCTCCCCGAGCTCGTGGGCTCGCTGCTTCGGTGCCTCTTCCGCCGAATCGACTTCATCTCAAGACTCTCCTCGTCGAAATGATTCTCCCATGCCTCAAGATTCACCGGAGACCCGCCGAGTACCCTCACGGCCAGCCCTAGAAGTTCTCTGTTGCCTCTCTGTCATACTGAGCCATCGAGCTGAGGTAGAAAAAGCCAGAGCCTAAAGGCGTTTTCATCACTCCAAAAACGTATTTCCATTTCCAATGTAATTTCAGTACCGAAGTAAATTCAATCTTAAATAGCTTTTGAAATTTTAATCTAACTTCAGTGAATCAAATTTGTATATTCATCTAAAATCAGAAATAATCTAAATATGTAAAAAGATTTAATTTTTGAATTGCAGGATTATTGTTCCAATTAAACCTTGATTATGATGCTAATATGATTTTAGTGGGAACTTGTGAATAATAAGTAATGAAATGGTGAAATAAATATTCATGAGATCAGGATGTATGCAAATATACAAATACATTTAATTTTTGAACTAAGTTTAATTTAATTGCTTAGCAAACATTAGTAAAGCTTAATATGGTCATTAATAGAAATGAATGTATAATAGTTCTTAAAACCATATAAGAAATGATTATGTGCTTCTGGGATTATAATAAACCTAATCATGCAAAAATATTTAATCTTGGAACCAAGTTTAATATAATTGCTTGTTAATCCTCATTAAACCCTTTCATGGCCCTTGGCAAAACACTAGCATAATGGCTCACAGAATGATAATGTAAATTGTATAAGTCCCTAAAAACAGTAAGGATCCATGTGTGCAAAAATACTTAGAATCGGACTTAATTTGTATTCTTTTAATAGAAAAGAAATGTTAATTATAACAATAAGTAACTAGATAATCTATTGCGATTTAAGTCAAAACAATGCAAAATCAACTTTAAAACAATTCTAGGATGGTACTCTGCTAACACCTGAAAAATGAATCAAAGATCATGTATGGTGTAGTTAGAAACTCAAAACGAAACTTGGCCGATTTAAGGTTTGCAAATGTGGTCATTTAGTCTATTTCAACAATGGATAAAATAACTCATCCAAATACTAAAATTAGTAAAATCAGTTTAGTAACACTGTACAAAGTTTATACTACAATATTCTATAAAAAGAGCCTTATTCCATTAAGGTTTGCATATTAATATTGTTAGTTCAAAACCCTTAAGTGTTAACCTTTTGTTTCACTTTCCTGCCGATTCCGATTATCGTCAACTTTACATTGCCACTCAAGCCTTTTCAACAATGAATATAATGTATCAGCCAAAGCCTAAAATTTATGGAATTAGCTTAGGATTGTTATACTAAGTATAAATCATCGTATCTCAAAGAAATGACCATATTTCATCATGTTTTGTGTACAAATCCAAATAGCTTAAAACCCTAAATCGTTAATATGTCATTTCCCCTTTCTTGCCGATTTTGAATAGTAGTCTTTAAGTATAGCATGAACCCTTTTAGCGATAAGATTATAGTCTCGCCCAAAATCCTAAAACTTATGGAACTAGTTTAGTAGTGTTTTACAAAGTATAGACTATCCCATTATAAAAAGATAATCTCATTTTGCTAAGGTTTACATATTAATCTTAATAGTTTAATATCCCTAAGTAATCACATTACTTTAGACCGTAAAATGAATAAATGAATTGAGGTTTCATTGAGTAAACCTGTAGTTGAGTTATTTTTGTCACCAGAACCTTCTCAAATATCACGAATATGTTATCAGTAGCCTAAATCAGTAGATCTAACCAGCGTAAAGCAATTGCTAAGTGAAGTCAGTTAAAGATAAATAACTAATCATTCGTAATATAATGCAATCATTTAAGCCTTTTCATCAGCTCGCAAGCAATTCGTCTAAATCTGAATTTAGTAAAGAATAACCTAGAATCGATCTTTAGGTTATAATCTACCGTAATCTAAGAAAATATTCCTATTTCATCTTGCTTTGAATCTGAATCCTAATAGAGCCAAGCCTGTAAGTAATAAGAATTGGCAGAAACTCATATCATGATTAGTGAATCAATGGAAGCTTGCAACTAATGATTAATTCTATTAATCTTACCCAATTTTAGCATCTTGAATTCGTAGAATAAGATTAATAAATTCATAAAGAGCAATCCCTGTTTCTTGTGAAGAATTTTACTCGTTCTTTCTATCTATTCTCTTTTGCCTTATTGAAGTCTTTTATTTGCTTTGTTTCCGTTGTTCGGCGAGTAGAACCCGACGTCCCTATTCTCCGTCGTCGTCGTCAACCGCAATCCTCGCCTTTGTCGTAAGCAGTGATTAAGCAAGGCAAGCATCCTTTGACCATATTGAGCCTAGTATTTTATATTCCTTTTGTGCATCAAATTGTTTTATGCATGCGATTACTTTATGTAAATTGCTATTTTGTGGATTGGTGGTTATACCTATTGTCTCGTGATCCTCCTTTGATGATTATGAATGTGTGAACCTTGATAACCATAGATTGAGGATAGGTATTACTTAATGTCATCTTGGGTATATACGTTCATATTATTAATGCTTAGCCATGCTTTAGAATCAGCAATGTACATGATTAAACCAGTAATTGTTTCCTGAAAACATTGAAAATGTCACTGTTGGTTGCGGGTACTTTGATTAAAAACCCAAAAGAAAACTATGCTTTGATGCGGGCGATTATTGGCAATAGCCGGATGTGCGAAAGGAATTGCACATAGTGTAGGGTGAAGTGTCGCCCGTGTCACATTAAGGACCGAGCAATGGGACGTTATTGATCCAAGAATTCCGTGCAAGCACGAGGGCTATTTATGGGGTAGCCTTAGCCTATTAAGTTGTTTGGACATGGCTTTGTTCATTGGTAGGCGGGAGCTAGCACAAGCATTTCGGTTTGGTCTGCTTGGACGGGTTTCCACCCATGCAACGGTGTACGCCCTGCCGTGTTTAGAAACATTGTGTTGGGTGTGTGAAAGTGGATCCACGGCTTGGGTGTGTGTTTCTAGTTCTACGGCGGGGGTTAACGTCCCGGGCTGGATCAAAGCCATGTCTAGGTAATTGAACAGCTATGTATGATCGCCTGGCAGACACAATGTCCTATTGGAGGCGTGTGTGATTTTGCAAAAAGGTGGATCATTCCTTGTGGGTAAAGTTGTACACCTCTGCAGAGTTTAAATCTAATCGATTAGCCACGCTCGCGGTCATGAGCACTTGGTGAAGTCATTCCAATGTTAGCTTTGGTATTTTCAAAAGGGTTATTTTATAAGTTAGCTTACCCTTACGATGACCCAATACTATTCCATGTGTTGGCAAGTATTGGTATCACCACAGTGCCATGTGTTGGCAAAGAACTGGATATATGTCGTGCGATGGCAATGATTGATTCGTCACTCGCGTCATGGAGGACGGTGAGTGTTATATATGCTTTACTTATTTGCTATCAATTAATCTTGCTCTTTTAAATTTCGTTTGCAAATAACTTGATTTACAAATTCAAATTCGCTTTATGCAAATTAACTATAGTAGCCTCCTTTGAAATGGCCTGCATGTATTGTAGGTTTTGCTCAAGTCTTGCTGAGTACGTAAAGTACTCACCCATGCCTAATTATATTGTAGGTGGTTGTTAGCGAAGCTTCGGCGTTGTTCATCGCAGGTTGCGGGATGTTATTTGTCGTGTTCCTAAGGATTTATGCCTGGTCAGTTGCCTGCGGGATTGGATGGGTACACTACAAGGCTTTGTTTCTTCGCTGCTATATTCTCTGAGTTGTAATAATTATGTAATTATTCGTTTCTGCTTAATTAATATATTGTATGGTTGTGATTCCAAATGTTGAAATGTGCGTGCTAGCTACTGATCCAGGGACTAGTACTGCAAGCACATTAGATTTCCATTTTTGCATTCGGTGTAAAAATGGGGGTTGTTACATCTTCCTTGGGCTTTATATCACCAACTTCCATTTTCCTCATAGCTTGCACCAACCCATCATCACCTACATCATCTAAATTCTCATGCTCACCTTGTGAGCCATTAGATTCATCAAATTTTACATCGTAAGTTTCTTCTACTAAGCCAGTTGAAGTGTTGAATACTCTATATGCTTTGGACTTAGAGGAGTAACCTAACATGATACCAGTATCACACCTAGTCTGAAATTTTCCCAAATGGGTCCTCTTCTTATATATGTATACTTTGCAACCAAAGACCCTAAAATATGAAACATTAGGTTTTCTACCAACCAATAATTCATACGGAGTTTTCTTAAGTAATCTATGAAGATAGAGTCTATTAACAAAGATGGCAAGCAAGATAATGGCTTCAAATTTCGAATGCATCAGAGGTATTATATTCATCTAGCATGGACCTAGCCATCTCAATTAAAGTTCTATTCTTTCTTTCAACTACACCATTTTGTTGAGGAGTATAAGTAGCAGAAAGTTCAAGTTTAATTCCTAATTCATCACAGTATTCAATAATATTAGTATTAACAAACTCAGTTCCATTGTCACTTCTGATTTTCTTAATGGGACAATCAAACTCATTTTGGGCCCTTTTTGCAAAAGATTTGAAAGTTTTTCCAACTTCACTTTTATTTGGCAAAAAGAATACCCAAGTAAATCTGGAAAAATCATCAACTATAACTAGACAATATGAGTTACCACCTATGCTTGCATATGAAGTGGGGCCAAACACATCCATGTGCAACAGTTCTAGTGGTCTAGAGGTGGACATAATACTTTTGGTTGGATGAGAATTGGCTACTTGCTTGCCTGCTTGACAAGCACTACAAAGCCTATTCTTTTCAAATTTTACATCCTTCAGTCCAACCACTAGCTCATTTTTAAAAAGCTTTTTAAGATTGGACATACCTACATGCCCAAGACGTATGTGCCAAAGCCACCCAAGTGAGACCTTGGCCAATAGACATGTTGAGATGCATGAGGAATTAGATTTGAAATCTACCAAATAAAGATTTTGAAATCTGAAACCTTTGAAAATAAGCTTTTCATTTTTGTCAAATACAGATACCCTATCAGAAGAGAAGTTACAATGAAATCCGAGATCACATAATTGAGCTACAGATAACAAGTTAAAGTTTAAAGACTCAACAAGAAGTACATTTTCAATAGAGTGATCAGTTGAAATAGCAATCTTACCAAGCCCTTTTACCTTTCTTTTGCTGTTATCACCAAATGTAATTTTGTGACTTGGATCACCTTCTCCTTCAATTGTGGTGAACATTTTTGAGGTACCAGTCATATGCTGGGTGCATCCACTGTCAATCACCTAGTGTCGGCCTCCACTCTTGTAATTTACCTGTGGAGTCATTTCTTGATTTTAGGTACCCAAATACTTTTGGGTCCTTTAATGTTAGTCTCAATAATCTTAGGCCTAAAAGGATTTAGTAGCATAGATTTGGGTACCCACACAGCTTTAAGTTTCTTATCTAGATTAGAAGGACCAACAAATTTAACATTCATTTTGCCCCTAAAATTCTTAAACAGCATGTAATGGGCATCTACCATCCAGCTCCTATTATCCTTAGAATGAGGAGCATTTGTGAGAAAGCAATTTCTAGATTCATGATTTGATTTATGACAGTAATAACAGTGAGTGCTTTTCTTGATAAAAACCTGTTTGGTTTTGCTTGATCCATTCTTCTCGAGCATGCTGTTAGGTTTATACCCTAAGCCTTTTTTGCCCAAGTTGGGTCTATGTTCAACCAGAATTTTGTCAAGGGTAGCACTGCCCAAAAAGCACTTTTCTAAACCTTTGTCAAATCTAGCTATCTTGATCTTTAACTCTTCATTTTCGGTC
This sequence comes from Guadua angustifolia, assembly GCA_036346375.1. Classification (NCBI taxonomy): domain Eukaryota; kingdom Viridiplantae; phylum Streptophyta; class Magnoliopsida; order Poales; family Poaceae; genus Guadua; species Guadua angustifolia. The sequence continues at coordinate 558,227 of JAYEVE010000273.1, read as the reverse complement.
TTAAGTTCTTTAGCACAGGAAGCATATTTGCAATTTTCATCACAAGAATTAGAAGAGCTAGAGACCATGTTCTCATTTACTGACAAGTCACATGAAATAGATACATTATTGATAGAGATATGTTCAGACTTGTTGGCCATTATTTCATTTTCAAATTCTAACTCACAATACTTATTCTTCAAGTCTTCATGATTTTTAACCAGCAAACCATGTCTTGAGACAAGATCATCATATATTTGCACAATCTTAGCATGTTCATGGGTAAGCTGATCATGTTTATCTTTTAATAATTCTTGATCATTAATTAAGCTAGTAATAGTCTTTTTGAGAGCTCTAGTTGAAGTTGTTTTAGCATGCAAAGCATTGTTTAATTCTTCAACTATTTCAATTAACTCATCATATGTAGGAGAATCACTGACCTTTTCCTCATCTGTTCTGGCCATCAAAGATAGAGGAAATGAGGGTGGTGGAGGAGTTGATTCATCTAGGGCAAGCCCAGCTAGCCCTTTTGATCTTGAGTTTTCATCATCCGATGATGATTCTTCACTTGAACTTTCCTCATCAGTGATCCATTCTCCTATGTGAGCTTCTCCTTTTCCTTTCTTTGAAAATTTCTTGGAGTAGCTTTTCTTATAGTAATTCTTCTTTGATTTGTCATTAGTCTTCTCATTGTCGTCATCATCTTTAGCCTTGTACTTGTTCTTCTTGCTTTTGTTAGGACACCGAGCAGCTATGTGTCCTTTTTCATTGCATTCAAAACAAATAACATTAGTAAAAGGATTTTTCTTTGAGTAAGAGTTTGACCTTCCTTTGTCTTTGAAGTTTACTCTTCTCATAATCTTATTTGCTCTTCTCATCAGTAAAGCTAATTGCTTTACATCTTCATCATCAGCATCACTTGACTCATCATCATTCTCATCTGATGAGTCTTGCACAACCTCCTTGGCTTTAAGAGCAATAGACTTCTTCTTTGGTGCATCTTCTTCAGCTAAGGTAAGTTCATGAGCTGAAATCTTCCCAAGTAGCTCAGTGGGAGTGAGCCTCTTGAGATCACCACTGTTTGACAAGTAGGTGATCAAACTGTGATAAGCTCGAGGAAGAACTCTTATCATCTTCCTGCAAACTTCAACATCAGAAATTTTAGTTCCTAACTCTATCAATTTCTTGAAGGGTAGTCCATATATCATAAGCAGATGTTAAATTACTAACTCTATCAAAAACTTCCAAGCTAAGACAAGAAAAAATAGCATTTCTAGCTTGAGCATCATACTGCATATTCTGAATCTCACCAGGAGTGGGTTCACCATGTACAGTTTGCCCTTCAGGCACGATGCGTGGAGGCAGAGGCTTCTCTGTAACCCTCCAAACATCATACCCTACAGCTTCTAAATAACATTTCATTCTAATTTTCCAATATGCATAATTATTACCATCAAACACAGGTACTCGACCTATACTAACAGTAGCAGAACTATTTCCCTCAACCATTTACCAAAGCTAGTTAAGCTAAGCAAGGTAAAACCAGCTCTGATACCACTTGAAGGATCGAGTTGGCCTAGAGGGGGGTGAATAGGCAACTTTTCAATTTTGAATTTGTAATCAAAATTAACAATTCTATCCGATAGACAATTTTGACAAAGAAACAACAGAAAGTAATAACGCAAAGATGAATCGAGTAACAAAGAATGGCAACACAATGAAATATGAAACTGAATGAGACAAGCAATTTATCCCGTGGTTCGAGCTTCACTCCTACTCCACGTTGAAGCACTTCTCACGAAGTATAGCTTCACCGCAGCCTAGTCGCAGAGCCACAAGATCCACTCTGTAGCTCTTTCACAACCCCCGTGAGGTGAGCTACAAACCCTTCACAACAGAAAGTGGCCTTCCACAATCTTCTTTGGACAGGTCGCACTTTTCACTTCCTCCAAGCTGTCTAGGATCTCCTTAATCCAAGAGTAATAAGCTTTGCACAAGCTTTGTCTCTTGGTTCACACGCTAAGAACACACTGCTAGACACACTTGGAGCTAAAACTCTTTTGAAAGAATGAGATTTCTTTGTTTTCGGATGAAGCACAGACTCCTTGAGACAATGAGAGCCCTTTGAATGCTAAAATGACAAGGAGTTCATCAAATCCTGTGGCAAATGGCTCAGGCAATGCTTATATAGGTGTTCTGATGAAAAATAGCCGTTGTACCTACCACAAAGGACTGCTGTAACGGTCGAGAGTCAAATTTCAGCAAAAGACACGTTTACAGCGGTCAAAAATCTTAAGTTAGCGATACTGATCATGTGTATGACGGACTGAAAACAGAGGTTTATGACGGACTGAATATTTTGTCCGTCATACAAGTGCAAAGCAGAAGAAGATTGATCCGTCGAAAAAGAGGACCACATGTATGGCGATGAAATATTTTGTCCGTCATAGATGGGTCACAAAACAGTCGAACTTATGATCAGCTTTATTTTCAAAAGATATTTAAATCAAGTATTTAGAATTTTGACAAAGATTAAACCTTGAATTTTGACACAATAGATCTTTTGTCGAAAAACTCTCATTATTGAAGTATATCTTTGATCGAGGATTTAAAGTCCTAATGACAAAGATTTGGTTTGTCAGATAAATGTGCTATTCTGAATATGTGCCGGACAAAACTTCAGGTTTGGAAGAGCACATGTATGCCGGACAAAAAATTTAGTCCGTCAGAGATGGGCAAAGCAGAGATACTATGATCGATTGAACACAAATGTATGGCGGACAAAACTTTTGTCCGTCATACATGGGCACTTTAAGACAACTGATCGATGATACCAAATGTATGGCGGACAAAACTTTTTTTGTCCGTCATACATGGGCAGCAATAAACTTTACTAAAGAATATTGACTAAAGATTATGAAAGATGTTGGATATGATTAAAACTTTTGGACACATGGGAGGACAAATGATTTTTTAGCTCCAAGTATTCTAGTTAAGTTGTTAGCCTTATGAACCAATTACCGCTTGTGCCAAGTCCTCTTAATAGTACAGACCAACACTAGAAAAGAAATAATCCTAGCCTTTTGACTTGAATCAACTCCCAAGTCATAAACTACAAATAATGTACCTTAATCTTGTTAGATTAGCTAGCTCCATCTTTGATTCCGTATACATTCTTTATGTTGGAAAGTATTATTAGCTCACCATCAACACCAAAACCAATTAGTAAAGTATGAAGAAAATTGAGGGGGCCTAGATGCTATCAATCTCCCTTTTGGTGATTGATGACAACTTACCTTTTTCAGTTAATAAAGTCTTACTTATTCGCAAAATAAAGTTAGCTTGACAGGTATTAACAGATATATGTTGGTAAAAGGCTCCCCTTAATATATGCATGATTTCAACTTTGGCAACCGATATGAGTTTAGAACTATATTAGATCCTTAAAGTTTCAATTTCTCGAAATTTCATAAATAATGATCTCAGATCATTTGAAGTTGAAGCATTCTTAAATCATTCAACAATAAGTTTTCACAAAGAAGGTTCAGAGCATAAGATACTTCATAATTTAGTATCGCTAATGCTAAGCTAAAAGAGAGTATCAAAGCACAATGACTATACTTCAGATATTACGTAAATTAGAGCACAAGTGAAATGAGTGATAGATATTGACAGATATTAGCAATATTAGCGCCTGAGAAAAACTTCATAGCTATAGTATAATTTAACACCGAGTTCATCATCCTACAATGACTAGAACCTAGAAAATTCTCCCTTTGGCAACAATCTCCAAAAGGTACTATTTATACCGAAAAGGTTCTTTTGAGCTGACCAAGCCACGAGCTTTTTCTAGGAGGAGAAACAATCTTGACATCAGCATCATTATCATCATCACTATTATCATCAGACTTTTCTGAGAAAGCTGCAGCTGTTGAACTTGGAGCTTGAGCCATTGCCTGATCATGCCAGCTAGGATAGTTGGGATCTCCAGGTTGAAGGACCAAGTTATGGAAATCATTTTGCAACTTGTCCAGGGATTCATTGATGTTATTAATTGATGGAGTAAGGTCAACTAGTGCATCCAGATGATGTAGGGCAAGATTTCTTTGATCATGAAATGCATCCATAGTATATTCCTGGAAATCTTCTTGCTCTTTTTTGATCCACAACAGATTACTAGCTTCTGATGTATGAGCAGCTTCAATCTGATTTCTCAGGTGCTTATGATGTGTGTCAAGCTTCAGATTCATGTCATATAGTCTGTCTTTGATCAGGTTCTGATTTGTGCCAATCTGTGCAACCCAATTCCTTACATCTCCAAATCTGGCAAAAGTTTCATTTCGGGTTGGCTTGCTCCTCATAATGTTTTCTCATCTGTTCTTGAGCTTGCTCATTATACGCTTGAAGTTCTCTCATCTGTTCTTCATGTCTCTGAGCTGCCAACTGTTGATCATTGAGATATGCCTCTTGAAAACCCTTTGATCAGCATAATACTGCTGCTCAAAAGTTGTAAACCATGAGGGCTGAGAATTAGTGGCGTTTTCTGGAGCTTGATAGTATTCTTGGTGCATTGGCTCATGATGTGAATGGACAGACTGATGTTGATAATCAAACAAACTTTCCCAACCAGGGAAAGTGTTTCTGACATCATGCTCTGGATGTGCAGCGTGAGATGGATACAAAGGTTCAACTACTTGAGGCATCCCAGATCCACCAGCTTCATAATCATGTGTACCAGGCCCAAAACTTTGGTCTTGCATGAATCTAGCTGCTGCTTCTAGTTCTTGAACGCGGTGAATTTGTTGTTCTTCATTCAGTGATTGGGCTACTGAACATGACAAGATCTCAGTTGCACCATCATCAGCTTGACCTTGGTTATACCATGAGCTGCGTTCAGAGAGCTTTTCAATTTGTTCTTGAGAGTGGACTGAAATTTGAACTGCGGGTCCTGGAAAGTGACCATGACTGGGAGTTCTACTTTTGTGTCCACTTTGAGCACTGGACTCTCTTCCAGACCTTGTGTTAACACTGTGAGCACTAGGCTTTCTTTCATTTCCAGACTTGCTTTTGCTTGAGCTTTGATGCCTTTGATGACTACTCTGATGACAATGATCTGAAGGCAATTGTCTGTTGCTTGAGCTCATTTGTGTTGCATAGGAGCCTGAAGGAAGGTTGCTACTATATGAATGATGACTGCTATAAGATTCATAATGGTCACTACTGCTGTTATGAGTCTGAGGGTGTGCACTCTGACTACTATTGCCAAGATTATTCTCGCCATCATCCGACTCTCTCTTCTGAGGAATCATATTCAGGAATAATTTCTTACTTGGTTCATTCATCTCTTCTTCTGAATCATGGTGCACTGGTTCTTCTTCTTCTACTGGCTGATTATCTTGTAATCTTTGTAAAAAACCAGTGACCCTCAGATTTTGTCCAGTTGACTTGTGCATACTGTATTTCTTTGGAAGGCACTTAAAATCTCTTTGCATTTCATTCTGAGAGATAATTCCTTGTGCCAACATAGCTTGAGTGACTTGCTGAGCAAAAGGCAGACAATTACTCAATTTTCTGTAAACAGCCTCTTCCATTTCCCCAAAAATGTAATCCACTAGATCAACGGGTTGTCTTGACAGTATTAGGTGCAGCAGCCAAGCTAAGGTTGGGGTCACACCTTCTCTGTATCCTGATCTTGGATATATGGTGTGCCTTAAGACAAGCAACAACACTTTTGCTTCTTCTGATAAGCAAGAGGCTCTATTTGGATTGAAATCAGCACTTGTGATGTCCTTGTAGATGTGGGCAGATACTTGCAGATCAGGCATGTCACCATTTAATCTCCATCTTTGATATGGATACATCTTTTCAAACACTCTGGTTCTGTTTACAGATGGACCTGAAGCTCCAATGGCTGATTCAAACTGGGTGGCTTTTATTTTTATAATCTTTCCATTAATAGTGAACATAATATTCTCTCTTTGTTTGTTCACTAGCAAAGATGCATAGAACTCTAGGGTTCTTGACTCATTCCAGGTATGGTCTTATTTGACATTAAAGAAGCCAAACCAGGTAAAGTTTATGCAAATAAACAATATGCTCGAACCAATAACTGAATTGATTTGATCCCAATCCACATATTGGTGATTTGCCAAGGCGTAAAACAGACTTTTCCTTCCCATCTAGCCTGCTCGATAAACATTATAAATATTCTTGTGGAGCAGAGAAACAAAGTTCTCTCCCAATGCTGGTCTAGGTGCTGGAAACCAAGACTTTTCACTTACTAATCTTATAGCTCTCAATTTTCTGCCACTCAAGTTTTTCAAGTCATTAGTACTTAGCAGATCAAGTTCAGAAACTAAATCAGGATTTTCAGATGATGAATCACTGTCAGGTTCATATTCACTGTCATCTGAGGAATCTGATTCTGCTATATCTTTGCCTTTTCCTTTCATAGGATGAGATGTGACCATTTTTCTATTTTTCCTTTCAGCGCTGTGGGCATCTTGAATAACAATTGGGCCTTGAGGTTGTCTAGATATAGATATTCCAGGTGAGGAGCTTGACACTTTCTGTTTTTTGCCTTTTACTTTGTCAACCAATTTTTTAATCAAACCTCTCTTATCAGGATTCTTAGACCCCATTTAGATTACTCAGTTTTTAGACAAACCCAAATGTAGATCCTCTCCAGGCACACAACCCGACCTAAAAAAAACAAATACTGTGTTCTAAGTTCTAATTCTAGGGTTTTGACAAAAGAGCAGGAGAGGTTCAGATTGAACTTACTTGCGCTTGATGACCAGATGACCACTGCTGCCAATGCCCTAACTTGGGATTGCTTTTGAAGAAAGATTTAGGGTTTCGGTCGTGAAGGATGCGCAAGAAGGTGAACCGCAGAGGGAAAGCTTTGATCGGAGGAAATTTATTGCAGTGAATGTGGATGAGTAAGGTAAGAGAATCTTTGGGAAGCAGACGCCATAAAGCTTGGTGGTTGAAAGGAACAAGCGTCCTGGTAAAGAGGTGGTGGGACCCCTTCTGCGAAAAGCAATGAGGGTAATAACTAGGGATCCCAAAACTCAAGGATGGGTTAGCAGAGGATAAGACCTAAAGCATTTTTTATTTTTATTTAACAAAATTTTGAACACCTTTTAGTAAACTGAGATAAAAAGAAAAAGTTTTATAAAATGGATCAAGAAACTCTTTTGAATTTAGATAAGGATCATAGAGTTTACATATGTCAGACTTGACTCAATTAAAAGCACAAAATAAACCCCTTTTGTTTACGGACAAGAGATTTAGTTAATGACCCACAAAAGTGTTTGTCACCATACACATGCTCGGATTAAGAATTGTCCGTCATCAATAGGTCATTTATTTTAACTGAATCAAATCTTGTCACATAAGAAAGTTTACTTTTAAATAATGTATATAACTAAGATGAGTAAAATGAAGAAGAAATACAAATTAGAAAGAATTATGACCTTTTAGGAAATGTTTGAGTCCAGATTTTACATGAGCATGAGTATTTACAACTTAAGCTCAATTTACGACTCATGTGCTTTGAAAAAAGACATAATTAGTGAAATTTGTCACAAAGGGTTTTGAAATAACAAAGATTTTACTTAGGTACTATGTTTTAGATGAGATAAAGAAGAAGCATAGTAAGATAAGACTTCTTCAGAAGCAATTTCTTAAATACAAGATAAAGATAGTTTCAAAAATATCAATTTGATTACAATTCAGCACTTTGTATTTCTTAAATACAAGATAAAGACTTCTTCTGAAGTGATTGTTTGCGTAGAAAAGGCATGCCCAATTGCTACAATGGCACGCCGAAGAGCGTAAGAATGATGGAATGCTCAGACACCCTACAGATTCTGTGCAATGGAGGAACATCGACAGAAAATATAAGAAGTACTTTGCATATGATATGAGGAATATAAGATTCGGTTTGAGTACCGATGTGATGAATCCTTTCGGCAACATGAGTAGCCGTCACAACACTTGGCCGGCGACTCTATGTATCTACAACATTTCTCCTTGGCTTTGTATAAAGCGGAAGTACATTACGATTCCACTACTGATCCAAGGGCCCAGGCAACCTGGGAACGATATCGATGTGTACCTCAAACCATTGGTTGAAGATCTTCTAATATTGTGGAACAATGGAGTACAGGTATGGGATGAGTATAAAAGAGAGAACTTTATCCTATGCGCATTGTTGTTCGTAACCATTAATGATTACCCTGCCCTTGGTAACATGTTGGGACAGACGACAAAAGGGTTCAATGGATGCGTCCAGTGCTTGGATCATACGGTTAACCAGTGGCTAAAGAACTGTCGGAAAATGGCTTACATGCGGCATCGTAGGTTCCTCCGCAAGGATCACCTATACCGCAATAATAAGAGAGCTTTTGACGGGACAAAGGAGACTGCCTTACCTCCGAAGAATCACACTGGGAAACAGATATTTGCTGCCGTAAAGGATCTTCATATTATTCACAGAAAGGGAGCTGACGGTACATCTATCCTGAGTTCCCGTGATAAAGCTCCTTTGTGGAAAAAGATATCAGCATTTTGGGTCCTACCTTAATGGCAACACTTGGAAGTTCGACATGCAATCAACGTCATGCACATAGAGAAGAACGTGTGTGTGTAAGGACCCGAATTTACCAATTCGAAACCACTGTGTTTTACCGCACTACTCCCAGGATCAATGCTAGTGCACACAGCTTAACATCGGTAAGCATCACATCAGACACAACGATAAGAATAATAAGGCTTCATTTATTGAATATATCTAGTGTATGATCTTATGATCACTTACAATTATTCAGCCTCGTAGGGCCATGCACCAGAGACCAGCTGGACTGCTACAACCGCTTAAGATACCAGAATGGAAATGGGAGGAAATTGGGATGGATTTCATCACCGGGTTGCCAAGGACTCAAGGTGGATATGATTCCATATGGGTCATAGTTGATCGACTAACAAAGGTCGCTCATTTTATACCCGTGAAGACAACTTACTCTGGAGATAAGTTAGCCGAGCTATATATGGCAAGAATTGTTTGTTTGCACGGTGTGCCTAAAAAGATAGTATCGGACAGAGATACTCAATTTACCTCGAGGTTTTGGGATAAGTTGCACACAGCTATGGGCACTGCTCAATTTCAAGATGTCAGATCATCCGCAAAACGATGGTCGATCCGAAAGGGTAAACCAGATTCTTGAAGATATGCTAAGAGCTTGTGCTTTATCATATACCACGTCAGGATAAATGCTTGTCAGACGCAGAATTTAGCTACAACAACAGCTACTAAGCTAGTTTAAAATGTCGCTTTTGAAGCTTTATATGGTCGACCATGTCGGACACCATTGAACTGGAATGAGACGGGTGAACGTCATGTTTTCGGACCAGATGTACTTTTAGATGCAGAAGAGAAGATTGCTATGATTCGAGAAAGACTGAAGACTGCACAATCAAGGCAGAAGAGTTACGCCGATAATCGACGCCGTGAATTGAGCTTTGAGCCAGAAGACTATGTCTATCTCAAGGTTACGCCATTAAAAGGAGTTAAAAGGTTTCATGCTAAAGGAAAGCTTGCTCCGAGATATGTGGGTCCATTCAAGATTTTGAGCCGCAAAGGAGAAGTTGCATATCAGCTAGAATTGCCGCAATCCTTAGCAGGAGTACATGATGTATTCCATGTATCTCAACTGAAGAAGTGTTTGCGAGTACCAGAAGAGCAAACACCAATAGAAGCTATTGAGTCGCAAGAAGATCCGACTTACAAAGAGCATCCAAAGAAAGATTTTAGATACCATGGATCGTCGCACGTAAACAAGTCAACTCGCTTTTGCAGAGTTCAAGGAGCAATCATTCGAAAGCGAAGCAACTTGGGAGCGTGAAGAAGATTTGAAGAAGGAGTTTCCTAATCTTTTCTCTAGCAAATTTCTCAATCTCGGGGACTAGATTCTCGTTAAGGGGGAGGTTTGTAACATCCTCAAATTCGCTAAATTTGAATTTTATAATTTATTTTGAATTTTTAAGAATTTCGAATTTATTTGCAATTATTTGGATTTTTGGAAATTTACTCTTATTTAGAAATCTATTTAATAAAGAAAAGTTTTAACAAAATAAAAGTGAAAATATTTTATTTGAGTTCAAAATGTCTTAAAATATTTTCTCGAATTTTTCTCGATATTTTAAGTGCCTCAAATAATTTAAATGAATATTCGAATTATTTTTAATCGAAAAACCTTTGAAAATCACGTGAATAAAGAACGGCCGAGCCCATTATCAGGCGCACTTAAACCCTAAAGCCGCCGATCTCGGCCGTTGGATTCGTGATCAGACGGTTGAGAGTCTGGCCGTGTCGGTTTGCGCCGCCGCCGTTGATCACCGCACGGACACACGGATGTGGCCACGCTGCTTTAACCTTCCGAAGCGCTTCGCCGCCGCTTCTTCCCGACGAGAAACCGCCGCCATTACTCACCGGAGAACGACTTCGCCACTTCATCTTTTGGTCCAGTGTATAAAGCACTTCCTTCCGCACCGATGGAGCCCTTTCACGCATTCCAAGGATCACCGTAGCACCCACGCGCCCTCGCCGAAGTTCCGAAGTTGTTTCGTCGTCGTTTGTGCCTTCTCCGGCCACCTCCGCGCGTTTGTGGTCACCGAGTATCGCCGTGACGAGGCACGCCGAGTCGACTCGCCGCGTCACCGGAGCAAAGACTTAACGCCGCCGGCCATCATCTTCTTCCTCTCCGGCGCCTCGCCGTGTCTTCGCCGGATTCGAGCTTCGCTCACCGCTCGATCAACAATCAACGCCATCGATCCGCCCACGCCATCGCCTAAATAGTGAGTGCCATCTTTACACCGTAGCAGAGATCTAGAGACCAAGGGCTAGGATAGCGCCACGCGTCTCGTGAGGGACTACCCACGGTGCTTGAAAACTTGCGTTAGCTATCACCGCTGATTAGCATCGACGATCCGAGTTGGCCACGTAGTCTTAGCAATAGTGAACCTCATCTTCTAACGTTAGCCGCTTGATCCGAATCGCACGGCTGATAATGTGCCACGAGCCTAAGTAATTACGGCCGTTAGATCTGGATGATTGAGCGTAAGCTAGAATTGATCTGAGCCGTTGATTTTGAAATCAACGCTCGGATTTGCGCCGCGTGCCGGTCCAGTACCGTGCGGACGCGTGTCGCACGAGGAACGAGGCGACGCAGCCGGCGCTGTGAACGACGTCACCCGGATTTTGGTCGCCGTTCGATTTTGATCCGAGGGTCACCAGTGCGCCACGTGTTCGCATCGCAGCGGGGAATCAAAGTGTCGGTGCATATCTGACCGTTGATTTCTCTGTGCGGCTTGGATTGTGACGCGTGGCGAGCGCACGAATCTTGATGCTTGACTGAGTCAGCCCAGTCGTCAGCCGGGTCAGATCCGACCGTTCGTTTTTGATCGGACGGCTGAGAATTGATCTAGCTCTCGGGTGATAATGCGCTGACACGTGTCACGCTCGGATGATTGACACGTGTCAATCTCGACGCCGAAATGACGCCGCCAGATGGGGCCCACATGTCGGATCTCGGTCCATCCCATGCCGACGTTAAGAAGGACGCCATGTCGACGCTATAAATGTGATTTTTCAAATATATATACATTCGGTAGAAATATATTTCGTGATGACGTCATAAATAGCTGTGCCGACGTCATAATTTCGATTTTCAGTATAAAAATAAATAAAGAAATTCGGTTTATTCTTTTGATTTATTTTGAAATTTTAAACGCTTATAACTTTTATGCTTTTAACTCCGATTTGAGTGATTCCAATTTCTAAAATTTGTAAAATCAAGATCTATTTATTGGTGAATTTTGTGGAATTTGTAGAGTTAATTTAGCTCTCTGGAAAATGTATTTATTGTGTGCATGTTGTTTTTAATTAGACGTTGATTTGCTCGGAGAATTTCGAGGGGAATTCTTAGAGCAAGACCAAGCTTCAGACAAGATCAACAACTTTTTAAAGGCAAGTTGTGCTTTGACCATGTTGCTCCTAAATTTCGAAATGTATTTTGTTTCAAACTATGCATGCTAATTCAACTAAAAATGGTTTAATATTTTGGGTGAATTAGCTAGTTAACCTAATTGTTATTGCCACCTTGTTAATACTATTTGTATGCCATGATTCCTTTGATAACCCTAGTTTGGTAATATTAGTTGGTTGATAATATTGTGCCAACACGGGAGGCTAGACCGTGAATAGTTGCTTAGCTATGCGTGTACGTCAACCATTCTATTTGGATTACAAAATTAACACTGACTAAAGAATAGTGAATGCTTTTAAATGAAATGTGGAATGATGTTGGTATTAACCTTGGAATGTAGAGACCTGTGTGGTTCTACATGAAAGATGAATATGAGCATATGTTGCAATCGTTAACAACTTGGGGTGGAATTGATTTAGATGGGGCAAGTGGACCGAGGCTTCGTGCTGTGTGCCTGTGTGGCAACCGGGGTGGGTTGAGTGTTGTGAGGGCTGTGTGCCAATTTGAGAGAATGAAGTCTTGCCTTGGTCGGCTAAGGACCTTACCTTGCAAGCCTTTGACTGAGTCTCTCGTACAACCACATGTCTGAATGGGAAGACCTAGTTTAGTAGGATTCGATGTCTTACCTTTGATACTCGGGGTGGCGATTACACTGGGTAATCAGACGGGAGCGTGCTCTGTGCTTCGCTTGGTACCGGCCCAACGGTGTTTGTCGGTCCTATACTTGACTCGAGTGAGGGAAGTGATAGTGAAGGCAACACGGAGAGGTTCTAGGCCGAGACGTAAGTCTCTGAAAAGCTTTGTTACGTTAATCGCCTTTGTGGTGTGCAAGCTCAGTATCTTGTGGGTAAAGTGTACAACCTCTGCAGAGTGTCAAAAGCTGTTTCAATAGCCGAGTCCACGGTAATGGACAATGCTCGGAATTACAAATCAAGGGGTAGTGTTCTAAAAATAAATGGGGTGGTTGGTCAGGTGCCAAATTGTGAAATGAAGTTGTCTAGGGACTGTGTGTCCAAAATATTGTGGAAAAACCATTTGAGACATATATTAATTATGAGTTTGATGCTTTCAATCTAAATAATTGATAGTTCAAAATGTTGATGCAAAAGCAAAATAACCAACAAAGCCTATCCTTTGGATAAGATATGCATGTAGTAAATAGATCTGCATTGTGCATAACTTGTTGAGTACGGTGTGTACTCACCCTTGCGGACAAACCTACCAGAGGAAGAAACTACACCAAAGATATGAAGAGGAGTATGTCGAGGAGCCGAAAACTAGGGGCAAGCCTTCGCCGGAGCGATCAGGAGAAGATGGACATCACGACTTTTTATATTCCGTCAATGAACTTTTGTTATTTGATTATTGTAAGCCTGCGGCATAACTATTGTAAGGATGACCATAAGGTCATACACTCGCTTATATAAATGTTTGAAGTACTTTATTTAATATTTCATTGTGTATGATGTGATATTATACCTCGTTGGTCTCATGTGCACTAGCGTGATCCTGGACTAGTGCAGAATACACAGTGTCCGGTTGTAAATTCGGGCACGCAGAGGTGGTATCAGAGCATACCGGTATGAGGTCTTGACCCTAGATAGTTTGGCCGTTTTTAGAACTTCAAAATTATTTTCTAAAGAGAAAATTTATCTTGAAGAATAACAAGTTCTTGACTTATCTTATTCTTCCATTCTTTTCCCTTTGTCAAGTTTCTATCTTTCCCCGCCAATTTAAGTTGAAAATCTTACCTCAGTTGTCTTGAATAGATAACGATGTTTCACACCTTAGGAGAAAGCATTGGATGCTGTTGCTGAACCTTAAGATCGTGAAGTTAGGAATCGTCGAGCTCAAGGAAAGAGTGCCGATGAAGTGTCCCAGAAGGTAGAAGAACCAGTGCCGATGAAGTGTTCAAGAAATTCGAAGAATCAGTGCTTGAGTAGCCGTTGAGACTCATGTGTGAGAGTCGCGTCTGTCTAAGTTAGGAAGTGATTCCCTTTCTAGACGTTAGACTTGTGTGCTTAGGTTAATTTGGTTTTCCTTGTTTGCTGAGTGTGCAGTATGCGTTGCAGAGCTTTTAGGCTTGGATAAGCAACCATACCAAGTTAGTAATTGTTTGCTTAAGTTTTTGAGTCAAATCTTCTCCCCGCATAAGATTCTTGTGTACTTGTCTATTCTATTTCTTTCTTCCCTATAAAACACTATTGTTCTTCAGATGGTGAACACTTGTGGAAGTTGTGGAACTGGAGGAAGCGGTTCACAGCAGGGTGGAAATCAAGACAATGCACCAAATCCTCAACCAGCACCACCCGTTGATATGGGTAACCTAGGAGCTTTCTTGACCGCCTGCATCCAACTCATGCACTATGATGCAACAGATCTGCAGAGATCAAAGATCAGTGCCGTCAATAACAACAACAACCAGGCTGTGCATCATGGGCACCACTCAAGGCTGTCAGATTTCATGAGAACCAGGCCCCCAACCTTCTCCAGAAATGTCAACCCTATTGAAGCTGATGACTGGCTGCGCACCATTGAGAGGAAGCTACACATATCCCAATGTGTAGGCAATGAGAGAGTCCTATACGCCTCTCACCAGTTAGAAGGAACAGCTGCGAAATGGTGGGAAAATTATTGCGCTTCCCACGAGCATCCTCAGGAAATCACCTGGGATGAGTTTACCATAGCCATTCACCAATATCATGTGCCGGAAGGGATGATGGAACTCAAGAAAGAGGAGTTTCGCTCATTGAAGCAGGGAGGCCAATCTATGGCCGATTATCTTAATAAATTCACACAACTTGCACGCTATGCCCCTGAGGACGTAGCAACTGATAAGGCAAGACAATCCCGATTCATGAAGGGATTGAACTCTGGACTTCAGGTGGGACTGATCACCCACACTTTTCCTGATTTCCAAGAGCTTGTCAACAAGGCGCTCATTCTTGAAGATAAGCGCAAGGAACTGGATGACAACCGAAGCGCCGCTAGTACAAAGAAGGAGGACGCCAGGTCAAGAAAGACCAAGGATGGTACCTCAACAGACATTAGGTTTCACCAGAAGCGACAAGAGCACCAATGCTCACAGAGACCTACGGTCGAATCCACAGACACCAAGAAGGATTGCGGCCACCCTGGAAATCTAACAATGGCGGGAAGACGTTGCTACAATCGCAACGAGATGGGGCATTTCGCCAATGTTCTGCCCCAAGAAAGGAGTAGTCACTCTGTCCGCTTAACTGGGAATACGCCAAGAAGGACACCACTGGGGAGGAAGCCGAGCACTGTCCAAACCGGAGCTGCACCTCGATCATAGAGAGGAAGAGTCAACCATGTCACCGCAGACGAAATTCGAATGCTACGGATGTCGTCGGTAAGTTTCTAGTCAACTCGAGCATCAGCTACCATTTTGTTTGATTCTCGAGCTTCGCATTCATTTGTTTCATGGGTTTTGTTATGGAAAATGATTTGGATATGGTCAACCTTAAGAATACTCTTATAGTCCAAACCCTCGGATCAAAACTCCGAACTAAAGTAGGGTGTTCCGGGGTAAAATTATTAATAAATGGAATAGAGTTCCTAGCTTAACCCGATCATATTGGAAACCCAAACCTTAGATGTTATTTTGGGAATGGACTGGTTATCCAAGCATAAGGCAGTGTTGGATTGTGGACGAAGGGTAGTAACAGTCGAGAGCCCAGATGGTAATAAGGTAGAGATTCAAGCAGTCACTGCTCAAGATAGACAGTTAATGGTTAACAGCGTGAAAGCTATGGAAATAAAAGATGTTTTGGTAGTTAATGAGTACCTGGATGTCTTTCCCGAAGATTTGCCTGGGATGCCACCAGACAGGGATATAGAGTTCGTGATTGAGCTGGTGCCAGGAACAGCTCCGATCGCGAAAAGACCTTACAGAATGTCCACTGAAGAACTGGTGGAGATGAAGAAGCAGATTGAAGAGCTTTTGGAGAAAGGGTTTATAAGACCAAGTTCATCACCGTGGGGAGCCCCGGTATTGTTCGTGAAGAAAAAGGATGGAAGTTTCGAAATGTATAGATTATCGTGCACTCAATGAAGTGACGATAAAGAACAAGTATCCATTGCCTGAATAGATGATCTCTTTGATCGCTTAAGAGGAGCAGGAGTCTTCTCAAAGATAGACCTTCGGTCTGGATACCATCAGCTTAAGATTCGGACTGAAGACATACCAAAGACAGCTTTCTCGTCTAGGTATGGTCATTATGAATTTACGGTTATGTCCTTCGGACTAACCAATGCTCCTGCATATTTCATGAATATGATGAATAAAGTATTCATGGAATATTTGGATAAGTTTGTTGTCGTGTTCATCGATGACATATTAGTTTACTCCAAGTTGGAGGAAGAACATACGTAACATTTAAGGAAGGTTTTGGAAAAGTTAAGGAAAATCAGCTATATGCAAAATTCAAGAATGTGACTTACGAAAAGAAGGTTGAGTTTTTGGGTCATGTAATGACACCAAGGAGTAGTCATTGATCCAAGAAAGTAGAAGCGAGTTGCATTGGGAGCAACCAAGTCGCCACTCGGATCGAAGTTTTCTCGGAATGGCAGGATACTACCGCCGTTTCATTGAAGGATTTTCTTCAATTGCGAGACCTCTCACGCAATTGCTAAAGAAAGAGAAAAAGTTTGCTTGGTCGCCAGAGTGCGAAAAGAGTTTCCAAGAGCTGAAGAAGCGTTTGACTTCGGCACCTGTTTTAGTGTTGCCGAATACCAAGGATAATTTTGACATATATTGTGATGCTTCACGTCAGGGACTTGGATGTGTGCTGATGCAGAATGGCAAAGTAGTAGCTTATGCGTCAAGACAGTTAAGACCACATGAACAAAACTACCCGACTCATGACCTAGAGTTAGCAGCAGTAGTGCACGCTCTTAAAATTTGGCGTCACTATCTTATGGGAAATCGGTGTGAGATATATACAGATCATAAAAGTTTAAAGTATATATTCACCCAATCAGACTTAAATATGAGGCAAAGAAGATGGTTAGAGTTAATCAAGGATTATAACATCGGAATTCATTATCATCCAGGAAAAGCAAATGTGGTGGCAGATGCTTTGAGTCGGAAGAGTTACAGTCTGAATATGATAATAGCGTAAGAGCAAACCGAGTTATGTAAAGAACTTCGAAGCTAAGAATAGAGGTTGTACCTAAGGGTTTCTAGCTACTTTGGAGGTTAAGCCGACCCTCAAGAGCAAATTAGGAAGGTCAAAAGATGATGAGAAGATTAATAGAATCAAATCCAAAATGGACGAAGACTTAGCTAAGGACTTGAGTGGTAGATGAACAGGTACTCTATGGATGAAAAATAGAATCAGGTACCTCATAAACCTGAATTAAAGCGCTTGATACTTGAGGAAGCACATAATTCCAAGTATTCAATTCACCCCGTAGTGCAAAGATGTATCAGATCTAAAAGAAAGATTACGGTGGCCAAAAATGAAGAAAGAAGTAGCTTAACATGTAGCGTTATGTGGCGATGTCAAAGAGTTAAAGCCATGCACCGAGACCACCGGATCGCTACAACCGCTTAAGATACCGTAATGGAAATGGGAGGAAATTGGGATGGATTTCATCACCGGGTTGCCAAGGACTCAAGGTGGATATGATTCCATATGGGTCATAGTTGATCGACTAACAAAGGTCGCTCATTTTATACCCGTGAAGACAACTTACTCTGGAGATAAGTTAGCCGAGCTATATATGGCAAGAATTGTTTGTTTGCACGGTGTGCCTAAAAAGATAGTATCGGACAGAGGTACTCAATTTACCTCGAGGTTTTGGGATCAGTTGCACACAGCTATGGGCACTCGTCTGAATTTCAAGATAAACAGATCATCCGCAAACAGATGGTCGACCGAAGGGTAAACCAGATTCTTGAAGATATGCTAAGAGCTTGTGCTTTATCATATACCACGTCAGGATAAATGCTTGCCAGACGCAGAATTTAGCTACAACAACAGTTACCAAGCTAGTTTAAAAATGTCGCCTTTTGAAGCTTTATATGGTCGACCATGTCGGACACCATTGAACTGGAATGAGACGGGTGAACGTCATGTTTTCGGACCAGATGTACTTTTAGATGCAGAAGAGAAGATTGCTATGATTCGAGAAAGACTGAAGACTGCACAATCAAGGCAGAAGAGTTACGCCGTGAATTGAGCTTTGAGCCAGAAGACTATGTCTATCTCAAGGTTACGCCATTAAAAGGAGTTAAAAGGTTTCATGCTAAAGGAAAGCTTGCTCCGAGATATGTGGGTCCATTCAAGATTTTGAGCCGCAAAGGAGAAGTTGCATATCAGCTAGAATTGCCGCAATCCTTAGCAGGAGTACATGATGTATTCCATGTATCTCAACTGAAGAAGTGTTTGCGAGTACCAGAAGAGCAAACACCAATAGAAGCTATTGAGCTGCAAGAAGATCTGACTTACAAAGAGCATCCAGTAAAGATTTTAGATACCATGGATCGTCAGACCAGAAACAAGTCAACCTGCTTTTGCAGAGTTCAGTGGAGCAATCATTCAGAAAGCGAAGCAACTTGGGAGCGTGAAGAAGATTTGAAGAAGGAGTTTCCTAATCTTTTCTCTAGCCAGCCCTGAATCTCGGGGACGAGATTCTGTTAAGGGGGGGAGGTTTGTAACATCCTCAAATTCGGCTAAATTTGAATTTTATAATTTATTTTGAATTTTTAAGAATTTCTGGAATTTATTTGCAATTATTTGGATTTTTGGAAATTTACTCTTATTTAGAAATCTATTTAATAAAGAAAAGTTTTAACAAAATAAAAGTGAAAATATTTTATTTGAGTTCAAAATGTCTTAAAATATTTTCTGGAATTTTTCTAGAATTTTTCTGATATTTTAAGTGCCTCAAATAATTTAAATGAATATTCGGAATTATTTTTAATCGAAAAACCTTTGAAAATCCATGTGAACAGTAACGGGCCGAGCCCATTATCAGGCGCACCTAAAACCCTAAAGCCGCCGATCTCGGCGTTGGATTCGTGATCGACGGTTGAGAGTCGGCAGTTTGGTTAAATCGCTCGCTACCGTTGATCACCGCACGACACACGGATGTGGCCACGTCTGCTTAACCGTCCGAAGCGTTTCGCCGCCGCTTCTTCCCGACGAGAAACCGCCGCCATTACTCACCGGAGAACGACCGCCACTTCATCTTTTGGTCCAAAGTATAAAGCACTTCCTTCCGCACCGATGGAGCCCTTTCACGCATTCCAAGGATCACCGTAGCACCCACGCCCTCGCCGGTTCCGGTTGTTTCGCTGCCGTTTGTGCCTTCTCCGGTCACCTCCGCCGTTTGTGGTCACCGAGTATCGCTCGTGACGAGGCACGCCGAGTCGACTCGCCGCGGTCACCGAGCAAAGACCGAACGCCGCCGGCCATCATCTTCTTCCTCTCCGGCCGCCTCGGTTAAATCGTGTCTTCGCCGATTCGAGCTTCGCTCACCGCTCGATCAACAATCAACGCCATCGATCCGCCCACGCCATCGCCTAAATAGTGAGTGCCATCTTTACACCGTGAGTCAGAGATCTAGAGACCAAGGGCTAGGATAGCGCCACGCGTCTCGTGAGGACTACCCACGGTGCTTGAAAACTTGCGTTAGCTATCACCGCTGGATTAGCATCGGACGATCCGAGTTGGCCACGTAGTCTTAGCAATAGTGAACCTCATCTTCTAACGCTTAGCCGCTTGATCCGAATCGCACGGTTGATAATGTGCCACGAGCCTAAGTAATTACTACCGTTAGATCTCGGATGATTGAGCGTAAGCTAGAATTGATCTGAGCCGCTGATTTTGAAATCAACGCCGGATTTGCGCGCTTGCGTCGGCCCAAGATCGCGGCGACGCTGTCGCCACGAGGAACGAGGCGACGCAATGGCGCCGCGGAACGACGCCACCCGGATTTTGGTCGCCGCTCGATTTTGATCCGAGGGTCACCAAGTCGCCACGTGTTCGCATCGCAGCGGGAATCAAAGTGTCGGTGCATATCCGACCGCTGATTTCTCTGTGCGGCTTGATTGTGACGCGTGGCGAAGCGACGAATCTTGATGCTTGACCGAGTCGGCCTAGTCGTCGGCCGGTCGATCCGACCGCTCGCTTTTGATCGGACGGTGAGAATTGATCTAGCTCGGGGTGATAATCGCTACCGACACGCGTCACGCCGGATGATTGACACGTGTCAATCTTGCCGACGGCAAGAATGACGCCGGCGATGGGGCCCACATGTCGAACGGCTCGGTCCATGCCGACGTTAAGAAGGACGCTATGCCGACGCCATAAATGTGATTTTTCAAATATATATACATTCGGTAGAAATATATTTCGTGATGACGTCATAAATAGCTGTACGACGCTCATAATTTCGGATTTTCAGTATAAAAATAAATAAAGAAATTCGGTTTATTCTTTTGATTTATTTTGAAATTTTAAACGCTTATAACTTTTATGCTTTTAACTCCGATTTGAGTGATTCCAATTTCTAAAAATTTGTAAAATCAAGATCTATTTATTGGTGAATTTTGTGGAATTTGTAGAGTTAATTTAGCTCTCTGGAAAATGTATTTATTGTGTGCATGTTGTTTTTAATTAGACGTTGATTTGTCGGAGAATTTCGAGGGGGAATTCTTAGAGCAAGACCAAGCTTCAGGACAAGATCAACAACTTTTTAAAGGCAAGTTGTGCTTTGACCATGTTGCTCCTAAATTTCGAAATGTATTTTGTTTCAAACTATGCATGCTAATTCAACTAAAAATGGTTTAATATTTTGGGTGAATTAGCTAGTTAACCTAATTGTTATTGCCACCTTGTTAATACTATTTGTATGCCATGATTCCTTTGATAACCCTAGTTTGGTAATATTAGTTGGTTGATAATATTGTGCCAACACGGAGGCTAGACCGTGAATAGTTGCTTAGCTATGCGTGTCGCCAACCATTCTATTTGGATTACAAAATTAACACTGACTAAAGAATAGTGAATGCTTTTAAATGAAATGTGGAATGATGTTGGTATTAACCTTGGAATGTAGAGACCTGTGTGGTTCTACATGAAAGATGAATATGAGCATATGTTGCACTGTTAACAACTTGGGGTGGAATTGATTTAGACTGGGGCAAGTGGACCGAGGCTTCGTGCCAGGTGGCCTGTGTGGCAACTATGGGGTGGGTTGAGTGTTGTGAGGGTCTGTGCCAATTTGAGAGAAGGAAGTCTTGCCTTGGTCGGCTAAGGACCTTACCTTGCAAGCCTTTGACTGAGTCTCTCGTACAACCACATGTCCGAATGGGAAGACCTAGTTTAGTAGGATTCGATGTCTTACCTTTGATACCTCGGGGTGGCGCTACACTGGGTAATCAGACGGGAGCGTGCTCTGTGCTTGCTTGGTACCCGCCCAACGGTGTTTGTCGGTCCTATACTTGACTCGAGTGAGGGAAGTGATAGTGAAGGCAACACGGAGAGGTTCTTAGGTCGAGACGTAAGTCTCTGAAAAGCTTTGTTACTAAGTAATCGCTTTTGTGGTGTGCAACTCATCTTGTGGGTAAAGTGTACAACCTCTGCAGAGTGTCAAAACTGTTGAATAGCCGAGTCCACGGTAATGGACAATGCTCGGGAATTACAAATAAGGGGTAGTGTTCTAAAAATAAATGGGGTGGTTGGTCGTGCCAAATTGTGAAATGAAGTTGTCTAGGGACTGTGTGTCCAAAATATTGTGGAAAAACCATTTGAGACATATATTAATTATGAGTTTGATGCTTTCAATCTAAATAATTGATAGTTCAAAATGTTGATGCAAAAGCAAAATAACCAACAAAGCCTATCCTTTGGATAAGATATGCATGTAGTAAATAGATCTCAGCATTGTGCATAACTTGTTGAGTACGGTGTGTACTCACCCTTGCGGACAAACCTACCAGAGGAAGAAACTACACCAAAGATATGAAGAGGAGTATGTCGAGGAGCCGAAAACTAGGGGCAAGCCTTCGCTTGAGCGATCAGGAGAAGATGGACATCACGACTTTTTATATTCCGTCCGAACTTTTGTTATTTGATTATTGTAAGCCTGCATGGCATAACTATTGTAAGGATGACCATAAGGTCATACACTCGCTTATATAAATGTTTGAAGTACTTTATTTAATATTTCATTGTATGATGTGATATTATACCGTTGGTCTGTGTGCACTAGCGTGATCCTGGACTAGTGCAGAATACACAGAGTGTCCGAAGTTGTAAATTCGGGGCACGACAACTTGCCCTTGCCACTTGCTTCAATCATTAAATGATTACCAACCCCGGTTGATTACCAAGCATCACATGCTACACAAATCAACATCGCTATGTGACCTCCCCGCCACAACAACTCAATCTCATCGTGTGACCACATGACACACAAATTCTCATCATTGTTCCATATTCCATTAATCAAGATTATTAAACAATAATTCATGAACATATGATGACGTAGCATGGCTAAGCAACTCTATTCCGTTCTAACCATCCATGTTGATTTCATTATAAACCAACTATAGTAACCAACTTAAGGTGACAATGAAGCATGGCATACAAATATCAAGGTAGGGTATAATTCAATGGGTATGTTTAGCTAATCCCAAAGTTATGTTGAAATCATTGATACGCATAAAATAACATGCAATAGAGTAAAGCAAAATAGCAATTTTTCCTAACATAAGTGCAACATGATCAAAGCGCAACTTGCCTTGCTTAGGCTCCTGATATTGCTCCGAAGATTGCTCTTGAATATGTAATTCCTCCTTCGAAACCTCGCTCAACTCAACGTCTACGCAAATCGAGAAGAAATAGCAAATAAACACCAAAACCAAAGAACAAATGAACTCAAAAATTCATATAAAAGCCACCATTAGATAGATCTCAATTTTATAAATTTTTAGGAATTTGAATCACCTCAATCGGAGTTCTTATGCAAAAGTTAACGCAATTTGAAATTTGAAAATCCTGAAAAATACTCTAAATTCATAAATTCCGAATTAACCGAATTATTTTTATTAAAGAAATCCCGATTTTTCCCGCCCGGAATGTACGGACGCAATGTGGCTTAGTCTGGACCCTTGGATCTTAATCCAATGACTACCATCAAATCACCTACGTGGCTGATCGTTAACCATCCGATCGAGATCGGCCGGCCAACGTTTACCCGTGGACTTTACTATGCACTTATACGACGTGGCTTGCCCTGGACCCCACGATCTAAATCCGACGACTACGTTTTAACTAAAATACTTACCGGTTCGGATTGTGACGACTTAATCCCGGACGTTTGTTGCGGATCCAACGGTCGTTGAAGCTCCCGATCGGCGATGGCGCAATGGCGGCTTGAATCCACCAGAGACGAGGATGATGACCTCGGCGACGGCGTTCCGTTGGTTTCCAGCGACGAAGAAGTGGCGTCTCAGATTCATCTCGACACGACGAACTCGATGCTGTCCTTGGCTCGGCGAGAGAGTCTCCGATGGCGACGCAACCACGGTGCAAACAACTCGGCCACCTTCTCGGACTCCGGCGAGCGTGCGCGGCAACTCCGATGATTCTTCGGCAATGCTGCAACAACGAAGCGGCGCGGCTTGGGACAAGGAATCTCGGGAGGGGTCTCGGGCCCTTAAATACCCGGCGAGGGCGCGCAAAACGAGGAAAGTTTGGCGGCGGCGGCGTATTGGAGTCGGAGACGGTGGCATGAGAGATCGACTCGGAGACGATGAACGGTAGACGCACGATCACGATCCGACGGTCAGACGGCTTAAGCTTTCCAAACCGGTATCGGTGATTATCCGCCGCACGATGCAAATCCGACGGTGACTAACATTTAGGGTTTCGTAAATAACGTGGATTGATATGGACCGTTGGATTTCAATCCAATGGTCGACGTTAACCCTCCCGATTCGGCTGCGATCCGCACAATAATTGGGCCGGGCCTAATACTGTTCACAGCGATTTTTCCAAATTTTTCCATTTAAAAATAATCGAGAAAATAAATTGATTTATTTAGTGCAAGAAAAATACCCTAAAAATTCCAAAAAAAATCTCAAAAATACTTTGAGACATTCTGAACTTAAATAAAATATTTTTACCAAAACTTTATTTTAAATTTCCTTTTAAATAATTATTTCTTGACAAAAGGCATTATGTATTAATTCAAAATAATTCAATAATTCTCGTAAAATCCAATTAAATCCAGAAAAATCACAAAATCATAAAATGCATTAAAATAATATTTAATAATTGAAACCTCAAAAATTGGGATGTTACAAACCTCCCCTTAATGTAATCTCGACCTTTAGATTCGTGGCTAACTAGCTTAATAGGTTTGGGAATTTCGCTCTCAAATCTTCTTCACGCCCCTGTGTTGCTTCATTTTCCGAATGATTACTCCATTGCACTCTGCAAAAGCGAGCGGATTTATTTCTGGTCCTACGCTCCATCACGTGCAAAATCTTAATAGGCTGCTCTTTATAAGTTAGATCCTCCTGTAACTCAATGGCTTCTAACGGTGTCTGCTCTGCTGGCACTCTGAGATATTTCTTAAGCTGAGACACATGGAACACCTCATGGACTCCTGCTAGAGATTGTGGCAACTCCAACTGGTAAGCAACTTCTCCTCGACGGCTCAAAATCTTGAATGGTCCAACATACCTAGGTGCAAGTTTTCCCTTGACTTGGAACCTTTTTACACCTTTAAGAGGAGTAACTCTGAGATATACAAAATCTTCAGGTTCAAAACTCAAATCACGACGACGATTGGCCGCATAACTCTTCTACCTTGACTGTGCGGTTTTCAATCTTTCTCTGATCATGGCAACTTGTTCCTCAGCCTCTCTAAGTAATTCAGGCCCAATTACCGAATGCTCCCCGGTTTCATTCCAACTCAACGGGGTACGACAAGCACGACCATATAATGCCTCAAATGGTGACATTTGCAAACTAGCCTGATAACTATTGTTGTAACTAAACTCCGCATATGGTAAACATTTATCCCAAGAGGTACTGTAAGATATCGCACAAGCTCACAACATATCCTCTAAAATCTGATTTACTTTTTTCGCTTGACCATCCGTCTGTGGATGATAAGCAAGATCGAAATTCGCACGAGTTCCCATTGCTTCATGCAATTTGTCCCAAAATCTGGAGGTAAATTGGGTACCTCGATCCGACACGATTTTCTTAGGTACACCATGCAGACATACGATCCTTGACACGTATAATTCTGCCAGTCGATCTCCTGAATAGGTTGTTTTTACCGGAATGAAGTGAGCAACTTTAGTCAACCGGTCAATGATAACCCATATCGAATCATAACCACTCTGCGTTTTGGGCAATCCTGTGATAAAATCCATTCCTATTTCCTCCCATTTCCATTCTGGAACTTTTAATGGCTGCAAAAGTCCTGCAGGTTTTTGATGCATCGCTTTTACCCTCTGGCACACGTCACATAACGCAACATGTTCTGCCACTTCACGTTTCATACTTGGCCACCAAAATCTTTTCTTCAGATCCTGATACATTTTGGCACTCCCTGGATGAATTGAATATTTCGAATCGTGTGCTTCTTCCAGAATCAATTGCTTAAGTCCCTTCTCGTTCGGCACACAAATTCTACCTTTGAACCACAGAGTTCCTTACTCATCTACAGAGAAATCTTCGGCCAATCCCTCCTCTTTCTTAGACTTGATTCTGCTGATCTTCTCATCTTCACCCTGTTTTTCTCTAATTTGATCTTCAAGAGTTGGCTTTATTTCTAGGGCAGCTATGAATCCCTGCGGTACAACTTCTAATCTCAACTTCTGAAATTCTTCACACAACTTCAGTTGATCGCTGACTTCCATCACATTTACACTGTGGCTTTTACGGCTTAAAGCATCAGCTACCACATTGGCTTTTCCCGGATGATAATGGATGCCAACATCATAATCCTTAATCAATTCCAGCCATCTTCTCTGCCTCATGTTGAGATCTGACTGAGTGAATATGTACTTCAAACTCTTATGATTCGTATATATCTCACATCTATTTCCAATGAGATAATGACGCCATATCTTTAAAGCATGCACTACGGCAGCTAACTCCAGATCATGAGTCGGATAATTCCCTTCATGCGGCCTCAACTGCCTTGATGCGTAGGCCACTACCTTGCCATTTTGCATTAGCACACAACCAAGACCCTGTCTTGATGCATCACAGTAAATATCAAAACTGCATTGTACATCTAGTAATACTAACACAGTGTATGTCAACCGCTTTTAACTCCTCAGAACTTTCCTCGCACTCTCAAGGCCCATGCAAATTTCTTTTTCTTTCTTCAACAATTGCGTAAGAGGTCTTGCAATAGTCAAAATCCTTCTATGAACCGACGGTAATATCCTACCATTCCCGTAAAACTATTTAACTGAGTAACCGCTTTTGGTCGCTCCTAATGTAACATGCCTCCACTTTACTTGGGTCTACGGTGATTCCTTTTGCTGTCATTACATGACCAAGGAACTCTACCTTCTCTTTCCAGAATTCACATTTACTGAATTTGGCGTATAAATGTTGTTCTCGCAATTTCTCTAATACCAATCTCAAATGCTCTGTGTGTTCCTCCTCTGTCTTGGAATATACAAGGATATCGTCTATGAAGACAACCACAAATTTATCCAGGTATTTCATGAATACATTATTCATCATATTCATGAAATATGCAGGGGCATTGGTTAATCCAATGGACATGACTGTAAACTCATAATGTCCATAACGAGTAGAGAATGCGGTCTTTGGTATGTCTTCCTCTCGAATCTTCAGCTGATGATACCCTGATCGAAGATCTATCTTGGAGAAAACTCCTGCACCTCTCAATTGGTCAAACAAATCATCGATCCTAGGTAGAGGGTACTTATTCTTGATCGTTACTTCATTAAGTGCACGATAATCAATACACATCCTTAAACTCCCATCCTTCTTCCTGACAAACAAAACTGGCGCTCCCCACGGGGAAGAACTTGGTCGAATGAAACCTTTCTCGAGCAATTCCTCAATCTGCTTCTTCATTTCAACTAGTTCATCGGTTGGCATCCGATACGGCCTTTTTGCTATTGGTGTTGTTCCCGGTACTAACTCAATAACAAACTCAATATCTCGATCTGGCGGCATGCCTGGTAAATCTTCAGGGAATACTTCTGGAAAATCTCTAACTACTGGCACATCTTCTAGATTAGCAATCTTTACACTATTGATCATTACCCGACCTTCACGAGCTGCGGTTGTACGTACTTCCACTTTCTTGCCGCTAGGGCTTTCTAGAATTACCATCTTCTGACCACAATCCAATATGGCCTTATGTTTGGATAGCCAATCCATCCCCAAGATGACATCCAAGGTTTGGGTATCTAATAGGATAAGATTTGCTAGGAGTTTTATTCCATTTATAAGCAATTTGACCCCCAAACATCCAAGGCTAGATCGAAGTTCAGATCCTGGGGCTTGGACTAAGAGTACACATTTAAGGTTCTGAATAGCAAACCCATTCTTCATTGCAAAATCCTGTGAAACAAACGAATGCGAAGCTCCAGAATCAAATAGGACTGTAGCTGGCATCGAAGTTAACCAAGAACTTTCCCAAGACAACATCTGTTGCCCCTTGAGCTTCATCTGCAGTGATATGATTGATCCTTCCATGCATCGCCGTGGTGGTGATGCTCTGATCGACGGGTGCTCGATTTCTCCCCGCCACCGGAGTCAGAGATGGGTAGTGCTCAAATTGAAACGAACCGAGTAACGCTTCTTTCCTGACACTTGTTAGCAAATGTCTCCGCTTATTACAAGAAAAACATTTCTTGACAAATGGTTTGTCGACTACCGCCTGCATTGCCTCCTGGTGCTGGTGTTTGAAAATTCTGATTAGTAGGGCGAGACGATGAAGTTGATGCCTGGTTGGTCCATTGGGGTTGAATCCTTGCGAACTGTTGAGGTGACATCCTCAATCTAAACTGAGTAGGCCGTCCAGCTTAACTAGCCATTCTGCGCTTGCGATCCTCGCCCAATTCCTTACGCTTATCTTCAAGAATTAAAGCTTTGTTGACTAACTCCTGGAAATCAGGGAAATTGTGGGTGATTAATCCCACCTGTAATCCAGAGTTTAAACCTTTCAAGAAGCGAGACTATCTATCCTTATCCGTAGCCACATCTTCTGGTGCATAACGCGCCAACTCGGTAAACTTATTCAGGTACTCTGCCACTGTTTGGCCTCCTTGCTTTAAAGCTCTAAATTCCTCCTTCTTGAGATCCATCATCCCTTCAGGCACATGGTACTGACGGAAAGCAGCTGAGAATTCCTCCCAAGTAATCTCCTGTGGGGCTTCATGTGTTGCGCAATAGTTCTCCCACCATTCCGCGGCAGTTCCCTCTAGCTAGTGCGAGGCATACAACACCTTCTCATTACTCTCACATTGCGTGATATGCAATTTCCTCTCAATGGTCCTTAGCCAATCGTCGGGCTCTAAAGGATTAGCATTGCCTGAGAATGTTGGCGGGCGTGTCCTCATGAAATCCGACAACTTTGAATGCGAGCGATGCCCATTATTGTTTGGTTGCATGTTATGGTTTCCTCCAGCTTGATTGGTCATATTCTGCATTTGCTGCATCATGTTTTGCATAAGTTGAGTTTGTGCGGTTAGAAAAGCTCCTAAGTTCTGCAGATCCACTAGTGGTGCTGGCTGGATGGGTGTCCCCTCATTGAACTCATCGTTCCGACGAAGATCACTTCCTGAAGCTCCATTGTTCCCGCGAGTGTTAACCATCTGCTTGGTTTGTTTTTAGGTTAGGAAAGATAGAATTAGCATAAATAAGATGTAAGAATTCCTAATGCGGGGGAAATAGGTTAAACCCAAAATCTTATAGTTTTATTAATTAACTTGGTATGGTTGCTTACAAAAGCCTAAAAGCTTTGCAACGCATACTGCACACTCAGCAAGCATTAAAAACCAAACTAAACACTCAACCTTAACGTCTATTCCATTTGGGTAAGACTCTGTTAATAACGCGACTCGACATTTAAGTCACAACTTAACCCTAAAAGTTCTTCTCCTCGAGCCATCCACCATGAGAACTCCCTAGTGGGTACACCGGCGGACGTGCTGGCGCTGGTACAAATCGATCCCAACGTTCTTCGGCTGATTGCTCTTCCGACTCAGATTTCATCTTCTTTGATTTGGCCTCTTCCGATGATGTTGGAGTGGCGCGGCCTTCCTCCTGTAAAGCTTCCTCGAGCTCCATGATCCTTGCCTCGTAAGCTTCTCGAGTCTCATGCAGTTCCTTCTCCGCAATCCTGAGCGCTTCATAGGCCGACCGTAACTCTGTATCGGTGTTATGTACATGAGCTTCTTGAGCGGCTACGAATCGTGCTATGTGTACTGTAGTAGCATCTTCCCTCCGTGTGACGTATGAACGCCAAGCATCTCGAACCATGGGGTGGAGTCTGAACACTATGTCCTCCAACTCACGATAGTAGTCGTAGCAGATCCTCCGTAGAGCAAGTCGTGATGCCTCTTAGATATCGATCTCCCAATTTGCTCTCCTTACGGTGATACTGATAGGTTGGCTTGATATCTCACCCTTCCTGGCGTAGATTAGCAGCTTGCACACCATTCCTCTTGGAGCTCCGTTGACGATCCAATCTCGGCCTTGATATGTAGGTTTGGCGAAACCTCCCAAAACTTGAAGTACTCTCCAAAGCTCAGTTGCGTAGCCACCCTCGCACTCCACGTACGACTGCTTCCTCCTCATCTATTTTAAAAGAAAATCCGATAAGTTTTCAACTTCAAATGGCCACTCCAAAAATTTCTTAGGTATATTTCAGCAAAGGTAAGGATCAGAGAATGAGATAAGTCAAGAGTTTTTTTTTGTTTTAATCAAGTTTTGGCTTTTTCTTTAGAAAATAGTTTTGGACACTCTACTAAGCTAGGGCCAAGTCCTACAACAAGATGTTCGATACCACCTCTCAGAAGGACCCGACTTACTAATTGAATCCATCGTGTTTTACCAAGACTAGTCCTGTGATCAACGCTTAGTGCACACATACTTAACATCGTAAGCATCACATCATACACAACGATAAGAATAATAAGACTTCATTTATTGAATATATCTAGTGTATGATCTTATGATCACTTACAATTATTCAAATCAGAGGGCAATGCTAAGATAAAGTAAAACAAATGCAATGAAAATAGTAGAAGACATGATGACTCATCAAGACACCACAAAGCGATCGACAAGGCTTGGCCTAGCGACTCTGGCCCACCAAAGTCCTCCTCCAGTATTGGTGATGATTCTTCCTCTGGTTGTTGGTTGATTAAGCAAGGGTGAGTACACCAACACGTACTCAACAAGTTGTGCACAGAATGCAATTCTATCATAACTATATGCAGGCTTATTCCAAAGGAATGGCTAAGGTTTACTTGCAGTAAAGCAGCATTTATAAACATATACAATACATAGATTGAAAGACAGTAAAACAAATAGTAACAAGTAAATAGATTCCACTGTTCTCAAAACAATCCCAAGTTTCCACCTAAGTCAAGTTTCATAATCCACATGGCATCCTGCCATCCCAACAGTTATCAATTTTAATTAACTACCCCTTGACTGTAATTCCCGAGCATTGCTCAATACCGTGAGCACGGCTATCCTAATAGTTTGTACACTCGCAGAGGTTATGCACTTTACCCACATGATACAACCAAGCACCACACAAAGTAATGATTATAACAAAGCCTTTACAATGCATCCTCTTAACCCAGTGCTACCCGCTAAGGTTTCAACACTAAAGGGTTACACCACCACAACAGGGCCCCCCTCTTGCGCCATTTGAGTTTCAACCGTACACCCGGACTCACACCACCACGATAGCACTCAAGCTAAGCATCTGCAAATTAGTCAGCTAGGCTACCCCATAACAGACATGTGGTTGCACGATTGACTCAGGTCAAAGGCTCACAAGGTTAAGTCCTTAGGATTGATTAAAGCAAGACTTACACATACCCTCTGCTCCACTGAGCCCACCCAGGCACACTTGCCCTTGCCACTTGCTTCAATCATTAAATGATTACCAACCCCGATTGATTACCAAGCATCACATGCTACACAAATCAACATCGTTGCGTGACCTCCCCGCCACAACAACTCAATCTCATCGTGTGACCACACATGACACACAAATTCTCATCATTGTTCCATATTCCATTAATCAAGATTATTAAACAATAATTCATGAACATATGATGGCGTAGCATGGCTAAGCAATTCTATTCCGTTCTAACCATCCATGTTGATTTCATTATAAACCAACTATAGTAACCAACTTAAGGTGACAATGAAGCATGGCGTACAAATATCAAGGTAGGGTATAATTCAACGGGTATGTTTAGCTAATCCCAAAGTTAAGTTGAAATCAATGATACGCATAAAATAACATGCAATAGAGTAAAGCAAAATAGCAATTTTTCCTAACATAGGTGCAACATGATCAAAGCACAACTTGTTTTGCTTAGGCTCTTGATATTGCTCCGAAGATTGCTCTTGAATAGGTAATTCCTCCTTCGAAACCTCGCTCAACTCAACGTCTACGCAAATCGAGAAGAAATAGCAAATAAACACCAAAACCAAAGAACAAATAAACTCAAAAATTCAAATAAAAGCTATGGTTAGATATATCTCAATTTTACAAATTTTTAGGAATTTGAATCACCTCAATCGGAGTTCGTATGCAAAAGTTATCGCAATTTGAAATTTGAAAATCCTGAAAAATACTCTAAATTCATAAATTCCGAATTAACCGAATTATTTTTATTAAAGAAATCCCGATTTTTCCCTCCCGGAACGTACGGACGCAACGTGGCTTAATCTGGACCCTTGGATCTTAATCCAATGACTACCATCAAATCACCTACGTGGCTGATCGTTAACCATCCGATCGAGATCGGCCGGCCAACGTTTACCCGTGGACTTTACTATGCACTTATACGACGTGGCTTGCCCTGGACCCCACGATCTAAATCCGACGACTACGTTTTAACTAAAATACTTACCGGTTCGGATTGTGACGACTTAATCCCGGACGTTTGTTGCGGATCCAACGGTCGTTGAAGCTCCCGATCGGCGATGGCGCAATGGCGGCTTGAATCCACCGTAGACGAGGATGATGACCTCGGCGACGGCGTTCGCTGGTTTCCAGCGACGAAGAAGTGGCGCCTCAGATTCGCCTCGACACGCATTTAACTCGATGTCGTCCTTGGCTCGGCGAGAGTCTCCGATGGCGACGCAACCACTTGCAAACAACTCGCCACCTTCTCGACTCGGCGGCGTCTTGCGCGCAACTCCGATGATTCTTCGCAATGCAAGAACAACGGGCGCGGCTTGGGATAAGGAATCTCGGAGGGTCTCTGCCCTTAACATACACATGAGGGCGCCGAAAACGAGGAAAGTTTATGGCGGCGCCAGATTGAGCTCGGAGATCGGCAAGACGAGAGATCGACTTGAGACGATGAACGGTAGTCGCACGATCACGATCCGACGGTCGGACGGCTTAAGCTTTCCAACCGTATCGGTGATTATCCGCCGCACGATGCAAATCCGACGGTGACTAACATTTAGGGTTTCGTAAATAACGTGGATTGATATGGACCGTTGGATTTCAATCCAATGGTCGACGTTAACCCTCCCGATTCGGCTGCGATCCGCACAATAATTGGGCCGGGCCTAATACTGTTCACAGCGATTTTTCCAGCCTTTTCCATTTAAAAATAATCCAAGAAAATAAATTGATTTATTTAGTGCAGTAAAAATACCCTAAAAATTCCAAAAAAAATCTCAAAAATACTTTGAGACATTCTGAACTTAAATAAAATATTTTTACCAAAACTTTATTTTAAATTTCCCTTTTAAATAATTATTTCTTGACAAAAGGCATTATGTATTAATTCAAAATAATTCAATAATTCTCAGAAAATCCAATTAAATCCAGAAAAATCACAAAATCATAAAATGCATTAAAATAATATTTAATAATTGAAACCTCAAAAATTGGGATGTTACAGTGTGACAGCTTGCTTGGTATCTTACTGGATATACTTGGCAAAACAAAAGATACCCTCCAAGCACGGATTGACCTTGAAGATATGAAACTCAGGAAGGAGCTGCATCACGAAGACATGAACACCGGCAAAAAGTACCTTCCTGCAGCCTGCTACACACTAAGCAAGAAAGAAAAAATTAGCATACACGAATGCTTGCATGGAGTCAAAGTTCCATCTGGTTACTCTACCAACATAAAGAGACTTGTCTCAATGAAAGACTTAAAATTAATTGGCATGAACTCTCACGATTGCCACGTCATGATGACACATATGCTTTCAATTGCATTTAGGAGTGTTCTACCAGAGAAAGTCCGAGACCCAATTATAAAGTTGTGTTCATTCTTCAACGCGATTTCACAGAAGGCCATCGATCCGTTAAAACTAGATAAACTGTAGGAAGACGTGGTCCACACTCTGTGCAGTCTTGAGATGTGTTTCCCTCCATCTTTTTTTGATATTATGGTCCATCTCATTGTTCACATTGTGAAAGAGGTACAGATTCTTGGTCCCGTGTTTCTACATCACATGTACCCTTTTGAGAGGTTCATGGGGGTTATAAAAAAATATGTTCGTAACCGACATCGGCCGGAAAGCTGCATTGCCGATGGTTGGGGAACAGAGGAGGTCATTGAGTTCTGCATCGATTGTATGGATCTCAAACCGATTGGTGTGTCCGTATCTCGGCATGAGGGGAGGCTCCAGGGGAAAGGGATACTAGGTGAGAAATTACTCCGTACTAGCAATCTAGCTTCATTCACACAAGCACATTTCACAGTTTTAGGACAATCAGTTGTGGTGGCCCCGTTTGTCAACATGCATAAGAGCATGCTATCTAGAATAAACCCTGGGAAGTCAAAGGTTTGGATCGCGAGAGAGCATAGAGATAACTTCGACGATTGGTTGCGTAGACACATGATGCATATGGAGACAAACTGCGCTCAGTTGAAAGTGTTGGCTCAGGGACCATCAACTACAATTCGGACATTCGAAGGATACGACATAAATGGTTTTACATTTTACACAAGAGCACAAGATAAAAAGAGCGTCAACCAAAATAGCGGTATCCGTATAGATGCCTATGACAGCAATGGAAATAGGCAAACCTATTACGGATTCATAGAAAAAATTTGGGATGTCGACTATGGACATTTGAAGGTCCCTCTCTTTCGGTGCTAATAGGTCAGACTTCCAGGGGGCGTGTGCATCGACAAGTACGGTATCACTACCATGGACCTCAAACTCATCGGATACAGAGAAGAACCATTCGTACTTGCTAATTCTGTTACACAAATCTTCTATGTAACTGACCCGACTAACAAAGAGCGCCATGTAGTTATACATGGCAAAAGAAGGATTGTCAGAGTAGAGAATGTTGTCGACGAGGAAGAGTACAACCAATTCGATGAGCTTCCTTCTTGCGGAGAGGATGTTGACCTAAGTATCATGGAAGAGAGTGATGAAGCTATGTACATACGCCGTGATCATAACGAAGGTCGAATCGTAGCTTAGTTGTACTAATTAAAGATATATATATATATACTTTCTTTTGTACGAACGATATGTTTATTTTCTCATGTGTAACAATTAATGTTTTGTATGAAGTGAAGTAATGGATTTGACTGCATTTTTGTGAATTGTTACATTTGTGTGAAATTATTTATAGCATTTGTGTGAATTTTTCAAGCATTACTTGATTTTGAAAATATTAAAACTATTAACACAATCAGAATTTTGATTTCTACAATTTTAGAACTTGGTCAAGAAATTTGAATTAAATTTAAAAGGATTTTCAAAAATCCCAAAGCCCTCAGCCTTTGAAATGAATTAAATTGGAGAATTTTTTTAAATAATATTATTTTAACCGAATTTTACAAAAATAATATGCCAAAATGAAAATGCAAATTATTTATAGCATTTGTGTGAATTTTTGAAGCATTATTTGATTTTTGAAATATTAAAACAATTAAAATAGTGAGCCATCTGGATTTTTACAATTTTAGAACCTAGCCAAAATTAGGGCAAAATATTGGCAGGACTATTTGTTATTAGTGTCGATTCTATTTAAACCCGGCTGTGATACATAGTATTACTGCCAGTTTTGGTATAGACCAGCAGTGATATGACTTATTACTGCCCGGTTCTATTTTCAACCGGCAGTGATAATTCCAATATCACTGCCGATTCTATTTATGGTCTTACAAAGGATAATCTATCACCGCTTACTGCTTACGCAATCCAGCAGGATACTCGACCCCTATAAATACCAAACCCCTTGCCTTCTCTCCTGTCACTTGCCTCTTCGCCATCTTCTGCTCGCTTGCCTCCACGCTTTCGACTGCCGCCGTCGCATTGTCCTCCCGCCATTGCCTTGACCTCCCGCTGTCCGCTCGACCACCGCTGTTTCGCCTCCCGCCGCCATCGCCTTTGACCTGCCAAGCACCTCCTCCCGTCGCCTCGGGCCACCCTCGCCTCCAACCTCATCGCCGTCGCCTCCGACCTCATCGCCCTTGCCTCCGACCTCATCGCCCTCGCCTCGGACCACAGCTGCGTCGATCCCACTGCCGACCGACCTCGGCCTCCTCGCCCCGCCTCGACCACAACGCCTAGGCTCCCGCCGCCTGCTTAGAATCAGATACTCTAAAAGGTGGAAGGCCGAACATACACTTACTTCTTTTTACATTCTCGCACTTTGAGTGCATTTGAAATGTTCAGATTGATTTACCCTCAATACCCATGTCTGCTTCGATTTCCGATCCTCGTGTGATTATTTTGCTCACGTAAATAGCCTTCATCCCAATCCTCGTTCTCAACCCCTTGAAGTCCCTTCGACGAGAAACAATTGAGCCCAGATGAATGTAAGGGTCATCGTTGGAGCCACTCGCCACCACGGGCGTAACTACCTCTATGTCATTATTCTTATCGCTTTATCTTCGCCCTTAGAGAAACCTTGTGTCGGGACCCGAATTTGTAACCGACCTCCGGGTATTCTCAGATTAGTCCAGATCACGCTAGTACACACAGGATGAACAGTGTTGAGATACCACAATCATACATAGCGGAATTAGTAATTAAGTACCTCAAGCATAAATATAAACGAGTTACATGATCTTATAGTCACCTTACAATAATTCGCCACGCAGGGCGATAAATAACAAAAGTAGCACAAGTTCAATAGCGGAAGCAAAAGCGAAACGATGAACCCCTCATATTGCCACAGGCAACTGACTAGGCTCAACCCTAATTCTCCGGATCTTCGATAAACTCCTCCTCCCAAGCTGGCGTTGCTTCTTCTTCTGAGGTTTTTGTTGAAGCAAGGGTGAGTATACAACATACTCAACAAGTCATGCACAATGCAGTTCTATTACTACATGCATGGCTTATTCCAAGGAAAGGCTTAACTGGTTATTTTGCATAAAGCAGCATTTCTTTTAATAGATAATCTTAATTAGGTTAAAGGCGGTAAAACCAATACTATAATAATTAGTTTCTCAATTTGTTTTCCAAGAGTTTGGCACACAGCCCTAAGTTCAATTCATCAGTCTTTGGCACACAGCCACCCATTCCACTTTTTAGTTTGAAAATCTAACCCTTAACTGTAATCCCCGTGCATTGTCTAATACCGCGGACACGGCTATTCGAATAGATTTAATGCACACACTCTGCAGATGCTATACACTTTACCCACAGATACAAATGCCACCACAGTGTGATTGATTGCAACAAAGTCTTTCAGAGACTAACACCGACCAGGAACCTCCCAAAGATTGCCTTTCTAACAATTCCCTCACTCGAGCAAAAGTTTAGAACAAAGCTATACTGCTGGATGGGTACCAAGTCAGTATGCAGTGCACGCCCCCACACCTGTTACACTCTTGTGTAATAGTCGCCGAGGTGTCAAAGGAAAGACATTAGAACCCCATCGAACTAGGTCCATTCCCATTCCGCATAAGTGGTTGTACGAGTAACTCGGCCAAAGGCTCGCAAGGTGGAGTCCTTAACTATCCAAGGCAAGACATCCATTTTATATTTCTCGGCACACAGCCTTTACAATCTTTAATACATCCCATTGCCACACAGGCCCACCTGGCACGAAGCCTTCTCGCCACTTGCCCCAGTCCAAATCATTTCCCATCCTAGGTTTGCATTTATGCAACACATGCCAATGCCCACTTCTTTGCATGAGTAGGACCACACAGGTCGCTACCCCCAATTCCAGCTCATGGCATCATCGCATTATTCCAAAACGTGTTCCATAATTGTTTAATCAATATTCTTTTGCAAGTTGAAAGTCATTCAGCGCACACAAGCATACTAAGCAGCTAATCACGGTCTAGCCTCCCGTGTTGGCTTTATAATAGCGTCCAATTCAATTTAATATCTTAGTGTGGCAAGGTTTTCAGGGCATACAAA
Organism: Guadua angustifolia; assembly: GCA_036346375.1. Classification (NCBI taxonomy): domain Eukaryota; kingdom Viridiplantae; phylum Streptophyta; class Magnoliopsida; order Poales; family Poaceae; genus Guadua; species Guadua angustifolia. The sequence goes on along the minus strand of JAYEVE010000273.1, from coordinate 520,589 downwards.
TGATATTAACAAGGTGGCACAAACAAGATTGGCATATTAGCTACCATACCCAATTTAATCAATGGTATTTTTTAAATAACATAGCATGCAATATTTAAATCAAAGTATATTTTGAAATCTCAGAACAAGATGATCAAAGCATGACTTACCTTCGAAAAGTAGTTGGTCCTGGTCTGGCTCTTGCGACGGCTCCCTAAATCCTCCCCATAGCTTCCTAAGAATTCGGAGTCTATGTGCATTCAAGCGAACATACAATGAATACTCAATATAGATAACAAGATCAACTCTAAAAATAAATTAAAATTAACTAATAAATAGTTTATATTTTTACAAATTTTTAGGAACTAGAATCGCTCAAATCGGAGTTAAAACGCAAAAGTTATAGCTTTTATAAGTTTTGGATATTTTAATAAAAGAATAACCTAATTAATCCATTTATTTTTCTATCGAAATCCGGTTAAATCCTCGGCTTGACACGTGTCAAAGACAGAGCCAGCCACGCCACCACGGACATCGATCGGTGGGTTTCGATGACGCCATGCCGACGCCATTTCACCCGACGGCCATCACATCGACAAGTGGGCCCGATGAATAAGATTTCACCCACTCATGGCCGACACGCGGTGTCATCTCGACCGAAGCGCTCAAAATCCGACGGCCGGATTCGCCCGCGAACTACCGACCTAGCGACGGACGCCCCGACGAGGAACACTGTTGCACCTCACGGATATCCTCGGATCGACGGCTACGGCTTCATGAGGCTAAGGCTACCGAATCGGATACGTGGCAAGATCTTGACCTTAGATCAAGATCCAATGGCCATTAACAAACGCGTCAACCCGCAGATACGGACTCGCCAAAGTACCGATGAAGATCCAACGGCGGATGCTACCCGAGCGATGCATCGCTTCTTCGCCTCACGGGCTTAATCTCGCCGCATAGCAAGGATCGAACGACCATTTTCAGCGCCAAACCATTGCCACGCGGATCCATAAGGGCGGTGACGATTTAGATCTAACGGGCATTATCAACGCTACTACTACCGCTTCGTGGTGTTATAGTGGCGTTGATCAAGGATCTACTACGGAACTATTCACCGATTTTGCTCTCTACTAAAAGAGGCGACGTATGCTACTCGAGCCGAGCGATGGAGATCCGATGGCGGCGGTGGAGTCGTGAGGCTTCAAGAAGAGACGGCGGTGCTTGTCGCCGACTTGGAGAAGACGAGGTAGCCTATGGTGATTCCGGCGCTTTGGCCGAAGAAGTGGTCCAATGACGTGCCTTGGCTCTTGCGAACTCGTGAGCTTGCCTTGATTGCGACGGGGAACGGCGGAAGGCAAGGAAAACCGAGAAGAGAGGGGACGCTACTCCGGTGAGCTCGGGCGCAGTCTAGGGAGCACGAGAGCTAACCGACGAACGAAACCAAATGTGCGGGCGAGGAGACCAATTTAATGGGCTATAGCACTATTGCCGAGACACCTTGGAGCGCTGCGGTAACCACCGCCAAATCTCGCCGCCAACAATGACGGGCGACTTTGCTCGCCCTCTCCTGATGCGGCGAAATCCCTCCACACCGTCCGATCACAATCCAACGGCTCTCGGGCAGGCGACGCTTCGGCTCACCCTGCTACGTGACGCAATCCGATCGGTTTGGAATAAGACGATCCAACGACGCTCGCTATTAGACGACACGGCCCCACCACAACTGTTCGATCGTGGTCGCACGGTCCGGAGCGGCGGCGCTAGGGTTTGGTCAGCGCGAGCACAGTGTTGGGCTCAGACCAATACTGTAGCAATGGCATTTTCCGACTTTTAACAATTAAATTAATTCCAGAAAATCTAAGTAATTGTTTAGGGCACTAAAAATACCCGAAAAATTCTGGAAAAAATCCAGAAAATATTTCAAGGCATTTAGAGCTTAAATAAAATATTTTTTTTGATAATTACTTTTATATTATTTAATTATTCAAGAGAAGGATAAATTTAAATTAAATTCAATTAAATGCAAATAATTTTTAATAATTCACAAAATTTAAATAACTCCAAAAATTTAAATTAAGCCAAATTTTGAGATGTTACACCTTGTTATTCACGTTACTCTTAAATTCAAATTTATACAATGGTGTCTTCATTGGTGGTTCAGGTAGTACCATTCGTTGCTCAGTTTGATTCGGTTGTGACCTGCAGTTAAAAATACAAGATAATGATAAGTTATTATGAAATAATAGAGGGACAGGTCCGTTTGTGTAACGAGCGCCGGTAGAAACAAATAGCTATTCTAAATTTATCGAGGCCCTGTTTGTTTTGGCTCAAGTTTTTTTAATTTATAGCTTAAAGCTAGATTTTGGATTTAAATAGCTTAAGGTGCATCCAAACAGCAAGTTTGCTAATATGGGTTTTGGGGAAACCAAAAGCACCTCATAATAACTAGAGAAAACCAAAAACCAGCAGCTATTCTGAACTGGCTTCCTGTGGTTTTTTTAGATTAGAAAACGAACTAGAGAAAATTTATCTCACCAAACCAAAAACCAGCAGCTATTCTGAACTGGCTTCCTGTGGTTTTTTTAGATTAGAAAACGAACTAGAGAAAATTTATCTCGCCCCGGAAGCTAACGTGGGTTTTAACTTGTAGACTAGAAAATGAACTAGCTTCCCGTGGTTTTGGTCGGCGCCGTCGTCAGCCCCCTAAGCCCGGCGTCGTACCCCACCTTTATGGCGCCAGAAAGATGTATATGTATATTTGTGTTCAAATATGTGTATTAATTTTATTTCTTTGAATTGATAAGTTCGGCAATTGTTATGTATTTGTCATTAAATTGACATCATGAAATCTCTGTACATTGTTATTTTGTACTCCCTCTATCAACAAATATTAGCCGTATTTTAATTTTACAATTTGCGGTGAAATTGAAATTGATAAGTTTACCATAATACAGTTGCATGTAGAGCACCGACATCTGTACACATGCTCCGTAGAAATTAAGCATCTCACAGCACTCATATACTCCCTCCCTTTTTGAATACATGTCATTCTACCTTTCAAATTTTGTTTCTAAATATATACCATTCTACAATTTTAACACAACGTAACCTTTTTTTTTTTTGCATACCCTTACAATTTTTTTAGTAACACACACCATGCATATTAACGTGAATTAAAGCTTCATACGACAAGAAACGACTCCTATAGTACTTTAGGGCAAGTAAAGATAATGATGCAATCGGCAATCGGATTAAATAAGTTAGTTTGTTTCCATAGTTCGATATTATTTGCTGTATTATATGAACGTTTCTTTGAATTGATAAGTTCGGCAATTGTTATGTATTTATTGTTGAATTGACATCACGAAATCTCTGTACATTCTTATTGAGTACTCCCTCTGTTAATAAATATTAGCCGTATTTGAAGTTTGCAATTTGCGGTGAAATTGAATTTGAGAAAGACATAAGAGAAAATGACTTAGATCGAACTGCTACTGCCTCTAAGTTCAAGCAAAAATAATATAAGTTTGAACAATTTTATTCCATATTAAGCCTTAATGATCATCTATATGAAAACAATCTCGAATAAGTGCAAAATATCACGGGATTAACATAAAACACTCTTAGGGATATCCCCTACTTATGCCTGTGAAATGGTTAGTATATGGACAACCAAATTATAGATATTATTTGCCGTATTATATGAACATTTCATATGTAAGTTTGAGGGAATAAACTGTATTAATAAAAAATAATGAGGGAACATTAAAACCATCATGTTCCATTAATGTGTATAAAGTTCAAAAAATACGTCTATCTTCATTTCCTCATTACATCCTTCTTCGTTAACATTGTATGTGTTAGCTCAGAAAAGACTTTGTTAATTTGACATTTTCGATAAATTTGCTAGGAATGGCCTCTGACAAGGGACAAGTGCAGGAGGGAATTGGGCCCTCAAATATGAATGAAGGAGAAACAGGTAGCCCGAACCACACAGCCCAATGTACACCTAAACCTACAGCATGAAGATATGGAGCAACCTGGCGCCACTGCCATGGACGAACTTGACGTCACTAACGTAAGTGTAACATCCTGAAAAGTAAAATAATATAAAAATAAATATTTTAAATTTGAAAATATTTATTTCAGAGTTTCTTGGTATTATTGGTTCTTAATTGAATTTTCTTGGATTTTTGTGTTGTATGAAAATTAAACAAAAGGGAATAGAAAATGGATAATGATAAAATGGTAAAAGTAAAAAGTTGGAAGAATTACCATAATGACCTTAGCATACTGATGAGTTGTTTTACAGAAAATAAAATTTTTCAAATAAAAATACAAACAAATTAAATTCATGTCACCTCAAGTTTGACTAAAAACAGTAATGATAAAAAAATACAAATAATCCAAACATTATCTGAATCCAATAAAATTACCATAATACCCTCAGAGTGACATTTACCTCTAGTAAAAATTCTAGGAACTGATCATGAGATATAATACTTTTAAAAATTCAAAAACAGAAACATTGAAATTCTGGAAAATCTCCATGTCAGAATTATTATAAACTAATTGCTCAACAATTCAACTTGAAATTTTTATAGAGGCATCTCTAGCCCTAAACTAACTCTTAAAAAAAGTTACAAAGATAAATAATACCATTTATATCTTTAAATAAATCAAAATATGAAATGAAATTTCTGAGCAGCAAACCGTGTCAGAATTTTTATAAATTAACCATAAGGTATTTTATTCTCAAAATTGTACTGAAGGCTAACAACTACCAGTAGACCTCAGTCAAAAAAGTTTCATAAACTTTACACTTGATTTGATAGCCAAAACAGTGAGAGATCCGAGCTGTCCAGAAGAACCCTTCCTCACTTATTCCGCTCTCCGTCACTGCCATGTGGACCCTGGTCACTGTGCAGCAACCGTTCGCTGGAAGCACCAGAGAACGCCTCAGTCACTGCTGGTGGACCCGGTCCCACTGTCAGCCACAGGCTCACTCCTTCCTCTCTTCTTTCCTTCCCCAGCCGAGATGCCTCCTGCTCCTTCTGATCCTTCCCGAGCCTTCGCCGAATCGTCGCATCAAGCAGCGCCACGCCTTGTCGTCGGTCACTGCTTGTATCACCCCAAAATTTACTATTAATATAATTCCTTGGATATTTGTGCATTTTCTAATTTTCTGGATTTAATTGGATTTTTTTCTGGATTTATTTGGAATTTCTAAAAATATTTTATATAAGGCCTTTTGTGAAAACTATTTAATTAAAGCCAAATATAAATAAAGTCTTGCCAAAAAATATTTTATTTGAGTTCAAAATGCCTCAAAGTATTTATGAGAATTTTCTGGGTTTTTTCCTGATTATTTTAATGCCTAAAACAAATAAAACTATTTTTGAGAATTAAATTAAATCAAAAACCTCGGAAAATCCATTCGGAACAGTGCTAGGCCGAAGCCCAACACTGTGCGCGCGTTCGGCCTGCGCTGTGCGGCCCGCCAGCCCGTTTCCTTGCCGCCTTGCGTGCGGACCGTCGGATCAAGATCGTGCGGTCTTTTTCATCCGCAAAACCCTAACGTCCTCAGCTGTTGGATCGAGGTCGTGCGGCCGAGACCGCGTCGCGTTGTTTTGGAAGGATTGGATTGCACCCGTCAGTTTTGGAAGGAGCGGATCCAATTGAATCAACCAAGATCTCCTCGTGGTCGTTCGGTGCGGATCCAAGGGTTGTGCGTCGTCATCTCCGATTCGGGTTTCCAAATCGTTGCCGCGCTGCCGTCTCCGCCGCGGAAACCTAGGGTTTCCATTCTTGCGCGCTCGCCGAGGCTATAAAAGCCGTGCCCCGCACTCCGAGAATCGCCATCCTAGCGCGCACCTTGCAGCCTAGCCTTCGGCTCGGAGTCGCCGTCGTTTTAGCGCAAGAGCTCGCCGTAGTTCCGTAGCTCCGCCACTTGGTTTTTCCGTCGTTCCGCCACCGTCAAGCCCTCGTCCGCCGTGTGGGTTCCAGTTCCGGAGTCACCTCGTCGAGCCGCACCGATGCTGCCACTTCTTCCCCGCCGGAGACATCTAGTTCGCCGTCGGGCTCGTCTTCGTCTCCAAGACCGGTGAAGCTACACCGCCGCGCGACCATCCGCATCGGGGAGCTTCGGGAGCCGTTGGATCATCAGCGCACCATCGAGATCAAGCCGCATCGACAGCATCAGCAGTAAACGCCTCGGGTAAAGGTTAGTCGTCCGATCCGAGATGAGCGGTAGGGATCATGCCACGTCTCGGTAAGCTTGGTAAAAGCGCTCGGGCATCCGTAGCCGTTAGATGTAGATCTGGCCGTCGAGTTAGCATCGCGTGGCGCAGATCGCTGGCCGCTTGATCGCCGCGGATGCGTGACGGTGTGTCGAGACGGAACCGCGTCGCCGTGGCGCCGTTCATGGTGGACCAGAGGAGGTTCGTGGACTGGGTCCGTGCGCCAAAGCGACGTGTCGGCTGGTGATTGGTCCACGTGTCGTGTGCGCGATAAATCGAGTTTTCTTAATAAAAAAAATTCAGGAAAAATCTGATTTTCCAATTTCAGAATTTATTTAAAACTTCAAATGGTTATATCTTTTGCATTTTAACTCGGATTTGAGTGATTCAAATTTCAAAAAATTTGTAAAATCAAGATCTATTTATTGGTGCATTTTATTTTAATTTTTGGAGTTGTTTTCCTCTCTATTTTGGTATTTATTTGCTTTTTGGGTCTCGTTCACGTAGACGTTGAGTTGCTCGGTGCTCCGGAGGAGGATCCATCGCTTCAAGTCCCAAGCTCAGACCAAGACCAGCACCTATTCTAAGGCAAGTTGTGCTTTGATCATGTTGCACCTAATTTCACAAAATTGCTATTTTGTCTTTTAAGTTTATGCATGATATTTTATGTGAGTAAAAATGACTTCAAGTAATTTGGGAATGAGATACTATGCCTAGTTGAATTAAACCCTACCTTGCCAATTTGTATGCCATGATCTAATTATCACCCTATGTTGGTTACTTAATAGTTGGTTAATTTTGATAATCAACATGGGCTGGATAGACCGTCGTAGACTGCTTAGCCATGCCACGTCATCACATGTACTTTAGTCTTTGAAAAATAAACTTGACTAATGGATTATGGAACAATGTTATGAATTTGTATGTCATGTGTTGTCACACAACGAGATTGCGTTGTGGTGACGAGTGGATGTCACACAACGAGGTTGGCTTGTTGATAGCACGTGGTGCTTGGTAATCAACTGGGGTGGTAATCATTTTAGATCGGGCAGGTGGCAAGGGGCAGTATGCCAAGGTTGGCCGTATGGCAGGGGGTATGTGGAAGTCTTGCCTCGATCACCCTAAGGACTTAACCTTACGAGCCTTTGACCTGAGTCTTACTTGCAACCACATGTCTGGAATGGGACAACCTAGCTGATTAATTTGTGATGCTTAGACTTTGGTGCTATGGTGGTGTTTAGTGAGTCTCGGGTATGGGGTAGCTCACATGGCGCAAGAGGGGGGCCCTGGATGTGGTAACCAGTCCCACCAATGTTGAAACCTTAGTGGATAGTACCAAATCTATGCAGAGTATTGTAAAGGCTTTGTTATGATCGCTCACCTGTGTGGTGTTTGATTGTATCATGTGGGTAAAGTGCACAACCTCTGCAGAGTGTACAATCTATTCGAATAGCCGTGCTCACAGTATTGGGCAATGCTCGGGAATTACAGTTAAGGGTTAGATTTTATCAAATGAGAAACTGGATGGGATGGCATGATTGCCATGAATGAATTGAACTTGACTTAGGATTGGAAAGTTGTTTACTGAAATATTGAATTTACTGTTATTTGTTTTACTGTTTTCAATCTATTACTGTATTCTTGTTAAATGCTGCTTTATTGCAAATTAGCCATGTTAGCCATTCCTTTGAATAAGCCAAGCATGTAGATTATTAGACTTGCATATCTGTGCACAACTTGTTGAGTGCTTTATGTACTCACCCCACAACATCAACAACTTCAGAGGAGGAAGAATCTCCGCTATTCTTGGAGGAGGAGTATCGTGAAGCTTAGGGTCTGAGCCTCGTCAGTTGCCTGTGGTGAACTGGGGAGCTACCAAGTTATTTTATTTTCATTGCATTGCATTTGTCGCTTTCTTAGTTAAGCCTTGTGAGGCAATAATCATGTAAGACAACAGTTATTAACAAATGTTGAAGTTATGCTATTTTACGCTGTGTGTGACTATGATAGCATCTATGTTGAGCCAGTGTGCACTAGCGTGATCCTGGACTAGTGCGTATACACAGAGGGTCCGGATTTGCACATTCAGGTCCCGACAGAGGTGGTATCAGAGCCATACTGACCATAGGTCTTGGCCCTAGGTTGTTGGTAGTCTCTAGGAGAGTCCAAAATTATTTTCTAAAATAAAAACCCAAAACTGGTTAATGAAACCGTCTTGACTCCTCTTATTCTTCTACTCTCGCCGTTGCTGAAATTTTTATTTTCGCACGATCTATTCAAGCAAAGGACTTATCCAAAGTTTGTTTTGAATAGATGCCGATCTTCTAGTCGTTCGAGGCGAGGCAGGGAGGCTATGTCATGGAGCTGTGGAGAGTGCTTCAGGTGATCGGAGGGTTTGATCGTCCGCTTTACCGAGGAGGCAACTGGATCTTCAACGGGTTGCACAGAGGGTTCTGCTGCAAGCTGACCATCTTCGCTCGTGAACGTGACGAGACCACCAGGCCAATCCACATCACCGTGTCTGCGGGTTTTGCCTCACTGACCCGACTAGGCTTCTAGTTGAGTTGATTAGCAACTGTCTTCTGTACGGAGGAAACAGATGGTTTGAAGAGTTTCTCGATAAAGGCTCCTATGGTTGTAGGCGAGTGGGACGAAGCGAGCCTAGCAAGTTCGTTGGCGACGGAGTTGTCACATCGCCTAATATGCCTTACCTCAAGCCCTTCGAACTTGTGCTCTAACTTGCAAACCTCGTTCAGATATGCCACCATGTTGTCATCGAGCACTAGTACTCCTTCTGCACTTGGTTATGATTAGTTGTGAGTCCCCTTTCATGAGTAATCGTCTGATCCCAAATGACGCAGCTATGCGGAGCTCGTTAACTAGTCCCTCGTATTCTGCAACATTGTTTGAAGCTTAAAAATCGAGTTGGATAACATATTTAAGCTCCTCACCTTCGAGTTTTTGAGCATGATTCTAGACCCTGAGCCATGAAGCGTGAGCGACCTATCAAAGAACATAGTCTAGTGGTCATCGACCACCTTGTGCTCTTTTTCTTCAACGTGTGTCCATTCAGTGATGAAGTCCGCCAATGCTCCTGAATTGATGCTGGTTTGCAGCGTGAATCGACCTTGAACTCACTGAGTTCGATCGCCCACTCTGCAATTCGCCCTGTCACCTCTCAGGTGCATATTACTTCCTTGAGCGGATACGTCGTCATGACCGTGATCTTGTGCGCCTGGAAGTATTGCCGCAACTTTCGAGAAGTCATCAGGATGGTGTACAACATCTTCTGACTTGAGGATATTGCAGGTTGGCATCATGCAAGACCTCGCTCATGTAGTATACCAGCTTCTGGACCTTGGCCTTTTTCTCGGGGCAATCCCGCTTGACCACTAGGACTGTGCTTACTACTTGAAGGGTAGCTACAATGTACAAAAAGAGCTTCTCTTTTTTGTTAGGTGAAGGTAAAATTGATGGAGACGATAAGTACCTTTTTAAATCCCGAAAAGCTTCTTCTACCTCCTTGGTCTACTCAAAAGTGTCCTACTTCTTGAGTAATTTGAAGAAGAGTAGCCCTCGGTCGCCCATCCGAGAGATGAATTGACTAAGGGCTGCGATGCAACCCGCGAGCTTCTGCACTTCCCTCAGTGTCCTCAGAGAACGCATTTGGTGGATGGCCTTAATTTTACACGGGGGTTGGCCTTGATGCCTCGATTGGACACAGGAAACCGAGAAGATTGCCGAACATGCACTTCTCGGTGTTAAGCATCATTCGATACTTCCTAAGGTTGTCGAATGTTTCCTCGAGGTCGCTCATTAAGGTTTTCCCAATTTTTGAATTGACAATGATATCATCGATGTACGCTTCCACATTGCACTCGATATGGGATTTCAAGCAATTTTGAATACAACGTTGATACATAGCACCAGCACACTTTAAACCAATAGGAACCTTAATATAACAGAATACCCTGAAGGGAGTAGTAAAAGTAGTTTTCTCCTCATCCTCTCCGGATATTCTAATTTGGTGATACTCCGAGTAGACGTCTAGAAAACTTAGCAGTTCACAGCCCACCGTAGAGTCCACTATTTTGTCGATGCGGGGAAGAGGAAAAGAGTCTTTGGGGCAAGCCTTGTTGAGGTCGGTGTAGTCAACGCACATCCTCTACTTGTCGTTGGGTTTCTTGACGAGGACAGGGTTCGCCAGCCACGTTGGGTGATGGACTTCTCAAATGAATCTAGCCTTTAGGAGTTTAACGACTTTCTCTTGTATGGCCTGCTTTCTGTCTTCCGCAAATCTACACTGCTTCTACACCACAGGTCTGGCGCTCAGTTCCATAGCTAGTCGATGCTCGATTACCTCCTTGGAGACCCAAGCATGTTGGACGGTTGCCACACAAACACGACACCGTTCACCTGAAGAAAGGTGACGAGCTCGAGTTCCTATTTGGGGTCAAGATTGACACCCACTTTGACTATCTTGAAAGCTTGACAGGTCTAAGGGCACTATCTTGATGCCACCCATCGGGCCTCTTATCCTTCTTGCTATCGTCTACTGGGTCCTTGGCGGCGCTATTGGATACTGGAGCCTTATCGATGCTCTTGGATTTTTAGCGCTTGGCTTCCTCGCCGTTGGCACTGGCTGCTGATCCACAGAGATTTTTGACCATTTTCAGGCTCTTCTTATCGCACCTGAGTGCCGCGCATTGGTCCCCTTGATTGTAAAGACTCTTGTTGGCACCGGCATTTTGATGGTCCGGTATGCGTAGTGCATCACTGCCATGAACTTAGCTAGCATTGGGCGGCCTAGGATCACATTGTAGGCAGTCTCAAAGTCTACCACGTCGAAGAGGATTTTTTCGATGCGAAAATTGTCTGGTGTGCCAAACATGACAGGCAACTCGATCTGGCCAAGGGGCACCGATGATGAACGCGGAGTTATGCCATGGAACGGTTCGGCTTCGACTTTGACCTCTGTTTAGGGAATCCCCATGTTCTCAAGCATTTTTGCAAAGACAAGGTTCAGCGAACTACCTTCATCGACCAAGGTTCGGGCGACCTTAACATTGACGATGGTGGGCTCGACCACCATGGAGTATTGACCCGGATGTGGGACCACAGCTAGGTGATTTGATTGGTTGAAGGTGACAGGCACTTCCGACCACTTGAGAAGCCTGGGGGAAGCCGGCATGGCCAACTTGACCTCCTGTTTGATTACCTTGTACTGTCTTTTGGACTCATGCGTGGCAGATCCCCCAAAGATGTGCACTAGGTTGTGATCAGCTCCGCGGTATTTCGGCTTATCATCCTGGGGCTTTTCTTTGGCCTGCTCGATCCTGCACTCGGCAAGGGAATCTTTGAGTTTCTCCTGGACCTTCTTGTTGATCACCTGGCATTCGTTGAAGTCATGTTTGTCTATGTGATGGGCTGGGCAGTATTTGTTTCCTCCACGGCTTCGACCCTTATTGTTGCTCATATTGCGCGCCTTGCTCCTTTGTTCTTCTCTTGCGGATTATCCTCATCCTCGTCACTCCAGGTCTTTATGTTGGAGAGGCTGATGTCATCGCGTGCAGTTAGAGCGTGTTGGAAGAGCTTTTTGTTCTTTAAAAAGTTATGGTACTGTTTGCACCAGAATTTGGCAGGTATATTCGATTTGGTAAATCAGAGATGGAGAGACATGCGCAGAATCTGGATTGAAGATAATTGGAAACTGAATCGGATAAAACAATGAAAGCCAAGGCCGATACGGATTGTGCGTCCAACGTGTTGTAATTGAACTCTATCGGCCGACGGGTATAAAAGAGGACTACGATGCACAGGGATGGAGAATCAACAACACATCAATCATCCAGTTTTTACTTTTCATCTACTTTTTCATCGACTAGGAGTAGTTCTGTAATTTACATTCTTGTAACTTAGTTTCGATCAATAAAGTTGCACCTCAGGTTTGATTTTTCTCCGATCTTGTTGTGTATCGCCTTTTTTGGGGTTAATCTACCTTTACCTTCTGGCTAGCCCTAATCGACCAGTTAGAATTATCTTCATCCTTGGTCTTATCGGCTTTAAGCTGATTAAGATCTAAGCCGATCATCCTGATCAAGATCGGCTTTGTGCAAACTTCACATTCTCCTTGTTGATTGTAGGTCAAATCGACTAGCATGCTCTGAACCAGGTATTCGTCTGGTGTGATGTAGCCAGAAACCCTACTTCACGTTTTTGGTGTCAACACACTCTTGGCACGCCCAGTGGGACCCAAATGTTATCATCCGGCAAGTCAATCCTGCCATCAGACCTCAATGCGGAAGCAATAATCATCCCCACCTTGGATGATTTGACTCCGGAGCAGCTCAAAGAAATTGAAGATCGTAAAGTTGCCTTGGAAGAGATGATGCTGGGCTGTTACCAAAAGACTCGACGTGGCGTCACGCAGAAGACCGCCCTATCGACGCTTAATCTGCTCGGCGATGCTGGAGTCACGACTAGCCCGGTAAGTCGATACATGCACGCACAAGCCGAATTATCGGCTATGATAGAGCAATCAGTACATCACGCACTGATCAATCAGTCATCGGCTTTGGTTACTACTCTCAAGCCGATGATAGCAAATAGTGTTAAAACTATTACTCAAAAGTTGGCTTCGTCTGGAAGTCTGCTCGACCCACCGCAGCAGCTACCAACATATCCTGTTTATCCCATATCGCAAAATTCTAGCGTAGTGGCACGAGCAAAACCGTCGGCCCCAATACCATCTATGTTGCCAGCCCAACCGACGGTCATATTACCACGGGAACCCAACTCTAGCGGTGTCACACATTACTAGGCATACACTGATGCCGCTAAATTAAACGCGTCAGCCACCCTACCGCCGTCAGCCCCGTTCAATATCTTTTCACAATCGTTCCCACAGGCAGTTGATGTCAATAGATATTCCCAACATCAAGAGCCGATTCTACTTTAGAATCTGGCCCCTCATAAGGTCACCACTTACACAGAACCTTTTGTTCTGTTACCTGAACCATCCATTAGACGATACGATGGGTATGACCAAGTTACACAACACCCATCGGCCAAGGCAAATCGGTAGCCCGAGTTTGCACTCGGGGGGCAGGGGGCCAGTTACGACTATAATTGGCAAAGCCCTAATGCCTGGTCGGAGACGTGAACTGGGCCGACCAAATCTCTGTCGTCCTGAGGGACCAATTTGGTTTACAACCTAAGGGAAAGGTTATCGGCTATAGAAAGTTGTATCCTGACTACATAGATCGCATGCCTTACCCACATAATTTCAAGGTTCTAGACTTTGCTAAATTTTCTGGCGATGACTCAATTACGACCTTAGAGCACGTCGGACGTTTCATTGCCCAGTCTGGTGAGCTGCCCAGTCCGACGGACTCAAAATTAGATTATTCCCATTGTCTTTGTTAGGACCTGCATTTACGTGGTTCACCAGCTTACCCCCAAATTCAGTTCATTACTGGAACGATTTGGAGAGCCAATTCCATGAATACTTTTTCTCTGGTAGCTTGGAGTTAAGGATTTCAGATTTAAGTGTCATATGCCAGAAATTCAGGGAATCAGTGGCTGATTATATCAAAAGGTTTAAGGAGGTTCAAAATCGGTGCTTTAGCATTACTTTACCTCACAATCAGTTGGCCGATTTAGCTTTCTAGGGGTTAATACCTCCACTAAGGGAAAAATTTGGTGGCCAAGAATTTATCGATCTGAGCCACCTGCTTCATCGAGTATCAGCAAAGGAAAGCCGATATCCAGATAGTAGAGGTTTCGTGATAGGCTTAAAATAAATGGAAACGCTAAAGAAAAGGATAAGGCTAAAGTTAACATGGCTGATTACTGTTCAAGTGAGTCTTCTGAGGATGAGGTAGAAGTTAACATAGCCGAATGGGTCAAAGGTTCCAAGAAATCTTTGGTTTGTTCGTGGCTTAAGCCTACCAAAAATAAAGCAGAAGTTAAATATGCTTTCGATGTCTCCAAGTGTGATCGTATTTTTGATTTGTTGTTGCAAGAAAAAATAATACGATTACCTGAAGGACATGTCATACCATCGGCTGATGAAATCAAAAAGCAAAGGTATTGCAAATGGCATCATTCTTTTTCTCATGATACTAACGATTACAATATTTTTCGCCAAAAGATTCAGTCGGCCATCAAGGACGGTCGGTTGAAGTTCGCCGATGAATCAACCATGCAAGTAGATGTTAATCCTTCCCCTATAAACATGGTGCATTGCTTAAGAAAAGGGAAAGAGCCGATGAGAAGCGAAGAGCCAGAACAGATCTGGCAAGTGAACATACAGGCAGGATCAAGAGGAGACGAGACCCTCAAGATAACGATCGGCTCATTAAGAATTGAAACTAACTGCGATGGAAAGAAATCCAAGACCATCAAACTAAGGGGAGACCCAGAAGTTGGTAAATGGTACAAGGCCGAAAGGACATCACCGAAGAGGACCGTGAATCGGCCAAAGCCAACTTTTTCCCAGCTGTTGGAAAAGTATGAAAGAATGAATCGCCGACCACAGCACCCCCTGTGTTGGCCAGATAATTTGTATCACCCTGAGAATTTGGAAAAGGCCCATCAATGCCCCTTCTGGCAATTTTGTTGGGAAAGGGGAGTGGCGTTGCCCTCACCACATTCATGTCCAATGGAACATTATCCCAGAGATGATTGGCCAAGGTGGCCAGTCAAAGAAAGGTTGTCTGGGTCGATCAGGAATCGCCCTAATAACACTAACCGGAGGCCTGTTCACGAAAGGATTTTTGAACCAAGTCAGCTAAAGGAACAACGTGGGCAAAGTCCATCAGAAAAGCCAGATCTTGCAGGAAAAATTCGTAAGCCGATCGAGCCTCAACCGAGATGGTGCCCGCCAGGCCTTAGCCGATCACAGCGAAGACAGCTTCAACGTTTAAGGACTCAAGAGATGAGAGAGGCCGAAGAGGAGAAGCAAAGAGATGAAGCATTCAATGAACTTCGGCCAATGAAGGTCGTAAAGAAAGAATGGAGGAAGAAAGATCAGGCCGATAAAGATACGGATTCAACAGATGACTTGGGATCACCAATGATCCGCGATAATATGCCTCCAGTAGACATTAACATGGTGTTTACGCTTCCGGCCGAATTCAAGGTCAAGACTGAATCGGTCCAAGAGACGTTTGCTCAAATGTGTCTGGGAGCTCAAGATGTTGTGTTTGAGAAGCCACGAGATGCACATCGGCATCTGAGGCCGCTGTACTTAAAGGGCTACATCAATGGCAAGCCAATCTCAAGAATGTTGGTGGATGGAGGAGCTATTGTCAACTTGATGCCATACACCACTTGCAAGAAATTGGGTAAGTCTGACGAAGACCTAATTAAAACTAATATGGTCCTGAATGATTTCACAGGTGACCCCACCGAAGCAAAGGGCGTTATGGTCACGAAGTTAACTGTCGGCAGTAAAACTTTGCCGACCTCTTTCTTCATCATTGATGCCAAAGGAAACTACAGTGTACTACTAGGACGGGATTGGATCCACGCCAACTGCTGCATTCCGTCGACTATGCATCAATCACTTGTGCAATGGAACAAAGACTAGGTCGAAGTCATCCCAGCCGATACATCGGCTCATATCGCGATGGCTAGTTCGGATGCGAATTGGTCACATGAAAATGCCGAGTGCATATCTGGGAAAGTATTGGATGACTGCTATTTCATCTGTGTTGGAAAAGTAGGACTTACGCTGATCAGCTTCAAGCCAGGTACATTTGATCGGGCGAGCGAAGTAGTGCACCGATGGGATCCAAGCAGATAAAAGTATTGCAAGACAAGATGCAGAGCCATCGGCAGATTATAGATGGCTATGAAATTATCGAAGATTTTCAAGAGATTGAAAAGTTGGGTAAAGGCTTCACCGCAACTGATCAACTAGAAGAAATCGATATCGGAGATGGTGATGTAAAAAGGCCAACTTTTATTAGTACGAAACTAGGTGTAGCATATAAAGAGAAGTTAATCAAAATTCTTAGAATATAAAGATTGTTTTGCTTGGAAGTATCATGAAATGCCTGGCTTAAGCCGACAACTCGTGGAGCATCGGCTAGCCACAAAGCCAGGATATCGGCCGTTTAAACAGCCAGCGAGGCATTTTAATCTGGCTTTATATGATGTTATGAAAGAAGAAATTGAGTGATTATTAGAAGCCAAATTCATCAGACCTTGCCGATACGCTGAATGGGTATCTAATATCGTTCCGGTCATGAAGAAAAATTGCAAACTTAGAGTATGTGTAGACTTTAGGGATTTGAATAAAGCTACACCAAAACATTAATATCCGATGCCGATAGCCGATATGCTTATTGATGTTGCGTCTGGAAACAAAATCATCAACTTCTTGGATGGCAACGCCGGGTATAATCAAATACTCATGGCAGAAGCCGACATACCCAAGACCGCCTTCAGATGTCCAGGTGCAATAGGGTTGTTTGAATGGATGGTCATGACGTTCAGCTTAAAAAACGCCGGAGCAACGTATTAGTGAGCATTGAACTTGATTTTTCATGATTTGATTGGCCATATAGTTGAAATTTATATTGATGATGTGGTGGTGACGTCTAAAGAAGAGCTACAACATTTGGTTGATTTGGAGAAGGTGTTCCAGAATACTAGGAAACATGGCCTCAAAATGAACCCCTTCAAGTGCGCGTTTGGTGTGTCGGCTGGGAAATTCCTAGGCTTTATGATGCATGAAAGAGGGATCGAAGTCAGCCAGGAAAGGATCAAAGCTATAGCAAACACCAAACCGCCGACATGCAAAAACGAATTACAAAAACTGATCGGCAAAATTAACTACCTCCGACAATTCATTTTGAACCTGTCCAGGTGAATCCGCGCATTTGCTCCATTATTGAAGTTGAAAGATGAACAAGAGTTTGTGTGGGGAGCCGACCATCAAAAAGCCTTCGAAGACATTAAGCAGTACTTGACCAATCCTCCAGTCTTGACCGCACCACGCAAAGGTATTCCCTTCAAGTTATATTTATCAACTGAGAATGAAACAATCGGAGCAGTGCTGGCCCAAGAGGTCAATAATGAAGAAAGGGTAATCTTCTACTTAAGCCGACGCCTATTGAATGCTGAAACCAGGTACCCCTATGTTGAAAAATTATGTTTGTCATTGTATTTCACTTGCACAAAGCTAAGGCACATTTTAGTGTCGGCTTGTAAAGTAGTTTGCAAAACAGATGTTATAAAATATATGTTGTCAGCTCCAATATTGCGAGGTCGACTTGGTAAATGGGCTTACGCCGTGATAGAGTTCGACCTATCGTACGAATCGGCTAAGGCAGTCAAGGCACAGGTTCTAGCCGATTTTATGACAGGGTATGATACCTCCATCAGTCTAGTCTCCCTTACTCCTTGGCAATTATATTTTGACGGTTCGGTGTGTCAAGAAGGTTATGGCATTGGCATCGTAATTATTTCACCGAAAGGGCATTATTTCGAGTTTGCGTTCAGGCTAAATAGCTGATGCTCAAACAGCCAGGCAGAATATGAAGCGCTGCTGAAAGGATTATGATTGCTAGAGAATATCGGAGTAAGTAGCGTTGAAACTTATGGGGACTCTCTGCTGATTGTACAGCAAGTAAGAGGTGAGTACCAGTGACATGACGAAGTGTTACTAAAGTATTTAGAACAATGCCTCGAAACGATTGAATCATTCGCTTCATTTTCTATCGGCCATGTTCCTCGAGAATTGAACGGTAGAGCCAACGATTGGCAATGTGAGCCGAGGCACAAGGATCAGAGCCCATACCGCTAATGAGTTGGTCGACAAGGCCGTGATGTGCGCAGAAATAGCCGATTGGAGAAATAAGATCAAGGATTATCTCAACAACCCCTATGTTTAATCGAAGCGAAAAGTTAAGCGTCAAGCCTTGAAATACGTGGTCTTAGATGACATATTATATTAGAGAACATTAGAAGGATTGTTGCTAAGATGCTTAGGGCCGATGAAGCTAAGGTTGTAATGGGAGAAGTCCACGAAGGAATTTGTGGATCCCACCAATCGGCTTACAAGATGAAGTGGGTATTGAGATACACAGGGTATTTTTGGCCGACTATGCTGGAAGATTGCTTTCGGTATTATAAAGGTTGTCAAGACTATCAGAAACTTGGCAATATACAGCTTGCGCCAGCATCGGCCTTACATCCAATTATCAAGCCATGGCCATTCAGGGGATGGGGAATAGATATGATCGGTCAAATATTTCCTGCCTCGAGCAAAGGCCATAAGTTCATCCTAGCTGCGACCGATTATTTTTCAAAATGGGTTGAAGCCATACCCTTGAAAAAGGTTACAAGTGTCGAGGCAATCAAATTCGTCAATGAACACATTGTTCATCGATTTGGCATCCCATAGACTATTACAACCGACCAAGGCACGGTGTTTATGTCAGATGAGTTCCAAGAGTTTGCAAAAAGTTTAGGCATTAAATTGCTAAACTCATCACCATATTATGCTCAGGCTAATGGACAAGCCGAATCATCTAACAAAACACTGATTAAATTAATTAAGCGAAAGATTGATGAAAGACCGAGAAACTGGCATGCAACATTGTCAGAATCTTTATGGGCGTATCAGCTTGCACATCATGGGTCAACTAAACTATCACCTTATCAGCTAGTTTATGGCCAGGAAGCCGTTTTTCCCATAGAGATAAACATTGAATCGGTTCGAGTCGCCAGAGAAAACGGATTGTCGGCACAAGAATACAAGGAACTAATGATTGATGACTTGGACGATTTGGCAGAACTTCGTCTAACTACGTTAGATCGGCTTAAGAAGAATAAACTCAGAGTAGCTCGAGCATATAATAAAAAGGTAATGCCTAAATCTTTCAATGAAGCCGATTTGGTGTGGATGACGATACTACCTATCGGGGCAAGGGATAGCTGATTTGGAAAATGGTCCCCTACTTGGGAGGGTCCTTATAAAATTCGTCGGACCGTGGATGGAAGATCTTATGTGTTGGAAACGTTCGATGGAGTCGTTCTACCGAAGGCGATCAACGGAAATACTTGAAGACCTACCATCCTATCGTTTGGATCGGCTCATAATTAATTGAGAACATTTCAGAAAGGGAAACAGTAAACAAAAGCAACATTTAGATAGAGTCGGTTAAATAGCCGACAAAATAGCGTTACAAAAGTATTTGCCAAAGACTCACTTCATAAAAATATGACATTACAATTTCACCGGCCAGAACCAACAAGCCTCGCACCCAAAACCGACACAACCCCAGCTGCCTTGGCAATCATCTCTTGGATTACTCCCACAGTGCGTTCGTCCTCTTGAGCGTTGCTGGGAACAGGGACGATTTTGGCCGACTGTTCTGCTACCTTTGTCATGTTCAGGACAATTTTCTCCTTTTGAGCCAGGAGGGAGGCAGTCGACGCTGAAATCATGTTCTAGCCATCGGAGATCTGTTGATTGACTTTTGCTAGCTCTTCCACCAATAGCTTCTTCGCAGAAACTATCCTCGGGACAGCTGCCCTGGTATCCTTAAGAGCCGACAAGTCTTTATCATAATCACTCTTCATTGCTTTTATTTCTGCCACAATTTTATTAAGAAGATCTCGATCGGCTCACTGTGCTTCCCTTTGTGCAATCCAAGCGTGGGCAGCGGCCACCTCGGCCTTTTGTCCATCAAGATGGTAGACTTCTAGTAAAGCCACCATCGTTTCTGGTGGTAAATCAGCTTCCATGGCTGCCATCGCATTTCAGAGAGGCTGGGTGTCTTGGAGGAGGAGGGCTTTAGGCTTCATGATCTCCTCGAAAAGATGATTCAATCGTTCCTGCATCCCAGGAACAAACATCACAGCAGGAGATGCCTTTTGAGATACCTCGAGGATCTTCCTGATATCGGTTGGGTAGTCATCGGTCGCCACTACTTCCGGATCATCAAGGTCATCGAGTGAAAAACCCAAAAGATTTGCCGGGGAAAATGAAGTCAGAGAATCGACTTGAGCCGATGGTACCGGCCGAGAAGGAGAGGCAATGGCAGGCGTTGGCTGGGAAGGCGGACCCTCGGGAGAAACAACGGGGAGATCAGCCAAAATAGCGACTGCTTGCACTGATGGTGTCGACTGTAAAAAGAGCGAGATTAAGGTAGGCTGCATACAAAAGGGATAATACAAATTCGCGAGAAAAAAACTCACACCTTCAGTAGCCGACGCATGTGGCGAACTCTCGCCACTTTGTTCCTAGGGCTTAGAACCCGCTTGGCAGCAGCTTTAGTATATTTTTGCTTCTCTGAAGGTTGATCGGAATGTTAGTCGATAATTATTCAAGTACTATAAAGGCCGGTAAATGAAACTTACTGGGTTGTTTTTGTTTCTCCAAGTCTGATAAGGACGGACTTTGGATGCCCAGCGATCCCGAGGCATAGCCTATTATGCCGATTGACTGGTGGAGCTTCTTGGATTGGCCCTCAGCCGATGGGCCCGGTGCTGCCTTCTTCCCAGCAGCCTTGGTCTGCAGGAAAGGAAGATAAGTTAGAATTTCAGAATGAGCGGCAAGAAATATTGGCTGAGAAGTGGACTAAAAGCCGATTCCTCGTCGGTGATATCTATTAAACTTGTGTTAGTATACCCTGACGAGCTAGTTTCACTACTAGAGTCAGTACTAGGCACAAGTGTTGGCTCCGGGAGGTTCGAGAAGAATTGGTCGATGATGGCCGATGGAGACTTCTCTAAAAGCAGGGCCTCTACAATAGTCGACCACCATGATGAAAAAACCCCAGCCCGACGGGTATTCAAGAAAAAGTGAGGCAAGCTCGGGAGTTGAAGATCATCGGCCACTTCCAAAATGATTTCTGTTGCCGTAATGTTTTGAACCCTGGCCCTTGGTTGAAGCCGATCAAGAAGTGGGAAACTCGGAATCACTTGACCAAAGCCCAATTGTCTGGCATAGATGGATGGATGGTAGAATTCGTACGAAGGTTGATACGTCCGACTCCTGGAGTTAAAACCCGTATGCAGCACGCTTGGAGAGATGAAAATCCGGTAGAAGTCCAGCGTCTCTTGCGACATCGAAAAGCTGTCGGCTTCCAAATGCAAAAAGGACGACCACTCGAAATCGGCCACTCCATTGTAACAGAAGAAGTCTTGTTGGCCCAAGTCTTCACTAGTAAGATTCAGGAAAAAGGCCAAATACTTCTTGGAGCCGATGGGTGTGATTTTAGTTTCATTTCTGGAGCACATGATGAATTTCTCACCGTACGAATGACCGGCGCGTAATTGGGGCACTGCATTCTCAGGATTGTCCTCGCAAGGGAAGGCTGTATCATCGGACAGTTCCAAAGCGAATGATCGGCTAAAAAGATAGTAGAGCCACACTTGGATGAACCATAAAGGACCTCCTACGTTCCCCACAGCAAATCTGGCGAATCATGTGTAAAGCCGACTCCTGATCGTATGCATCATTTGGTGCACTACTCCCAAGAACATTTTTCCCGGTGCCTGCCGACGACCCTCTACTAGTTGTTCTGCTATAACTTGAAAGACTTAAGTTGGCCCAAGGGACGCTCCGCAAAAGAGGAATCGGTCTAACCAAAGATTCAAGAAAGCAAAGTGCTCTTCATCCGATACTAGACCGTTCACCTTATTGTTATTCGCAATGTATTTGGCCCATCCTTCACCTTTTGACTGGATAAGCTTGTACTTGGGCCACGGCAAGGTCGATAATTGTTCACCATCCGGTAAGGCAAAGATAATCGCTCGTCCAATAGAGTTGGGCCATGCGAGGAAGATTTTAACATAAAAGCATTGAAAGTGTCCGACTAGAAATAGCAGGCCGTGGCCACCAAGGGCTCATTGGCTTCTGGATCGGCTAAACACAAAGGGATACACTCAGCTATGCCCATTCTCTCCCAAGTTGCTCTCTTTTGGGGCGCTACTCTATTATACCAAGTTCTCCAGCCCTTAAGAGCCGTCGGCCAAGCCCTAAAACTTTGACTCCATCCTTCGATGTTATATCCTTGCGTCGATAAGGGTAGACAGGGTATTTCCTGATGAATTACCGTATCGGCGTCTAGATTTCCTACCGGCCTGAGGTAAAACTGATCAACACTGTTGGGGATCGGGATGAGTACCTAAGAGGGGTCCATTCAGCCGATCTTGATGGAACTGACGGTCGGAAGGATGATGTGCTGAGGAGAAGTCGATAGCAAGCAAGGAAGTGGAAAGCCGATTGTGAGTATTGTGAGAGCTCGAGCGCGTGAGAATGACCGTGTGGGGGCTACATATTTATACCCATGGTTAAAAAGGTGAAGAGGCGGGAAAATTACGAGGCGACGCCAGCAGTTAAAACGCACGATACGCATATCCCAGTTTTTATGGAGCATTTAATGCAGCCGTTACTAGGGATTTCTCGCCAAGCCGATGGTGAAGAAGCCGATCAACAGGATTTTTGTGAGATAACAAGTTATCTCCCAAAAATGGGGGCATATGTTTGCACCATAATTTGGCAGGTACATTCCGATTTGGTAAATCAGAGATGGAGAGACATGTGCAGAATCTGGATTAAAGATAATTGGAAATTGAATCGCATAAAACATGGAAAGCCAAGGCCGATACGGATTGTGCATACAACGTGTTGTAGTCAAACTCTATCGGGCGATGGGTATAAAAGAGGACTACGGTGCATAGCGATGAGGACAATCAACACATCAAACATCCAATTTTTACTCTTTCATCTACTTTTTCATCGACTAGGAGTAGTTTCTGTAATTTAGACTCTTGTAACTCAGTTTCGATCAATAAAGTTGCGCATCGCCGATTATTGATCATTCTCAGTTACGCCTTAGGTTTGATTTTTCTCTGATCTTGTTGCGTATTGCCTTTTTCGGGGTTAATTTACCTTTACCTTCTGGCTAGCCCTAATCGGCTAGTTAGAATTATCTTCATCCTTGGTCTTATCAGCTTTAAGCTGATTAAGATCTAAGCCGATCATCCTGATCAAGATCGGCTTTGTGCAAACTTCACATTCTCCTTGTCGATTGCAGGTCAAATCAACTAGCACGCTCTGGACCAGGTGTTTGTCTAGTGTACTATAGCCAGAAACCCTACTTCACATTTTTGGCATCAACAGGTACTTCTTCTCAAGCGCCGGATCACGAACTGGAGGTTTCTTGTTGCAGTTCTTGTTGATGTCATAGTTCTTTCCCGTACCGCTAGAGTTGTCCTTACCTTTCTTTAGCTTAGGACAGACGGCCAAATGTGCTTGGGGCTACCACACTCGAAGCAGGTGATCATGCCACCTCTCTTCTTCTCCCTCATCCTCTTGTAGGCATGAGAACATTTGCGGGCTAACAAGGCAAGCTCACTCTCTGTAAGTTTTTTTAGCTGTTCATCGGTTAGCTCGCAACTGGTGGAAATAAAGAAACCAACTGAAATCTCAGATGAGGATCCAATGTGATCGATGACCAAGGTCATCAATTGCGACTTTATCTTGCGAGAGACAATGTCGATCTCATGAGTTTTGAGACAGGAATAGAGCCCTTCAAGAATTAAGGTTGATAAGTCTATGGTGTCCTTAATGGTAGTCACGTTCATCTCCTAAACCTGAAGATCAAGTGTGGTCAAGAAATATCAAGTGTTCTCTGAGTCAGAGTACATACAACCAACTGCACGGATATCGCTCAAGATTTTTGTAAAATGGCCAAAACACTCATCAAGGGTTTCACTATCGTACTGTTCAAATTTGTTGTAGTCATGCTTGTATTTATCCTATCTCACCGTCTTGATCTGGATAGTGCCCTTATGGTAAGTATTGAGGGTCACCCAGATCTGGTGAGCAGATCGTAGGTGAGAGATCCTATTGTACTTACTGCGGCTAAGGCCTTGTATGAGGATGTTCCTTGCCTTAGCATTAGCCTCAACGTTAGCCATATTACCGACCGTGACATTTTCATCAGCAGGAACCTCATACGGGAGCTTCACCTTCCTGCCAAATCAGGAAGCTTTGGCCAATGATGTACAATTCTATTCTTGACTTCCAAAAAAGAAAATAAAAAAGATAGGGGGTATGGTAGAATACTTGTTTGTCGTCATGGCTCGAGAGACCGGTCATGATCTATGAAAGAGCAAAACTGGGATGTGATACCAATTGAAGGATCGAGATGGCGATCAGAGGTGGGTGAATGATCTCAAATTAAAATTTGCCCCACTCAAAACACTCCAACCAAGAACTCACATGAAACACACTAAAACGAACAAGAGGGAGCAATTGAACTAATCTGGCCGGTGCTACCACTATTGGGCCAGTAGCACCGGGGCCCGATAGCACCGGGCAGGTGTGGAGTATATGAACCCTGGGTATCTGCATGGTGGGCCGTGAGGACCACCCAAGAGGGGATGGGCCAAGCTGATTGCATGAAGACGAACATCACCTGGGTTGCTCCAGTCGTACGCAACAAGGGAACCCTAAAGACAGCAACCAACCTTGATTAAGTAGGATGTAATCTGTAATCCAGGACGTTATCAAACGGACATGTATAGAGATACGATCTCCACTCTGTAACCAGTCAGGACTCTCCTTTGTAACCACCCTCCTCTGCTATATAAAGAGGGGCGGGGGAACATCAGCAAGGAGAGATCATTAGGCATAAGCTAGCTACTCATAATTCCAAAGCACAGGACTAGGGTATTATCTCCTCCGTGAGAGCCCGAACCTGTATAATTCATGCGTCTTGTGCTACCATCGAGTTTGGATCCAGCGCCTTGCCCCATTCTCATTATTGCCGATAACAAACGTCGACAGTTGGCGCGCCAGGTAGGGGCAGTGCTAGATCATCTTCATCAAGCTCGATGGCGTCGATCAACAGAGTCACCGTCATCATGTTCATCCCCGGCAAGGCCTTCTGCTGTAAGACCCCGTTCTAACGAACAGGAACCTCCATGTGATTACTGTGCTATTCCCTGGATCAGTAGCTAGCACTCACATGTTTACAACAATTGGAAATCACAACCATACAATATAGTAATTAAGCGGAAACGATTAGACAAATAAATATTACAACTCAGAGAAATATAGCAGCAAAGGAAGCAATGCCTTGTAGTTTACCCATCCACTCCCGCAGGCAACTGACCAGGCATAAATCCTTAGAAAACAAATCGCTTCAAAGAAGAACCCGCAACCTGTGATGAACAAACTTCGAAGCTTCGCTAACTCAACCACCTACAATATAATTAAGCAAGGGTGAGTACTTTACATACTCAAAGAAGACTTGAGCAAACCTATGATATATGCAGCCATTTCGAAGGAAAGGCTAATACGATTCATTTGCATAAAGCTTAATTTGAATTTATAAATCAAGTTATTTGCAAACGAAAATTTATAAGAGCAAGATTACTTGATAACAACTAGATACTGACGATAGAAGTAATACTCCTGATTTCATCGTGAGTAGCGAATAGTCCAAACCATAATGTCCATCAATGCCACCTTTGACTAAGAAAAACAACAATTGCTAAAAACAAATAGAACCAACCCTTTTGAAAACAATAAAACATCTAACATTGGAATGACATCACCGAGTGCTCATGACCGCGAGCGCGGCTAATTAATTAGATTTAAACTCTGCAGAGGTGTACAACTTTACCCACAAGGAATGATCCACTCTTTTTGCAAGCTATTAGCACACTTCCTTTGGTGTGCCGCAGAGCGATCATACAGAGCCGTTACATTACTTAGACATGACTTTGGTCCAGCTCGGGACGTTAACCCCCGCCATAGAACTAGAAACACACACCCAAGCCGTGGATCCACTTTCACACATAACACAACGTTTCTAAACATGGCAGGGCGTACACCGTTCCATTAGCAAGTAAACCTGACCGGAATACCCCGTCTGGTAGACCTAACCGGAATACCCGTGCTATCTCCCGCCTACCAATGAACAAAGTCATGTCTAAACAACTTAATAGGCTAAGGCTACCCCATAATAGCCCTCGTGGTTGCACGGAAATCTCGGATCAATAGCGTCCCATTGCTCGGTCCTTAATCCGACACGGGCGATACTCCACCCTACACTACGTGCAATTCCTTTAGCACAACCGGCTATTGCCAATAATCGCCCGCATCAACACATAGTTTTCTTTTGGGTTTTTAATCAAAGTACCCGCAACCAACAATGCTATTTTCAATGTTTTCAGGAAAACAAATATTGATTTGCTCATGTACATTGCTGACTCTAAAGCATGGCTAAGCAGGTTAAATATGTTCGCATATACCCAAAATGACATTAAGTCATGTTTATCCTCAATCTATGGTTATCAAGGTTCACATGTTCATAATCATCAAAGGAGATTCACGAGACAACAGGTATAACTACCAATCCACAAAATAGCAATTTACATAAAGTAACGCATGCATAAAACAATTTGATGCACAACAGGAATATAAAATACTGGGATCAATATGGTCAAAGGGTGCTTGCCTTGCTTAATCATTGCTTACGACGAAGACGAGGCTTGCGGCTGACGACGACGAGTGATGAAGCTAGAGACGTCGGGTTCTACTCGTCGACCAACGGAAAATAAGGCAAATAAGAGACTTCAATAAGGCAAAAGAGAATAGATAGCGAAACAAATAAACTCTTCAGAAGAAACAGGGATTGCTCTTTATGAATTTATTAATCTTATTTTATGAATTCAAGATGCAAAGATTGTTTGGATTAATAGGATTAATCATTAGTTGTAATGCTTCATTGATTCACTATTCACAATATGAGTTTCTGCCAATTCTTATTACTTAAGGGTTTTGCTCTATTAGGATCAGATTCAAAGCAAGGTGAAATAAGAATATTTTCTTAGATTGCTGCAGATTATATCTTGAAGATCATTTCTAAGCTGTTCTTTACATTATTCGGATTTAGATGAGTTGTATTGCGAGTTAATGAAGAGGTTTAAATGATCATATTAGAGTATGAATGGTTTGTTCTTTATCTTTAATTGATTTCGCTTAGAATTAGCTTTACTCTGATTAGATCTATTGATTTGGGCCCCTGGTTTTATTTACATGATATTTAAGAAGGTTCTGATGATACAATGACTTAACTACAGGTTTTCTTCATTATTACCTAAAGTTTATTCACTTGCATTAAGGCCTAAAGTAATGTGATTACTTAGGGTTATTCAGCTATTAAGATTTGTACGTAAGACATGATGAAATATGGTTATTTCTTCATAATGAGATGATTTATACTTTGGATAACAATCCTAAGCTAATTCCACAAATTTTAGGCTTTGGCTAATACATTATATTCATTGTTGAAAAGGCTTAAGTGGCATTGTAAAGTTGACGAAATCGGAAATCGGCAAGAATATGAAGTGCGAGGTTAACACTTAAGGGTTTTAGGTTGATAAGATTAATATGCAAACCTTAATAAAATAACATTCTTTTTATAGGATATGATAGTATAAACTTGGTACAGCGTTCCTAAACTGATTTCACTGATCTTAGCATTTGGATGAGTTATTTTATCTACTGCTGAAGTAGCATCAATGATCATATTTTGAAACCTTAAGTCGGCCAAGTTTCACACTTGATTTCCAACTAACCTATACATGATTCTTGATTCATTTCGCAGGCATTAACAGAATACCATCCTATAAATGTTTTAAAGTTGATTTTGCATTATTTTAGCTTTAATTGCAATAGATCATCTATTTACTCATTGCTATCATTAACCTTTCCTTTCATTAAGAATATGCAAATTGAGTTTGATTCTAAGAATTTATGCATACATGGATTCTTCTGTTTCAGAACCTATTGCAATCTACACTATCATTTTGTGAGCCACTATGCTAGTGTTTTGCTAAGAGCCATGAAAGGGTTTAATGATGATTAGCAAGCAATTATATTAAACTTGGTTCCAAGATTAAATATTTTTGCATGATTAGGTTTATTATAATCCCAGAAGCACATATTCATTTCTTATATGGTTTTATGAACTATTATACATTCATTTCTATTAATGGCCATATTAAGCTTTACTAATGTTTGCTAAACAAATGAATTAAACTTAGTTCAAAATTAAATGTATTTGTATATTTGAATACCTCTCGATCTTAACATCTCATGAATATTGATTTCATCATTCCATGGTTTATTATACACAAAATCTCATTAACAACCATATTAACACCATAGTCAATATTTAATCAATAATAGTCCCAGACTCCAAACATTAAATCTTGTTGTATATTTAGCTTCATCCTGATTTTAGATGATTATATAAATTCATTTCACTGGCTTGGGACTAAAAATGCACCAGTTATTACTACCACAATGCATTTCGGCCAGAACCTTGAATGCTAAAAAGGAGTACGCTTCACCCATAGAGAAAACGCCTTTTGGATTTAGTCTTCTTCCACCTCAGCTCGAGGGCTCTCAAGACCGAGATGTAAACGAGGATGGCTAGGGCTGGCCGTGAAGGTGCGACAGCACCAGCCAGAAGATCACTTTCGGCGCAATGGGATGAAGTCGATTCAATGAAGAGACACATGAAGAAAGTCGCCCACGAGCTCGGGGTGAGGCGGCCATGGCGGGAGGTCAAAAGAAGAAAGCAAGGTGTGAGAGCTCGAATTGGTAGCATGTATAGCATCACGGGGTAGCAAGGAGTTGATTTCACCTACTAGTCGAAGCGGAGGTGGACGGAGAAGCTTCGCCCACGGCGGCCGGTCTTGGAGAAGAAGGTGCAGCGGCGGCGGCAACATTTCGCATGGAAGGAGCTGGATATTCTTGAGGGGTTTTGATCAACAGTGTCTGGTGATGCCTCGGCTTAGAGGGATTGGAAGGAGGACCACTGAAGCTCCCGCATTTTCCTTCGCGCCTTGAGCACAGAGCTTCGGCAATGGTGGGAATTGGGGGAGGTTTTGGCGACTCAGGCTGGGAGAGAAGGGAGGAGAGGTGAGGGGAATGAGAGAGCACTGCCTTGCGAACACCGGGGTATGGTTTTTAGCCAGGGAGAGCAGCAATTGGGTGGGATTCGTGGCAGTCATCGCTAGCTTTGCTCCACTCAGTGCTTCGAAGGTTTCGCCAGTGGAAGGAACGGTGACTGAAGGCGATGCATTCGGCAGCAGGCTCCTGGATCCACTATCAGTGATTGTAACTTCTCCCATGTGCCAACGGAACGGAAAATCAACGAATGGCCCACGCGTCGGTGGCAATTCGAATTTCAAATTTCATTTTGATTTTCCTTTTGAGATCAATTGAAGTATATTCTTTTTTCAAATTTTGTTTTTCAAAAATATTTGATCTCAGAATACTTCTATAAATTTTTCAATTCCATTTGTGATTCCATTATTTTATGTAAACTCTGACAATGCATTTATTTGGATTTAAAAGTTGTCTTTCCATTTTATCTCTTCATTTCTTTATACATAAAATTTCAATTGTTGGCTAAAATGATTTAATTGAATAGTCAGGATTATCATGGCAAATTTTCTAAACTTTTACTTTTATCAATTTCCATTTACTAATTCTGTTTGTTGGATTTCCATATAACACAAAAATCCAATAAAATTCAAATAAGAACCAACAATGCCAAGAAAACTCAAAAACATTTATTTTCGAATTAAAAATATTTATTTCCACTTTATTGAATTTTCAGGATGTTACATCCGCTTGAGCCGATCGCTTCAACACCGACCTCGGCCGAATCCCACCTCTCGGATTCGGATTAGATCCAATCTTGGGGAACAACTTCAACAGTGCCTCCTACTCGGGTTGGGGAACGCACGGCCATCTACTCATGAGTAGCATGCCAAAGGCTTACTTCCCGACTCGGTTACGAGGCCGGATGCATCCAGGGCTTCTGTTTGAAGGCAAATTGCGCACGGAGGACGCGAATCTCAGCAAGCTCGTAGAGCTCGTCAGCGGTAGCCGCGGCGCGCGACCAGGCCATGACACACCTCGTAGGACATCAAGGATCAACGAGGAGCTTCTCCAAACGATCAACAACGAAGACTTCTTTCGGACTCGGACCCGATCCGATCTAAGGAGAGCATCGACGTACTTCGCTTGGGCTTTCGTTCGGGTTGAGGAACGTCGCCGCCACCTACTCCCAAGTAGTGTGCCGTGGGCTCAATTCTTGACTTCGATACGACAAGGACCTGACCAAGAACAAGATCTAGATGGTGGGCGCCTTCAACATCAAGTTGGTCCTTTCGTCTCGGACCAGAGCTGATCTAAAGAGAGCTTCAACATCAACTCCTGCTCGGATTGAGAAACGCAGCTGACACCTGCTCAAATTCTCAACTCGGATATGACGAGGACTTCCAGGACGTCTACAACGCTTTCCCGGACATGGTCATGATCCAATCCGAGGAAAAAATGACATTGCTTCACTCGGGCTTCCGTTCAGTTTATGGAACACCGCTGCTACTTACGCATGGATCGGTTCCCGACTGGGATACGGAGAGACCCACATCAAAGATTCTTGATAGGAGAACGCGGCTACCACAACGATCAACGGAATAATCGTCGCCAACATCATCGCTGACTTCGTCAACATCATCGCCAACAACTTCAGCAGGTTCGTGTTCCCAGACTCGGAATATCTCCGATCTGAGGGCAACTTCATCGAAGATCATCAAAGACCAGTTTGGATTTCACTTTGGATGGAAGAACGCCTTCGCCATATACTAGGAAGTAATGCGCCGGGGATTCAAGACCACTCTTCCGGATACGGACTGGATCCAATCTGGGAGAGACTTCAACAATACATCACTCGAGTTCATCGCCATCAGCAGCAACTACTCGGGTTCAACAATCAAGTCCAAGGCTTGGGTGTGCGCCATCACGTGCCACATGCATCTGATTCCTCTACACGCCTACGACTTCAAGTCTACGGCTCGGCGACAAGCTACTCGGCTTCACGCCTATGCCCGCGCTACAAGCGCCCAAGTCTTCAGCTAGGCTGTACGTCAGCACGTGCCATGAGCGCTCGATTTGGCTACACGCCTACGCCTACAAGTCTACGGCTCGGCTCTTCGCCTACACTTGCACCAGAGCTAAGTTCTCATTACCATAATCTTTTCATATAATTATACATTGTCTCTTGACTTGCTACTCAGTTGATCTTCAACTAAGCGAGAAGTCGGGGCTACATTCTAATAGTGTCTTTGGCCTTTACCTTCATACTTTTGCTTCTTTTTTCCTTCATGATTATAAAGAAATCCGAGCATTAAACCTGAGTAGTGAAGCTCTGACCCCATGAGCAACGACCTCTAGCAACCCAAAATGCATACTTGGGAAAACAGCCATGAGCCGCCTCCCTATGCTCGGAGGCTAGACTAGTTGGGCAGAGTGCAAAACGAAAAGAATAAAATCACTCGGAGGACTTGTTATCAAAAGGGGAAAGGAACGAAAGGGCATTAAAAATTACCTAAACAAAGAGATTGAATTTTACCTCCATATAACTGTTTTCGAGATATTCCCTAAATCCTACATGTACGTGTTACAAGGGTACATGGATTTTTACTTCATCAAGCACCTTTTACGACTACGTCTATGAGCAAGAAGGTCTTGCAGCATGAGCGCCACCTACGGCTCGTCTACAAGCCTCGCGCTCATGCACGAGGGCCACCTTCACTGACGCCACGAGCCTCTTGCTGCTTCGAAGCGCCACCTTCGCAGACGCCACGAGCCTCGCCGCCCGAGCACCCCCTTCGGCACGGCCACGAGCCTACACCTGAGCCCCGAGCGCCCCCTTTGGCATGGCCACGAGCCAGGCACGTGCTCGAAGCGCCCCCCGGCATGGCCACGAGCTACGCCTGCGCCCCGAGCGCCACCTTCAGTAAGGCCACGAGCCTACGCCTGTGCCCCGAGCGCCACCTTCGGTACGGCCACGAGCCTATGCTCGCGCTTCGAAGCGCCACCTTCGATATGGCTACGAGCTAGGGCAGGCACGAAGCGCCAGCCGGCATGGCCACGAGTTACGCTGCCTGTGGCGCCACCTTGGCACGACCACGAGCCGCGCCTACGCCATGAAGCGCCACCTTCAACACGGCCACGAGCTACGTTTGCGCACCAAGCGCCCCCTTCAGCACGACCACGAGCCTACGCCTGCGCCCCGAGTGCCCCCTTCGGCATGGCCACGAGCCAAGCCTGCGCCCCAAGCGCCACCTTCGGCAAGGCCACGAGCCTACGCCTGCGCCCCGAGCGCCACCTTCAGCATGGCCATGAGCTACATCTGCGTCCCGAGCGCCACCTTCGGCACGGTCACGAGCCTACGCCTGCGCCCCGGGTGCCACCTTCGGCACGGCCATGAGCTACGCCTGCGTCCCGAGCGCCACATTCGGCATGGCCACGAGCCTACGCCTACGCCCCGGGCGCCACCTTTCGCATGGCCGCGAGCTTACACTGCACTCGAAGCGCCACCTTTCACGGCCACGAGTTCACGCTGCGCCGAAGCGCCACTTTCGACGGCCACGTAGCTACACTCGCGCTCGAACGCCACCTTTGGCACGGCCACGAGCCTACGCCTGCACCTCGAGCGCCACCTTCAGCACGCCCACGAGCCAGGCCTGCGCTCCGAGCGCCACCTTCGGCATGGCCACGAGCTACGCCTGCGCCCTGAGCACCACCTTGGGCACGGCCACGAGCTTTGCTCATACCGAGTGCCACCGGCAGCCATTACTACGCTGCGCCAGAGTGCCACCTTCGGCACGGCCACGAGCCTACATCTGCGCCTCGAGTGTCTCCTTTGGCACGGCCATGAGCTACGCCTGCGCCGTAGGCACCACCTTCGGCACGACCACAGGCCTACGCCTGCGCCCCGAGCACCATCTTCTGCACGGCCACGAGCCTACGCCTGTGCCCCGAGCGCCACCTTCGGTACGGCCACGAGCCTATGCCTGCGCCCTGAGCACCACCTTCGGTATGGCCACGAACTAGGCTCGCGACGAAGCGCTTAGCCGGCATGGCTACGAAGCTACGCCGCGCTTCGAAGCGCCACCTTGGGCACGACCACGAGCCAACGCCTGCGCCGCGAGCGCCACTTTCAACACGGCCACGAGCTACGCTGCGCCGAGCGCTTTTCAAAGACGGCCACGAGCTATGCTCGCGGCGCCCGCTTTTTCGCATGGCCACGAGCCAAGCTCGCGCCCGCGCCAGCGGCTTGCGGCCGCGAGCTACGCTGCGCTTCTAAGCGCCACTTTTTAAGCAAGGCCACGAGCCTACGCTGCGCCGGCGCCACCTTCAAAGACGGCCAGAGCTACGTCTGCGTCGAGCGCCACCGCCACGGCCACTAGCCTTACGCTGCGCTTCGGCGCCACCTTCTGCACCGCATGAGCTACGCTGC
This sequence comes from Guadua angustifolia, assembly GCA_036346375.1. NCBI lineage: Eukaryota > Viridiplantae > Streptophyta > Magnoliopsida > Poales > Poaceae > Guadua > Guadua angustifolia. The sequence goes on along the minus strand of JAYEVE010000273.1, from coordinate 487,003 downwards.
GTCCAGTGCCACCTTTTCAAGATGTACCACGAGCTACGCTGCGCCCGAAGCGCCACCTTTCAAGACGTGCATGAGCCTACACTCGCGCTTCGAAAGCACCACCTTCGACACGGCCATGAGCTATGCCTGCGCCACGAGTGCCACCTTTTCAGACGACCACGAGCTTACACTGCGTTTCGAGTGCCCCGCCGGCCACGGCCACGAGCCTCGCCTTACGCCCGGCGCCCCCGGTATGGCCACGAGCCAGCCCTCATACTGGCGCGCCGGCTGGCATGGCCACGAGCTACGCCTGCGCCCCGAGCGCCACCTTCGGCGACAACCACGAGCCTACACTGCGCCTCGAGTGCCTCCTTTGGCACGCCCGCCAGCTATGCTCGCCAGTAGGCACCACGCCGGCACGACCACAAGCCTCGCTGCGCCCGAGCACCATCTTCGGCGCGACCACGAGCCTCGCTGCATACTGGCGCCCCGCCAAGACGACCATGAGCCTCACGCTGCACGGGCGCCTTCTAAGATAGCCATGAGCGTGCTGCGCCCGAGCGCCCGCTTCAGCGACCACGAGCTACGCCTGCACCCCGAGCGCCACCTTCGGCCCGGCCACGAGCCTATGCCTGCGCCCGAGTGCCACCTTCGACACGGCCACGAGCTACGTCTGCGCCCCGAGTGCCAGCTTCGGCACGGTCACGAGCCTATGCCTGCGCCTCGAGCGCCACCTTCGGCATGGCCACCTTCGGGTGGAGATCGGGAACCTATTCCAATGTTTAATTCAAGAGATTGATGTCAAAGTTCTGACCTTTTTTGAATCAAAGGAAGGATGCACCAAGTAAGAGAAAAAAGCCAAAGACTTGATGTTGAACTTGCTCATGGGGTTTTTGTAGGATCGAAATATACTAATGTAGCAATCAGAGGGGGGGTGGATGATTGCGCGGAAGCTAAAATCAAATTTTCGATCTTTTAAACACCCCAATTTAAACTCAAATTGCTTGAAGACCAGTTTACAAAGTTAAAAGACCAGATTCTGAGTTGGGAGACCAGCATCAATCTGGGCGACCGATGAGAGCACTTGGCGACAGTTTGGACACTTAGGCGGCGATAAATCACCGAGGCGACGAAGAGGACACTGGACGACCAGTTTGGACACTGGCGAGTAGTAGAACATGCAGGGCGGCGAAGAGACCACTTGGGCGACCAGTAGACCACTTGGGCGAGCACGTGAGCGGTTATGACCACAAGGACAATCTGGGCGAGCACGTGAGCGGTTGGGCGAAACAGACCGATACATGTCCACTAAAATATAAATTCCTGAAGATCCAGCCGTTGGATTGATGTGAACTTTTAACTGTAGAAACTAGACTCAATTCCACAGCTAACACAAAAAGAATCAGGTCAATCGAATCTACGGATCTAAAGTTATGTCCTTCGCAAGATGACTAAATCCGGGCGACCACGCGAGCAATCGGGCGAGCAGGACATCAATCTGGGCGACCAAAAATTACCGAAGATCTAACCATTGGATTGATATGAAATTTTAACAGTATAAACTAGATTCAATTATGAATCAAACCCAATAAGAATCAATCCGATCGGATCTACGGATCAAAAGATATTACCTTTGCAAGATGATACCTGTGTAGAGAACCGAACTCCGTGATGAACTTCGTGACTGCTGTGATGAACAAAACTTCAAGCGATCGATCAACTATGTCGAAGCCAAGAACAAGACACAACCGAAAGAAGTAGCTCTCTGGAAGATTGATTTTTATTTCATTGTCTAAAGTACTCCAACACAAGAGTACAAACCCTAATACCTAAACGCTCAAGAATAAACAGGGGACACCTCCCCCTATTTATACAGAGCAAACACACAGAGATTGAATACAACTCCACTTCCAACATGGAAAGAGTTCGTATCTATCTCAACTTGGCCCAACATGACCAAAAACAACTCTTGCACGCATGCAAGAACAGAGAGATTGAATACAACTCCACTTCCAACATGGAAAGAGTTCGTATCTATCTCAACTTGCCCAACATGGCCAAAACCAAAACTTTGCACGCATGATCGGCCCATTCACCGCATTTATACGTGACTAACCAACCTTCATATGCATGTTCTCTAGCGAACGTCCCGCATGACATCCTTAACCACCAAGACCTCGATTCCTCCTCGAACCTAGTCTCGAACCTCGGTTCCTCCATGAACCTAGTTCGGTCCCGTCATCGACCACGTTAAGCCTCGAGCAACACCGCACATGAAGTAACAAACAACAGCGTCGAGCACAAGTCCACGACTTGACTCAAGATTAATCCATGCAACCACTCACACGAGTGCATTGCATTAAGCAAAACTCCATCATGCTATCACCAGCATGATAATCATCTCAACATAGCACATGCACAAGCACCACACATGCCATAACCAAAATCACTTTACAATGCCAATTTCACCATTCAACCAATTTTTCATCACACGATCTCACAGTTTTAATGATCAAAATGATCTTGGATAACCTCCCACATGTCAAAGCAAGCAAGAACATAAGTCAAAAACAACAAAACCCAGATCTTCCAAGAATGATCCACATCAAAGTAAAAGATTGATTTCTTGTAAAGAAGAATGTACGATTTGTCTAGGTGATTGGGATATGGTCTGAGGAAGACTTATCCATCAATCATACATCCTCGGCACAAAATCCATAAGCATTTAGAAGGAGTGGAGGCAAATCCAAATGTGTGGAAAGTAAATTGCAAGTATGTAAAGTGCAAAATTTAAATACTGAATTTAAAGCATTAAGTAAATGCGGAAAGTAAATTCAGACTTAAGGAAATTAAATTTTTATTTCTAGAAGGGAGGTTTACAAAGCCACACAATAAAGTAGGAAAAACTCAAAGGAGTACAAGAACCTCAAAGACAAGGAAAATATACTACATAGCAATGTCCAAAGCCATCTAGAAATTTGGTAGCATCAAGACATCCGGTGCTACCGCTTCTAGTTGTGTAACATTCTAAAATTTTAAATAAGAAAAATAAAAATATAAAATTTTAAAATGAAATTGAATAAGATTTTAATTACAATTAAGAAAATGAATTGAAATAATATCCTTTACTTCAATATCCTAAAATCCAATTTTAATCAAAGGATAAACTGCAAATTAAAAATTTAACAAAATTTGAAAATAAGTTGAAAATAAAATTTACTTTGAAATCTCATTTAATCTGAAATTTTTCTTGAATTTTGGTTCTTAAGAAAATCTTTTATTCTGATAATTTTGTTTTCTCTTCAATGAAAAAAGTCAAATTATAATTAGAAATTAAATGTTAAGTTTCAATTATATTTAATGATGTTTATTCTGAATTTTCTGAATTGTTTTACAATTTCTTGGATTTATTTGAATATTTCTCTAAAGGAGAATTCCTTTTATTAAATTAACAAACATGGGATAAGTAATAAAAAAGAATTGTAAAATAACAAAATAAGAAAAATTATTTTAAAATTTGTGGAAATACCCTGAATCCTAAAAATATAATTTAAAAGTCATGTCAAACATTTAAAAGTGAAAAGAAAGCTAATTAATGTATTTTGACCAGCAATAATGAATTTGTCGAACATTTAATTGCCATAAATTTGATGGCAAATTTTATAATAAGTTTTACCCTGAGGTAAGCTATCAACATTAAAAATATCTGAAAATAATAATTACATTTGATATTTATAAAAATTCAAAAACAGAAAAGCTGAAAAATTGGAAATACTGATGTCAGCATTTTAGTAAATAAAATACAGAGTCTGAAGTTGAAAATTTTATAGAAGGCTAGTCTGACAACCATAAATCTTCAAAAAAAAGTTTCATAAATTATTAAGGAGATATAGACTTCCAGAAAATTTAAATTCAGAAATCCAAAATCTGTGCACAGTGACTTATCAGAATTTTTATAAATTCTAAACTGTTCAGATAAATACAAAAATTTAACAGTAGACCCTGCCTCTGGAACACACAGTAAGGGCATGTGTGGATGTTAGGGGAGTAAATTCCAGAGACGACTGCTAGCAGATTCAACGCATTTGACCAAGCTCGGACTGCTGGAATTTCCTGAAGTCGCAGCCTCTTTCACTGCCATGCGGACCCCTCCTCCTGTGCGGACCCACCTGTCAGCCTCGGCTCCGTCTTCTTCCTCTCCTCTCTCGGCTGGGCTTCGCGCGTGTAACCGAGAGGAAGCTCACCGCTGTTGCTTCAAGCCAGCCCAGCTCTCCTGCGCCGCCCGACGAATGACCAACAGCCACGCCTCCGCCACACGCCGCCGCCTCCGGAATTCACGATGAGTTGCGCATACCTTCTCTTGTGCGGCGTCGCGAGTCCTCTCGGCGAAGCTCACAAATAGGGCCGGCTTCATCTCCACTCAATCCAGTGTATAAATAGCATCCAAGAGCTGCTCTGTGACCGCACCTCACTTCTCCTCCTCTCACTCTTTCTCCTCAGCCGAAGGACACATATCCTTGCCACCATGACCGGAAGCTTCAAAATCTAGAACCGAAACCAAAACGGCTAAATCAGTGAACCATTTCCAAATTGCTTCTAGCCTTAGCTTCCTTGCCTCCTAGAATCAAAAGCCCTCAACAAAATTTGAGGATCATCAACCAGAACTCCCCAGCCGCTGATGCCCTTCTTCTCCGACCACGGAGCACAGTGGCAGCTTCAACCGAGCCTCCTCCAACACTAAAAGAAGGTGAAATAAGGTGTTAGTGACTCGTAGATGCTAGATCTAGAACCGATTCTGTCGGAAAAGTCCTCTGTTGCTAGCACAGTTCGCCGCCTCTTCCGCCGCCGCATAGCCACGGTGGCGAGGTGGTTCGGCCAGTCGCCGGTAGGAATGGGTACCACCATTAGATGCGCAATAGTGATCTGATGCTAGTCGTGCCTTCGGCCTGACCGGAGCGTCACCGGAACCTCGCCGACGGTGAGCCCTAGTCGTTGCCCTGTTCGGTCTCACTGACACGAGGGCCCACGCTATCAGCGTCTGTATCGGGTTTGAACAGGACTGTGTGCGCGAAGAAGAAGACGTATTCGATTCTCTGAAAACGTATTTTACTATTTTCTCGTTTTTCAGAACCGGCCTAGATTCAAAATTGAATATCTTTTGCATATGAAATCCAAATGATATGAAATAAATTTATATATTCATCTAAAATCAAGTATGTCCAGAATATACAAAAATATTTTGAAGATCAGCACTAGATGAATTTGAAATTCAAATTTAAAGAAAGGGATGAAAGATAGGGTATGTATATAAATAATGCAAATGAACTGAGAATTAAATGAAGATAATTTTACTAAAATACTCATGCTACCAGCAACCCAAATATATAAAAATATTTAAATTTCATTTACGTTTGAATCATTTTCTAATTAAAGGTTGTTCTCAATATATATTAAATGATTCAAGAATGCATAAATTGTACAAAAGAAATTGAAATGAATAAAATCAATGTTTACATACTAGTATGACAGTAAGACACCAGAATATGGAAAATGATTAACTAGAGGACTTGACTTAAATAGTTTTCATGAGTAAGAATAGAATCAAGAATAAAAGGAATATAAATATATGTGTATAAGAAGTAACTAGCAATAATGATTATATATATATATATATATATATATATATATATATATATATATATATATCAAAATGAATCATGAAAACAATCTATTTGGCAATAACAAAATACTTAGGAGCTTGATTTAGAATAAGCCTGATAAATAATAGAAAATAAGTCAGATATTCAGAATAGTAATGAAACTGACTATTTGCTATTGCACTATTTAAAATACAACAAAGTGACTAATGATCAATTCTATTAATCTTAATAATTTTTGCATCTTGAATTCGTAAAACAAGAATAAATAATCTTTAAAAGAAATCGTATATCACTCAATCAGAAAGTTGATAACAATCTGAATATGTACATAATCAACGGCAATGTAAGAATATAAAGTCCTTCAACCCAAACCCCAAACCACACCTGTTTTCTGTAATAATTCTTTATTTGATTTACTATCTATTTTCTTTTTGCCCTTGCTAAAGTTGGTTATTTGCTTTCTTATCGTTGAACGACGTGTAGAAACCGACATTCTAGGTACGATCGTCGATGACCCAGAGATTGACTTCGATGACAGTCAGCAAGGCAAGCACCCGCTTTGACCATGTTGAACCCAACTTTTTGAAATGTTTTATTAAAAGTTTTCATGCATACGCTATATTCATAAACTCCGCTAATTCGTGGGAATCTGGTAGGTAATACCTTCATTATGGAATTTCCTAAATCAAAATTGACATGTGTACATTGACAACCCTAGATTATAGACAATCACAGTGACGACAAGATGGGTATACTCATTTACGTATTTGCATCTGCTTAGTATGCTTTAGAAGAGTACACATAGAAGGATTCACTGTTTATGATAATTGTGGACATGATGGATAAAGTGATTACTGGAATTGTTGAGACATGATGATGATTGATGTGATCGATGGTATTTTCTTAAAAATCCAAAATAAAACTATGGTTTTGACGCGGGTGATTATTGGCAATAGCCGAAGGTACAAGGGACTTGTACGTAGTGTAGGGAGAAGCATCGCCCGTGTCGGATTAAGGACCGAACTATGAGTTGTTTTCAGGCCAAGAAACATGTACAACCATAAGTGTTGGTATGAGCCAACCTTAAACTAATTAAGTTATCTAGTTTAACTTTGCACATTGGTAGACTGGAGCGATATGTATGCCATGCTATGGAGGAGAAGTGGGACAATTTGGTGTACCCCCATTTATCGTACTATATACACACATTTTCTGCTGCCGTCATGGGGAGAAGTGGGACAATGGTGTGTTACCCAATTGTCGTACTAGTCACGTTAGGTGTGTGTCCCTAATTGTTGTACTAGTCACATATCTTCTGCTGCATAGTATGAGTATTACATCACCGAGCTGGTGTAAAGTTAACCTAAATAATGTAAAGGTTTACGTCATGAACATTTTGGCCACACCCCAAAAGGTGCATACGGCAAAAAGAAAAGGACATGACTTGTGGGTAAAGCTGTACACCTTTGTAGAGTGTAAATCTAATCGATTAGCCGTGCCCGCAGTTATGGGCACTTGGTAAAGTCATCACATAGTTAGATGCTTTTATTTTCATAAAATTTGGATCTCTACCGTGTGTTGGTGAATTGTACCATGTGTTGGTGATCTTTACTGTGTGTCGGTGATTTATACCGTGTGTCGGTGGGAAAATGGTTTATGGATGTGATCATGGTACCCAGGTTCGTGAAATTTATTTATTCGTAGTTACATTCAGTTATTCTCAATATTAAATTGCTTTTACTTAAATTTCGTTTTGCAATCTACTATTTAGTATTTACAATTCAAATTGGCTCTATGCAAATTAATGTATTAGCCTTTCATTTGAAATGGCCTGCATATAATATAAGTTTTGTAAAAGTCTTGCGAGTACATAAAGTACTTAGCTTGCTATTGTTGCCATTTTAGGAGGAGAAGCATATTACCCCGAGGATATATACTTCGACGTAGGTTTCGGGGATATTAACGACCAGTTCTTCTAAGGTTACACCTTGTCAGTTTCCTGTGGGAGGAGTGGGCAAACTACAGGTCTTTTGGTTCTTCTGCTATAATTATGTAACTTTTGGGTTGTAAACCAGTACTTACTTGATTAAATATATGTACATTATGTGTGGATGTGATATCAACATTGTAAATGTGCGTACTAGCCACTGATCATGGGACTAGTATTGTTTGCACATAGAACCCATTATTGATATCTAATATCAAAAATGGGGGCCTTACAAGTTATCCGGTAGCACCGCACACCCTAGAAACCAATGAAGACACTCTCTGGAAAAAACATACCACCCTAGAGCCGGTAGCACCGCTACCCCTGTGCAATCGCTTCCAGGGCCGGTAGTACTACAGGTTCGGTGCTACTGCTCCTAGTAGGTTGGTAGTACCAGACAAACACAAATAGCGCTCAAATTGCTTCAAATTCCAAATAGAGCTCAAATCAAACTCAAACCTAAGCACCTCATACTTAAACACAATCAATAACTCATCACCATCAAGAATAGACCTCCATATAGTTATTCAGTATGTATGTAAGTACGTACGTACGTATGTATGCACACATATGGTAGCACTATTCTACAAGTGTGACGTAACCCGTGTCCAAACCATTCACATATGGCCACTTCGTGTGTTGACTAAGCCTACGAATTAAATAGCCAACCAACTAGTAAATATGTTTTTTTGTTTGTACATGAATATTTTTCTTTCATTTATCCATAACTTTTTATTGGTGGCTCTGATTTATGAACGGTTCACACCAGTAGCTTGCTAATGATGAGAGCAATATAATGATTTAAATTTCACCACTAAACGCCATATGAATGAGACTTTACGGTCAAATGAACACCAAATTATTGATTTGTATAATATTTTCCTACTGCACAGACTCTATAGACTACTGAACCCTTTGGCACGATAGTATATATTTTACTATCCGTATATATATTTTACTCTAATGCCAAAGAGTTCAGCAGCCTGCGGAGTCTGTATAGTAATAAAATCTTACAATATATATATTTTACTATCCATATATATAGATTTACTATTAAAGCATGGTATGGTGTTTCATGTTCAGAGTTTTGCTCTTCGTCAGTTCATCTGATGTATAATTCAATTTTGTATAGACTAGGTTTTCCGCCTGCTTTCTATTTTTGTCAATATCAAGATCAATGATAAAAGTTTCTATAGTTGAAACTTTTCTAAGCTTGACACGTGTTGTTATGATAGGAAAGATGGTGCTGAACCGCACGGTGAGGAGCCTGAGGTTGACTGTAAAATAGATGCCCCCAAATTGTCGACGGTTTGGTTCTGTTACTTATAGCACGATCCAATTCTAATTTGATTTTTTAGTTGAAACTTTCTTATTTTTTAGTTGAAACTATCTTATTTCTTTGGTTCTATGCTAGGGAAGCTCGTGTCCAGTAGTGAGCTTGCCACGTGTCAACTCTACTATGCGTGCGTGAGGAAAGACTTGTGAGGTCAACCACAAAGGCAACATATCCGGTGCAACCCCCCTTCATGAAATCACCGTGCAACTGAACTAAAAAAGTTTCAAAAATTCTGAAAAAAATCATGGATGTACATCTCAACTTACCTACCTATATAAAATTTCATGATCAAATTCATCCTATACTAGCGGTTACAAAAAACAAGCAGCAAAATGAATAGTGATGAACAGTAAAAAATCACTGTTCATGCGAAATTTGTCTTTTTGTAACTGCTAGTATAAGATGAATTTGATCATGAAATTTTATATGTAGGTGGGGTAAGTTGAGATGTACATCCATGATTTTTTCAGAATTTTTGAAACTTTTTAGCAACTGGATGCTTTTCAATTGGAGGTGATTGCACAGGATATTTTTCCAACCACAAATTAGAGGTACCCTTTCTGCTCCACCTCTGTCCAGTGGACCTACCAGCAGCTCTGAAACGACGAAATCCTTTAAACTAATGGAAATAATGTAATATCCTCCTCCTCCTCCTGTCCAAATATTGAGAGAAATGGTACTAAGGGTACAATAGCTGAAGCCAGCTTTTGCAACCCATCAGCGCTTGTTAGTGAAACTGTCAATTCTACAGCATCTGCTGATTTAACATACATAACTAGATTGTGGGTCTTTCCATCCTCCACGCGCTCGAGAAGGACAAGGACAAAGCCAGCAAAGCTCGGCTGGTTGAGGTGTGTAACTGACGAGCCTTATTATTATTATTATTATTATTATTATTATTATTATTATTATTATATAAAGATAATAAAATATATATATATATATATATATATGTGGATAGTAAAATCTATATATTGTAAAATTTTACTACTACATAGATTTTATAGGCTCTTGAACCCTTTGGCATGGTAGTAAAATATATATGTACGAAAGCAAAGAAAATCTATATTATCATGTCGGAGGTTCAAGAGCTCTAAGCCTTGATAGTAAAATCTTACATACATTAATAATTTGGTGTTTATTTGGCAGTAAAATCTTATTCATATAGCGTTTACTGGCGAGACTTATATCATTATATTTCTTTTGTCGTCAGTAAGGTATTGGTAAAAACCGTTTATGAATCAGAGCTATCAATAAAAAAATATAGCAAAATCAAAGAAAAAAGATTCTAAGTACAACACAAGGAAACAAAATTACTAGTTGATTGGTTACGTAACTGATTAGTGGATACGCGAGTCGGTTGAACTCTGTTGACTGGCTAGTGAGTAGAATAGGCTATTCAACACGCAGCTGTAGAATAGTATATATACTAGTTCAATGCCCGTGCGTTGCTACGAAAAATAAAATTGGTAACAAAACAAAAAAGAAAGCAATAAAAGAAAATTGTTTTACAAGATCAAACTTCTATCTTTCCCGATTACAAAAGTTTTTTTTAGAGAATTGTGATAGAAGTCGAATGTATGTGTATATCAAAATTTACAATCTCGCAACATATTCTTCTTACCTTCACTCACACCCAAACACTTGTCAGATCTTAACGTCTTCATTTTGTTTATCAGTCACTACAAAAAAAGTCATTCAGTATAAAAAAAAGACAAATGGTGATTACTGGCATATGAATGACATGGTCACCAAACCAACTCCTAGAACATACTGAACCCGCCATCATGCTGGTTTTGGCCTGCATTAATCAATTACAAAATACCTATTTTCAGTAACTTCCAAACATGAACCTCCCAAATTGAAAGTTAACCAAGTAACCATCAAAATATCTGCAAGAGTAATATCTGCCAGCAGTAGAATCTACTCCAGCCAGGAGGCAACACATTTGCATCAGCAACTTCCAGGTACATCGAAAGGTGCTCTACATTGTTTCCACTTGGGAAAACCAACACTCGCCTGCAAGGAGGTAATGAAGCAAACTAAGCTCTAGAAATAATGAATGCATAACCAGAAGTAATAAGCAGCAGTATTCACTCACCACTTGTGCCCCCCAACCACAAAAACATCGGAGTAGAGCTTTCTACCATGGAGCTTGGAAAAATTATCAATGGTCCATGTAAATCTGGATGTGGAGGTATCTGGTATGTGTTGGTTCTCAACTGCTGGCGTGGATTCTTGAAAGGACCGATATGTCGCCTAGAGGGGGGGTGAATAGGCGTTATTTCAGATTTAAAAGCGCAACGGAAATTTACTGTTCGGATAGTCCGAAAGTACCTTCGGACTGTCCGAGTGGTTCGGATAGTCCGAATGTCTTTTCGGATACTCCGAACTGCTCTTCGCAAGAAAGCCCTAAAAAGTAGATCTGAGTTATTTGAGAGGCTAGATTACTACCAAATAAAGTTTTCAAGCTAGGGCAACTTCCAGATTATGAGATCCACCCAATATCTATTGCAAGAGGCTACTAAACCCTTGAATCCCCAAAGGATTAAGCTAAGCACAAGAAAAAAAGGGGACAAATGTAAAACTTACAAACAAGAGAGATGCAGCGATTTTTCTCCGAAGTTCGGATCCTTGAGGGGATCCTACGTCTCCGTTGAGGCGGCACACAGCCGGGGTCTCTTTCAACCCTAATCCTCTAGGTGTTGCACCAAGCACTCACCTACTTTTCTTTGAATCCTTCCCTTGCGGAGGTGGATTCAACATTCACAAACTTCCGGCGGCGTCCCACACAAGCTTGGGGGCTCACCGGCAACTCCTAGCCGTCTAGGAGTCCTCAACCTCCAAGAGTAAAAGATCCGGCAAGAAATTCGCTTGAAGATGACCCAAGTGCTCAAGATGAATCACAACCTCTAGCTCCTTCAAAATCTCAACTAGATTCCCCCAAAAGATTTGCTAATCAAGAGATCAAGAGGGAAGAACACTAGAGCTCAAGAGAGAGGAGCACCACCAAAATGAAATGAATGCATGGTTAGATGGTAGGTGGGAGTTGGGGAGGTATTTAAAGCCCCCCAAAACTAGCCGCTTTTCACTTCACCCGACCTTCGTTGGGATAGTCCGAACCAATGTTCGGATAGTCCGAACCAATGGGACTAAGGCATTGAACACTCGATCGGACAAATTCAACGCCCTTCGGATAGTCCGAACCAATTTGAACTAGGGCAACAGAGCGCATCGTTCGGACAAATTCGAACGAAACTTGGATAGTCCGAACCAATAAGACATAGCCCTAACAAGAGAGGGGTCGTTCGGATACTCGAACCAAGATTCGGACATTCCAACCAAATAGGATGGACCATCAGAGAGGGTCACTCGGATACTCGAATCGAGGTTCGGACATTCGAACTGAATTTTGCCAGAGCAACCGAGGGGTCCATTGGACATTCGAACAAATGTTCGGATACTCAACCAATTTGAACACTTAGCCCCTAGGACTTCACACATTGACCCATACTTAGACAAGGATTCATTTTTGAGCACATCGGATCATTTTAAAAACTATTTCTTGCCACATCCTCTTAATAGTACTACCGTCCTTAAACTCAAATAAAATTTAAAAGCATATATACCCGTTGAGTTTAACCGACGCCTTTTCTTCTCGAATTTGAGGGACCTCTTTCCTGCTTACTTTTCTATGAGCGTATTCATCTGTTCACAATACTCACAAAGCTCATTAGTCACTTAATCTTGTTGTCATTAATCACCAAAATCATTAAGGGGCCTAGATGCACTTTCAATCTCCCCCTTTTTGGTGAGTTGATGACAACACGATTAGATTTAGATAAAATTGAAATGAGAGGGTATTTGGAGAACCAAATACATGGAGAAGCTCCCCCTAAATGTGTGCATTGAACTAATTTGAGTGGAATGTCAAACGCACATATTTACGGGAAATTTTGCGAGAGCTCCCCCTAAAATTCTGTTTTCGAGAGAATATAACAAGATATATAGATAATTTGCATAAATAAATATGACATGATACCACACAAATGCATTGCTAAAGAGAAATGGAATTAAGCTATTAATATCAAGTATCAAGCATCGAACCAATATACGTAACAATAGTTCAACACCAGCAACGACCAAAAGCACAAAGTTTAAAGAAATATAAAGCAAACTAAGCAACCAATCCAAGAGCAACCAATCCAAGCAAATCTAATCTCCTCACTCCCCCTTTGGCATCAAGGCACCAAAAGGGTCACTCCTCGCCATCATCGCCGCCATCGCCATTGCTGCGTTCTCTGAGCCAAGACATATCGAGAATCGCCTCATCGTCACCATGAGGCGCCGGCGTGGCGGAAGGTCAAGAGCTGCCGTCGCCGAATCAACGATCATGAATCGGACTCGACTCGGACTCCTCAGAAGAACACGACAAATTTAGCTTTCCCTTGATCACATTGAGCTGACGGCGAGTGTCGGTGATCTTCTCATTCATCTGCTTGATCTTCTTGTGGTTCTTGATCCCAAGGCAAAAGATAGCACGAAGCATGTCCTTGATGGAGCCGCTTGGGGAAGAAGGATCACCAAGCGGTGCCTCGTGAAGTGGCACCTGCACCGTAGAGGGCGCCAAGGAGGAGGAACTGCTGAACAGAGGAGGTGGAGCCTTGATCACACCTGGACGCTGATGCGGCACATGCTCCACATCCTTAGCAAACCACAAACCGAGATGCTTCCACCATGCACATCACATAAGGCGCGAATCCACGCTCTCACATGCATGCTAAGGGAGTTTAGGCGAATCTCTTGCCAAATGAAATCAAACACATCAAACGGCCTAGAACCTTCGCTAATCCTCAAAAGGTGTTCTGGAGTAGGAACTGATGTTGGTGGCGTCTCCTCCTTGGGCCAGGTGGTCTTCTCAAGAATTTGTACAGGATGGCATAGAATGGCTTCAAACCTTTTGTGGTGCCCAATTTGAAGTTCTGAGATTCATCATACAGGGGAGTCAGATCATTGATACTGGAGGAGTCAAACACATGCAACTTGTCTAGATTGTCCCAGCCATTAGTGGAAAAACCAATGCAGTCAGCAAATTGAGCCTTGGTCACCGCATAGTAGAGTCCATCCACCATGAACCACATGGTGCTCTCAGCATCTGAGTCGACATACAAGGTAGCATAAAACTGCGCCACAACTTCATTATTCCACTTGCATTTGAAGGACATGATGTCCCTCAAATTGTGGCGCTCACAGGCATCAATCACCGCAGTGAAAACGGAGTCCTCCTGCTGTGCCATATATTCCCAGTCAATGTACTGCATTAAAGCAACTGGGCTCTTCTTCTCAGCAATCACTGAATCATAGAAATCTTGTTGGAAGTGATTCCAGAAGCGCTTGTCCACGTAGTCCTCTTGTAAGTACATAAGTGGGTCCTGACTTCTGTGCTGGCGGACTTCCTTGCCTCTCCCTTGCCCAATACAGTAATCCACCTTCTTTTTAGGAGTGACACCCATCGGAGTAGCACGACGAGCGGGGTGAATCTCCAAAGGGCCAATCAGCTCTCAAATCTACTATTTGCAAAGACACTTCTCAGCCCTCAACCTAGGCATGGCAGCCCTAGGATCCTCAGCACTACTGCCTCCCTGACCTTCATCTCCTTGTACATCACCACCCTGACTTGGAGCACCCTTATGAGATGACTTCTTTCTCTTGCGAATGGCTTGACGCTTCTGTCTTCCAGCTGACTGAGCAAGAGGAGATTCCGGAGGGGAATCTACAGGAGGAACAGCGGGGGCCACCGAGGAGCCACCGGCGGGAAGATCATGCCTAGCCTTCTTCGAGCGAGCAGCATCGATGTCAGCTTGGCCAGAGTGAGGGTTGCCACCTTGAGAGGGATCCATCTAAAGGTATACAAGGGTTGAAGCAGGATTAGACACTAATTATAACCTAGATGAACAATAAAGAGTTGAAATGAAGTCATATACTTCGGATAGTCCGAAGTTATCTTCGGATAGTCCGAAGGTTTCTTCGGATAGTCCGAAGTTTTCATTCGGATAGTCCGAACCTCTTCGGACATTCCGAATGCAAACTCGGACATTCCGAGGTGACAGCTCACAAACCCTAAATTATCAATCTAGATAATAATTCAACAATGCTAAGGTCTAATCGTGAGGAGACTATCCTAGCAAGGCCTAGTATAGTCTAGAGTTCAAGATTTCTCCAATTGGGCGAAAAAAAGATCGACACAAGGATAGATTCAAACCAACCTTTTGGAGATTGAAGACCGGGGAAACCGAGACGAATTTGGGGCAAAAGACGGGTGGAGATGAAGCCCTAACCCTTGGGGAAGGTCTTGGAGCCCCCAATCCGCAAAATCTCCGGCCAAAACCCTAGATCCGAGTATTTGGGGCGGAGTAGAGGAGAGAGCAACCGAAAATATGGAGTGAGGGGAAGAAAAGAGGGAGAGAGAGGGTCGGGCGGCTTAAAAAGCCCGAGGCCCCACTTCGGACAATCCGAACGTAAGTTCGGATAGTCCGAACCAGTTCGGATAGTTCGAATGTAATTTCGGACAGTCCGAACGGTTTTCTCAGGATGGCATGAGATTAATGGCAGAAATGACTCCGGAGCGAGAAATAGATGAGAGGACCTAGTGAGTCAAGTCATCACGTGATCAGCAAGCCATACAATAATTCAAACCATGATCACAAGATGATTGACATGATCCGAAGATCAAAAACCATCAAAACACAATAAGATAAGAGAAATAAAGAGAATAAGGTTTTCTAAGACATTTTTCAATCACCAATCAACATGAGCATGTTTCAAGCCAAATTGCGCGAATCTAGAATATTTAGCCCACTTCTCAGCTCACAAAATCTTTTCTCATCAAGAGGCTTGGTAAATATGTCGGCCAATTGATCATTTGTGCTCACATGTTGAATTTCAATATCGCCTTTGGTGGAATGGTCTCTTAGGAAATGATGGCGGATATCGATATGCTTGGTGCGGGAGTGTTGGACGGGATTGTTGGCAATTTTTATGGCGCTCTCATTGTCACACAAAAGTGGAACATTGTTATAGGTTAGGCCATAATCATTTAGAGTTTGTCTCATCCAAAGCAATTGGGCGCAACAACTCCCAGCGGCTATATATTCGGCTTCGGCTGTGGATAGGGCTACGGAGTTTTGTTTCTTAGATGACCAAGAGACAAGGGATCTACCTAAGAACTGACATGTCCCCGAAGTACTTTTCCTATCCACCTTACATCCGGCATAATCCGCATCGGAATAACCAACTAACTCAAATGATGAGCCTTTAGGATACCAAAGCCCAAAGTGAGGAGTGTGCACTAAATATCTCAAGATTCTCTTCACGGCCACCATGTGGCACTCTTTAGGAGCGGCTTGAAATCTTGCACACATGCACACACCGAGCATAATATCGGGCCTAGATGCACAAAGATAGAGTAGAGAGCCGATCATCGAACGATATACCTTTTGGACGATCGGTTTACCTTCTTTGTCGAGGTCTAGATGCCCCGCTGGCTTGCATGGCGTCTTAATTGGCTTAGCGTTCTCCATACCGAACTTCTTGAGCATGTCCTTGATGTATTTCGTTTGGCGATGAAGGTTCCTTCCTTAAGTTGCTTGACTTGAAAACCAGAAAGAACTTCAATTCGCCCATCATGGACATCTCGAATCTCTTAGTCATGATCCTGCTAAATTCCTTGCACAAGTATTCATTAGTAGATCCAAAAATAATGTCATCAACATATATTTGACATACAAATAAATCATTATCAATATGTTTAGTAAAGAGAGTGGGGTCGGCCTTTCCGACTACAAAACCTTGACCGAGGAGAAAATCACGAAGACACTCAAACCATGCTCTCGGAGCTTGCTTAAGTCCGTAGAGAGCCTTGTGTAGGAAGTAGACGTGGTCCGGATGGTTCGGGTCTTCGAAACCGGGTGGTTGCTCAACATAGACCATCTCGGAGAGTGGTCCATTTAAGAAAGCGCTTTTCACGTCCATTTGATACAACTTAAAATCATGGTGAGTAGCAAAGGCAAGTAATATTCTAATAGATTCAAGCCTAGCTACAGGAGCATATGTTTCATCGAAATCCAAACCTTCGATTTGCGTGAAGCCTTGAGCAACTAACCGGGCTTTATTCCTCGTCACTATCCCGTTCTCGTCTTGCTTGTTCCGAAATACCCATTTGGTTCCGATAACATTTTGTTTGGGCCTTTCGACAAGCTTCCACACTTGATTCCGTTCGAAATTGTTTAACTCTTCTTGCATGGCCATCACCCAATCCGGATCTTGAAGCGCTTCATCCACCTTAAGCGGTTCAAGAGAAGACACAAAAGAGTAAAATTCACAAAAATTAGCGACACGAGATCTAGTAGATACTCCCTTGTTAATGTCTCCAAGTATGTTGTCGACCGGGTGATCTCTTTGTACACTCTGATGGACTCTTGGATGAGGTACGGTTGCGTTGGTTCTTTGGATGGGACCCTCATCGTCTTGAGTGGCATTCGAGCCGTCTTGAGCTCGCATTGAAGACGAAGGAGTATCATCCGGAGCGTCCATCGTCGCGTCATGAACTTCTTGAGTTGAAGCACTCGGCATTACATCTTCCTCAAGTGGCCTTACTTCTCCAATTGCTAGTTTCTTGATTGCGTCGCACGGGGGTTCTTCCCTGTCAATCACAACACGATCAACTTGTTCTACCTGAGAACCGTTAGTTTCATCAAATGTCACATCACGCGAAATTTCAACCACACCGGTGGTGTTGTTGAAAACTCGGTATGCATAGGCATTTGATCCGTATCCAAGTAAGAAACCTTCATCTACTTTAGGAGCAAATTTAGACGACTTAGCTTTCTTGTTGAGGATGTAGCATTTGCTCCCGAAGACTCGGAAATAGGATACATTGGGTTTCTTCCCGGTAAGTAGCTCGTACGCCGTCTTTTTCAACAACTTGTGGAGATATAGCCGGTTGGAGCTGTGGCACGCGGTGTTGACGGCCTCCGCCCAGAATATGTCGGAGACCTTGTATTCGTCAAGCATCGTGCGCGCCATCTCGATGAGAGTTCGATTCTTCCTCTCGGCCACCCCATTCTGTTGAGGAGAATAAGGAGCCGAGAACTCGTGTTTGATGCCTTCTTCATTGAGATACTCCTCAACACCGGTATTCTTGAATTCGGTGCCGTTGTCACTCCGAATTCTCTTGATCTTCACTTCGAACTCATTTTGAGCCCTTCTCATGAATTTCTTCAAGCTTCCTTGGGCTTCGCTTTTGTCATGCAAGAAAAACACCCAAGTAAAGCGAGAAAAATCATCAACAATAACTAAACCATACTTGTTTCCACCAATGCTTATGTAGGCGATCGGGCCGAACAAGTCCATGTGTAGCATCTCCAAGGGTCTCGAGGTGGTCATCACATTCTTCGCGGGATGAGTAGCTCCAACTTGTTTCCCCGCTTGACACGCGCTACACACTCTATCTTTCTCAAAGACAATATTCGTTAGCCCAAGGATGTGATTGCCCTTTATGAGTTTGTGAAGGTTCCTCATACCAACATGGGCAAGCCGGCGATGCCATAGCCAACCCATGCTAGACTTAGCCATTAAACACGTTTCAAGGTTCACTCTATCCGTATTAAAGTCGATGAGATAGAGATTTCCCTTTAAACGACCCTTAACGGCTATTGAACCATCATCCCTCTTAATGACATCCACACCCTTATCACTAAATACACAATTGTAGCCCGCTTCACATAATTGCGCAACGGACAACAAATTGTAGTTTAGTGATTCAACAAGCAAAACATTATTTATATGAAAATCATTGGTAATTAGGATTTTACCTAAACCTACCACTTCACCTTTTCCATTATCGCCAAAAATGATGCTTTCACTATTCGATCTATTAGCCTCCAAATGTGCGAACATCGCCCTTTCTCCGGTCATATGATGCGTACATCCGCTATCCAAAATCCAACTTGATCCACCGGAGATGTAGGCCTACAAAATGAAATTTAGCTTTTGCTCTTTGGTACCCAAACTTGTTTAGGTCCACGCACGTTAGTAACAAGTGATTTGGGAACCCAAATAGATCGCACATAAGATGAATCTTTGGGTCTAACCCCAATGGGACATGCGACTACACGACCATGGTTAGTTCTCTTAAGTACATATGAGGCAAAGAAAGTAGAATGAGTTTTGTACTTAGAGTTTTCCTTGCTCTTAACAAATTGGATGGGCTTAGTCAACGGAGCAATCACAATATTACTCTTTTTCCCTTTGGGAGGAGTATATCCAAGCCCATACTTCATAGTATTACCTTGACGCTTACCTAGGAACTCCTCTAGTCCCTTACTTGCCTTGTAGGACTTTTGAAGTCCATCTTCAAGCAATCCCTTGAGCTTCTCATTCTCATATGCTAATACTTGCAATGTCTCAAGGTTAGTGGCACAAGTATTAACATCTATATTGAAGCATCTAGCACAAACATTGCTAGTAGAGGGTGAAAAAGAATTAGAACTAATGGATGAGGTAATCGGAGGGCTATTCTTGAGATCAACAAGCTTCAACTCAAGAGCCTTGCAAGCATCTTTCGACTTCGCAAGTTCCTCTTCGAGTGAAGCGTAGGTGATCTCAAGACTAGTTACCTCGGATTTTGTTACATTTAAGTTCTTAACCAATTCTTCATTCTTCTCTTTTTCAAAAAATAAGCTCTTCTCTAGCTCACGATTTTTCTCCTTTTCGAGGATAAGCAAATCCTCTTGAGCCTCGAGAGTAGCTTCCTTTTGCTCTACGACTTCCTCCAATTTTTCAATATTCTTTAAGAGCAAATTTAATTTATGAATGTCAAAGTTTTTCATAGATTTAAGCACGATGTTAATGTCATCATCATCACTATCACTATCGTGCTCATCTAGACAATCATTTGCAATAGAGGGAGTGGAGGTAATTGATGATACCTTGTGCCCCTTTGCCATAAGGCACATTGGAGTGTTGTCGTCGTCATCGCTCAAGTTGTCGAAGAGGCTCTTCGACGTTGTTGAGGTGGTAGGCACGGCGATGGCGACGGAGGCAATTCCTCCTTCCTCATCGGAGTTTGACTCGGAGTCGGAGTCGGAGTTGGAGTCGGTGTCGGAGTTCCACTCCTTTCCAATGTAGGCACGGCCCTTGCTTTTGTACTTCTTGCTCTTCTCTTTCTCCTTGTCCTTGCCCCGATACTTGTCTTTCTTGTGCGGCTTCTCATCTTTACCTTCCTTATGCGGGCACTCGGCAATGAAATGGCCGGTTTCGCCGCATTCATAGCATCTTCTTGTGGAGTGTCTCCCCTTTGATTTTCTTCCATAGCTTCTTGATTGACCTCCTTGTTTGAAGTTCTTCTTCTTGAAGAACTTGTTGAATCTTCGCACAAATAGAGCCATATCTTCATTTGTCAATGGACCACTAGACTCTTCGTCCTCACTTGTGCTTTCTTCGGCTTGGCGCACAACTTTGACAGCCTTTAGAGCGATGCCCTTTTTCTTCCCGGACTTGAGCTCTTCCACAACTTCAGCTTCCTTCATCATCATCTCGTCCATCATGAGCCAGCCAATAACATCATGGGGTGTCAAAGTATCGAAGTTGGGCCGGTCTCGGATCAACTGCACAAGGTTGCGTTGGTAGGAGTGATCACGCGAAGTATAATTTTCACCACGGCCTTGTCAGACAGATCAGTGCACCCAAGACCTTTTGCTTGATTTATGAGCACCATTAGACGGTCAAACATCTTGTTGTAGGACTCTCCTTCTTCCAAAGTGAACCGGCTTAGCTCACCAATAATGAGCTCTATCTTGATTCACGGACACTTGAAATCCCTTCATGACTCACTAGGAGTCTATCCCAAATGGCCTTCGCTTCTCGAGTCCATCGACTCGGTTGAATCGGAATCACTTAAGGCATTGAATAGGGCATTGACGGCCAAATCATTGAAGTGTTGAGCCTTGTCTTCTTGGTGTAAGATTTTCGGATCATTTGGCTTGAAACCTGTTTGCACAATCTTCCAAATAGGCGGGTGAAGTGATCTCAAGTGCATCTTCATCTTATGTTTCCACGCGGCATAGTGAGTGCCATCGAAATGAGGCGTCGGCCGAAGGCACGGAAACATACGATGAAGAGCTTGAGACGCCGGGAATAATAATCAAAAGGAATTGCAACCCCAATACCGTCGCCCGTACCCTTGGTTTGGGTAAGGTCGTCGGTAGTCTTTCCTGTTTGCGACATATTGATTCTCCAAGCGGTTAAGCCAAACTAAGGAGATTTGGCTCTGATACCAATTGAAAGGACCGATATGTCGCCTAGAGGGGGGGTGAATAGGCGTTAATTCAGATTTAAATGCGCAGTGGAAATTTACTGTTCGGATAGTCCGAAAGTACCTTCGGACTGTCCGAGTGGTTCGGATAGTCCGAATGTCTTTTCGGATACTCCGAACTGCTCTTCGCAAGAAAGCCCTAAAAAGTAGATCTGAGTTATTTGAGAGGCTAGATTACTACCAAATAAAGTTTTCAAGCTAGGGCAACTTCCAGATTATGAGATCCACCCAATATCTATTGCAAGAGGCTACTAAACCCTTGAATCCCCAAAGGATTAAGCTAAGCACAAGAAAAAAAGGGGACAAATGTAAAACTTACAAACAAGAGAGATGCGTGATTTTTCTCCGGGTTCGGATCCTGAGGATCCTCGTCTCCGTTGAGGCGCACACACGGGGTCTCTTTCAACCCTAATCCTCTAGGTGTTGCACCAAGCACTCACCTACTTTCTTTGAATCCTTCCTTGCGGAGGTGGATTCAACATTCACAAACTTCCGTGGCGTCCCACACAAGCTTGGGGGCTCACCGCAACTCCTAGCCGCCTAGGAGTCCTCAACCTCAAGAGTAAAAGATCCGGCAAGAAATTAAGCTTGAAGATGACCCAAGTGCTCAAGATGAATCACAACCTCTAGCTCCTTCAAAATCTCAACTAGATTCCCCCAAAAGATTTGCTAATCAAGAGATCAAGAGGGAAGAACACTAGAGCTCAAGAGAGAGGGAGCACAGCTCAAAATGAAATGAATGCACTGGTTAGATGGTAGGTGGGAGTTGGGGAGGTATTTAAAGCCCCCCAAAACTAGCCGTTTTTCACTTCAGCCCGACACTGTTCGGATAGTCCGAACCAATGTTCGGATAGTCCGAACCAATGGGACTAAGGCATTGAACACTCAGTTCGGACAGTCCGAACGTCCCTTCGGATAGTCCGAACCAATTTGAACTAGGGCAACAGAACGCACTGTTTGGACAGTCCGAACGAAACTTCGGATAGTCCGAACCAATAAGACATAGCCCTAACCGAGAGGGGTCGTTCGGATACTCCGAACCAGTATTCGGACATTCCGAACCAAATAGGACTGGACCAACAGAGAGGGTCAGCTCGGATACTCCGAACTGAGGTTTGGACATTCCGAACTGAATTTTGCCAGAGCAACCGAGGGGTCCAGTTCGGACATTCCGAACAAATGTTCGGATACTCCGAACCAATTTGAACACTTAGCCCCTAGGACTTCACACATTGACCCATACTTAGACAAGGATTCATTTTTGAGCACATCGGATCATTTTAAAAACTATTTCTTGCCACATCCCTCTTAATAGTACGGCCGTCCTTAAACTCAAATAAAATTTAAAAGCATATATACCCGTTGAGTTTAACCGACGCCTTTTCTTCTCGAATTTGAGGGACCTCTTTCCTTAAGCGACTTTTCTATGAGCGTATTCATCTGTTCACAATACTCACAAAGCTCATTAGTCACTTAATCTTGTTGTCATTAATCACCAAAATCATTAAGGGGCCTAGATGCACTTTCAATTCTACAAGATCAAATAAATATAGTAAACCATGGAAACAAAGAGAAAAAAGTAACAGGACTTTTTGTTCTCCGAACTTAGTATTAAGCGTCACACAAACCCACAATGTCAACAACCGCAAGCTTTGAAGCAGCTATGCAACCAACTAACATTTAGCGTCTGTCCGCTAGTCATTGTGCACTTACAACAGAAAACACCATCACCTCAATGACTTAATAACAACAGCCATGTACCTCCCACCCAAAGCTCCAAACCCATACAACCAAAAAGAATACCACAAACCCAACATGTTTTGAAATGTTATTTTCTTTCTAGTTCAGGGTATGTTCCTTTACCAGCATCAACACCGTACTGTTAGTGTTTTGGCCTTGACATGAAACACCAGTGCTAGAATGGTTATGAAAGCAATACAGAATCATAAGTTATGACTATTAGCTGAACAGGAACCTCCATATCCAATAAAGCACTGTCCATAGTGACATAATCCACACCAATCAAAATAAAATCCTGTTCTCCAGAGTGACATTAACCGGCCACTGCACATTTCACAACCACCGCCATTGTTCAGATGAAAACAATGAATCTCGCAACACAAGTAACTGTCCCTTGCAAGAGGCGGAAGTCTTCTTAGTATAATTGTATCACCTTGATGTAATTTACTAAGATTAATAAAAGCTTCCTTTATCAAAAAAAAAACTGTCCCCTTGCAGTAATGAGCTCACAGGAGTCTATTTGGTACCAACCCTATGAGTGCACAGGTCCCTCAACAAAACAGAGTTCATGCAAGTCTGTATAACATGTATGATCTCCAGATGCTCTAGCTAGTGCACTTGATAGCCCTATCAAATATTAATTGTCATCTATGGTCCAGCATCTATATGAACACCGATAGAGAAACTTGCTGAGAGGTGCTTCTACGCATCTCCTCTCCACAAGTTGCATAAATATTGAAGCAAGCAAATGGGTAAGTAATCATTATCTAATCTTCATTTATGATTTAATATTTGTGAAATTTTAAAAAGAGATGCATAGAAGCATCTCTCAAACTTGTTTTGAAAAAACATCGATAGAGAATCACACTAATCACCAAGTGACCAATGACAAGTACAATAAAACCAATAGAGTAAAATATAAGTATTCTAACAGATTATACAGCTAATCAAGTTACCAAAATAACAGTAAGACATAATCAGCCATGGATAGATATAAGGATCTGTCAAAGAACATAAACGTCACATAAACATTGATTCAATGCATATAATGGCTAAGAAATTTGTGAAATGAACCTGAAGATTTTCTGGGAGTTGCAGCACCAATTCTCATGGGCCTAGTAGAGCAATACACACCATTCATCTCAGCCATGGCGTGTGTCTTCTGGGAGTTGCTATGAAAAATAAAATTGATAACAAAACATAAAGATCAAGCAATAATCAAGGCAATTCATCTAGCAAGACGTAAAAGGCAAACAAAAAGGCCACTGTCACATGAACATTCACAACATCTAGCAAAATCAAGGCAATTCATCTGCCATGCAGGGAGCACCTGCAAGCAAATTGGCTTTAGAGACTGAATATAATGTCATATAAAATACCTAGCAAGATATTATCAACTCTCGACCCTCACTGAAATCCAATATCATACATTTTCAGTCACATGCATTTACAAACAGACAACAGCTGAAAAAATCAAGATGGTCTATTCCTGCACATGCATAGAAATGCCTTTTTAAGAAAAAAAAACATTTGCATGCTCCACATCACTCAAATATTTTTATTCACACGACTTTAATTTTTTTTGGCCAATTTTGATGCTCTGTCATTCATCCATGTAATATAAGAGTTATCCACATTTATGTATTCATCGGCATAGTCAAAAATCAAATCATTCAGCTTGCTAATCTATTTCAGGAGGGAAAAAGGGGGCGGGGTTGCCAAGTTCAAAAACCTTGATATCTTTAGTTCAAAAACATGAGCCGCATGGTTTCAGGTGACCGAATCATCATGCGAATCCTTATTTTTTTGATCCTTCTGATTCCGTATTGACTCAGTACGCATCTACAGTCGCTTTCCTTCGTGCCCTACAGTCAAGCATATGATAATTACCTAACAAGTAGCGCAATCAACTCTTCTTGCAGTATGAACTTCATATGAAAATTAACTTACCTTGCAGAAGATATGGCTTTGACCTTCCTATTTGTTTGATCCTTCTGATTCTGTATTGGCTCAGTACGCATCAACTGAACAACACAAAATCAAAGTGTTAGATAGACTTCATATATCTACGGAGATTGAAAGTACCATCATTAACCACCCAAACGGGGAAAGCACCAAGGTCTTCAGCCAACTGCAGTAGATAAATATAAATATAAGCTTATGAAGTATATAGTTACCGCCTAAACACGTGTGATATATATCATCAAAATCATGTAACGTTATAACTTAATTTTGGATGTAATATAAAATGCAAAGATGATAAACCTGGAAACTTGAGAAATTGAGGCTTGAGATTGGCCAACATAGAAGCAAGATCTTTCCGAAAACCATGGCCCTAAGAAAAAAAAATCCAATGAATAAAAGGATTATAAACATCACTACCATATATAATTGAGATAATACCAGTAAAGAAATATTTTCTCAATTTAAGGAGAGTTCTCAATGTAGTGCTTATTTCCAACAAAATAAAATATAAGACAAAACATAAAGCGGAAACGAAGTATACCATGTAGGTGTCCAATGGCATAACTGACACTTGATCAAGCCAAATTACCCCAGTTTTACTGGTTGTAAGTTGAAGCCTTGAATTGGGGTTATTTTGGCTGGATTTCAAATGAAACTCTACCTTTGTCCATTTCGCAAATGCTTTATTGCTAGCTCTGAAAGCGCCATGGAAATGCATGCCATTATTACTCGAAAAAAGATATAACACTTAACATATTTGTACTGCAAGTTAAGGTAACAAAAGCAGCACTTAAAGAAACCAAGTGAAATCTCCAGGTAACATTGGCAAGGGAGTAGAGAGAGAAACTTTGATGCAAAATTTTCTCTCTGAATCAAACTGATCAGGAAAAATGGATCTTGCGTGGGATTCTTTGAAAGCAATGGCAGGTAAAATATCTTACAATTTCTCCACTTGATTTCATAGCAGCTATGAAACACAAACAAAACTAATATATACTTCTACAGAGCTTAAATTATCTTAGTTTTTTATTCCCCTAATTATCTTTCTGATTTCCTAATTTAACATGTAGGAGCCATTGCAGACGCTTGCAGACCCATTTCTAATTTGATTCAAGAGACATTATCTTAGTTTTGCTACATCTTGGTTCTAGAGACATTGGTAAGTAGATCATGACCGACTTGACCAAGAAGGGCATAATGTATCGCAGCTTTACATTAGTCTTTAGCATTATTACAGAAAAGAATACTTAGGATCTACCAGCCTGAAGATGCCACTTTCTGAGACCTAGAGCACTTACAGAATATATTCACATAAAGAATTCATACAACACAGCAAAGTCAAGACAGGGATAGCCATCACTACTGACATGGAATCGTGCACTATATTATTGTGTTTTGGCTGCTGACCCTTTTGAATGATACGCTTACTGGCTTTAGTTGATTTCTCCACAAGATTAAGGGCAGGTCCTAACTGAATGTGATGCACAATAATTTGTTAAAGGAAACTAACCTTACTACTGCACACTCAAGAAAACAATCGCAAATAGGTTCCACATAGCAAAATCTAGCCTAAAACCTAAAATCTATGGATACTACAATGAATAACAGTGTATTGCTTGTTCTGACTACTTCTAACAAATTTTTAGTTGACTCAGATGTTTAGGGCAAAAATCACAAATGCAAGAAAGGCAAAAGTGGAGCATACCTTGGGAAAAAATTCTTGACCACCCAAATTTGATGCACTGAGAGATAACTGTTTCAACACGGTATATAGAGCCAATGTCAAAATACCACACAACAAAACAGGCCCCACCAAACAATAAACCCAAACACCGCATTAAATTACACACGTCAGTACATCACCATAGTCCATGCATGAAGCAAAATCGTATTACAAAACCCTTGGATTCAATACCAAATACCATTACATGACTAAAACAGAAATATCTAATGTTAATTCCAAGTCGTTTCGCTCAAGAGCATGATATAACAAGTTATCATGGATCAGGGGCTTGGATACAACATCCAGTATATTATAGTCAAATAAAACACAACTACAACATACAACACAGATTCTAAAGTGGTAAAACCATAACAAGCTCTACCAAAAAACATTTATACATACAGCATACAAAGTTGTTGACTCAGATGTTTAGGGCAAAAATCACAAATGCAAGAAAGGCAAAAGTGGAGCATACCTTGGGAAAAAATTCTTGACCACCCAAATTTGATGCACTGAGAGATAACTGTTTCAACACGGTATATAGAGCCAATGTCAAAATTACATTAGAACAAGGTATTTAGGCTGTACATGAGGAACAATTAATCGACAATTACTTATTCTTGCAGTAACCATTTTCGCACTTCACGATCTTGTTTTTCCATACCTCATTCAATAAAGCGTAGTTAAACCATCAATTGATTAATGCCAAATTTCAAACAACCAGCATATTTTTATCCGGAATACAACATAATCATATCATCGGGCGATATACCCATAAGACTCATAAGCACTTATCGCCACAAATCAAGCTGGTTGGCCTTTGGCCTTAAAAATTACATTAGAACAAGGTATTTATGCTGTACATGAGGAACAATTAATCGACAATTACTTATTCTTGCAAGAACCATTTTACGCACTTCACAAGGTTGTTTTTCCATACCTCATTCAATAAAGCGTAGTTAAACTATCAATTGATTAATGCCAAATTTCAAAACAACCAAAGATATTTTTTATCCGGAAAATTTTCATTTCAACACTAAGAAAATACCTAAACATCAAATGATTAAACAAACTATCCAACCATAATCCAGAACATAGTATTATTTGCTATAAACAATCGTCATTAACGGCCAACCGGAAGGGGGAGAATCTAGCCTAAAACCTAGACTAAATCGAAATAATCGCAGGGAGAGGAAGGGGGAGAGGAAGGGGCGCGGGGCTGACCTCGAAGCGAATGCTCTTGAAGACGATCTCCTCAACATTGCAGCCGATGGTGGGCGCGGTGGTGACGGCCTCGCTGAGGTAGAGCTTGTAGTCTTCCTCCTCGCTGAGGTCTTGCCGGATGCACCTTCCTTCGACGAACTCCTCGCAACCCCGGATGCACCAACTCGTCGCCAAAATAGAAGGGAGAAACGGCGAGTTAAATACAGCGGAAGATCAATCGGAGAGATCCATAAAAGGAAAGAGGCGAAGATACTCGGGAGATTGCGGAGATTTGCCGCGGAGATCGCGATCGAAGCGACGAGGAGTCTGCATCGGCGATTTGGCGGCGCGGAGATCATGGTGGGGGCGGCGCGAGGAGAATCTTGTTGTGAGTGAGGGGATTAGGGTTGGGGAGGAGCGAGAGTCGCATTGTCTGGGCGGCGCAAGGAGAATGCATCGGCCAGTGGAGTGAGGGATTGGGGTCGGTGGGAGGAGCCGAGGAGTCGCTAAGAGCCGTATTGTGTCTTTGGCTTGGGCTTCGGGCATTGAACGCACGGGCATTGTGAGGGGGATTGGGGGTTGGGGGAGGAGCCGAGCAGTCACGCCGTGTAAATGAGAGTACAGCCCGTGCGAAAGTGAGAAGGGGGCTGGGAAGTGGGGCCCGCGGAAGAACGGACCGTCCACCAACTGCTGCTTTATAATAGTAGAGATTAACACATACTTTTTGAAAAATATACTCGAATTCAAATATTTTGAATTTTTTTTCATTACATATTTTGCTGATTTTTTTATATAAAATTAGTACATACCTACAATCAAATTATCACAAAAAAATAACTCAAGCTTTAATTTCAGTTCAAACTTGTTTGAACTTGTTAGTAAACTAGTTTAATTCAACATCCAAATAATTTCAAAATATACCTAGGAGATATACTTATTTTAGATCATAGTGTCTAAACATCATAGTGTCCCAGCTAATTATACACATATATACAAATCTATATATAAGTAATATAATTGTATTTTCATAGTAAGCATTTGAGTTGTTTAATAATTACAACTCTATATTTATATATAAATATATTGATTTTAGTATATAGCCGCATAATTGTTGGGAAAATTCGTCTAGTTTTGATTATGACACAATCCTTTAGTAAGTTATTTCTAAACCACACCAAGATAATCTATCTCTCAATTTGATTGCAGTGGTTGTGACGAATCTTTCGTGCTCCGGCCGCCGAGCCGAGCTGTCTCTCTGGACGTTCTCCGGCACGGCACCACCATTATTGGCGAATCATTGGTTTCCGTCTGAGGACCTTTTGAGCCAATCCAAACAGTTCGGTCAGCAACCAAAGGACATACCACACATGGATCGATCATGGTCTCGAGCTGAGCCCAGCCGTTGGGCGCCCTCGCACAAGACGGCATTCCATATGCGGACGGTAGTGTTCATCCGTACAGTGATTGTTTCGAACCTGTATCGTTGTTCGCTTGCCGGCTTTCTGCCCGGAGGACGGAGGCCCGTGATCAACCGTTATGAGGATGAGTTGCGTGTTCACGTGCACGAATGAGTTGTTGAGCACAGTGTCACCGAGGTCGAAGATTCCAGCAATTGTGGACAAGCTCACTACCAATGTTGTAAAATTTGCTCTCTAGTAACGTAGACCTTCTGTTCAGCTTGTTAGTATAGGTGATTCCAAACGTGGGCCAACAGTAAAGCATACTGGCATGTAGTAGAAACTAGTAGAGTGTCCGTACTCTGCAACGGAATCCTAAAAAAAGTGATACATATTAGTAAAAAGGATTCTAAGCTATACAATAAAGTATAATTTTCTTTCGTACACATCAAGCAGATATCTCGGCAAGTTAATAAATAAATCAGAATATAAACAAATGTTTTATATTGAGTCTCGTCCAACATAAATACAAATAAAACATCTTGAAGTTATATTATGAGATATCTATGATGTAAAAACTTTGTAGACGACATTCTTGGTAAATGTCTCATTTGAATTGAAGTGTCCATCCTTTACGGCACAACAAATATTTTAAGATTGTGTATAGAAGTAGCTTGTGAGAGTGCGAAATAAAGTTGTCCATATGAGAACCAGACCAAGGAGATAGAGACATACATTTAACACATTTCTATTTTCTGATTTTTGTCATATTTCTTAACTGTCAAAAATTGGACAGAGTGGTAAAAACGAGATACGCACCGACGGAAGGATTGTAAAAACGAAATGAGTAGATTTTCAGTGGCAACAACGATATTGCACACATTTCCAGTGACACAAACTAAATTTTCCCACAATCGAATTGGTGTTTCCTGCTTAGATATTTGTCCAATTCAAATGATATCCACCCATCTTAAAAAAAATGATCACCAATCGTCACAATCGTAAGAAGCACGGCATTGTACACATTAGTATGCTTGGCCAAATTGAATACGTACAAGTTTACTTGACCCGCTACTATGTTAAAGGAAACCAATGAACGATCCATGCCCACACAATACATTCTGGAAGCACGATCACCACAACGAACCAAAGTACATTTGGAAAATGGAGAATCTTGAACCGGTAAACTGAACCATGTGCGAAAGTTTGTCAGCATCGAAGCCGCCGGACACAAGTCGAACATCAGCACAGAAAGATCTCTGTCCAGTTCCGGCTCAAGGGTACAGAGCCGGACAAAGCGGTAGGGCTCTGGGATTCGAGGCTGGACATGCCGCAACAATCTTGTCCAGCTCAAACAGCGACGGCAGCGGTGTGTGAGGAACTAGATGAATAGTACTAGCAGCGGTAAGTTTGAGGGACTTATGGTAGTTTGTTTTTCTTTGGATTTTTTAAAAGCTGATTCTGAATTGTGGTCGTAGAATAGCTGATTCTCTGAAAGCTGAAATTCAAAAATACATATGAAGTTGATTGTGGATTGTAGTGTGAGTGGGTCGGATTGTGAAAATCGATTTCTAGAATCGAACTGTTTGTCTTTTATTCTGCTTTTAGGGCTAGAATCCAGAATAAAAAGCAAAAACAAATAGGCCCTTAGAGTCAAGGTCTACACTGTAAGCAGCGGTCAAACTAGGATAAGGCAAGCGAGTCGGAGTGGGTGGCTGTGAGGACGCTGTACAACTATTTTTAAATATTTCTTAAATAATACATGAAAAAAAACAAAAATTACAAAATAATATGCTGAAAAAAATTACAGAAGTGTACCTCTGTCGCCATTCTAAATAGCGATAGAGTTCTGTCGCAAGAAAAAAATGCGATTTTAATTCTGTCGCCACTAGGAATGACGATAATAGGTTAGTCGTAGTTATAAAGCCGCCAGTTAGGATCAACATCATTATTCGCCATTTCAATTGGCAATTCTAATTTCTGTCATCTACTGAAATAGTGATTGACTGTTCAATTTCTCAGTCACCATTTCCATTGGCGACAGAAAATCAGAATTAAGGCCACACGCGCCGGCCAGCCAGATCCGGTCGCCATTTCACCGAGTGCTCGAGAAGAGGGAAGAGAAGGAGAGGAGAGAAGAGAAGAGAAGAAAGGAGAGACAAGGGAGGGGAGGAGGGGGAGGAAGAAGAAGGTCCGTGTGATATTTGAAGGTTGTTTATTAATATCGTATTTTATGCTTTTCGAAACCTATGTTAGCAAACTAAAGTAATTAGATTTTTAGAGTAGTAATAAGCATGTAGATGTTTGTATAGTAGTAATATTTTCGTAGATATGGTTAGATTAGAAATATTTATTTAGGCATGTTTATATTAAAAATATTTATTTGTGTATGTTTATACTATTTTTGTAGATATGAGTAGTAATATTTATTTGTAAATATTTGGAGATTAGTATTATCATTAGAGCTATGTTTAGAATAGTAAAATTTTTGTAGGTAGATGCAGGTTAGTAATATTCATGTAGATATATTGGTATTTTAGAATTTGTAGTGTTGTAATTTCGGTTTAGAGTCGATTGGGTATGTTGAGAATAATTCGTCAAACCTTACGGATAGTATGGAATTGAGAAGTAAAATTATGAGTAGTTAAAGCAATTGTGTATTGAAGTGTAGAGTAGGTTAACATCATATATAGGCATATTTTATAAGTTAGGTTTGTAATTCTCTCGGTTTATATTTCCTATTGGATAATATAATGTCGCTACATCGTTCGCAATAACAATTTGAATGGATATGTTGATAATAATTCGTCAAATCTTACCGGATAGTATGGAATTGACATGTAAAATTTACAAACAGTCAAAGCAATTGTGTATTCAAGTGTAGAGTAGGTTAACGTCATATATTGGCATATTTTGTTAGTTTGGTTTGTTATTCTCTCAGTTTGTATTACCTATTGGATGATATAATGGCGATGCGTTGTGTGCCCAATAACAATTTGAGAAAATGATACACAGGTATGGATGTCCAAGTACATTTCAAAATATACTATGAAGAAGGAGTTCCACACATGGGGGCCCAAGGAGTCGAATTAGGTCATTTTTCAAGTGTGATAGACAGTTTGCCACGCACAAAGGAGAGTCCATGGGTCACTGTTAGGAGATAATTATACAACATGTTCTCATTGGACCCTGATTTAAATGATTTGAAGTTGCATGGTGTCAGATGTCGAACATGGGAGTGCACGTACTAGGAGTTATTGGAACTAAAGGGGCTGAAGTCATGGAACTTTTGTATAAAAGTGGCTAAGGAGAGAGATGGCCTTTAGTGTCGTTGGTACAAGCGTTTCACAGAGTTGCTTTGGGCCATGTGATGCTAGAGGAGACCGTCGGTACTGTTGCGAAAGAAGTTGGGGAATCTAGCTGCAGTCAAACTTCCTTATTGAGCAAGGATGTGGGAGAGGTAGAGAAGACAGTGCAAGACGAAGAAGGGAATGTTCCATTACCGGAGGTGCAAGAACTCATAAGCATTTTAGACGAATGAGAACATATAGAAGAGTTGGTGGAGAGAATAGAGGCCGAGAACTGGGAGTACGAAGCTTTATCTGATTATGATGTTTATGCTGATGGTGAGGTTAGACACGATGAACATTACCCTAAGGAGTAGGAGGAGTGCCAGTTCGAGAATTTAGTAGTGAATGAAGGTGAAAGTGTTGAATGGAAGTATGGTTAGAATGAGGTGCAGCTGGGGGCATTTTTCAAAAGTGGGAGGTGCAGGAGGCTGTGAAGGAATGGGTAGTGTCAATGAGGAGAACATTTAAGGTTGTTAAGTTAGTACCATGGATTTATGACGTCAGATGCAAAACACAGGGTTGCCCATGGTGTGTTCATGCGTACCAGCCTAAGTGGGATATGACGAGGATTAAAAGCCTATTTTTCCATATGGGCCCTTATTTTCTTATTAATTTGTGAGTAGACATTAGAAATAGGACTGCTTAGCTTTGGCCCATAATAAGTCTAGTAAAAACCCACCCCTATTCCGAAAAGTCAAGTCTTCGACCAGTTTAGTCAAAGATGGTCAAAACTCAGCTTCACATTGGTCGTCCTCGACCAGTGACATGGCCACCCCAACCAGCGAATTGGTCAGAAGCAAGCAGTTCTTCCTACACAACTCTGCATACGGACAGTTATTTGACAGAAACATGTAACTACCCAAAAGTTATTACAAGAAAAGGCGTCTTCTGGCGAGAAGACACCAGTTAGCGTCTCTCAGTTACAAGGCACCCTTTCGGAACTCAACTACTGCCCCTTCATCAAGGATAAATAAGAGGATGATCGTACAATCAAGGATCATCTATCATCAGACATTCGCAATCCTGCACTTTTCGTAATAGCATAGATCATTTTGTAACCTAATCTTTCTATCACAGCCGCTTGGCTAATAAAGAAGCAATCCCGTAATCTCCATCATGTCCATTTCAATATTTAGGGGCCTACACATAATAAAATTTATGTAAGATTGGTTAAGGGACCCAAGGTCTTAAACATGGACAGTTGAAGCTAGAAGGAGGGCCTCCGGATATTGAAATCAAGTCATCATTCTTGATGGATTATGAGGAAAATTGGTTTGACCTCACTGATTACGCCCATCTCACTACCGATGATGAACCGACACAGGAACAATGTAAGTGCGATTCTATTCTGAGTATGTCACTATAGAAGAATTGGCAAAGATTGAGGCAGAGGTTCAGGCCGAAGGACAATTGTTTCATTCGCCAAAAGGAAAGAATTTGGTTACTCCTCTAGTAAATTTAGAGGAAGAAATTGTGAGACCCCGTTCGGATGAACAGGAACCTCCATGTGATTACTGTGCTATTCCCTGGATCAGTAGCTAGCACTCACATGTTTACAACAATTGGAAATCACAACCATACATTATGATAATTAGGCGGAAACGATTAAACAAATAAATATTACAACTCAGAGATATACAGCAGCGAAGAAGCAATATCCTGTAGTTTGCCCAACCGACCCGCAGGCAACTGACCAGGCATAAACTCCAGATAGAACACGCTTCAAGGGAGAACCCGCAACCTGCGATGAACAACTTCGAAGCGTCGCTAACTCAACCACCTACATAATAATTAAGCAAGGGTGAGTACTTTCGTACTCTGCAAGACTGGAGCAAAACCTACCATACATGCAGGCCATTTCAAAGGAAAGGCTTCTACAATTAATTTGCATAAAGCGAATTTCATTTGTAAATCAAGTTATTTGCAAACGAAAATTTATAAGAGCATTTGATTGATAACAAATAAGTAAAGCATATGTAACACTCACAATCCTCCATGACGTGAGCGGCGAATCATCAATTTCCTGAAATCCATAACTGTCAGCCCTTCGACATAAAACACAGTTGCAAAACAAAGGATACCAACCCTTTTTAAAATAATAAAACATTTAACTCGTGCAAGTTCACCAAGACACCCATGACCGCGGGTACGGCTAATCAATTAGATTTAAACTCTGCAGAGGTGTACAACTGTACCCACAAGGAATGATCAACCTTTTTGCGAGATCATTTCGACACACGCCTCCAATAGCTGTGTGCCTGCCAGGCGATCATACATAGTCATTACATTACCTAGACATGGCTTTGACCAGCCCGGGACGTTAACCCCCGCCGTAGAACTAGAAACACACACCCAAGCCGTGGATCCACATTCACACACCCAACACAACGTTTCTAAACACGGCAGGGTGTACACCGTTGCATGGGTGGAAACCCGTCCAAGCAGACCAAACCGGAATGCTTGTGCTAGCTCCCGCCTACCAATGAACAAAGCCATGTCTAATTAACATAATAAGCTATGGCTACCCCATCCTCACCCTTGTGGTTTGTACGGATTTTTTTGGATCATACAACACGATGTTCGGTCCTTAATCCGACACGGGCGACACTTCACCCTACACTACGTGCAATTCCTTTCGCACATCCGGCTATTGCCAATAATCGCCCGCATCAAAGCATAGTTTACTTTTGGGTTTTTAATCAAAGTACTAGCAACCATTTTCCCAAAAAGGACCATTCAGGTTTCATGTAAAACATTTCAGAAACAACTTTAATCATGATCATCTGTTCCTTAAATACTAAAGTATGGCTAAGCAGGAATAATATGAACGTATATACCCATGATGACATTAAGTAATGCCTATCCTCAATCTATGGTTATCAAGGTTCACATGTTCATAATCATCAAAGGAGATTCACGAGACAACAGGTATAGCTACCGAATCCACAAGATAGCAATTTACATAAAGTAATCGCATGCGTAAAACAATTTGATGCACAAAAGGAATATAAAATACTGGGATCAATATGGTCAAAGGGTGCTTGCCTTGCTTAATCATTACTTACGGAGAAGACGAGGATGGCGGTGGCGATTTACGGCAGCCGGAATCAACAACGTCGGGTTCTACGCGTCAATCAACGGAAAATAAAGCAAACAAAAGACTTCAATAAGGGCAAAAGGAAATAGATAGAAAAACAAATGAAACTCTTTACAAGAACAGGGATTGCTCTTTATGAATTCATTAATCGTATTTTATGAATTCAAGATGCAAAGATTGATTAGATTGATAGAATTAAGCATTACTTGCAAGCTTTCATTGATTTACTATTCATAATATGAGTTCCGCCAATCCTTATCACTTACGTGTTTTGCTCTATTAGGATTCAGATTCAAAGCAAGATGAAAGAAGAATATTTTCTTAGATTACTGCAGATCATATCCTAAAGATCAATTCTAGACTGCTCTTTACTAAATTCAGATTTAGATGAGCTGCTTTGCGAGTTATTGAAGAGGCTTAAGTGATCATGTTAGAGCGTGAATGATTAGCTCTTTATCTTTAAATGATTTTGCTTAGAATTAGTTTCATGCAAGTCGAATCTACTGATTTAGGCTGCTGATAACATTTTCATGACATTTGAGAAGGTTTTGGTGATACAATTATCTAATATACAGATTTCTTCATTCTTATCGATTCATATTATAATGTTCAGAAAACTTAACACTTAAGGTTATTTGGCTATTAGGATTAGGCCCTGTTTGTTTCGGCTTTTTTCTGGCTTAAAAGCCAAAAAGCCAAAAGCTAAAACAAACAGATAGCTTTTAAGCCGGGCTTAAAAAAAGCCAAAAGCCTCCCATGAACTAAAAACTAAAAGCCAATGTGAGGTGGCTTTTTTTGGCTTTTGTGGATTGAAATTTATATTTGCTATTGAAGTTGTAACATATTTACCCACCAATGCCATCCATGTAACTTATCTGAAAGCGGGAGAATTGGAGGCCAACAGTGGTGGCCACGTGTCACTTATTTTTTTGCGAAAAAGCCCTCCATAAATTTCAGAATTACGTTTAGATCCTCCGCCGGTTATTTTGCAAAAAAGCTGTAGTCTGTATATATTCGCGAACAAGTCCTTCGATGGGTAGTTTTGCGAAAACAAAAATTACATCGAGCCCTTCTATCGGTAATTTTGCAAAAAGAGCCCTATAGTTTCAGATATTCGCAGATGGGTCCTCCACCTTTATTTTTTGTTTGCGAAAAAAAGCTCCGTAGTCTGTACATTCGCGGTTGGATCCTACGTGGGTAGTTTTGCAAAAACAAAAATTACATCCGCATCCTTCTCTTCGATAATTTTACAAAAGAACCCTATTATGCGGAGCTACGTAGTCGGGTTCCTATCTAGTATAAATGAAACTTCTTTTGTTTTCAAGGGTGTCTCCCTCTCCCTCTTCCTCACAATATAAAAGGGTATTTTAGATTTTTCAACAATAAGCTACACTATCCAACCCATAAAAAAGCCAAGATGCCAAACAACGTGCCTTGGCTTAAAAGCAAATGGCTTAAAAGCTCATTAAGCCAAAAAGCTGGCTTTAAGCCAAAAGCCAAAAAGCCTAAGCTGAAACAAACAGGGCCTTAGTATGCAAAACATGATGAAATATGGTTATTTCTTCATAATAAGATGATTTATACTTTGTATAACAATCCTAAGCTAATTCCATAAATTTTAGGCTTTGGCTGATACATTATATCCATTGCTTAAAATGCTAATATGGTATCAAGGTTTACATTACAGAAATCGAATTGAAAACGTGTAGTGAACAATTATCACTTAAGGTTATTTAACCTACGTGATTAATATGCGAACCTTAGCAAAATGAGATTATCTTGTCATAGCAGGGTAGTATATACTTTGGAGAGTGCTACAGGGTCAATTTCATATGTTTTACGATTTAGGCGAGACATTATATTCATTGTTGAAAAGGCTTAAGTGGTATTGTAAAGTTAACGTTATTCGGAATCGGCCAAAAAGTGAATCAAAAGGTTATCGCTTAAGGGTTTTGATCTGATGAGATTAATATGCAAACCTTAATGGAATAAGATTGTTTTTACAGAATATGGTAGTATGAACTTCGTACAGCGTTTCTAAACTAGTTTTACTGATTTTAGTATTTGGATGAGTTATTTTATCTGCTGTTGAAATAGTCTAAATGATCATATTTGCAACCTTAAATCGGCCACATTCAAACTTAGTTTCTAACTACACTAAACATGATTCCTGATTCATTTTTCATGCATTAGCAGACTACCATCCTAGGGATGTTTTAAAGTTGGTTTTGCATTATTTTAACTTAAACTACAATAGGTGTCCTATTTGATTATTGTTACATTTGACATTTCTTTATGATAAAAGAATTCAAGTTAAACTTTAGTCCAACTATTTTCACATATATATGTCCTCACTGTTTTTAGGAACTCGATACAAATTACATTACCATTTTATGAGCTATCATGCTATTATTTTGTTAATGGCCATAATAAGGTTTAATGATGATTAACAAGCAATTATATTAAACTTGGTTCTAAGATTAAATATTTTTGCATGATTAGACTTATTACAATCTCAGAAGCACACAATCACTTCTTATATGATTTTATGACCTATAATCTTCATGGGTGCCTAATGTTCGTAATAGTGTTTATTCTATTCTTGACTTTAACCATTGCTCTAGGATTCAAAGAATTGAATATTTTTGCATATTTGAATTCATCTCAAAGTCAGATCCACACATATAAATTTATCTTATCATTTTATAGCTCATGGTGAATAACTTTTATTTAAAGTCCATAATAGTGTGTTTGTTCCTTTCTTAATTTCAATAATTGTTCTACAACTCATAAATTGATTATTTTATATGTTTGAATTCATTCGGACTTAGAATCACATGAATATTTAATTTATCATTTTAGTTCTTACTATTCACAAGGTTCCATTATAAACCATATTAACACCATAATCAATGTTTAATTTGAATAATAATCCTCAGACTCCAAATATTAAATCTTTTGTATATTTAGATTCATCCTGATTTTATATAAATATATAAATTTATTTCATCGGCCTCTAACTAAGAATGCACAAGCTATTAATGGTTACATGGGTTTCGCTAGGAAATTGATCGAATAATTAGAGTACGCTTACCCAAGGAAAACGCATATACAGCTGTTTTCTTCAATCTCAAAGCCGACTCACTTACCCCATCGCACGAGACAAGAGAACAGAGGACTTCTAGGGCACGGCGGCGAGGGGTACTCCGGCGAAGGTCCGGCGAATGCGAGGGCACCAAAGAAGATCAAGACGGCAAGGCGCAATTAGGGTGAAGTTGATTCAAGGAAGAGAATGCGGGCGCTACAATGAGTAGTGCTGGCATGAAATGGCGGAAGGTGGAAGAAGCAAACGACGGCATTAGAGGTGAAATCGGTAGCAAATTAAGCATGAGTGGATGCTAGGGGTTCCATTCCTAGGGTTTACCTGGGAGGGGAAACTCCGAGGAGCTCCGCCCACGGCGGCCGGACTTAGGGAAGAAGAGGCGCACGGGAGTAGCCAACTTTCGCGTGAAGGAGCTCAAGAAATGTTGAGGGCTTCTGACCAGCAGGGCATGGGGATGCTTCGGCTCAGAGGAATTGAAAAGAGGATCCCTACGTCGCTCGGATTTCCCCTCGCACCCGAACAGCAGAGCATGCGGCCATGGACGAAAATGGAGGGGAGTTCTTGCGCTTTGGCTTGAGGAGAGGGAAGGAGAGGTGAGGGGAATGAGGGAGCACTGCCTTGCGAACACTGGGTGTGGTTTATAGCCAGGGAGAGCAGTGAATTGAGTGGGATTCGTGGCAGTCATCGCTAGCTTCGCTCCACTCAGTGCTTCGAAGGTTTCGCCAGTGGAAGGAACGGCGAAGAACGAACAGAGGTTGAAGGAAGAGCCTGGCAGAGGGTTCTGGGTCCACTGTCAGTGACTGGGAATTCTCAAATGTGCCAACGGAACGGAACGGCAACGAGTGGCCCACACGTCGGCGACTACGATTAAATTTTGTTTTGAATTTTGATTTTTGATTGAGATCAATTGGAGTGTAGTATTTTTCAAATTTTGGTTTTCAAAAGGATTTGATCTCAGAATGCTTATGTAAAATTTTCAACTCCATTTGTGATTCCATTATTTTATGTGAATTCGGACATTGCAATTTCCCTATTTTCAGAGTTTCTATTTTTGAATTTTTAAAAGTGTTATATCTCATGATCAGTTCCTAGAATTTTTACCAGAGGTAAATATCACTCTGAGGGTATTATGGTAATTTTCTTGGATTCAGATAATGTTTGGATGATTTCCATTCTTTAATTCGATTTGTTGGATTTTTCATACAAAGAACAATTCCAAAAGAAATCCAAATAAAATTCAATAATACCAAGAAACTCAGAAATAAATATTTTCAAATTTAAAATATTTATCTTCACTTTATTAAATTTTTGGGATGTTACAGAAATCCATGAGGCATGTTCCATGGAAATTGATAACGCGCCAAAAGGCAGTAATAACCTTTCAAATAATAGCCTCAGAAGGTCATCTCCAAGGTTTGGATTATACACCTTCGGCGGATGAGGATGGAGGGTTAACACCTTCTATCTACTCGGGTTTTCACACTTGTGCAATTAATAATGAAATAAATGGGCAACAAGCAAAACATGAAGAAAGCAAAGCCTATGAGATTGCCCAAAAAGCCGCTCAGAGTGAGTACAAGTGGCACATGGTGGAAAAGCAGAAGTCTGTTGACGAGGCTCGACGCTCATATTTCCAAAATCAACCAAGTACCTCATGGAGACTCCAAGATTCTAGGAGGTAGCCTTACCAAGGTGCATTCATTATGCCACCACCTCCGTAGGTAGCGGCAAGAGAGTGCAACTCCACTCCGAGTAGCTCGCAGCAGACAACCCCTCTTGAGAAAATTCGCATCTTATCAAATGCAATTCTTAATCATCCAACAGAGGGCAAAGATGCATTAAATGCAACTGTTATACGGTCTATTGCAGCTGATCTGCAAGAAGCCGCAAACAAAGTGCAAGTGAGGTCTGTGTCTACAAGATCTCAGACCAAATCCCGTGTGGAAGGATCCTCATCTAGTCAGCACCGCCCAGGTGTCAATCATCAGTAAAGAAGAGGTCCACACAATGGAGAAGCGTTTTTGAAAGCTGAACCCTAGGTGAATTTTCTAGCCGTGGTCGGTGACAACAATGTTCACTTGACAACATAGATCAATCTCCTAATGTACGATTACGTTCTGGTCTGTATACATGATGTAAAGCTTTTTCCCTTGGCTTAGAAGCTTAACCTGGCCTGAAAAATTCAAGCCAGGGTCATTGGAGAGTTTTGACGGAACCCAGAATCCATCAGAATTCTTACAAGTCTATACTACCACCATCCAGGCCACTGGAGGCAATGAAAAGGTAATGGCAAACTATCTTCCTACTATTTTAAAAGGATCAGCACAAACTTGGCTGTTTAATCAGCCAGATGGCTCCATTTACAGTTGGGAGAATTTGTGGCATGCCATTTTAAATAATTTTAAGAGTTGCTATGCTAAACCTGGTAAAGAAGATGACTTCCACCGTCTTCGCCAAGCTTCTCGCAAAAATTTATAGCAATTTACTAAAAGGTTTGTAGAAGTGCGCAACACTATTCCCAATATCTCTGATAATTCTATTATTCGTGCTTTCAAGTAGGCTATCTGTTACAAAAGGTTCACTGAGGACCTTAATATTCACTCGCCATCTACCATACCAGAGCTTTTCGATATGGCAGACCGGTATTTGGATGCACATGAGGCTATTGAATGGAATCTTATGGTTGAAAAAGGTCAAGCTCCACCGCAACCTGGTCTTTCTATACCAGGAGACTAGAAGATGAAAAAAGCCACTAAACTAGAAAATCATAAAAGGGTGAGTAAGAAAAAGAAGAATAAACAAAATGCTCAGCATGAAGTCGCAGGAATTACCGAACGGTTGACATACTCCAAGGGAAAAGCACCCTGGAAGAGGACGACTATTAATCATGATAACCAATCTAGTTTTTAAAACCTTGGCGCGATCAGTGGTAATGGCTGTTGGTGTTCGCTGCATAGGGTGTTAGGGCACAACCTGCGAAATTGCCATACATGGTTGAAGCGCATGGAAGACTTGTACTCCAGTAAGGGTTCAATGACAACTTTGCTAGAAGATTCAAATAATAAGGATGCAGATGAAGATGAGGAAATGGGCTATTAAAAGCCCGACAATCATGTCAACATAATATACGGCGGCTCATCTGCGTACACCTCTGAAAGGCAATTCAAAACTGCTTGGAGGGAGGTAAACAACAATGAAAACCAAACTAGGAAGCCATAATACCCAAAGTGGTCAGAGGTTGACCTCACCTTCAACCGGCAGGATTGCCATAAAGGTATGTCAGTCCTTAGAAAACTTACATTAGTAGTTTCTCCTACTATTAGCAATTGCAAGGTTGGAAGGGTTTTAATTGATAAGGGATGTTCTTTGGATTTACTTTTTATTCATGCTTTAGATGAAGATGCAAATTCCTCGCTCTAAAATTAGGTCTATCATGAACCCATTTTTTGGGATTATACATGGCCTTTCAATAATTTTAGTGGGACAAATTGTTTTACCTGTCACCTTTGGAAACGCTAATAATTTTAGAATAGAGTTAATCTTATTTGAAATTGTTGATTTTGAGTCAGTATATATTGCCATTCGGACAGACCCTCACTAACCAAATTCATGGTAGCTACTCACCATGCCTACCAGAGTTTGAAAATTCCTGGTCCAAAAGGCGTGATAACTGTGCAAGGTAATCAACTTACTGCACTTAATTGTGACTGCAAATTGCTTGAAATTGTGGACCAATTATCATTAGGTAACACTAATAATGCAGGAAATTCAAGCAAATCTAGCAAGATAGAAAAGCTAAAAGTAGTTTCTCAGCCCAACGAACAAATAAAACAAGTACCCATTAATTCTACCGACCAGTCAAAAACTATTCGGATAGGATCATCAATGGATGCTAAATAAGAAAATGAGCTCGTCACTTTCCTCTGGGCTAACATAGATGTGTTTGCGTAGAAACCATCCGACACGCCTGGGGTCCCAAGGGAAGTGATTGAGTATAGGTTAACCATTTAACCTGACATACGACTAGTGAAGCAAAAGCTGCGGCGATTTGCTCCTAATCTGTAAGAGGCTATCTGACAAGAGTTGGACAAACTCTTAGAAGTTGGCTTTATTTGTGAAGTTGATCATCCTGATTAGCTTGCGAATCCGGTCATGGTCAGGAAAGCAAATGGTAAATAGCACATGTGCGTTGATTTTACTAGCTTAAATAAATCTAGTCCAAAAGATGAATTTCCTTTTCTCGGGATCGACCAATTAGTAGATTCGACAGTGGGCTGTGAATTGATGAGTTTGCTAGATGCGTACTCAGGGTATCATCAAATAAGCATAGCAAGCGAAGATGAAGAGAAGACTTCCTTCATAACCCCGTTCGGTACCTATTGCTACAAGAAGATGCCATTCGGGCTGAAAAATACTGGAGCCACGTATCAGCAACTTATGTAGAAGACTTTTTATAGTCAGTTAGGGTGTAACATTGAAGCTTATGTTGATGATCTAGTTGTAAAAAGTAAAGTTAGTTCTGATCATTTGTCAGACTTGGCTGAAACCTTTAATCATTCGAATAAACATAAAATTAAACTTAATCCAGAAAAGTGTGTTTTTGGTGTTTCTTCTTGAAAATTGCTTGGTTTCTTTGTTTGTTCAAGCGGTATTGAAGTAAACCCTAAAAAAAATAAAGGCCATCGAATCTTTAAGACCACCCTCTGCACTAAAAGATGTTCAAGCTTTAACTGGTCGGATGACAACTCTCAGTCATTTTATTTGAAGATTAGGAGAGTGTGGATTGCCTTTCTTTAAGGTAATTCGAAAACACAACAAATTTCACTGGTCGGACAAACCAGATAAGGCTTTTAATGTTATAAAGACTTATTTGCATAATTCACCCACGCTGGTCTCACCTAACCTTGGAGACCCATTGTTGCTATATTTAGTAGCTTCGAATAGTGTGGTCAGTGCTGTATTAGTCATTGAACGAGATCAAATCCAAAAACCTGTTTACTATGTAAGCAAAGTCTTACATGGGCCTAAGGAGCGATACCCTTAGGTTCAGAAATTGCTCTATGCTCTATTAATGACTACTAGAAAATTGAGACATTATTTCCAATCACATCGGGTTACAATACCATCCTCCTTTGCTTTGGGCAATATTTTGCATAATTAAGAGGCAACTGGTTGAATTGTTAAGTGGGCAGTCGAGCTTGGGTCATTCGATATCCATTTCGTAGCTCAAATAGTTATTAAGTCCCAAATTTTGGCAGATTTCATTGCTGAATGGACAAATAGTGAACTCTCTTTACAAGAGGATAACATTAATACCGACCATTGGAAATTGTAATTTGATGGTTCTCGAGAAATGAAGGGCTTGGGGGCTTGCTTAGTATTAGTTACACCTCAAGGGGATCAGTTAAAGTACATAATCCAAATACACTTCCCTACCACTAATTATGTGGCAGAGTACGAAAGTCTTTTAGCCAGGCTCCAAGCAGCAAAATCCCTTAGAGTCCGTTGGCTACTTGCGGCGGGCGATTCGCAATTAGTTGTAAACCAGGTTAGAATGATATACAGGACGTCCTATGAGGTAATGACTCACTACCTGGATGAAGTGAGGAAATTGGAAAAATACTTTAGTCATTTTAAAGTCCAATATATACCATGAAA
This sequence comes from Guadua angustifolia, assembly GCA_036346375.1. NCBI lineage: Eukaryota > Viridiplantae > Streptophyta > Magnoliopsida > Poales > Poaceae > Guadua > Guadua angustifolia. Next base: position 442,432 of record JAYEVE010000273.1, on the reverse strand, counting down.
AGAAAACATCTTAGTAGACTAGTTATCAAAATTGGGTTCCTCACGATCACCTGTTCCAACGGTGTGTTTCTCGAACATTTGCCTAAGTCTTCTATAGATACATCCATAGAACAGTCCTCGACCAGTGAAGAGGTCAGAGTCCTTCAGCAGAATTTCGATTGGGCTAAACCATTTAAAGCTTATCTAGAAAATGGGACACTGACTAACTATATTCACGAAAAAGATAGACTAGTTTGAAAGGCGCGAATGTACAAAATTCTCAACAATACCCTATATAGAAGGAGCACATATGGTATTCTCATACGATGTATAACCCAGGAGCACACAAGGATTTTATTGGCCAACTGCTTTGCAGGATGCCATGCATCTTGTGAAAACTTGTGAGCAATGTCAATTTCATGCTCGACAAGTACATTTACCTGCTAATCAACTACAAGTAATTCCTTTGTCATGGCCATTTTCGACATGGGGCATTGATATAGTATGTTCTTTACCGAGAGCAACTAATGGATTCAAATTCTTATCTGTTGCAATAGATACATTCAAAAAATGGATAGAAGCAGAGCCTGTAGTGTCCATTATAGCACAGGCTGCTAAATTCTTTGTGCGAAACATAGTCACTAGATTTGGTGTACCTAGTAGACTAATTAATGATAATAGATCACAGTTTGTTAGTGGTCTGTTTCAAGATTATTGTGATGAAATAGGCACAAAATTTGTTTCACTTCAGTTGCTTATCCTTAGAGTAATGGAGCAGTTGAAAGAGCTAATTGCCAAATTATCCAGGGCATAAAGAAAAGAGTGTGTGATCGTCTTACCAAACGCTCGAGGGCTTGGGTAGATGACCTCTACTCTGTGCTCTGGGTCATCCGAACAATGACCAGTAGATCAATAGGAGAGACTCTTTTCTAGTTGATCTACGGGGCAGAAGCCAAGTTGCCAAGTAAAGTTCATTTAGGATTAAAACGAGTATCTCTCTATGAACAAGTTAATCAATAAGAACAATGTGAAGATGATGTTAATCTCTTTGAAGAAAATTGAGGCCGAGAACTAACCAGGTCGGTGGTCTATCTGCAAGGCCTTAGAAAATATTACAATAAAAGGATTCAACCACATACATTAAACCTGGGAGACTTAGTTCTAAGACGTATCCAGAATCAGTCTAACTTGAACAAATTATGTCCCAAATGGGATGGTCCTTTTACTATAGTATCAATCACATGACCAGGTTTTGTTCAGCTTGTTATGGAAGATGGACAAGTTTTATCCAACACTTGGAATATCTAGTATCTTCATAGGTTCTACATGTAAATAAGTTCTTCTTTTCATTTATATATGTTATTTCTTTAGTTGTCATTTTTTCTATATTGAGTTTATTTCTGATAAACCTCTGGGGATTTACGAAAGTCATTTCTTGATCAACCTCTTCAAGCACAACGTATTCAGTTGCTAGTCGAGTTGTGAGATAACATTTAATAGAGACTTTTCTTGTAAGCCAGTTCTTATTGCATTGAAACTCATTAGCATAACCTTATCCCCGATCTGCTGCCAGTTAATACCAGATACTACGTGAAGGAGTTGATTAGCAGTTATAAAACTGTTTGTATTTCAAACATATTGCAATTTAGTATACAAATAGTTGAGGGCTAGTACATGATATACTCAGGAAAATAAATGCAGAAATACACACAAGAAATAATTTGAGAAAAAAGATATTTTTCCATTCATTTTTTCATAAATATCATACATTTTGCCTATATGTAATTTTTACATTACTCATATATGTTTCAACGGCAGAAGCTACCTCTGCACATTTTCTATCAATCTCTTCTTGGGTACTAAGGTTAAGGTCAGGTGCTAGTTTCTCCAGATCGACCACATCCCTATGGAAATGCCTCAACTTAATGAAGAGATTTTCTACCCGGGAAGCAATGGAAGATCGAAGTGCAAGCTTCATGGTCTGCACCATGAGGGAGATTTGCTTCTGGATGATCTTCATATGCTCTTTTATCCCCTCCACTAATTCCTCGATAGACGGATTGGTAAGTTATACCTATTTTTCCTTTAAATCCGTTGCTATCTTTTGAAGCTATCAAAGAATAAAGTTTAGGGTAAAGATCCTACATCTCTGAACTGTGGCTAATCTTTGGTGAAGGTCTTCAGCTGGTCGTTGAGTTTAGCCACTTCATTCTTTAGCTCCGACCTCTGTTCTTCATCCTTTATTCTCTCTTCTTCCAAAACAGAAATATGAGATTTGTTGGCCTTTATGATTTCTTTCAAAAAACCATATTCATTTTTGTTCTTAGATTTATCATTTACAAAAAACGATAATAAATGCAGAAGTCGGTCTATCCTTGATTGTGATGAGTAATTGACTATGCTTCAGTATGAAGTGCTTGAGTTTGAGTTTGATTTGAATTAGATTTTGAAAATAAAGCAATTTGAGTCATGTCTGTAGGAGCGGCACTACCGGCCTCTTATAGGGGGTAGTTATTTATAGAGAGTGTTTTTTCGCAGGGTCTTAGGTTGAGCGGCACCTACCGACCCCAGGAAGGGGTAGTGCAGGCCTTAAAGCGAATTTGTGGATTTGAATTTTAAAAATCGTGTGGAATTTATTGCATATCATTTTGGGTAATGCTATGTGATGTGTTTCCTTGTTTTTTATGGTTGCAAGATGACGTGCTAGGTCATGGTGAGGCGGAGGATGATCGGGACTAGGCGAGGAGCGCTAGAGGTCCAGACGGTCGAGGATCGCCGAAAGAGGATCGGAGATAGAGTCTTGGCAAGCCTAGAAGATAAGAAATGGATGCGATGCCAGCTAGACGCTACTCGAATCAAGGAGGGCCGTAGGACCGCGGTCTAGGTGATAGAGTAGCGGGTCTAGTTAGTTTGCTTTGAGAAGAGTGCAATACCCGTTATGTTATTGGGTTTTGGGTTAGCCCATGTATGAGTGAGTGAGTCAATCCTAGCCCTTGATGGTGATCCTTAGGGCAGAAGGAACTCATCCAAGGGTGGAGGATGACTCAAGAGTAGTATAAATAGAGGGGTAGGGGTAGCCTCCCCACACTTAAAGGTTATGAGATTTTTGTGCTCCTTTGAGCTTTGCCCACTTATTTGTGAGGCTTTGTAAATCTCCCTTCCAGAAATGAAAGCTTCATCCATTCAACTCTGAATTTATTTTGCGCATTTACATTATGTCTTTAAATTCCACAATTTACATTCATCCAATTTACTTTCATGAAAGTTGGATTTGCCTCCCCTCCTTCTAAATGATTTTGGATGTTTTGCTAAGGATGTATGATTGATAGATGAGTCTTCTTTAGACCATATCCCAATCATCTAGGCAAGTCTTGTGTTCTTTCTTGCAAGAAACCGATTTTTTTGTTCTTGAGAGGATCAATCTTAGACGAATGAGTTTTTGGATGTTCTTGTCTTGTGTTTTAGCTTGCTATGACATGTGGGAAGGCATCTAGGATCATTTTGATCATCAAGAACCCACGAGCTAGCTAAGAGCCAAGTTTTTTATTTTCAACCCGTTTTTGTGTACCCTTCCATAAATTTGAAATGGCAAAAACTTTGACATTGATTTTTGCAATCGATGGTTGGAATAGGTTTCTAACATCCATAGAAAGGTGTTCACAAAGTTTCATTAAGTTTGGATCATCCAATCAAAAGATCTTTCAATTTTTCTTTTTGAACTCGGGTTGAAAATGTTGTTCATCGCGCTGATTTCACTGTACCTACAGTAAATCGGCACTACCTCTACAGTAACCCAGTAGTACCGAGTTTGTGGCAGTACCACCCGTAGCTGCTGATTTTGGGATTTTTGTTTTTCTCCATTTTGTCTTTTTGGTGTATGGATGTTGGTTGGATTGATTTGAGCGGGGAAAATTTTAGTTTGGGATCATTCACCCCCCCCTTTGATCGCCATCTCGATCCTTCAATTGGTATCAGAGCCGGTTGTGCTCTTCAATAGATCTTGACAGGTCTCAAGAGCCATGGCAACAGACAAATATTCCACCAAACCTCCCTTCTAGTGTTGATTTTCTATTTTGGAAGTCCCAGATGGAGTCGTACATCACTGTCTAGGGCTTCCTAATATGGCAGATGGTGAAGCTTCTGTATGAGGTTCCTACCGATGAGCACGTCACTGCTGGCAATATGGCAGACGTTGAGGCGAATGCTAAGGCAAGGAACATCCTCATACAGGGCCTTAACCACAATAAGTATGACAGGATTTCTCATCTGCATTCTGCTCACGAGATTTGGGTGGCCCTCGATGCTTACCATGAAGGCACTACCCAAATCAAGACGGTGAGGCAGGATCAGTACAAGCGTGAATACAACAAATTTGAACAACACGCTGGTGAGAATCTTGATGAGTGTTTTGGTCGTTTTACAAAGATTTTGGGCGACCTCCGAGCAGTCGGTTGCACATACCCTAACTCAGATAATGCTCGACATTTCTTGACCACACTCGATCTCTAAGTTTGGGAAATGAAAGTGACCACCATCAAGGACACTACCGACTTGTTGACTCTGACTCTTGATGGGCTCTATTCTCGACTCAAGACTCATGAGATCGATATCGTCGCTCACAAGACGAAATCTCAGTCGATGGCCTTGGTCACTAATCCCAGTGGATCCTCTTCTTATTTCTCTACTAGTTTTTCCCTCTCTGCCATTTGTGAGCTAAGCGATGACCAACTAGAAAATTTTCCAGAAAATAAGCTTGCTCTTTTGGCTTGCAAATTCTCTCATGCATACAAAAGGGTGAGAGAGAGGAAGAGAGGTGGCATGATCACCTGCTTCGAGTGTGGTGGCCCCAACCACATTCGAGCGAACTATCCCAAACTGGAGAAGGGAAAGAACGACTCCTGCGGTTCGGGAAAGAACGACTACATCGACAAGAAGAAGTACCACAACTTCTCAAAGAATAAGAAGCTCTTCCACCGCGTCCTCGCCGCCCTTGACAACATCAGCCTCTCTGACATGGAGACGTGGAGCGACGAAGGCGAGGATGATCCGCAAGAGAAGAAAGGTAGCGACGACTTCTCCAGCATGTGCTTCATGGCCGACGCCAATGGCATCCGCGACTCCGAGCTCTACAGTGACTCAGACGAGGTACCCTCCTACGATCAGCTCAATGAAGCTTTCTGCAAAGTAGAAAAATTTCATGCTAGAGCTAGTGCTAGGATACGGAGCTGAGATTGAGGGAGACTTAGATAAAATCCAAGTCGAACTTAGGAAGAAGTTAGAAGACCAAGCTCTTAGGATTAGAAATGCTCCTTGCGTTTCTTGTGAGGCCATCAAGATTGATACAGCCGTGCTGAGAAAGAAAAATGCATGTGCTGAGAGTTCTTCTCTTTTTGGTTCTTCTTCTTCCTCTCTTCCCTATTCTTCATGTGCCTCCTTCTGGGAGTGTGAGTATCTCATGAGCACTCTCGAGAAGTTTGTAGGAGGCAAGAAGAAGCTCAATCTCATTATAGACCAATCCAAAATTAGTCGATTTAATCAAGGTCTAGGATTTGACTACTTGAAGCACGCTAGGGCGCATCCTCCCACCATTGTGTGTGGCTTCAAGAGTGGTGAGATCGTGATAGCTCCCAGGGTGAGTATCATTATGTTTAGGTCTGCTAGGGTTGTCTATGGGACTTCTAACCAGAAGGATGCTTCTCCCGTTGCTTCTGCCTCCATCAAGATGAAGTACGCATGAACCTTCTGTGAGAAGGATGGTCAAATAGTGGATTTCTGCTTTAGGCATGCCCAAGATCACGAGGCGTGAGCACGTTACTGCTCTTAGGGGTATTCAGGGTCATTCCCAGACTCCGAGTGCTTCTAAGGTACGCACTGCTACTAGACAAGTTAGAGAGTCACCTGTTTTTGGGCAGCGTCCAAGACTCGGTTTTCATGTTGTTTATTCGAGTTTTAGTCCTGGAACTGTTCATGGTCAATTTACCCATCGTCCTCTTGATATTCATCATTTTTTCCATCGAGATAGATATCAGCGGTGTGAGGTGTTTTCTGGTAGGAGATCCAGGCAGCCTCACTGGGATGGTTCGGCCTTTGCACCACAGTGGTCCAACCTAGTTTCAGCTCCTAGATCTTCTACTAAGGTCGTTACTGATTGTGTGAGAGTTGAGCGTCAAAGAGACACTCAAATTCAGTCTTCTTCTTCTATGGCTAGTACTCTAAGGCATCATGTGGTTTAGTATTGAGACCGTAGGTCTTCACTTTATCCCAGTACTAAGTCATCTCTCTCTCTCTTTTGGTTTGATCAGGTTCGTCGGATGGGGAAGGGAGATGTTTGGATTGTTGACTCCGGTTATTCTCGTCATATGACCGGAGATTCTCGTTGGTTTTCTTCACTAGTCCGAACTCCCGGTGATGAGTTGATCACTTTTGGGGATGCGTCGTGAGGTAGAGTCATTGCTAAAGGTACCATCTGGATTAATGAAAATTTTATTCTTAAAGATGTTGCCTCAGTAAGTAAGCTATAGTATAAGTTACTTTTTGTTTCTCAGCTTATCGATGACTCTTTCAAAGTAAGCTTTTAAGAGTAATGCCTGTAGAGTCCTTGATTCATCAGGAGGGTTAGTTTGCGGGATTTCTAGATTGGGAGAGTCTTTTGTACTGATTTTTTGCTTCTTCTAGAGACTCTGTTCAGTGTTTGATTGCTTCTGATTTCCGTGATCTCTCCTTCTAGCATCGGAGACTTGATCACATTAGCTTTGATCATTTGACCCGAGTTAGTAGCCACGATCTCATTCGTGGTTTGCCAAAACTCAAGATGGTCAAAGACTTAGTTTGCTCTCCTTACCGACATGGCAAGATGATTACTACTTCTCATCCTCCAATCACCATAGTGATGACTAATGGATCAGGGCAGCTTTTACATATGAACATTGCTGGTACAGCTAGAGTGCAGTTAGCAGAAGGGAAGTGGTATGTTCTTGTCATTGTTGATGATTTTTTTATGTATTCTTGGGTGTTTTTCTTAGCCTCGAAGGATGAGACATTTTCTCACTTCAGGGGGTTGGTCAGTAGGTTGTCTATTGAGCTCCCAGATGTCTTACGAGCTATACGCAGTGATAATGGCACGGAGTTTAAGAACTCCTACTTTGAGAGTTTGTGTGTGGAGTCTGGTTTAAAGAATCAGTTTTCCTCTCCCTACGCCCCTCAGCAAAATGGCGTAGTGGAAAGGAAGAACAGGACCCTAGTTGAGATGGCCAAGACGATGCTAGACGAGTACATTACTCCTAGGAAGTTTTGGGCTGAGGCTATAGCTACTGCTTGCCATGTTTCTAATCGCGTGTTTTTGAGAGCACATTTGTGTCGCACTTCTTATGAGTTGAGGTATGGACGAAAGCCCAGTGTGTCTCATTTTCGCGTATTTGGTTACAAGTGTTTTATCTTGAAGTCTGGTAACCTAGATAAGTTTGAGTCTCATTCTTCTGATGGTATCTTTCTAAGTTATTCGACTTTCTTCTTGTAGTTATAGGGTCTGGAGTGTTGATGTGAATAGGATCATAGAGACCTATGATGTGACCTTTGATAATGCTAGCCTAGGAGCTAGACCTGATGTTTCTAGCTCTTCTTATCCCTCCAAGATCATCTTTGTAGAGGATAAGGATGATGGAGATGATGGTATTCCACCTGATCCAGTCTCCTCTACACCTGAGGTGCCTTGTGTTTCTATTTCTACACCTTAGGGAGACCAGCTCTTGCCTTCAGACTTTCCTTCAGTTAGTGGCTCTGTTCCTGCCACTTCTATTCAAGAGGTAGAGGCCACTTCTATTGCTGGACCTCCCCGTCATATTGAGAAAGCTCATCCACCTGATCATATCATCAGTGATCTGTTTGAGTGGGTCACATGCTCAAAATCAGGCTTGTTTAGTTTTTGCCTCCACTCAGTCTTTGTTGCCTCATTTGAGCCAAAAGATGTCTTATGCATTATCCAATGAGTCATGGATTAATGGTATATATGAGGAACTTGAGAATTTCGAGAGGAACAAGGTATGGCAGCTTGTTGAACCCCCATCTGGTAATAATGTCATTAGGATCAAGTGGGTGTTCAAAAACAAGTAGAGTGAGCATGGGGTTATCATTAGAAACAAGGCTAGGCTAGTTGTATAGAGCTTTTCTCGGGTTGAGGGTCTTGACTTTGAGGAGATATTTGCCCCTGTAGCTAGACTAGAGATTATTAGGATCCTGCTTGCATTCTCTGCATCCAAGGACTTCAAACTTTATCAAATAAATGTCAAGAGTGCATTCCTCAATGGCTATATAGAGGAAGAGGTTTATGTCAAACAACCTCTAGAATTCGAGAACCCCAAATACCCAAACCATGTCTTCAAACTTTCCAAAGTTTTATATGGACATAAGTAAGCCCCTAGAGCATGGTATGAAAGGTTTAAGTCCTATCTTCTCAGCCATGGTTTCAAAATGGGTATAGTAGACAAAACTGTATTCATCAGACACTAGGATTCTCATTTCCTTCTCGTCCAGATTTATGTGAACGATATCATCTTTGGTGGCTCTTCTCATTCTCTTGTATCTCAGTTTTCTGAGGTAATAAGCACAGAGTTTGAGATGAGCATGATGAGCGACTTGAGCTACTTCTTAGGCTTCCAAATCAAACAGACTCGGGAGGGTACTTTCCTGTACCAAGGGAAGTACACTCGGGACCTCCTAAGGCGGTTTGATATGTCTGAAGGGAAGCCAGTGATGACTCCTATGGCCACCACTGCTGTCCTTGAGCCTGACGATGATGGTGAGCCTGCTGATCAGAAGGAGTTCCGGAGCATGATTGACTCCCTCTTGTATCTCACTGCATCGAGACCGGACATACACTTTGCTGTGTGTATATGCACTCGATTTCAGTCTTCTCCTCGCGTTTCTCACCGACAAGCGGTGAAGCGCATCTTTAGGTACCTTAGAGCTACCATTGATTATGGTATTTGATACTTTTCCTCCTCTTGTTTGTCCGTTAGAGTTTTTTCTGATGCTGACTTTGCTGGTTGTAGGATAGATAGGAAGAGCACTTCTGGCACCTGCTAATTCATTGCACTTCTCTTGTTTCTTGATCTTCTAGGAAGTCATTCGAGTTGCACTATCACCGCTAAGGTCGAGTATGTTGCTACGTACCATTCTCAGAGCTGTGCTCTAGATGAGATTGACCTTGCGGGACTTTGGGTTAGAGATAGAGGGTGTTCCACTTTTCTATGACAACACTTCTACTATCTGTATTGCTAAGAACCCAGTGCAGTACTCCAGGACCAAGCATATTGATGTTAGATATCACTTCCTTAGAGACCATGTGGAGAAGGGGGATATTGTGCTTCAGTTTGTAGAGAGTGACCTTCAGTTAGCAGATATCTTCACCAAGCCTCTGCATAGCTCCAGATTTGTACCTCTGAGGAGTGAGCTTGGTGTCGTGTGCCCTTATGGCTTATTGTGAGGGGGAGCTGATTTGTACCTTTTGTATTATATGTATATATTTTCTTTGAGTTCTTTCTTTCTCTTGTTTTGTTCTGGGTGTTTAAGGGTATTAGTCTCTAGAGTTATGAGTTCACTACACTTAGACTTCTAGCATGCTCTGCATGGACCTCTCATCTTGTGTTTTAGGTTGCTATCATGCGTAATTAGCTGTTCTCTCATCCCTGTAGATTGAGTTCCCTCACAGTCTTATAAGTCTAGCAGGTGTTGGGTCCCCTGGGTAGACAGGGTCTATATGCACTCCTTAGCTTAGGATCTAGAGGCAATTTCCCTATGTCAGTCATTGGGGAAGATGAGAGCGAATCTGAGCCTTAGTGGTCTCTACTATCTTTTCTTACTCTATAGTCACACAGTTTGCAATTTCTTAACTTCCTCTCCTCATTCTATTTTTCTAGTTTTATTTGAGTTCATTTGGATCCTTTTTATGTATAATTCTGCTAATAACTCAACTTAAACCAGATTTGTGCTTAAAATTGATTCACATGTTGATGGGGAGTTCTTAAGAATCTGTTTCATGCATTGCATTTAGACTCTGTTTTTCTCCTTTATGAGCTTTGTCTATTATGCAAATGACTTATTTTTCATGCTATACACCATGCTTCATTATATAAGGAAAATTACTAACTTATATATGTCCAAGTTCATATAACTTGCTAAGCTTGCTAAAATTTGAAAAATAAGCTTTAAAAGAAAAACTTGATGAAACATGTTGCTTTTAATTGCTAAGTTTTTTCTCTAGATGTATTTGCCATGATTTGTGAGATTTTGGAGTTCTCTAGAGTCCCTATAGTAACTTGGGTGAAACTAGCTTGATCCATACCTGAGTTCTTCATTCGCTCATATGTGCTTAAAATGAAAAATAAGAAAAATTGACTCTTTTGTGCAAATTGATCTCAACACTTTACAATCACGAGACTGCTTCCCATTACACTTGGGATGAACTTGAAATGTATCGTGTGTGACCAAGACTATCCTCTTAATAGTTCTTCTTGAGATAGTTGACAATAGCTTGAGTCAATCACACTTGAAAAATGCAAATAATAAAAAAAACATAAGTGGGTAAAGAATGCAAATAATGTCAAACATTTGCACCCTACTGTCTTTTATAGTCTTAAAATCAAAATTTACATCAATTGAAAAATGAGCTCGAAGGACCGTGTATGCACTTCTAGATTTCCCAAAGTGTTGAGTAGGTTGAACTCTAGGTTTTCCATTTGATTCTTTGAGTGGCTTTGCTTCTAGTTTTGAAACTAATGCTATGTGTTGCGCATGTCAAATCTTGCTAAAAATAACATTTTCAAAACTAAGCTTGCTAGCAAGATGTGTCTTTGTACTTGGACATGTCTTAGTTTAGTCTAATTTGCAATTAACTAGCTTGGTGTCATATCTTGTCAATGTGGTTATTTGGATAATTTTCAAAGCTCTTTAGGATGTATTTCATGCATACATATGAAAAAGAAAAAATTCTATCTTGATGCCTATATTGCCAAAAGGGGGAGAAAACATAGAAAAGGCATCATAAAAATGAGAATGCATTTTGGTTCTTTCTTATGTTTTGCTTTAAAAATCATTCTAACCAACTTGGTCATGATTTTACTTCTTTCTAACTGGACCAGGTTTGGCAGTGCATTCAAATTGCTTTCTTCTTCTCCTTCAAACTCAAATTTATACCTTTTTGGGTGTTTGTCAATATACTCATCAAGGGGAGGATTGAAAGACCATGTGGAGGTCTATCCTTGATTGTGATGAGTAATTGACTGTGCTTTAGTATAAAGTGCTTGAGTTTGAGTTTGATTTGAATTGGATTTTGAAAATGAAGCAATTTGAGTCGTGTCTGTAGGAGCGGCACTACAGGCCTCTAGGAGCGGTAGTGCCGGCAAAAGCGGCACTACCGGCCTCTTATAGGCAGTAGTTATTTTACAGATAGTGTTTTTTCGCAGGGTCTTAGGTTGAGCGGCACTACCGGCTCTGGGGGGCAGTAGTGCCGACAAAAGTGGTACTACTAACCCTAGGAAGGGGTAGTGCTGGCCTTAAAGCAAATTTGTGGGATTTGAATTTTAAAAATTGTGTGGAATTGATTGCATATCATTTTGGGCAATGCTATGTGATGTGTTTCTTTGTTTTTCTATGGTTGCAGGATGACGTGCTGGTCATGGTGAGGTGGAGGATGATCGGGACTAGACGAGGTGCGCCGGAGGTCTAGACGATCGAAGATCGCCTGAAGATGATCGTAGACGGAGTCTTGGCAAGCCTAGAAGATAAGGAATGGATGAGATGCTAGCTAGGAGCTGCTCGGATCAAGGAGGCCCGTTGGATCGTGGTCTAGGTGATAGAGTAGCAGGTCTAGTTAGTTTGCTTTGAGAAGTGTGCAAAAGCCGTTATGTTGTTGGGTTTCGAGTTAGTCCATGTATAAGTGAGTGAGTCAATCCTAGCCCTTGATGGTGATCCTTAGGGTAGAAGGAACTCATCCAAAGGTGGAGTATAACTCAAGAGTAGTATAAATAGAGGGGTAGGGGTAACCTCCCCACACTTGAAGGTATTGAGGTTTTTGTGCTTCTTTGAGCTTTGCCCACTTGTTTGTGAGATTTGTAAACCTCCCTTCCAGAAATGAAATCTTCATCCATTCAACTTTGAATTTATTTTGCGTATTTATATTATGTCTTTAAATTTCTCAATTTGCATTTATGCAATTTACTTTCATGCAAGTTGGATTTGCCTCCCCTCCTTCTAAATGCTTTTGGATGTTTTGCTAAGGATGTATGATTCATGGATGAGTTTTCTTTAGACCATATCCCAATCATCTAGGCAAGTCTTGTGCTATTTCTTGCAAGAAACCGATTTTTTTTGTTCTTGAGAGGATCAATCTTGGATGAATGAGTTTTTGGGTGCTCTTGTCTTGTGTTCTAGTTTGCTATGACATGTTGGAAGGCATCTAGAATCATCTTGATCATCAAGAACCCACGAGCTAGCTAAGAGCCAAGTTTTTTTATTTTCAAGCCGTTTTTCTATACCCTTCCGTAAATTTGAAAAAGGTCAGAACTTTGACGTCGATTTTTGCAATCGATGGTTGTAATAGGTTTCTGACATCCATAGGAAGGTGTCCACAATGTTTTATTAAGTTTGGATCATCCAATCAAAAGATCTCTCAATTTTTCTTTTTGAACTCGGGTTGAAAATGTTGTTCATCGCGCTGATTTCGCTGTCCCTACAATAAATCGGCACTACCACTACAAAGAATCCCAGAGTGCGAGTTTGTGGTAGTACCGCCCATAGCTGCTGATTTTGGGATTTTTGCTTTCTCCATTTTGTCGTTTTGGTGTAAGGATGTTGGTTGGATTGGTTTGAGCGGGGAAAATTTTAGTTTGGAATCATTCACCCCCCTCTGATTGCCATCTCGATCCTTCACATGCCCTAATCCTCAAGAGGATCGAAGCAATTGTCTAGGGGATAATAATATAAACAAATATTATATTAATGATATTGATCATTTTTTGAAGATAAATACTCAGATCAGTTTGGTATATGATTTCATACCTGCATTGAAGCCCCAAGTCTATCCCCCATAATATTTGGAGAGTAGAGGTTTCCATGATGGAGGTTTTTCTGTCTTCGGGTAATGAGAGGAACATTGTCCTCCGAATCTTCGCTTTCACTCTAAACAAATTGGAAGTTTGGAAGATGTCGGAATGGGCGATCCCAATCTTTGTTGAGCCATTTTTTGGGATGTACTTGGGAAGAAGTTCTTGTCTGTGTCCCCACAGCAAATAACACCTTCTTGCCTTGAGCATGGTCATGAGTGCGCTTTGAGCGCACGACTTTGGTTGGCACCAAAGCTTGGCTGGTGCTGGTCGGGATAGCACCAGTCTCAACAGCAGCAACTGCTACTGCTGGAACACTCATGGTCTTCATCTTTTTGACCGGAGAAGTTGAGGTGGAAACCTTAGGTTGTTCAGCAGGACTTTTCCGACCATGCATCTACAAATGAAATTCAATTGTCAATCACAAAAGACAATTAGATTAAAAAAATCTCTTTGATACTCACCATAATGCGTTCATTTATGAATTCATCACTTTGCCCGATCAGGCTGGATGGCTGCTTGTCCAGAGTAGCTAGGTCAGACTCATCAGAAGAGATGCGCAACATGGACACAACTCTCGCCCCATCCTCCTCGGGAGTTAGCACTGATTGGAGAAATAATTTTTTTATATATGCAGTTCTTCTATCAAGATCAAAGAGGTTGGATATGGAAAATAAAACTTACCACCAGGCTCGTCCTTGGTAGTATCCTGGTTGCCCTCGAGTCTCTAGGTGAACCAGCACCGCCTCTTCAAGGGACTAATTTTATGAAACAGGAAATCATAAACAATCTTCTATCTTGTCAGACCTCTGTTCACCATTTTCCCTATTATTTTTATGATGTCTTTTTCCTCATCAGTGAGGACCAGTCTTTCTCCTTCTTCACCTCAGCCTTGGTCCAACTCGGGGTTGCTTTCCTGGTAAAACAGAGATAGTTGCCCCCGGGAATTTTCGAATAGAACCATTCCTTTCAATAATCATGCCAAGTATCCTTGGTCAGGAGAGGCGGATATTGGGAGGCTAATTTAGCTTGGAGCTTGAAATAAGCACTCCCGAATAAGTCATGGCTCTTACTATTTTTGGTATGTTGACAGAAATAGAGAAAAAGACGAACTGGAGGGGGAATCCCCAAGAAAGCCTCACAAAGATGTGAAAAAATGCTCAAAATGAGGATGGAATTGGGAGAAAGATGATGTAGCTCAATTTCATAGTGATCGAGCATATCGGCAAGAAACTCACTCTCTAGGAGATGAGAGCCTAACCTCACCAGGCAATGAATAGCACAAGGCGCCCTTCTTGGGGCATCGGCTGTGTCATCTCCACAAGGGTCCCACCGTAGCATTGCACGAGGAGGGATCAAACCTTGGTCTTCTAGTTCCTTAATTTTACCCTTAGTCAAAATGGACTTGTCCATGATCATTGAATTTGGGAGGAGAAAGAAGATGAAGGCTAGAAAACAAGACCGAATGGATTTTGCCCCTCTTATATAAGCATAATGATTAATAGTTTACAACACAAATTCGATTCCCAAGAAAAAGTAAACTTCCCTTTCGATAACTATCAACTGACACAAAGCTCGATTTCCTTAAACTGACGATAAAAACTCCTACAGATACTTGAAACCCTCCTTAGCCCCCTCTTTATCTTACCTTTATTATGGCCAATAATGGAGAGACAAAGGGAGATAAAGGAGAGGCTCAAACAACTAAAAATTTTTTTTGCTCTAGAAGGCCTATCTTCCGCGAAGATGTTCTTCAGATATTTCAATCACCCATTGTCTCCTCTTAGTCAAACCCTTGTCATATTTCATGAAAGCGGAGATGGAGGAAGACATGAGAAGCTCAAAAAGTGTGAAGAAACCAAACGCTATCCTTAAACATCTTTAAGTGTTTCAACTTTTCACCATCTTCACTTAAATCATAACCTTCATTGTCATCGATAAGGAGAAAATAAGAGAGGATGATGAAAAGCTGAAAACATTCAAAAAGAGCTTGAAAGCAAATCTTTTCTTGACTTAGAAGGAGATCTTCATCTCCTTTTATACCACATGCATTTAAAAAACCAGGTGATGGTTTAGTTACCGAGGGAATCGCAAAGGTTTCCTAGATAATAGCATCGAAATCGATCAAGTAATGAGTTCTTAACCCAATGTGGTCACAGAGAAATGAAAAGTCTTGAGTAATAAAATCTTATTTCTCAAGACTTAGGGTTTTGCTGATGAGGATTAAAAGCCTATTTTCTATATGGGCCCTTATTTTCTTATTCATCCATGACTAGACATTAGAAATAGGCCTGCTAAGCTTTGGCCCATAATGCGTCTGGTAAAAGTCCATCCCTATTCCAAATGGTCAAGTCTCCGACTAGTTTAGTCAAAGATGGTCAAATTCAGCTTCACTCTGGTTGTCCTCGACCAGTGACAAGGCCACCCCGACCAGCGAACTGGTCAGGAGCAAATGGTTCTTCCCTCACAGCTCTACATGCAGACAGTTATCTAATAGAAACACATAACTACCTGGAAGTTATTACAAGAAAAGGCGTCCTCTAGCGAGAAGACACCAGTTAGCATCTCCTGGTTACAAGGCACCCTTTCGAAACTCAACTGCCACCCCTTCATCAAGGATAAATAGGAGGACGGTCACACAATCAAGGATCATCTGGCATAGATCATTTTGTAACCTAATATTTCTGTCACAGCCGCTTGGCTAATAAAGAAGCAATCCCATAATCTCTATCGTGTCCATTTCAATATTTAGGGGCCTACACATAATAAAATTTATGTAAGATCATTTAAGGGACCTAAGGTCTTCACATCGATAGGATATCATTTAGAAGTGCTAGATAGTCGTTCCTCATAAATGTGTGATGACAAAGTCTATGCAATTGCATAGAAATATTTCTTTTGGTTTTATTGCAAATGTAATGTACGGAGAGATCATTGGCAACTTGTATCTAGAGCCTCGTTCCATTATACTTGCAATAGAGTAGAGATTCCGGTACAACATAAACTATGCGAGGCTTGGAGGGTGAAGCAGAAGGCCCTTGAAGCTAGATTCGGTACGTATGAATACTAATACCAGAACTTGCCAAGCATACTTCAAGCCATTCAAGCGAGGAATGTTGGGACGGTTGTGGGTATTTTCGAGCAGCAATCATAGCATTTCCTAGGGAAGATGGTCCTGAAGCGAGCCTTTTTTGCATTCGGCGTTTGCATCACACTACTACAGAAAACATCATCACAGACGGTTCGCAAACGTCATCAGAGACGGTTTTGTGAACCGTCAAGAATAATAAGTCTGTGATGAAGGAGATCATTAGAGACGGTTCTCTACCCGCTCGAGAAAATATATATCATGATTTGGTTGTATTAATAAACCGCTCGTGAATTTAATTATCACAGACGGTTATGATTTGAAACCGCTCAGTGATAACTAAATATCATAGACGATTTAAAATTACAACCGCTGCGGATAACTAAATATCACAGACGGTTTTAAATCACAACCGTCGTGATATTAACTTATCACAGACGGTTTCAAATCATAACCGTCTGTGATATGAACTTATCACAGACGGTTTCAAATAAGAACCGTCTGTGATGACCTTTTTTTCCCACACCCCCAGCAGAACCTCCATTAGTTATGGTGTTGTTCGAAATTTTCATCAATATTTCTACAACGATATTTATAAGGCACAACCAGTTATAGATGTTGTAATTGAATATCTGCACTTCCTATATGCATTGAGGCAACAGTTTGTCCGATTAGGATAGACTTAAAATATAAACATTTGTAGCGCTTTTTCTCCCTTCTTATGATAATGTTGATGGAACTCGACTAATAAATCAACCAAGACCCCGCAGCAGGCATGGCGAGGCGACGGCAACCACGGTCTTCTCCATCGAACCCACACACTAGAGTGTGTGATTTGCTTCATGCCATACGAAGTGGTTTATGCAGGTCACCGTAGTGCCACGGCAGAGTAGCCGACGACATGCTCTTATGCAGCACACCGTCGTGCCACAGTGGGAGATCGAACATGGTACTTTGGTAAAAATTGTAGATGTACTTGATAGATTACTTTAGGTCGAGTAATTAAAGATTGAACAAATGTGATTGCAAGTCGGATCTTCCATGCCCGGAAGGACTTGGAACACCTGACTTGAATGGAGAAGAGGAGCGGGAGGAAGCCGATGGATAGTGGTACACGGAAGAAGACAGCCTTGGTTATAGATAAGGTCGCTCTGACGAGCTCCCAGTGATAGGTCGCTCCTTCAACCATTTGTTGAACTGAAGGTTATGCTGTCTCTTGATCCAAGACTCCTGCCGTGCTGGATTCTCTTGCCTTAGCCATTGCTTGTGCTCGACGATATAGGCGGACACTACAGCCATGTGTTGCAAAACCGTGAAATGGGCTCGAGCATACGCAACCGAATCAAAGCGTGATTGCTTTCCTTCCGATGGTCCCGATACCTCGAGCCTCCCTCATGGCGAGATCGAGGCACACCTATTGGTTCGACTCGGGCCATGTAATCGACGCAGAACTCGACGGCCTCTTCGTTGTATAACCTTCGACAATGCTACCCTCCGGACGAGATCGATTCCGACGAAGACTTGAGAATTCCCATGTACCTCTCGAACGGGTACATGCTACGAGGAACACCGCCCCGCATATCTTTATCTCTCACAAGGTGAACAATGAGATGGACCATGATATCGAAAAATGATGGAGGAAAATACATCTCAAGATTACATAGAGTCATCACCACCTCAGCTTTGCAGAGCATCTAGTCTTTCGGGATCGATGACCTTCGAGCGATTGTGTTAAAGAAATAACACAGCCTAGTGATTGTCTCTCGGACCTTGACCGCAAAATACTTCTAATTGCGATAGGAGCATCGTGTCATCAACACATGACAATCATGAGACTTCATGCCTTAATTTCAAATCTTGCAACGAAACAAGTCTCTTCATGTTGGAGGAGTAACCAGACGGAACTTTCACACCATGCAAGCACCGCACGCTTCAGTTCTTTCGCCTTTGACAGAGTATAACAAGCGTGTTCCAAGCACGCACGGCCTTTATCGCCTCTTTCGGTGCTAACTCGTGTCTTATGCCCATATCGACCAAGTCAAGCCGTGCGTTGATACCATCCTTTGTTTTACCCTTAATGTTGAGTAAGAGACCAATCACGCCGTCACGCACATTCTTCTCACGTGCATGACATCGATGCAAATGGCGAACTTCTAGGTGCTCCCAAGAAGGTAGGTCCCGAATATTGATCTCTTCTTCCACATGCTCTTTTCACGGGTACTTGATTTACGTCCCTTTCCATACGCAACATCCAAATCCTTAACAATGTCATGAACATCTCTCCCGCTCAAACGCCTTGAGCTGGACCATTTTCGCCCTTCCGTCGAAAAGTTGCTTCATCTTGCGATATGGGTGATTCCTCCAAGGAACCTACTGTGACGCATGTACACGGTTTTATGAGTGATTCACCATAAACTCTCAGTATCATCTAAGCAAAGGAGTGCGAGCTTTGGTTCCTTTTGTACTCTGGCCCGACAGTTAGCAAGGGCGGGTAATCATTTATGGTGCGTAACAACAAGCAAGGCAAAGTAAAGTTCTCTCGCTTGTACGCATCTCATACGTGTACCCCTAGAACCCACAGTGTTTTTAGATCTTCCACCAATGGAGCTAGGTACACATCAATATCGCTCCTGTGTTGTTTCGGTCCTTGGATAAGCATGCACAACATAATGTACTTCCGCTTCATACACAACCAAGGAGGAAGGTTGTAGATACAGAGATTTACGGCCAAGTGCTATGCCTACGCTTCATGTTACCGAAAGGATTCATTCCATCTGTACTCAATCCAAACCTTATATTTCTCGGATCTGCACCGAATTCTTGAAAGCTCCTGCCGATGTTTCTCCACCGGATGGAATCGCAGGTGCCTTAGCATTCCATCATTCTTACGCCTCAAAGTGCCAACGCAACAGCTTTTGCCTCCTTTGGGTTCGCAAACAAACGCTTCAAACGGGAATTACAGTGAGATACCATGCCACCTTAGCAGAGGACCTTTTTCACCTCAATGCTCTCGCCATCATCATCTGAATGACTTTACGCTTGTACCGGATGCATTGCACACCGGACATATATGCAAGTTTATGTACTCTTTGCGGTCAGATACTGATCGTTTGGACATGCATGTATTCTTTCTACTTCCATTCCCAAGGGACAAAGAACCCGCTGGCTTTGTAGGTGCTTGTCGGCAACTCGCTTCCTCTGGAAGCATGTTCGCCAATAGACGTAATAATTATTGTGAAACTCTTGTCGGACCAACCGTTGCTTGCCTTCAATTTGAGTAGTTGAAGCACGGATGATAACCTTGTGTATTTCAACTTGCACCCTGCGAACAAAGGTTTCTCCGAGTCCTCCATTAAGCCCCGAACTGCCCATATTCCCTGTCATCAAGGTTTCCTTCGCATCGCGTAGCATCTCGATCCAAATTGTCATCGTGCAACCTATCCTCATCGGGCACAATCGATATGATCATCCGACATATCATTGACATCGTCGACAATATTAACACTACTTGTCGCTTCTCGTATATTATGCTCTTCGCCATGACCGGTCCAACATGTATAGCCCTTTTGAAACCCCTTCAATCAAGTGTGCTTCGATCTGCTACCGAAGTTTCAAACATCTTCAGATTTTCGCAATCAATGCACGGACATGACATGAATTGCACCCCTTATTAAACATATCCTCCTCTGCAGCTCTTTTGAAAGTGGAGACGCCATTAAGGTACTCAAGACTCAGACGGTTCTCAACAGACATCCAACCGATCCATCTACGCTACACATGTAACACTTAGTGTTAAATATTAAGTGCACTGTGTAGTGCGTATGCACACATTCTTAAACTAATTATGCAATTACATACCTTAATTACATCACAAAGAAATAATTAACACAATTCAAATTAATCTTCAATATAATAATGAAATTAGAACCCATTACTAACCTTAGATCACCAAAAGACTTGAATTGATCTATAAGCTAGATCTAAACAATCTTTAAATTCTATCCTTAACAAGCTAGCTAGCTACATCATGATCGAATATTATATTATGCAAATAGAACCATTACTAGCTAACCTTATTCATCAAACAACCAACACATGGTTCTACAAGCGAGATCTAAAAAAATCATCAAATTCCTTCCTTATCAAGCTAGATGTTGAATATAATGCAATTAAAACACATTACTAACCAAATATCACAAACAACATATGGATCCAGCTACAATTAAGCTAGATCTAACCAAACAATCTTTAAATTAATTCTCTCTAACCAACCTAGATATTGAATTGATGCATGCAATTAGAGAACTCATTACTAACCTTAGATCACCAAAATCAAATGAATCTAATATCACCCTTCAAATCAATGACTTTATTTAAAAAATCGCCACTTCCACAACCGCCACTTAGGATAGAAACCAAACCCTACAAACAAAGTGGATGGAACGAGGCTCTGCTTTTACTAACTCAGACGGTTTTATCACAGAGCGATTTTATATTACGCCTGCGTGATGCAAGAAATATCACAGACGGTTTCTAAATATAACCGTCTGTAATGACTATCAGATATTACGACGGTTGTGTTATATAACCGTCAGGAAATCACTGACGGTTTTACTTTGAAACCGCTCGTAATGAGTATCAGAGCCATCACGCATTTGTTATATTTTGAAATCGCTCGTGATAGTTCTTACATCATGCATTTAATCGTAATATAAAACCGCTCGTGATATTCGTGACCGACGGTTTGAGTACATAACCGCTCGTGATGTTCCATATTACGTATGGTTTTTCAAAACCGCTCGTGATCGTAAGGCCCGATATAAGCCTCGCCAGTAGTAGTGTTAATTCATTTAGACATTGCTGGCCATTGCTTTGTGTGGATGACACATTCCTGACTGAAAAGTACAAGTGGCAAATCTTGATTGCCATCGGAGTAGATGGCAACAACTAGGTTCTTCCTGTCACGCTGGCTTTTGTGTAGAGTGAGATCATAGATAGTTGGCTTTGGTTTATAAGGAACGTGAAAGTCGGTACCGTCGGCCAGCGACCTCAGGTTTGTATAATAGATGATCGTCATCTAGGGTTGTTGAAGGCAATTGTGTAGTTGTAGCAAGTGCAGGACGAGCCGTACGAATGGACTAATTTGCAAAGTAGGTGGTGCAAGCGGCACATGGGGGCAAACTTTTACAAGAAATTCAAAAGAAAGGCTCAAACAAAGTTGTTCAAAAGGCTGTCTAATCAAAATCAATAGAGGAAGTTCGATGCACTATGAAAAAAGCTGGACAAGCTGACAATGAAGCATACAATAGAGGCTGCGAAGAAGGCCCCTGTAGCGCTTGGTGACTTACCTACAGACCCTCGGCAATTGGTTAGGAGGAATGGTAGGGCCATGAAATGCTTCTCTAAATGGATTAAGAATGATCCTAGGGAGAAGTGAGGTTTGCTTTACGACACCGACAGTGCAAAATACAGTGTGGTGATGATGAACCTGGTAGAGGTGTACAATAGATGATGAGGGGTCTGAGACCCTTTTCTCTCGTTGCTATAATGGAGAGAGTTCTTCATGGGATTACAAAGTACTTCGTAGATCATCATGGCAAGGTGTTTGTTGCCATGAATAATCATGTCATGAAGTACTCAAATATGATCAGTGCATACATGGAAAATAAATCCAAAAAGGGGGAGATGCATAGAGTGTTGAAGATGGGCACAAGAGAGTTGTGTTTCGAGGTATTGTATAGGGACAAAGGCGATCATAGGACGAACCACGGTAGAGTTGCTCAAGAGTGCACCCTTGGGAGGCGAAGTTATTCCTGCACATGCAAGAAGCCCATTATGCTACACAGGCCATGTCCACATGTAATGGCTGCATGTTCCACCATTTGTATGAATCCGGGCATATTCATGGATCCATATTTCATGAAGGCGGCTGTGACTGCAACTTGGAGTAGAGAAATGTACAGTATCGGTGTGGTTATTTCAGTCACTGAGCATTGAAGCTAGGAGCATACGAGGTGGGTTCTAGACATCAACAAGCTTGAGGGAGTTGGACGTCACCAAAACAAGACGTGTCTGGAATGATATTGAAGCTTCAAAATGTGGGCACAAAGTGAAGACATGCTCCATTTGCAAGGAGACAAAGCACATTTTCAAATATTGCCTAACTATGAACCAGAACTGAATTGTTGTATTGTTGTATGCTCTATTTTTAATAACATTTGATGTGTTACGCGCTTGTCGAAATTGTTGACGTGTAACATTTTGTAAATGTGTTATGCTCTATTTGTAATAACATTTTGTAAATGTAACATTTATGTAAGCTCTGTTCTACTGATATGTAAATATAAGTCAACAATAATATTTATGTCTACAATTTTGAAAAATGATGTGTATGTCATATTTATATTTCCAGGTCTATGTTTATGTCCCCAATTGTTGTTCTAACATGTTTTTATTTCCATAGCAGGTATGGCCAGCGACGTTGCACTTGCAGCGTGGGAGTATGAACTAATCGACCCTATAAAAGATGCATCGCACCAAATTTGGTTAGAAAAATGGGCCCCGACGCCCATTGAGCTTTTGTCCCTACGGTTGTGCACCCCTATGAGGGCATGGAGGATCGACGCTCAGTGGATTTTGAGGTTAGTGAAGTCTTTTAAGTATTACCATTGGATTGTATTGTGAATGCATGTCAATGTACTATCATTATTTTCTACGTAGGTTGCGGGCCGCTGGATTGCTGCCACTAGCCCAATGGTGGAGGGCACATGCACAGATGATGATGACAAGCGTGGTGTGTCCCAGAGGTTCCCCTACGTTAGGGCTCTCATCGATGGTTTTGTTTAATCGGTGGCAACCGGAGACGCACACATTTCATCTCCCTTGCTAGAAGATGACGCTGATGCTAGAGGGCGTTAGTTACCCAACGGGTCTCCTATGCACTGGACAGGTGGTTGTGTTCGACGACATCAATTCACATCTCACGCTCCACTACCTGGCAAAACCAAGTAGAAAAGGATCCCTTTGTGCGCTACGGCCTGACTTATAGGGGTGGGCATTGGGTATTTTTAGTTTGATTGGTTCGGTTTTTTATTTTAAAATAATTTGGTTTTTGGAAACTGACAACTGAATTTCTCGAACCAAAATAAAAAACCAAATCGAACTAACCAAAATATTTTGGTTCGGTTTTTCGGTTAACCGAAATCTGAATAAACACTAGGTATATCAGATTTAGTTATTCTCATATCGCAACACAGAGTAGGGATAAGCCCACACAATATTCATAAGTCATTACAATATAAGCATAATAGAACATATGAATATAACAAACATATGCATAAATGTATTAGAACAAGAGAATTGTTTAGTGGCTTTAGGAAGAACATTGTAAAAGTGGTTTTGTACATGGGCTATTCCGTTATTTCGATTTTTGAAAGCAAAAAACTAAACCGAACACCGAAAACTGAATTATATCAAAACAAAACTGAACCAAAAACCAAAAATTGAAAAAACTGAAATAATCGGTTAATTCGGTTTCGGTTTTAAAATGCCCACCCCTACTGTCTATGGTGTCTCTCCTTGATTTGTGAAATTTTTTCCCATTTCCTATGGGAATTAAAATATTTTCTATGACATTTTTGAGAATAAAAAAAGGTCTTTAACTTTGACAAAAGTTTACCCTTTCTGTATTAAATAACATACTACTGCTCCTTGTTAGTAGGACACATATTTGCACAGAATGTAGGTGAATTCGATAGGATTATAAGCTTACCCTAGTTGGTCACAGCAAGGGGATGATGTAGCTCCGCGGTGAGCCAGTGAAACTAGCTATGCTTATGCTATTGTCATTGTTGCTGCTGCTTTTGTGTTATGGAGTTGGCAATGTCTATTGCTCAATTGCCCATGAGAACAACATAGATCTGCACTCACTGCTAGATTTAAGAAGGGCATAATTAGCAATCCAAAAAGAGTCTTGAGAACTTGGAACACAAGCATCCACTTCTGCAGGTAGAACGGTGTCAACTGTAGCTCAACATGACCGTGGCGCGTCACGGCGCTCAACCTCACCGGCCAAAGCTTGTTAGGCCAAACTAGTTCATCTCTTGGAAGCATAACATTCCTTAATATTCTTGACCTCTCCAATAATAACTTCCTTGGCCCTTTACCACTTCTTAGCAATCTCCAACTACCGCCCATTGGAGTTGTAGCACTGCCCCACCGGTACTACCGCCCCTACAGTTGTTGCACCGGCCAGTCTAGTTAACTCTTTTTTTGCTTTTGGCTGATTCGTGTGAGTTCTTGGTTAGAGTGTTTTGAGTTGAGGAAAATTTTATTTTGGAATTATTCACCCCCCTCTGATTGCCATTTCGGTCCTTCAGCCCTCAAAATTATTCGTGATTTTACTCTGTTAATGGGCCTACAATACATAAAGCCCATAATACATTAAACGAAGACCATCCTTATCCGAACGGTTAGGTCTCCGACCAGTTCAGTTAAGATAGCCAAAACTTTGCTTCACACTGGTCGCCACCGACAAGTGAAATAGCCACCTTGACCAGTGAACCGATTGGGGACAAGCAGTTATCCCCACACATGTCTCCGTGCAGACAGTTGTCTGATAGGGTGTACATAACCACTAGGAAGTTATCTCTGGAAAAAGCACCATTTGGCGAGAAAACACCTCTCGGCTACACGACGTCCTTTTAGGGAACAACTGCCGCCTCTTCAATGGGGATAAATAGAGAGTCGATCCACACTGTTATGGGCATCTTGCATTAGTGATCTTGACTCTGACATCCTAAAACTGCGATCAAGTATTAGATCTAGACATGTAGCATCTTGCCAGGGGCGGATCCACCATTGGGGCTGGTTGGGGCGCCAGCCCCACCTCCGATCGATCGAATCCCCCTACCCCAGTATCCCCAAAGCCAAAAAGAAGCAGAGACATGGCGCCATGGTGGCAAATCAGCGGGTTTAGGAACTGGCAACTGGTAGCAAGATATAAGAAGAAAAGTAGAAAACAATACTGCCAGACAAGTAGGCCATCAAAATTAGTTATAGGCTCCCTTACTCTCATGGGCTTTCACCTGGTACAGTATTCGGCATTCTTTATCGTAGCGTATCACTAGGAGTCAGAAAGACAAACAGTGTCGATGTCATCTCACAGGCAACAGACCGACACACGGGTGATCGCGGAAGGCAGACGCATGGGCGGGCGTGACCACGCGGCATGTGATTGATTCGCGAGAACACATCAGGCATCGCCAAGACCGACGGCACCAAGACCCAGAGTCGAGGTGCCAGCGGCACTGTGGCAAGGCAAGCAGGTAGCCGATAGGCAACAGAGGCCCGAGAAGAGTTATCGGCCGCTCAGAGTGCCGGGCGGAACGTGCATCGCCAGAGGAGCGCCGGGCAGAATGCACATCACCAGCTGGAGCGCTAGGCAGAACACGCATTGTCGGGAGCAAGGCGGAACATGCATCACTAGAGGAAAGGAATCGACCTCTCGGAGCATTGTCTAGCTGGCGGTCGAACACGCATCTCTAAAGCCCAGAAAGGAATCGAGGCTGGTAGCTGAACGCGTATCGCTAGAGCCCAGATAGGAACCGAGGCGATCTGCAAGGAGGAGCGACTAAGGACGAGGAGCCTCTCAGCTTCGTATTGATCGCTAGGACGAGGACACCAGAGCCAAACTAATCGCTAGCGCCACTGATTGCTTCGCTCAGTATAAAAAAATTGCCCCAAGCCCCAATGCAATGCCTCATGCCTGAATGCATTTTGCTATGATAATGATGTCTGATTTTTGTATTCTATTGCCCCAAGTCTATATTTTATTGACTGATTGATATTTTTGTCTCTCTGATTATTAATATGTATGAATTTGAAATTTGGTTGGCAATAGATCGGTAGATGTATCATTAGTATGTTTATGTTAAGTTAGAACTTCGACATAGGAGCCCCACCTCTACTTTTATCCTGGATTTGCCACTGCATCTTGCATTAGCATCCTACGATCATTCTGTAATCTATATACTCTGCAAAAGCTGTCTGGCCAATAAAGAAGTAATCCCCATTCTCTCCGTAATGCTCACCAGGAGCCTATAATTATATTTTCATAAGTTTGATTAAGAGACCCTAGGTCTTGAATATCGGCGGTGCTATACTAGCACTCATTTTGTTTTTGCCACTTTGTCCCCTTTCTCGATAAGTAAATGGGTTTGACCATTAAGAAATATAAAATAAAATCAGAAAATACCATAATATCGTGGAAAATTCTAGAAAAATTAAAAAAGACTAGCCAAAAAATATGAACAAGTTTGTTTTTTTTTTGGTTGAAAAATACAATAGAAAAATTTCACAAGAAAATTTACATCAAACAAAACATTTCAATCTTGCTCAACTTTAATGAGGCATTGCTAAAGTTTTCCTGATCTAGATAAAACATTTATAATAATCTTCCTTTTTGCATATTTTCTTAATGGTCAAACACCATTTGACTTGATAGAAAATCGGACGGAGCGGCAAAAAAGAAATATGTCGGCAAATGAATAGATTTTCAGTGGTATATATAAAATTTTCCTTTTCACCAAATCGTATTGTGGGCCGGAGCAAATATTCACCCATCTGCACAATCGTGGGAAGCACGGCATTGCACATTAGAATGCTTGTCCAAATCGTATATGTACAAGTTTACTTGACACGCTACTCTGTCAAAAAAACCAATGAATGAACCTTGGCCACATAATACATTCTGGAAGCACAATCATCACAAAGAACCAAAACACATTCAGAAAAAGGAGAATCTTGAACCGGTAAACCGATCCATGTGCGGATGTTTCTCAGCATTGAAGCCGCCCGAGACAGGTCGCACATCCGTGCAGAAAGATCTCTGTCCGGTTCCGGCTGAAAAGTACAGAAGCGGACAAGCGGTAGAGCACTGGGATTCCTGGCTGGACATGCCGCAACAATCTTGTCCAGCTCAAACAGCGACAGTGGCGGTAAGTTTGAAGGACTCGGGGTCAAGGTCTACGCTGTAAGCAGCGGTCAAGCTAAGATAGGCGAGAGTCAGTGCGCGTGAGGGGCTGTGAAGACGCTGTAAAACCGTTTTTAAACCCCCGGGGGCCTGAGCCAGCTGAGCATCCAGCTCAAAGTTCACAGTTCACACACCACCACCCGGCAAACCAAGCAAAAAAGGCTGCCGTTGTGAACTCTGGCGTGGCAGAGGTGCCTTATTCTCTCTCCTTCTTACCTAAACTTATCTTTTTGGCTTGTTAATTGCTGCCAGGCTTGTGTTATTGAATGCTGGGGTTGATATGTTATGCTCTCCTTGATTCGCAAGAATTTTTTCCATTTCCTACGGAAATAAAATATTTTCTTTGAAATTTCTGAGAATAAAAAACGTCTTTAACTTTGACAAAGTTTACCCTTTCTGCATTAAATAACTTACTAGTGCTGCTTGTTAGTAAGACACATATTTGCACGAAATGCACTGAATTCGATAGGATTATAAGCTTACAATAGCTGGTCACAGTATGGGGACGATGTAGCTCCGCGGTAAGCATAATCTGCTACAATGTTTATGGTCTTATATTTTTACAGGTAGCATGGGTCTTATGTGTGCCAAACAACTGGCAAAACTTGCTATGCTTATGCTATTGCCATTGCTGCTGCTGCTTTTGTGTTATGGAGTTGGCAACGTCTATTGCGCAACCATCCATGAGAACAACATAGATTTGCACTCGCTGCTAGACTTCAAGAAAGGCATCATCAGCGATCCAAAAGGAGTCTTTAGCACTTGGAACACCAGCATCCACTTCTGTAGGTGGAAGGGTGTCAACTGCAGCTCGACAAGACCGTGGCGAGTCACGGCACTCAACCTCACCGGCCAAAGCTTGTTAGGACAAATTAGCTCGTCTCTTGGAAACCTCACATTCCTTAATATACTTGACCTCTCCTATAATAACTTCCATGGCCCTGTACCTCTTCTTAGCAATCTCCAACACTTGGAGATGCTTCGTCTTCGAAGCAGCTCCCTGCAGGGAGTTATTCCTGATGCACTTACAAATTGTTCCAACTTAAAAAAATTAGATCTCTCTGTAAACCAGCTAACTGGTGTGATTCCTCCTAGCATAGGCAATCTTTCCAAGCTAGTAGCTTTTAGTTTTTACATGAATAATCTCACTGGAAACATCCCGCCAGCCATCGGAAACATCAGCACTTTAGAAATTGTTGATCTTTCATATAATCAACTGAGTGGACGAATTCCTGACGAGTTTTGGCATATGCCAAACATGTCGTTTTTGATCCTAGGCGTAAATAATCTATCCGGTGGAATCCCACAAACTCTCTCCAATATGTCCTCGCTTCGAATGTTATCCTTGTCGTTCAATATGCTAGGCAACGCATTGCCATCTAACATTGCCGATGCCCTCCCTAATCTCCAACATATGTACTTGGGGTACAACAAGTTCGATGGTCAAATTCCAGCTTCCCTAGGCAATGCTTCAGTTCTAAAAGAAATAGATCTACCAAATAATAATTTCATCGGCCAAATCCCAAGCTCTTTTGGAAAGCTTTCGTGGTTGACTCGTCTAAACCTCGAGGGAAATAAGTTTGAAGCTAGGGACAGTGATGGCTGGGCATTCTTCCATGCGTTGGCAAATTGTAGTCGCCTAGAGGCGCTTTCATTAGCTGGTAATCAACTACATGGAGCCATACCAAATTCGATTGGTAACCTGTCCACTAGTCTTACAGATCTATTGATGAGTAGAAACAACCTATCTGGAATAGTTCCTCCAAGCATAGGAAAATTCCATAACCTAATCCGACTTGAACTAGATGTCAATAATCTTAATGGCACGATTGAAGAGTGGATCGGGAAACTGATGAAGCTACAACGTTTAATTCTCCAAGCGAACAACTTCATCGGGACGATTCCACCCTCAATTGGCAATCTTAAA
This sequence comes from Guadua angustifolia, assembly GCA_036346375.1. Lineage (NCBI taxonomy): Eukaryota > Viridiplantae > Streptophyta > Magnoliopsida > Poales > Poaceae > Guadua > Guadua angustifolia. The sequence continues at coordinate 413,309 of JAYEVE010000273.1, read as the reverse complement.
CGGCTGGAATGGGTCCTTCTAGCAAAAAATAATTTCTCAGGTCTCATACCACCTAACTTGGGAAACCTTCAACAAATGTCGATGTTGATCCTTAGCTATAACAATCTCGAAGGGAGCATACCTCTTGTGTTTGGCAACCTTGGACAACTCACTTCACTGGATCTATCATCGAACAAATTTAGTGGTGAAATTCCTGAAACCCTGGGCCACTGTGAACAGTTAGTGAACATTAAAATGGACCAAAATGTTCTTACAGGGAACATTCCGGACACCTTCAGAAATCTATGGACATTGAGCCTGCTCAATCTTTCCCATAACGATTTGTCTGGGCCCTTGCCAGATTCTCTAAATGATCTAAAGCTTCTCACAAAACTAGACCTATCTTACAATAATTTCCAAGGTGAAATACCAAGAAGTGGTATATTCGATAATGCTACAGTTGTTTCACTCGACGGAAATTCGGGACTATGCGGAGGAACTATGGATTTGCATATGCCTTCATGCCATGCTGTTTCTCGAAGAATAGGAAGAGTAAACTATTTGGTCAAAATACTGATACCAATATTTGGCTTCATGTCATTCATAATGTTGATTTACAGTATAACCCTAGGGAAGAAGACGTCAAGAACAACATACTTATCGTTGCTTTCTTTTGGTAAGAAATTCCCTAGAGTTTCATACATGGATCTAGCTCGAGCTACAGGGTATTTCTCAGAGTCAAACCTAATTGGGAGAGGAAGCTACGGTTCAGTATACAGAGGGAAGATAACCCAAGCTAAAGTAGAAGTGGCTATTAAGGTTTTTGACCTTGAGATGCGATGTGCGGACAAAAGCTTTGTATCAGAATGTGAGGTTTTGAGAGGCATTCGACATCGGAATCTTCTTCCTATCCTAACTGCATGTTCAACGATAGACAATAGTGGTAATAGTTTGAAAGCTCTAATTTACGAATTGATGCCTAACGGGAATCTGGACACATGGTTGCATAAAAATTTTGCTGGTTTTCCTTCAAAATGGTTGAGCTTTGCTCAAAGAATAAGCATAGCTGTTGACATAGCCGATGTGTTGGCCTATTTACACCATGATTGTGAAAGGCCAATTGTCCATTGTGATTTGAAGCCAACTAATATCCTTCTTGACGATGACATGAATGCCTATTTGGGAGACTTCGGCATTGCAAGCCTCGTTCTCGATTCTAGATTCGCATCAGTTGGACATTCAAGTTCAACTAACTCAATCGGATTGAAGGGGACTATAGGGTATATAGCTCCAGGTATAGTTATTGGTTATTGCTTGCTACTTCTTGAATTGTGGAAGGCAATCTAATCTTTACATTTACTTACATTATACTGATTAGTGCTATTTTATCGCTTTTTCAGAGTATGCTCAATGTGGACACGCATCAACCTGCGGGGATGTTTATAGTTTCGGAACAGTACTTCTAGAGCTTCTGATATGCAAAAGACCGACGCACTCCATGTTTGAGAATGAACTCAACATTGTCAACTTTGTGGAGAGGAACTTTCCAGATCAGATATTACGAATAATTGACACCCATCTCCATGAAGAATGGAAGGACTTTAATCAAGTGACGGAGGAAACAGAAAATGAATTCTATAGATGCTTGTTGTCTGTCGTGCAAGTGGCTCTTTCTTGTACGCGTCAAATCCCAAGGGAACGATTGAACATGAGAGAAGTAGCCACTAAGTTGCATGCAATCAGAACGTCCTATATATGTTGGAGCGAAAAAGCGAGAGCAAATCAGGCTTCGTTCAGTCAATTTTGTCATGGAGCCTCAGTAAATTGTTGAGTTTGTCTTTGAATGAGCCACGGGTAGCATGGCGAATGTGAGAAAGTATCCTTCTATATTATTCCCTCCGGTCACAAATAGTTATCGTTTTGGATATCGACACAGTCTCCAAAACTAAACTTTAACCATTAATTTCTATTATAATATATTTAAAAAATCAATAAAATTATAATATTGTGAAAGTACATTTCGAGACAAATCTACACATATAATTTACATGCATCTAATTTAAATATTTTAAAAGATATCAATAGCTAAAGTTTTAAAAGTTTGACTGCACACATCCCAAATCAACTACTATTTTGCGATAGGAGGGAGTACTTTGGCCCAGTTCATTTCAGCTTCTATATTATGGATTCTGGATTATGGTAGAAGATGCTTTTGATTGTGTGAAAATCAGATCGGGTCGGCTGCGATTACTAGATTTCGGACCGAGCCAACGAGAATCAGTAAGAATCTAGTTTCGGCCGGATTCTAAATCTATACAGGGGACAACTTCCAGAATCCTCCCGTTTGACAAACAAACTGAAACATACAGGGCATATGGTGGTGAGTGGTGCCTACTACTAACCTAGTAAGATTTGGGTTCCCAAAATATGGACATTGGCTTTGATAATTTGCCAGATCGGTAGTGTGGCTACAATACTACCTGTTTTTTCAGACAGCATGTTGTGGCGATTAAACACACACATAATCCACGTCAGGTTACACGGAACATCGTCGCTGCTAATCTACAATTCTACATTAGCTCACTAGCTATCACAAACCAAACCTAACTAAAGTTAGCTCGATCCCTAATCCAAATTGCAAACTGCAGTTACTAATCACTCATATATCCTCGCAAAGAAAAAGAATATGAGATTTAGGAAAGCCTCGCATACCTTAGCGCTTAATTTGGTGCCGTGCGCCGCCGCGCCCGCACACGCGGAGTGGCCGGGAGCTATCCGCAACCGCGACCGGAATCGCAACTGCTCGCTGAAAGTGGAACCGTCGAACCGAACAGGAGAACCACGTAGCGGGTTGTCACTATGTTGGGCCCTGTCGCTCCTGGGGCGATACCGTACATGTTAGTCATGTGGCCCGTTCATTTGTTATTTTACTTCGGCCGTACTACTACGCCTGGGCTATTTTTATTTGAGCCGTTCTGTCTTTGTTCATGAAGAGTATTGAAGTCTTGATCTCGATTTGGCCACTGGCAAACCATTGAGCTAATGACCCCGGCCGGGAACCAGAGAGTTCGCCGGAGTAGCCAGAGACGGATTCAGCGTATGGATAAGGATGTATAGATCTACATTCAAAATTTTTAATAGAAGACTTAGGGCCTATTTGGTAGAGCTCCAGATCCCAGCTTCACCTGAGATCTGAAACTTGTAGGCTAAAATAAAGTGAATTAAGTTTATATTTTTGATCTAAAATATAAACAAGATGATCCATCTAAACACTCTTTGTTAAAATACACCCATAGATGGAATTATATCCCATCTAATATGTTCCTTCCATGTATATGTGATATGATTAGATAGGAAATAGTGCTTACCATGTAATCCTGATTTCCTACAGTTGTACTCTACGACAATATGTATATAAATATCATAGCAGAGCTCCTCTGTTGATTTGAGGGCTTCCAATTCCTTTTCCCATACTTCTGATATTTCTTTCATGGTATCAGAGCCTTTGTGATCCAAACCACCGTTGCAATGTCCAGTGAACTATCCTCCAATGCAATGACTGGAAGCCTTTCCTCCACCTCTGGAATTCTGCCAACTCCTTCCATTGCCCATCTGATCAACATCAAGCTGACCCGTGAGAATTACCTGCTATGGAGAGCACAATTTATGCCGTATCTTAGGAGTCAGCAGCTTTTGGGATATGTTGATGGCACAAAGAAGTGCCCACCAATGCTTGTCAACCAGCAGACAGAGAACGGCGCCACTCAGGTTCCAAATCCTGAGTATCAGACATGGCTTCTCCAAGATCAGATGATCCTTAGCGCCATCCTCTCATCTTTATCTGAGGGGGTGCTTGGGCAAGTCCTTTTTCTGGGCACTTCATATGAAGTGTGGACTGCCCTGGAGAGGATGTTTTCCTCTCAATCAAGAGCACGCGTGATGCAGATCCGAGTGCAGTTGGCGAACATGAAGAAGAATGATCTCTCAGCAGCTGACTACTTCAACAAGGTGAAAAATCTTGCTGACACCATGGCCTCCATTGGTCATCCCTTGAGCGACGAGGAAGTGATTTCATATCTTCTGGCTGGATTGGACTCCGACTACGATTCACTGGTAACATCTATAACCACTCGAGTTGATCCTATCTCTTTGACTGATCTGTTTGCGCATCTTCTTTCCCATGAGATGCACATAGACAGTCGAAACTCTGGAGTACAAGTTGGAGATCATCAACACTCGGCACATTTTGCTGCTAATAATGGTAATAACCCGAACACTGGAGGTGATCGTGGTGGCAAATATCCTTATCGAGGTAACAACAACAACAGAGGCCGTGGTCGTGGCCGCTATAATCAGCAGCAGAGAGGAGGCCAAAACTTCAATAGCAGCAATCCAAGAGGGTCAAATCGTCCAGTTTGTCAAGTCTGCGGCAAGGTCGGACATGTAGCACTGAAGTGTTATCACCGCTTTGATCACTCGTACCAGGCTGAAGAAGGACGTGCTGCTTCCATTGCAACGACTCAAGTCTACAACATTGATCCTGCCTGGTATGCTGACACAGGTGCCACAGATCATCTCACTAATGATCTGGAGAAGATGTCTGTCAAGGAACGGTATCAAGGCAAAGATCAAATTCAGGTAGCAAACGGGTCAGGTATGCGTATTTTTCATATTGGCCATTCTCAACTTCATACTCCTTCCCGCACATTGCAGTTAAAGAACATCTTACATGTTCCTCAAGTAAACAAAAATCTGCTCTCTGTCCAGAAGTTTGCTCAAGACAATAATGCATTTTTTGAATTTCATCCCAATCTTTTTCTTGTGAAGGATCGGGATACGAAGGAAGTTCTTCTTAGAGGTCAATGTGCAGGCGGTCTTTACTCCATTCAGTCATCTTCTACCAATAAGCAAGTGTTTCATGGCGCTCGCATTTCCCAGGAGCAATGGCATTGTCGTCTTGGTCATGCTTCTTCCCAGATTGTCCAGCAAGTTCTTCAAAATAATGAACTTTCATGTGTTTTAGATTCAAATAAATCTGTATGTGACGCATGCCAACAAGGCAAAAGTCACCAATTACCCTACTCCATGTCGAATAATGTTTGTTCTGCTCCTCTTGAGCTAGTTTTTTCGGATGTATGGGGTCCTGCTCGTACATCAGTTGGAGGTTATAAATATTATGTTAGCTTCATTGATTCCTATAGCCGATTCACTTGGCTCTACTTCTTAAAAAGCAAGGCTGATGTTTTCGGTGTCTTCCTTCAGTTTCAAACACATGTTGAGCGCCTATTGAATCGCAAAATCCTTTGTGTACAGTCTGACTGGGGAGGCGAGTATCAAAAACTCCATGCCTTTTTTCAGAAAATTGGCATTGCGCATAGAGTCTCCTGCCCACATACGCACCAACAAAATGGCTCTGCCGAGAGGAAACACAGACACATTGTCGAAACTGGGTTATCTTTGTTAGCGCATGCCTCTGTTCCTCTTCACTTCTGGAATGAAGCATTTTCCACAGCATGTTTTCTGATCAATCGTCTCCCTAGTCGAGTCATTGGTTATCATACTCCTCTTGAGCGTCTAACCGGTGTCAAACCAGATTACAACTTTCTCCGCATCTTTGGCTGTGCATGCTGGCCACATCTTCGTCCTTATAACTCTCATAAACTTGATTTTCGCTCTAAGCAGTGTGTCTTCCTTGGCTATAGCTCCTTACACAAAGGATATAAATGCCTCCATGTATCTACCGGCCGAGTATATGTGTCTAGGGATGTTGTATTTGATGAAAGCGTCTTCCCGTTTTCTTCAACTTTGTCAAAATCATCGTCACATAACACCCTTGATGTCTCGACACTTCTGCTTCCTGTCATTTCTTCTTCTCACCTTGGCCAATATGAAAATGCTGCTTGTGCACCTGTTTTGTCTACTAATGATTCTGCAGACTTGTCTCAACATGGGGAGGTACAAGATCACATTGGTGATGGGAACTCAAATGCATCGGCATTGCCTGATTCTACCTCCATTGATGATGGTGATGAGCCTACGTCTGAGCCTGAGCCTGCTGTTCCACAAAATACACATCGAATGAGAACAAGATTGAAAGATAACATACGTCAACCTAAGCAACGCACTGATGGCACAATTTGTTATGCATCTCACCGTCTCCATGCATCTGATTGTGCAGAGCCAACAACTCATCTAGAAGCCATCAATCATCCGGAGTGGAGGCAGGCTATGGATGAGGAATACAGTGCTCTTATGAGAAACAAAACCTGGAGGCTTGTCCCTCCGCGTTCTGGTGTCAATGTCATTGATTGTAAATGGATTTACAAAATCAAGAAGAAGGCTGATGGTACAGTGGAGAGGTACAAGGCACGGCTAGTAGCAAAAGGGTTCAAGCAAAGGTATGGTTATGATTATGAGGACACATTTAGTCCTGTTGTTAAACCAACCACTATACGTCTCATTCTGTCAATAGCACTGTCAAAAGGTTGGGATCTGAAACAATTAGATGTTCAGAATGCATTCTTGCATGGATATTTGGAGGAAGAAGTGTTTATGAAACAGCCACCTGGATATGAAAATCAGCATCAGCCATCATACTTATGTAAGTTGGAAAAGGCAATCTATGGGCTTAAACAAGCTCCACGTGCCTGGTACTCAAGACTGAATCAGAAACTTCAGGAGTTGGGGTTTACAGCATCAAAATCAGATAATTCCCTTTTCATTTACAAGGATAAGGGGATTGTGATGTATGTTTTGGTATATGTTGATGACATCATTATTGCTAGCTCTTCTACTCAATCTACTGCAGCAATGATGATGCAACTTCAGGAAGAATTTGCTGTAAAGGATCTTGGAGAACTGCACTATTTTCTTGGCATTGAAGTTAGGAAAAATTATGAAGGATTGATTCTGTCACAGCATAAATACACTAGTGATCTGTTGAAGCGTGCCAATATGTTGAATTGCAAACATGTGAATACACCAATGATAGCTACTGAAAAGTTATCAAGGTTCAGTGGTGTACAGTTGAGTCCACAAGACACATCAAGATACCGAAGCATTGTTGGAGGTTTACAGTATCTCACTATTACAAGACCTGACATCTCATTTTCAGTAAACAAAGTTTGTCAGTTCTTGCAATCCCCAACTGATATACACTGGAATGCAGTCAAAAGAGTATTACGTTATCTCAAAGGGACATGTTCAATTGGACTGCAAATACACAAATCAGATTCAACTCTCATCAGTGCCTTCTCCGACTCTGACTGGGCTGGATGTGTTGATGATCGAAGATCAACAGGAGGATATGCTATATTCTTTGGCTCTAATCTGATTGCATGGAGTGCACGCAAACAAGCTACGGTATCTCGATCCAGTACAGAGTCTGAATACAAAACACTGGCCAACGCTACGGCGGAGATAGTATGGATACAATCTCTATTGAAAGAACTTGGAGTATTTCAGGATAATCCACCTTGCCTCTGGTGCGACAATTTGGGAGCAACATATTTGTCTGCCAATCCGGTTTTTCATGCCAGAACAAAACACATCGAGGTAGATTTTCATCTTGTACGTGAAAGAGTGGCGCAGAAACTGCTACAAATCAAGTTTATATCATCTCAAGATCAGGTGGCAGACATCTTTACAAAGCCGCTGACAGCTAGACCATTTATGATGATTCGAGACAATCTCAATCTTGTTTCACGAAGCTGAGATTGAGAGAGGCTGTTAAAATACATCCATAGATGGAATTATATCCCATCTAATATGTTCCTTCCATGTATATGTGATATGATTAGATAGGAAATAGTGCTTACCATGTAATCCTGATTTCCTACAGTTGTACTCTACGACAATATGTATATAAATATCATAGCAGAGCTCCTCTGTTGATTTGAGGGCTTCCAATTCCTTTTCCCATACTTCTGATATTTCTTTCACTCTTAATGTACTCACAGCTCCAGCTTCACGGATCTGTGGAGCTAGAAATACCCAGCTCCACCAGATCCACAGATCTGGTGGAGCTGGAGCCCTACCAAACAGGCCTTTAGTATATAATAAGTATATTAGGTGTATATATTAGTAAGTTAAAAAATACGTATTTCAACCTGTCCCACTTACTCCCTCTCCTAATCTTCACTACACGGCTCAATCGCTCAAGATCTAGTTTTCCTTCATTCCTTAAGCCTAACACCCAACTCCGTCTCCATTCCGCACGCCCCATGCTCTCTCGCTCTCTTTGTGGCAACGATGCAGCCGGCAGACGGCAGCCCAACAATGACAGACAAGGGCAATGGGGCAGGTGCAAGATAGCGGATGAGCGCCGAAAAGCCACCAGAACTAGTGAACGAGTGGAAGCTGCAGGGCAGGCGACGGCACAAGGAGTGGCACGTGGCATGATAGCTTTGGCTCCTGTGGCAGTAGTGAGCACTGACTCAAGAATGGAGGTTATGACACTAGTGACGACCGACAGATCAAGGTGGGGTGTCCGGTGGGGTAGGGAGCAGCACGTAATGTACTGCAGGGCAGCCTTGTAGGCGCAGCATGCATGAGCCAAAGATGGAAGGTGTGATGCTAGAGGCAACCGATTGGTCAAGGCGGTGACACCCGGTCGGGCAGGAAGCGATGCTAAAATAACAGACAGCATTGGAGTATTTGGCATCAACAAACCACTCATGTGAATTTCATTCTTGATTCCCAAATATGTAATCCCCAATTCGCAAATCTATCAACGTTATGTTGACCTATAATGGTGAATCGTGATTTTTGAAATGTAGTATGTAGAGCATTCAAAAATTAAGATGAAGCATGTAGATTTTAAATCCCTAATTCAAAAATCTTTAAATTATTTTGAGGTGTTGTCTCTAGTAAAAATAATTTGTACTTTGATTTTTTATGTTTTAAAAAATGGTGTCATCTGCAAGATGGCAAGCCCATTTTCTGTGCAATTCTGGAATTAATCCCTTAATTAAACCATGTTACTTAACCCTCTCAATTAGAATGGCTAAAGCATCAATAGCAATATTAAAAAGCAAAGGTGACAGATAATCATCTTGCGTTAGTCCTTTGTGAGTTCTAAAATAAGACCATGTTATTGTTCTACTTTCACCCCCACTGTACCACCAGTAACAACTTTTAATATCCAATCACATCATTGTTTTGGAAAATTTTTTAAAATTATTACCTAATAATGAAAAGGCGATTTCATTTTATCATATGCTTTTTCAAAGTCTACTTTGAAAAGGATTCTAGAAATCTTATTATTATTAATAGAATTAAGTGTTTCATGTAGCATTAAAGCATCCTTCAAAATATATCTATTCTTTATGAAAGCAGTCTAAGCAAGGGAAATAACATTCTCAGCTACTTAGGCTAGTTTATCCATCAACACCTTGATAATTATTTTGAAACTAACATTCAGAAGACAAATAGGTCGAAATTTTTTGATCTGTCTTGTATCTTTACTCTTAGGAACGAAAATAATGAAACCATAGTTAAGCCTAGAAATGTCCAAAGAACTCCTGTCAAAATCATCTAAAATTTTTTTCAAGTTATACTTAATCAAATCCTAAAATTTCTGATAGAATTTAGTAGGGAAACATTAGGCCAGAGAGTTTGGTGGAGGGTCTAGGAAGGCTGGCGGGGGGAAGGAATGCTGACTGGCTCAACAAGAGGCAAACAACGGACGGGTGGAACTAGAGGTGCTTTTAAATTGTGCGAAAGCAGGGTGCATTTTGGTGATTTGAGTGATTCAGTGGATGGGTTATATTTTTTTAGGGAGCTTTTTTACAATACACAAGAATGAATATGAGCCGTCCATTTCTTTAGATCCAAAGGTTGAGATTAGATTAGATTTGACTATACTACCATGTGTAGTATGGGTAGTATAACCCGTGGAGGGGTATAATGGTAAATAATTTTCTGAGCCAACACCTAATCTTGTGTCTCGTGGAGGGGTATAATGGTAATTGAGCAAAATGGTATTCAGCACCACCCCGACCCCAAGCCAAAAGACCAGAATGCCCTCGACAAATCAACGGTCAGATTTAATTTCTACTACCGCTATATATTACCATGGTAGTGCACAGTAAAAATTCTCTTTTTAGGGGCTGACTGAACAAACGAAACCTATATGCAATGGGCGCGTCCAAGGGCGAATTCAGCGAGGAAGTTTCATTCGGTGTCGTAACACTCTCACCTTCCGAATGCTGGCCACCTATTCCTGAACTAGATGGAGGAAGAGACTAGAAGATGAAGATAGGCCCTTCCTCAGCAATCAGTACACAACTACCAGTCTACAAGACCTAACTAGCAACTAATTTTCACATCTGTCCAATTCCACCAAGCATCAGATGAAACTGAGTAGATAGAGGATAGACTAATTGAGGTTAGGGATGGTAATTACGCCTGATTACCCATATGCCTGTGGGTAAATACCTTAATGAAGGTAGGTATCGGACTCTTTCTTTACTTATGGGTATAAAAATAAAAGTAATTCTTTACACATCGGGTAAACAGGTATAGGTATGAATGAGTTCCACCCATCCCTGTATCACTTGATTGGGAACATATCTGGTGCAAATAAAGTTTGCGTGTCCCTAATTAACAAAAGTTTCAAAATTTCGAAAAAAATCATGGATGTATCTCAGCTTACCCCATCTACATATAAAATTTCATGATCAACTTTGTTTTTTTTTTGTAACTTCTAGCACAGGACGAATTTGATCATGAAATTTTATATGTAGATAGAGTAAGCTGAGATGTACATCCATGATTTTTTTAGAATTTTTTGAAACTTTTGTTAGTTGAGTTACACTAAAGTTGCATCAAAACTTTATTTGCGTCAGATATGTTCCCCACTTGATTACCCATGAAGATATCTAATAGATGGTACATCTCTCGATCGGTCGACCCGGTTCGGCCCTTATCCCCTCACTCCCAGCCACAAGTCCCTAGTCCTTTCCCTTATGCCCCAATCTCCCTAGGACCTCAAGTCCCCCAGTCCTCTAGTCCTCTCTCGATCTAAACTAGGGTTGGACGGATCACCTCCTACCGCTAGTCGCCCTACCCCCATACCACCTCCCTTCAGCCTCCTTGCCACCTCCCACTGACTGCCCTGTCCCCTGCCAACTGTTGGTTGCCCTTGCCGACTCCCACCGGCCGCACTGTTGACTGCCTCTGGCCTTCCTGCCGCCTGCCACCGGCCACCATGCCCCCTGCCGCCTCCCACCAGCCGCCCTACTAGGTTAGTAGCATGGCGTAAAGTGTTGGAATCAGGTCCCTTACATTTGGTAGTTCAAGCAAAATAGGTGAGCAACATGATCATGTGCTCATGAAATCAGGTCCCTAACATCTGGTTAACAGTCTTCACAGCCTGCCTCACCGTGTGTAGGGGATACAGCCACGAGATTGACGTCCACGACTAGGATAGGCCAGATCCCGCACGATTCTTTCCCCTTCATTTCAGTTCTTATTGTGAGGTTTTGTTGGTACAAGCGCTAGTTTCTTTGGGTTTTTTTTGGCCCTCTTCTGATTTTTGCTGAATTGGTGTAGTTCCAAAGAACAGCATAGACGATGAGTGCACCGGCCTAGTCCTCTGTGAACCCAAGATCCTCTTCACCACATCTCGCCTCTTCTGGTGATGTAGATGATCAGGCAAAAACCTTGCCATCACTCAAGGTACTCTCTTATGTGTGTTGTCAAGAGTTTGATCTGTGCGATTTTTTTTCCTTTTTTCCTGAGGTGTTTTAGGATGTATGAATGGTGGTACATTAGGTGACAATTCAGTTGATTTAATCACCGGGCAACTGAAATAGTGGCAAGAATTGATATATTTTTTCCAAAAAAAAGAGATGGAATTATACTGACCCATCATACTGATAGCTACCAAATTTGTTTAAATTCTAAAGCTGGAGGTAAGTTCTAATTAAAGTTCCAATTAGTATGCACTTGGCTTGTAGATTAAGGCTAGGGTGATGAACTCTAGCCTCTAGTGATGGTCAGCTGGCCACCAGTCTGTAGTTTTCCGAATGAAATAAACTGGTATTGAGATCTTGAGATGGTTATACTTTTACTGAATGTTAGTGTTGTGTGCTGTTTGTGTGGCAGGTAAACAGGTATGCCCGTAGGCGACAGGTATGAGCAAGGTTCTTCGTCCACAACCCTTCGCGAGTATACCCACAGGCAAGATTTCAGCTGGCGAGCATGGGTGTAGGGGAGTACTACCCGTGCCAGCCTGGCCCGATTGCCATCCCTAGTTGACGTTAGGAGTGCATTTGAAGCAGGAACTAGCTGAGCCCAAGAAACCCTAGCACCCTAGCGGCCGACAGCAGCTACGCATGGAAGCTAGGGCAACAAAAGGAGGCGTGGCCCAGTGGACGGAAGGAGGCCGCGTTTGAAAGATTGAGTTTGGGTTGGCGACGTGATGAGCTAGAGCTATTGAGGAGGATGGGAGGAGGTGGCCAGGAGGGGAGGGAACGGGATCAGCTGGGCACCAACTTTGCGGAGCCACCGAACATGAGGAGGCAAGGAGGGGACTGAGCGGTGGACTGGTCGAGGGGATCGACCGCTTGAGTCTTGGTATTTGATGTTTTTTTAATTGTCTTGATTAATTTTTACTATTTGCTCTTGTAGATGACTTGAAGTTGCATTGCATAGACAATTAAGCAATCTACACTATCTAGTTGTATTCTATGTGGAGATGAATTTTACAATTTATTCATAGATTTGCAATAATGAAGAAACACACTTTGCATTACAATTTCATAAGCAATTCAAGTACTCCCCCTAACTAATGAGAAAGCTACTCAACCAAAGAGGTTTTGACTAGAATTTAATATTAATGAAATTATTGCATATCCAACACATTGCATAACAATAAAATATTATACCAATGAAATTAGAATTAGGTTAGACATGCATATTTATCAAGTGAAATTAAAATTACACGCCCTTTGAGCCTGCTTTCTGTTTTTACTCTAGCTCCGCCACAGGGTACATTGACAGGTCGCATCAAGGGGTGCGTTAGCCGTTAGGCTTTGTGTCGTGATATTCGAACGGTTTTAACATCGGCACGGCAAATGTACCACGTGGAGCACTTTAGACCTGTTCTTAGTTGGGCAAAATTAACTATTTGCCATTTTTACGGGTGGGTGGCAACAGATTTGCCACGCCAAGAACTCATATCATCAGAATACGTCGTGACTCATATCATCAGAAGATTAATTGGCACCACGTAATAGTGGCAAATAGTTAAATGCCCCTCTTAGTTGTGCAACTCTCTTTGTCGAGAACACAAATTCCAGTGTGAATGAATAACGATAGAACCAAAATCCAATTGAATGGAAGGTACCCATTTCGAATGAAACCTGATGCTATTCCACATACGAAACAAAGCTGGAAACGTGACATTTTTAGTCAGTTCCGTGCAGCACTTACGTAGATGAGAGTGTACACTACTACACAAAAGCTCATTATAGGCGGTTTTATGAACTGTCTGTAAATCTGTGTCAGTGATAAGAAGGGCACGTTACAAACGATTTTTGAACCGTCAGTGAAAATTAACATCATAGACGGTTCTAAGCTAGAACCGTATGTGATGAGAACAGTCTATGATATGCTTACAACTCCATATCACAGCAACTTGAGCAACCTTCATATGGGAAAGAGCTTAGGTTAGCTACGGTACACTTCTACAAAACATACTGCTCAGACTAAATTTAATCTTGCAGCGAAGAGGCAGTATACATATGATAGTCTACAGACATTTAGCACTTTGGCTTAACACAGGCACAGCAAGAGATGTTAATGACATAATACAGTACAACTTTGTTATCTTAATATGCTATTAACAGCAAAACAGGATCAACCCAAGAAAGCTCTTCCCTGTTGGAAACGAGCAGAACTTCAATAAGGACAAATAGTACAGCATGCTAAATACAATTTTCTTGACCCATCATTGGTTGAGCATATTTCTAGCAAAAATAAATACACCGTTTGGCCAAATGTTGTAATTTGTAAAAGCAGCAGAAATTCAACACTAACCTTATAATTTGTAAAAGCAGCAGAGATTCAACACTAACCTTTTGTCAACATCAGCACCAGCTATCTTGAGTAATTAATCCATATCTTTTGATATAAGATTTTGAACACGTTCTGAGTGAAGTACCACTTCATTCAAATGCTTTATGCTCTCTTTTGAAAGAGCCCACATCAGATCACAAACTTTGACTATGGTATTGGCAACCTCAAATGCTAAAATTGATATTTTGTTGCCCTTTGCTGTAGTGCCTGATCCAATACCAGTACTAACATTCGAACTTGTCATGCTACTACCAAGTTTGTCTAACACTTCCACTACTTTCCCAAGCTCGGCGGTACTAGCCCTACCCAAAATTGAGCTTACTTCCAAAACCTGTCTCAATGCAAAGTAAGGAGTACTAAAAACATGAGCAGGGTACTTAAAAGTCTGCTCAATTATGTAATTTGTTAATCAACCTCCTAAATAATAAAATGTTGCTGAAATTACTTTAAAAAGAGTTTCACTTCAATGGACTTCCTCAGCATCCCAATTGGTTGGATTCAGAAGTAAGTTACTGATGATGTTCAACGCATGTACGTGACTACAGAGTTTCCAAAGAATTGAGGCAATCACAACTGGCGTATTCTCATTTAAGTGATAGCAATATCTACCTGAATATTTTGTTTTTATTAGTCCTGTGCATAAGAATAGTCTTCTCATAGCGATTGATTACAGCCCTGAAGAAAAGCAAGAAAACTGCAGTATAAGAAACCATTTAGTAGCATTTTGATTTTTCAGAAATTTGATTGAAATGGAACAGTTTGAATACCGATGACAACAAATAAATACTTACCCATGCTCTCGTAATCTGAATATCTGAGGCTTGGGATTTCCCTCTTGAAGAAGAGGTGTCACAGAGCCAACTTCCACAAAGCCAAATCCCTTACCTAACAGACCTTCAACTGCCTCAGCGTTTTTATCAAAACCAGCGGCAAGACCAATTGGATTTGTGAACTTCCTACCCCAAACCTCTAGCCCAAGAACTAGTGGATCAGGTCTCTTTTCTCTTGGAACAAGTCCATGAGCAGCAGCAGAAACAGCCAAACACTGTGCAAACTCTGCATCTAGTAGTGCAAACAATGGATTCACGAGTTGTGTTGACTTGAATAACCAGCCACTGCAGGGTCAGAAAGGGCATAGCTATTAGTGAAAAGGCTCTCAGTCAATAGTTATGCCAAAAAAATATGGGAATAAGCAGGAGCCTAGTAAATTCGTGGAATCACAAATAGTGAAATTTCCAAGCACATAAGGGGGTGCTTCCATGCTATTTCAAACAATTAGAACTAACATTGGAGAAATTAGGTTCACGAAGTCATATCATGTACTAAAACTTGGCTTCATGGACGGTACTCACATAAGCACCTCCGGCAATGGCCAACCCTATCATGGCCCCAGTCAAAAGCCTTCGCTACCAAATTGATAAGAGACAACAAGAACTAATTAATGAAGTAAAAGACAGTAAAAGGCACAGGCAATCATTCTATTATAGATTCAGTCCTCAATCTCTCACAAGAACATGGAACGAATCAACAACATCGCGTCAGCGCAGCAGCACTAGCAGCAAGCACAATATGTAGTAAGCAGCAAATATGCACGAAGCTCAGCAAGAGTAGCGCACGAGAGGTGTATGCCCAAATGCTGAGGAGAGGGTGGTGGCGGGGGCGAGAGCGTTACCTTTCCCGGGGGAACCTTCTTCGGCACGGATGCACCTTCCTTCGCCGCACCGACGTGGAGGCCATGCTAGCCTGCCACGCGGTAGAGGCGACTCGCCACAGAGAGCCGCGGAGGGAGCGCCGCCATGCACTCGCCGTGGCTCAAGACGATATGGGGAGGGCGGGAGACAAGGAGCGAAAAAGTTGGGAGGCGATGGAGTGTGCAAGGAGGGGCGGCGACGGTGGTGGCGAGATGGGGATCGAGTCGGTCGGGGGTCGGAGGCGCTCGGCCAGGGGACAAAGGCTTCCCGGGCGGCGGGGAGGCGCTCAGCCGAGGGCGGAGGAGCTCGGCCGGAGAGGCGGAGGCTTCAGAGGGGGAGGCGCTCGGCCGGGGGCAGAGGAGATCGGCTGAGGGGCGGAGGAGCTCAGCTGGGGACGTGGGGAGCTGGGGAGGCGCTCGGGTGGGGGAGCCGGGGAAACACGCTCGGGCTGGCTGGGGGCGAAGTTGCGAAGACAGAGGGTTCACAAAACCGAATTTAAAAAACCGGCTCGAATTGCGGGTACGGTTTTCGTAAAACCGTTCGAAAAATCGTTCGAAAACCGCCAAAACCGAAGAGTTTAAAAATCAAAAATTTGAAATTTTTGAAAAAATCGAAAACCACGGTTTTTCACGAAAAATCGCTTTTTTGACGTGAAACCCAATCTTGACATTTGAATGTTCTTCAAAACGGTTTTGAGCGGTTTTATGCTAAAATCGCGGTTTTTCACGAAAAACCGCCACATAAATTTTTTCAAATTTTTAAAAATTTAATTTTCTTTTTAATTAGAACGGTTTATCGAAATATGTTTTGAGTTTCGAACCGAGCTAGAAGGTTTGCTGCTTTTCGACGAAATTGTGAACCATGAGAGGGATAGGTGGGAAGTACAAACACCGAAGATTCAAATTTAGTTTTGAATAAAATTTCACCTCTAGCCACAATCCAAATTTGAGCGAAATTTTATTATTTTAGATTAAATCCGTTCAAGATTCAAATGCGCTTTTTTATTGCCGAAATTTCAAATTAAATTCAACTGGTCAAAAAATAGTTCAAACAATGTCGAAAAATTTTGAAATGTTTTTCGATGGTTCCCGAAATTTTATTATTTTGATCGAAATTCAACTGATCAAAAAAAAGTTCAAACGATGTCGAAAAATTTTGAAATGTTTTTCGATGGTTCCCGAAATTTTATTATTTCGATCGAAATTCTCGAAATTTCATCGAAATTCAACTGATCAAAAAATAGTTCAAACGATGTCGAAAATTTTTAGGTAATTATCAGGTCTGTGGAATTTTTAAAAATTCAAACATTACTACTGTCCTGATAAAACGTTGACCGGTAAGTTTGAACCGAATGAAAAATGGTACAAACTACGTTAGAAAATTTTGAAATTTTTTCTACATGATTTTGATGCATCACTAATGTTTCCATAAAATTTTAGGATGGTGATCAAGCTTCAAATTTTTTTATAAATTTGGACAATACTACTGCCCTGATAAAAGTCTTACCGGCAAATTTGAACAAAATGAAAAATGGTTCAAACCATGTTGGAAAATTTTGAAAATTTTTTTGCATGGTCCTGATGTATCACTAATATTTTTATAAAAGTTTCATATGATTATCATAGTTCAATAAGTTCCAAAAATTCTGACAGTTCTACATCCTGATAAAAGCCTAATGATCAATACATTGATTTGCTTTAGCGATAAAAAAAGGTTTAAAATTTGTGAAAATCTTATAGAAGGGTGATAAGGAAGTTTTTAAGATCTCATAAAAATTTTGAATCATGATCACACTCCAATGAATTTATAAAATTCTTACAAGGCACAATAACATTTATGTTCTTTCTCTTTTGGTTTTTGCAATATAGTATAACAAATGAAGTCAATGGTTTTATAGATTTGATTGACCAAACAAAAAAAGTTAAATTTTTTTGAAAATTTTATAAAATAGTACTGAGGCAATTATTAATCTGTCAAAAAATTTTAGATCATGATCACAATCGATAAAATTTAGAAAAATCTAACAAGGTTACCGTCCCAATTATGTTCATTCTGTTTTTGATTTTTTAAAGATAACAAATGAAGTTAAATTATTTTAAAAATTTTCTGTATGATCCTAAACTACTGAATATGCTACCATAAAATTTTCAGATTATTATCAAGTTTGTACAATTTTATAAAAATCTGACAGTATTTCTACCTAAATTTTAAAATATCTCAAAAATTTAGTTTTTCAACAAATTTTCATGGAAGATGACTTTCTTAAGGGTTATTGGACTAATTCTAGTCAAATCCGGCCCTAAAACATCAAAATTCGGTTTCAAATCCTGAAATTTCGCCTGGTTTTCCTGATATTTCGATATTATCAGAGTAATTTCAAATTTTTCAAAATTTTAAATTCGCCAATAGTTTAGATTTCACCCTATCCCGAAATCCGAAATTTCGCTGAAATTCATAGAAATTTTATACCCTGCAAACACCAACCCTAACACACACACACATATATATATACGACACCTATATACACATATACATATATACATATATACATACATATACATATATACATACACATACACACACACACACATATATATATATATATATACATACATACATATAAGACATCAAACAGTTTTATATTCCAACTGTTCAGAATGTGTAATGCACATTATATATGATTTTAGCCAAAAATCGATTGTGCATCACAGAGGTTTTTAGTTAAAACCATCTCGTGATATAGACATATCACAAACGGTTTTTTGGTTATAATCGCCTAAGATATAGGTATATCACCGATCGTTCTTATAAAACAGTCTATAATTATATTTAACACAGTAGTTTTTAAAAACCATCAATATTGAGCGGCCTAATATGAGTCCTTTTATAGTAGTAGTATCTAGTGAAAAGCCATTCAACAGTTAAAAAACTGTGAAACTGTGTCTTCGAAGTTCTGAAAATTTTTGGAAAAAAACATACACGGAGAAGGAAACTCAACATCATTTACAAGTATATAAAAAAGGCAAATTCTACATGAACAGTGACAAATCAATATTTTTTGAAAACTCTTTCGGAATTTTAGGGTCAAACTCATCATTATTTTTTGGAATTTTTGAAAACTTTGAAGACATGTGCTAATAGTTGTGCTATCCAGTTTGATTTAATTAACTAATGAATGTTCATGGAATAGAAGCTCACGTTGAAAAATTTACGCATGCTAATAAGTCGTTCAAAAAAAAGGAAAAATGATCGTTATAAAATGTTTACCTAAAAATGAACTGATCCGCCTCCATTATTAATCATCACCTAGTGAACTAGCTGTTTAATTACATTTGACATATATTTTCGATAAAGGAAGCTTTTATTAATCTTAGTAAATTACATCAAGATGATACAATTATACTAAAAGACTCCGCCTTTACATATGCCTAGGTGTACATGTACCAAACACACACACAAGAAAAGACAAAGGAACCATCATGCAAACTACATCACGCAATATTGTTTTCAAGGCTATCCACCATCATAGCAACACTTGGACCGCAATAAAAGCTCTCCAATGACAACGCCTCCAAGAAGGACTCGATACGCACACGCACCGCCATTGCCATGATCCAACCAGTGAAGGCTAGACCAAAGGTTTTCACCTCGGAGAGCAAATCCTCAGACTACAAAACAATGCCTTCAACAAGGCCATTGCCAGGCACAACCAACTAAGGTCAGACCTAGGGATTTCTCCCTGAAGTCGAAATACCAGAGATCCTAGTATTGCAACCACCCTCATTCCAAGCTAGTGCCACCATACCACTTAATTTTAGCCAATAGCAACGGCCACCTTCTCAAGGCCAGACACAATTTTTAGATGTTCGACTCTACGATGACAGATTCGCGAGCTAGCCAATAGGCACACGATCATCAAGTCCATAGAGTGCATCTAAAAAAATGAGTTGTGTCGCCTAAGAAAAATGAATCCGCGAATCGATGCTAAGATGACATAGGTCAAAAGAAATGTATGAACAACGCTAGTAAGAGATGAAGACGCTGGTTTAAGAGTAGTCACCTAGATCGCCCATCATCCACAAGTTGTCGGGCCACCACCAAAGACCAAGTGTTGGCAACAAGTGAGGATCCAACCTAAACCACTTGTAGGTGACGCCGACGTCGTCAGAGACCACCCATGAAAGTGCGCCTCAAGACGCCTCCTTGTCCAGGAGCTTGGTGAAGAAGCGCCGGGTCTTGACATATATTACCCGCACGAAATTTGTTTGTAGTACATGAAGCATTGAAAAAAAAGAAGAAATGGTACTCTCAGGTACGACGTGGTAATTAACAGTGGTTGGTTACTATAACTTTCTTAATCTTTACTAATATAGAAATATATGTTAGTGACGCCGTTCTCCCTCTCTTTCTCTTTAAGAAGAGCAACGTACCGATATGTGGGTCACCAGATAAAAAGAAAATCAACCCATCTTTTTTTTCATCCACATCTGCTCCCCCTAGTTAGGCCATTACCCACTTCTTCCTTCCTGTAGCAACTGAAGGGTTAATTTTTTTTTATAAATACATGGTACGATTTGGTTGTTTAGTTAAAAAAATATATTTTCATTGCAACGCAACAAGTCACTATGATAAACAAAACAATGTAGTTTACAAACGGAAGAATGCAACACATAACTTTCATCTACTTTTTTATTTTAAGATAAATTTGGAGATACTATAATCATTTGCATATGTATTCTAGAAAATATCATACAATAATTGATGAGGATTAAAAGTATGTCATTTATTTGAGCCCTTAGTTGGTCGTGACTATACTTTATTAATAGGTCTACAATGCATAAAGTCCATAATGTATAAAACGAAGCCCGCCTTTATCTGAACTTGTGCCATGCAATTTCAAATAATTTTAAAAGTTGCTATGCCAAACCTAGTAAAGAGGATGATTTACATCGTCTTTGCCAAATTTTGTTCAAAATTTACATCAATTCATCAAAAGGTTTGTAGAAGTTCACAATACTATTCCAAATATATCTTACAATTCTGTAATCCATGCATTTAAACAGCTGTTTGTTATAAGTGATTTACAGAAGACCTTAACATTCATCCACTCTCTACTATATCAGAGTTGTTCGATATAGCAGATCGTTATATATATATGTGTATGAGGCCATTGAATGGAACCGTATGGTTGACAAGGTCCACGCTTTGCCACAACCTAGCCTGCCACACTCAGAAGACAAAAGTATAAAATGACATCTAAATCCGAATATTGTAAGGGAAATAAATAAAAAGAACAAAAAAACACTCAATGAGAACTCGTAGGTGTCTTAGAAAAACCTGCATACTCTAAGGGAAAGGCACCTTGGAAGAAAACTGCTGGTTGGCAGGACAACCAGACTATTTCTAAAAAACTTGGTATGACTAGTGGCATTGGTGGTTGGTGCCTATTATACAAAGCATCAAGGCATGACCTGCGAAATTGTTATACCTGGTAAAGACGCATGGAAAACTTTTATTCTGGTAAAATTCCTATGTCGACCCTACCAAAAGGACAAAATAATAAAGAAGCAGATGGTGACGAAGATATGGGTTATCAGAAAGCTAATAATCATGTCAACGTAATATTTGGAGTATCATCTACATATGCTTCAAAGAGGCAATTCAAGATTGCTTAGAGGGAGGTCAACAACATTGACAGTTGAATAGGAAAGCCTGAATATTCCAAGTGGTCGGGCGTTGCCATCACCTTCAATAAACAAACTGTCCAAAAGGTATGTTGATTTCTCGAAAACTTCCATTAGTGGTTTCTCCTACAATTAGCAATTGCAAAGTTGGAAAAGTTTTAGTTGATGGAGGTAGTTCTCTAGATTTGCTTTTTATTCATACCTTGGATGAAATACAATTTCCCCATTCTAAGATTAGACCTATTACAAACCATTTTTTTTGGATTGTGCCTGGTCCATCGGTAACTTCAATGGGACAGATAGTATTGCCTGTCACCTGTGGAGACACTGATAATTTGATAGTGGAATTAATATCATTTGAAGTGATTGATTTTGAATCAGCATACAGTGCCATTTTAAGTATTCCTTCACTAACAAAATTTATGGCAGTTACTCATCACGTCTACTAAAGCATAAAGATACCTGGTAGTGTACAAGGTAACCAAGTTGTTGCACTTAATTGTAACCGCAAGTTACTTGAGATTGTCAACCAATTACCATTAAGCAATACTAATGATGTAGGAAAGTGTCGACGATTCGGGAACCGGTCCCCCGCCGAGCTTACTTGTTGAATGAGGGATCAACCTAAGGCCCCTTTTTCGCAAGGGGTATAGCGTCCGAGGTCCTACCGAGCTACGAAACGGGGTGGTCAAGACAATCACAAAGCACAAGGGGGTCATTTTTTATCTGGTTCGGGCCTCTCGCAGGGGAGATAACAACCCTACGTCCAGCGATTGCACTGATGTGTGAAGGAGGTTACAAGTACCGTGTACAAGTGAGGATGAAAGTCCAGCTGAGAGCGAACTGAGAGACGGGAACCCTCAATCCTTCGTGTGAGAGGGTATTTATAGGGGGTTACAAGTGACAAAGCATTTATTACAGAGGGCGCTCTACTGTTCTGGACGTGCGTAGAGCTATTGCCGCGCCACCCGCCGGGCACCGCTCGACGTGGGTACAGCGAGCATGTATTGCGGGCGCGCAGACCACGGGCGACTGCGTAGACCACGGGCGGCTGCGTAGTTAATGTGGGATCCTCCTCGTAGACCGCGCCCGGCTTTTGGGTGGCCTTCGAGGTATCATCGACGGACCGGGTCGCTAGGTCGTGAGCTCCCGAGCAAGCATGCTCGGGGAAAGGGTTCCTGACGAAGGTCGATGCCCGGGGACCCCACGCAGGGACGACACCCGGGCACGGGCATGGTCGACGCTGGCCGGGCTTCGATGGTCATTTATGGGCAATAACCAATCCGGCACCAGCCCCGAGGCTAAAGGGGAAATTCGCTTGCCAAGGCGCCGCCTTTAAGCCTCCGGACTTTGGAGAGGGATTGGAGCCTCGCGGCGAAGGCCTACCATCAGATCCGAGCAACGCTTGCTCGGGGACGAGGATCTTTGGCGCGAAGGGCTACCACAGCATTCGAGCAACGCTTGCCCGGGGACGAGGATCTTTGCGGCGAAGGGCTACCGCAACATCCGAGCAACGCTTGCTCGGGGACGAGGATTTTTGCGGCGAAGCGCTACCGCAGCATCCGAGCAACGCTTGCTCGGGGACCGGTGCGATTGCCCAAGGATCAACCCGGGCAACACCTTGAAAACGGAGGGGGAAACCGCGACGGTTCCTTCTCAACGAAGCTTTTGCGGGTACGACTCTAACAGCTTTTTGGAGGTCTGCGCCACCGCAGGGCAGTCTCGGGGACCAAGCCGCCACGCGTCGGCCATCGGCACATGGGACGGTTTTCCCGCCTGCTCGACTTCTCCACCTATAAATATCGAGCGGGAACAGTTTCTGGAATCTTTTTCCCCCCACGACTTGTGATTGGTCTTGAGAAAGCGTTTCATTCTTCAACTTCCTTCCGATGCTCCGACGCTCTCCCCCCCAACTCCTTCCATGGCGAAGTTTGGCGCAAGCAAGGCCACTACGGAGAGGCTTCGGGTACTTTAGAACTTTGGGTACCTCGGCCGCAGACTTGGCGGCTCTCAAGGCGAAGGGCCTGGCGCACGATGATGACGAGATCATCACGCGGCGAAGCCGTTCATCACTAACGGCCTCCGGATGCCCGAGAGCGAATTCCTGGAGGCCATACTCATACACTGTGAGTGCGAAATCACCCATTTGAATCCTAACTCCATCCTTGTCTTCACGATCTTCGCCCATCTTTGCGAGGGTTTCGTGGGCGTCCTCCCTACGCCAAGCCTTTTCTTTCATTTCTACTCCATGTTCCGTACCGGGGGCACTACCCCCATCGGCTCCCAGATTTCACAAGGGCACCCGCCCGCATTTGAGTACCCGCTTTTCCCTTAAGGACTCTCAGAGTTGGATGGGCCGAAAACTGGTTCTACCTGTGGAAAGTGGAGGGGAGCTCTCTGCGCTACACCGAGACGGCGGCGCGCCACGTCGAGATCCCACGCCCGCCCGTCGCGCCTGAGGAGGAGCAGACGCTAATGCTGTTCGGCGAGCTCACGCAGATGGGCTCACCGGCCGACATCGCCTCGTGACTTCTTCTAATGGTGTCCCTCCGAGAAGGAGGAGCACCCTTCTACAAGGTCACCGAATGGGACGACATGACCCGGGAGGGCACCTCTTGTAAGTTCCACGACCTTGAAGATTCTTTGCTTTGCTTCCGCCATTCTCGGGGTCTGTACGACTTCGCTTGTTAGTCCTAAATGACCCGAACTTCGATCGACAGAGAAGAGGGTGGCCGAGCTGCTCGCACCCCAAAGGTAAGGAGCTTGAGCGCATAAGCGGTGTCCCGAGCAATGTGCTCGAGCGGGCGGCGGTAGTCGCTTTACGCTCATGCTCGGGGAAGAGCATCCCGAGCACTTCTGATGCCTCCTTCGGGTATTGTTGCAGGAGAGGACCGCCCTGAACCTGGCGGTGGCCGAGCTTGTGCCCCCGGCGGATGGCAAGGGAGTGCTTATCCCAGCCTCCCTGGCCAAGGGCTCAAGGAGCAAGAGGAGCGCCCCGCCACAGGCCAAGCGAGAGGCACTGGAGAGAGAGCTTGCCAAATTGAGGGCCGATGTCGAGCAAGCCAAGAAAGACTGGGCCCTCGCGATCGCCAACCTGGACGCGCGACACCCCGCGGTCGAGCACGGAAGCTCGGGGGGGGGGGGACAGGGCCGAAGGTAAGCCCCGAATGTCTGCGCCTGCCTTCTCCTTTCCTCGTCCTTTTGCTTTGCGTGCTCGAGCTAACCCCACTCTTCTGACGTGGGCGAAAATAGCTCGTAGGGCCCTCCCGGACTGTCACAGGATAGCTCACGAGCTTGTTGATTATGCCTTAGCGGGGGTGCTCGCCGATGCTGCCGACATTGTAATGGCCGAGGGCGTGAGTGCGGTGGAGAAGTTTGTCGCTGACGATGAGGGAGCGCTTCCCCAGGGAGGGCTTCCTGCCCCCTCCAGCGCAGAGAGCACGGAAGGAGGAGAGAAGGTTGACCCATGCCTCGGCGAAGGGTCGCCAGAAGGCTTACGCCCGGCGCATTACCCCGGATGAAGGCGCTGGCCCTGCCAACCGCGATGCCCGGATGAGACGGCACCCGCCCCGAGCGAATCACATGCTCGGGTGGATGCTCTGGCCCCGAGCGAACAACATGCTCGGGCAGATAGCGAGAAGACTCTGAGCGAGAGCGCCGCTCAGGAGTGGAGCTTGGTGCCCCGGGGCGAACCTCATGCCCAGGGGGATGATTCTTCATCCTCGACCAACCCGCCCTTTTGGAAGGGCCCAGAGGAAATGCGGAGCCCCCTGCCGAAGCTGGCAGATATTCCGAGGAGGGAGGTCACCGAACGCTTTCGAGATAACCTCCGCTGCCTTGATCAGTGAGGACGCTTTCTTACCTTCGCCATGTTTTGTTTCTATGGCCTTCGAATGGTACCAAGTCTTCCTGATCAGAGGTCTTCGAAAAGGCTTTGGAGGACTTTGGCGCGGCGATGGACGTCCCCGAGGCCACGGCCCAGCTGCTAACCGATCATGAGGCGCGCCTAGACGAAGCTTGAGCGCATAAAGGGCCGACTTCAAGATGAGAGATGTCGCTTGGGTTAGGTGCCGCCAAAGTGAGAAGGACGCCTCCAGTGCTAAGGAGAGGAGCCTTGGGCTTGAGCAAGAGCTTGAACAAGAGAGGTCAAGGCCCCGCCAGTTAAGGAAGGCGCACACGACAAAGAAAGTCCTTGCGCTCGAGCGGGAGCTTGAGCGGGAAAAGCAGTGGTCCCTTGAAGCCGGGGAGAAGGCTCTTAAACTTGAGCAAGAGCTCGAGGCGAGGAAGCAACACTCCGGCGTCCTTGAGTCGAAGGTGGCGGAGCTGGGACGGGCAGCGCGAGCGGCTGCCGACCTTGCAGAACAAAGCAATGAAGAGGTTGAGCAGCTCCACGAGGAAGCCCGCGAAGGTCGCAAAGCCCACCGGAAGGTGATTGATCAAGATGCCAAGATCGATGACTTGAGGCGGAAGTTATCCGCAACCCTCAAGGGCGCGAAGCCTGGTGCATAGGGGAGTTCTTCTTTTTTCTTTTTCTTTGATGAATTTTGGACGACTTTTGATGCCACCGGCGGAGTATGTAACTCTCTTTTGCTTAAGGGTTGCGTCTGATGTAATGCTTCTTTCGCTCTTGCTTGGCTTTTTCCTATAAACAAAAACCACGAGGCAAACAGCGGAAAGCAGGTCGATCGTAGGTTAGGAAGAAACGTGGGCGACACAAGCCCGAAATGCGCGAAGAGCGACCTTATAAAGGTAACGCGCCCTTAAGAAGCAGTGTTACGCTTGTGAGATAGGACGAGGCACTCGGCCGCGACTTTTTTTTTTTGAAACGATGCTGGCGTGGCAGGTCGTTCCCCCCAAGCCCCCGCTGTGAATGAGGGTCGTGCACCTATGTTGCGAGCACGGACTCGTTCGCAGGAGAGTTAGGAACGAACGCGCCCCTTTTCCTGACCAAGGCACCAGTTTCTCTGAGCAACGGAAGTGGTTTTGGTCTAGGGGGAAGAACGAGCAAGGCCTAGACTTCCTCAACGCTTAGGACGCCAGACTTCGCTTATATGAAAGTACGGTCATAGGCGAGAAAGACGACGCTTGTCTGACAGTGCATGGCGACTCAAACACGCTGCCAGATCCATCTCCGCACCGACCAAGAGGTTGTCTCAGAGGCGACTTTGTATCGCGCAATAAGAGCTATCGCGACCAAAATCGCTTATTGAGACCGGAGCCCTGTGTGGGGTTTTATCAAGGGGTGTTGGTCGTGGCACCTTGTGCGATCGCGCGCGCGTCGGCCTGAACTTTTAGAGTAAAAAGAATTTTTAGTGACTAAATGTGCCTAACGCACTTGTCTCATTACCAAGATTGCGAAAGAAAAAGAAAAGTGTGCCTTTGCGCGAGACTGGGTCGGCTTACCAAAAGGCAGTGACCTTACATATATATTTTCACATCGTCTTGGGGGAAACAGACATTTGTGCGTGACTGCAAACGAAAGTGCCACTTTCCTTAAAAAGAAATGAAGAGCGCAGATATATGTATGAGACGCAAAATAGAGCATAAGTTTAGACAGAGAACTTGCGCAGCTGGTCGATGTTCCACGAGTTCGCGAGCACACGACCGTCGTCCCTCGCGAGGCGGGCAGCCCCCGGGCGTGCTATCGAGACGACCGTGAAAGGGCCCTCCCACTTGGGCGAGAGCTTGTTGGCTTTCGACATATCTTGGATTCGCCGAAGGACGAGGTCGCCGACCTGCAGGGCTCGAGGCCGGATTGACTTGGCTGCGTGCCTGCGAAGAGCTTACTGGTAGACGGTGGATCGGAGCAACGCCCCTACACGCGCCTCCTCAGCGAGGTCTAGGTCGAGGCGACGCTCGCGACCTTGGTGGATACTATCGGCCAGGTGAATTCTTGGGGATCCGAGTACAATTTCGGTGGGTAGGACGGCCTCAGCACCATAGACGAGTTGGAAGGGCGTCTCGACCGTAGCTCACCACAGTGGTGCGCAGCACTGAGAGACGTATGAAGCTCGCCCACCCATGACCCATCGTTTGCGAGGTCTTTGAAGACCCGCTTTCTTGATCCCTTGAAGAATTTGGCCATTTGTTCGCTTCTACCGCCACGCCACTCTCGCGGATGAGCTACAGAGGCTAAAACAGACCTTCGCTCCAATGTCTTCGCAGAGGAGTTCAAACAGCTCACTAGTGAACTGGTGCCATTGTCTGTGATGAGGCGATTAGGGACCCCAAAGTGCGCCACAACGTTATCATGGAAAAATCTCTTGGCTGCTTGAGCCGAAATGGTTGATACAGGCTCGGCCTCAATTCACTTAGAGAAAGTGTCGATGGCGACGAGCAAGTACTTACAACCCTTTCGACTACGGGGGAAAGGCCCGAGAATGTCAGCCCCCTAGGTCGAGAATGGCCATAAGAGTGGGATGGTCTGTAGCGCATACGCTGGCTGGTGGGCCTTGCGGGCGTGGAACTGGCACGCCCGACAAGTCGCCACAAGTGCCCGAAGGCCGCTCTAAAGTCGCTGGCAAGAATATCTCAAAGGAACGCTTTGCTTACAAGCGTCCGAAAGGACGAGTGAGCTCCGCACATGCCCTCATGGATGTCCCTGAGAAGGAAATTGCCCTCTTCTCGAGATATGCACTTGGAGAGGACTCCAAGTGCTCCTTTGCGATAAGGCGCCTCGACTAATTTGTAGGCGAGGACCGCCTTGTAAGTCGAACGCCGCACGCTTCCTGCACGTCCGTGGGCAAGGTATTGGACGAATGGCGCCATCCAATCTGCACCTTGCTCGAGGAAGGAGACGCTATCAAGACGCTCTCGTGCCTCCTCTACGAGGGAACGGAGGGCTTTTTTCAGATGTTCACCCTGGCGTATGCAGATCCGGGGGTTCCTCCTCTACAGAGGGAATGGAGGGCTTGTGCAGATAGCTCAACGAGCGCCTGGGGCGCGGCATCCGCGAGGAACCGACCTTAGAAAGATAGTCGCCGTAAAATTGTCCTTCCTGGGATGTAGAGTACTTCAAATTTCAAGTACCGCCCATCTTCCTCACTTTAACCAAGTAAAGCGCCATTGAGTGATCTAACACCGATACTCCTCGTTGACTTGGTTGACGACCACCGCGAATCGCCTTCATTAAGTTAGTCATTGGCTCCGAAAGTGCCTTGCATGCTCGTGAGTCTTACCAAGAGGTTTTCATACTCCGCCGCTGTTAGTTGCGCTGGCGCAATTGGACGACGATCGAGTCGGTTCTCTAAGGGGAACGAGACAACACCAAGCCGAGCGCCAAAAGTCGGGACCCGTCAAGCACATGGTCCATCGGTCATCTTCGACTCGGGGGTCTCGGCATGGGCGGGCCGATTTGTCCATTCCGCCACGAAGTCCGCTAAGATTTAGGACTTGATCACCGTGCTGCCAAGAAGTGCATATCGAACTCCATGAGCTCCATAGTCAGAACATCCTGAAAAATTTAAACAAAGAAATAAAAAATATAAAAATTTGGAAAATAAAATTGAATAAAATTTTCAGCTTAAAACTTAGAGAATGAATTAAAATCTATCCTTTATCTCAATATGAAGAAAACAACCTTGTTCAAAGGTTGAGTTAGAAAATAAGATTTATAGATCAATAAAAATATGAAAATGAATTGAAAATGAAATTCAATTTGAAATTTCATTTAATCATAAATTTTCCTGAATTTTGCTTTTAAGAAATCCAATTAATGTAAATTGGAACAATAGATAAAGAGAGAAGCAAAAGATTATAACAATAAAATAAATTATATGGAATTGGGAAAACCCTAGTGACTCATTAAAAATCTTAAAATATCATATCAAGCATTTATGGGCAATTAAATGCTATTTAATGAACTTTGACTAGCAATAGTAATAATGTCAGAATTAAATGTAACTATTCTGTCATCATTGCAATCTAAAAATTTTATATTATCTTCCGCAGAAATAAATGCATCAACAATAAAATATCAGAAATTAATAAATTAATTTAATATATTTAAAAATTCAAAAACAGAGAGGAATGAAAACTAGTACTTTGAATGTCAGAATTTTTATAAATTCTTGGAGAAATATTTTGAGCTGAAAATTTTACATAAGAATACTTAGCTCAATAAAATTTGAAAAACAAAGTTTCAAAAATATTAGAAAATATTTAATCTCTCTGATAAATCCAAATCCGAAAATGTAAAAATGTGCACAGTTCCTTGTCAGAATTTTAATTAAATCTGTGAATAGTATTTAAATCCTAAATTTGCAAAGTATTAAGATAAGCTCCGGACCATCACGTAATAAATTCCTCAATAAATTGGCATCATGATTACTAACTGATTCAATGAACCCTTGGCAAGCTCCATTCGCTAAATTGCTTTGCTTCC
The DNA here is from genome assembly GCA_036346375.1 of Guadua angustifolia. Lineage (NCBI taxonomy): Eukaryota > Viridiplantae > Streptophyta > Magnoliopsida > Poales > Poaceae > Guadua > Guadua angustifolia. The sequence goes on along the minus strand of JAYEVE010000273.1, from coordinate 383,490 downwards.
CCTTCTTTCTCTCTTCCATGTGGGACCCGAATCCTGTGCAGGCCCACTCGCCAGCGTCCCTTCCTGGTCATCTTCTTCCTCCAGCGCCTGGTGTTCCCGAGCAAAACTCTGCCTAGCCTCCTGTGCAAGGCGTCACTCCTTCGCCCTAGCCCAGCCAGCGCAGCCCGTCCTCATCCCTTCATCTCCACGCGGCTTCACCTCTGCAATCCACGTCCCCCAGGCCATCATTCTCCTTTGTAGCAACCAGTGAAGCTCCAACTGAGACCGATCTTACCTGAGGTGGGCTCACCTGGAACTGATCTCCTCTGAGCTGAATTCATCCTTCTCTCTTGCCTATAAATACCTCAAGATGATCACCTGAGTAGCGCTCTTGCTTCCCCTCATTTCCCTTCTTCTTTCCTCAGCAGAAAACACCGAAACCTCTGGGCTTTTCCGCCATGACCGAGAGCTCAGAGCTCGAAATGCAACTGCAAATCCTCGTGATACAGACAACCAATTCCAAATCCCTTTGAACCAGAGCATCAACAAGCTTTACTAAGTAAAACCCCTCAAAAATAATTGAGCTCTCTCACGCAAAACCGAGCCGCCGCCGCTGCCCTTCTTCTCCAAAACCGGCGCACGGTGGCGGAGCTCTTCAGCCATTCTCCAGTTGGAAGAAACACAAAAATGGAGTCCCTGTGACTCACTGATGCTGAAAATGCTACCCATTCCATCTCCCATGCCTTGGTTCATCTTCTCCAGCTAGCCGCCGCCATGGCCGCCGCTTGAGCTCGGCTGCACACCACTCAGGTATCTCTTCCGATGAATTGACTCCACCTCCGGATGCGCCTCACCGAGTTCTCTCTACCCGTGCCCTCGCCGTCGCCGGAGCATCACCGGAGAGCCGTCGCCGTTCAACCCTAGCCGGAGCCCTGTTTTTGTCTCACTGCCGTGTGGGCCCTCTCTGTCAGCCGGCGCAAGGTCTCCAGTCCATTTGGTAAAAGACGCCTTCCCAACACAGAAAACGTATTTCTAATTTCCATTCATTTCCAACCGGATTAAATATTCAATCATGAATATCTTCTGCGATTCTAATCCAATTTAAATGAAACAAATTTTTATATTCATGTAAAATCAGGAAGAATATAAATATGCAAAAATATTAAATTCTTCAGTTGCAGAATAAATATTTAGATTAAACTTGTTTATAATACTAATATGGTCTTAAATGCAAATATGTGTACAATAAGGAATAAAATGATAAAATAAATTTTAAATGATAAATAGACTAAGATGAATTCAAATATACAAAAATATTTGATTTTTCAATCATAGAACAATTATTAAAATTTCAAATGAGATAACAACACTATTATGAACATTGTTACACATATGGGAAAATATAATTCCTAAAAATAATTAACTAAATTTTAATGTGTCTCTGAACTATAATAAACTCAAATATGCAAAAATATTTGAATGTTGAACTCACTTTAAATTAATTACTTTATGATCACTAGTAAACCTTGCTATGACCATTAGTGAAAACAAAAGCATAAAAACTCATAAAATGATGAAACAAATAGTATTAAGTTCTTAAAAACAGTGGGAACCTAAGTATGTAAAAATAATTAGAATAAGACTTAAATTGCATTCTTTTAATGAAAAGAAATGTTAATTACAACAATAAGTAAATAGGTAATCTATTGTGGTTAAAATTAAAATAATGCCAAACCAACTTTAAAACATTTCTAGGGTTGCTTACTGCTAACACCTGAGATATGAACCAAGAATCATGCATAGTGTAGTTGGAAGTTAAGTTTGAATCTTAGCCGTTTTAAGATTACCGATATGATCATTTAGACTACTTCTGCTGCAAATAAAATAACTTGTCTAAATGATAAGATTAGTAAAACTAGTTTAGAAGCATTGTACAAAGTTCATGCTACCATATTCTAGAAAAACATATTAGTTTCAACTTGCTTATCAATGAGATCCAGCTAATTCAAAACCCTTAAGTGTTAACCTTGCGCTTCACCATTCTCGCCGATTTCGTATAACATAAACTTTATATCACATAAGCCTTTTCAGCAATGAATATAATATATCGTCCAAACACTAAAATTCATAATATCAATTTAGTAACGCTCTCCAATGTATAGACTACCCTGTTATGGAAAGGTAATCACATTTCGCCATGATTTGTATATTAGTCTTGATAGTTTAATAACCCTAAGTATTCATATTACTTAAGTGCGTAATATGATTGAACGAACTTTGAAGAATCAATAATCATAATATTTGTATCACCAGAACCTTCTCAAATAACATGAAAATAAAGCTGGTAACCTAAATCAATAGATATTAACTTGCATAAAGCTAATTCTATTCAAAGCCAATCAAAAGCGAAGAATTATTCATTCATAATATAATATGATCATTTAAGCCTTTTTCATCAGCTCGCAGAGCGGTTCATCTAAATTCAAATTCAATGAAGACTAACTTAGAAATGATCCTTAGAATATGATCTACAACAATCTGAGAAAATATTCTTATTTTAACTTGCTGTGACTCTGAATCCGATAAAGCAAAACCTTGAAGTAATAAGGAAACAAGAAATAGACTATGAATAGTAGAATTAACGAATCTTGCAAATAATGATTAATTCTATTAAACCAAACAATCTTTGCATCTTGAATTCGTAAAATAAATTTATAAATTCATAAAGAGAAATCCCTGTCTTTATACAGAGTCTTTATTTACTTTTCTATCTACTTTCTTTTTGCCCTTATTAAAATTTATTATTTGCTTTATTTCCGTTAAACGACGTGTAGAACTCGATGTAACTAACTTCGTCGCCGTCAACATCAGCTGCGACCACGACTTCGTCATAAACGACAAATAAGCAAGGCAAGCACCCCTTTGATCATATTGCTCCCAGTATTTATTTTCCTTTTGTTTATCAAATGGTTTCATGCATGCGTTTACTTTCAGTAAACCCGCTATTTAGTGGTACTGGTAGATATACCTGTTGTATCATGAAACTTCCTTGATAAGTATGAATGTGTGAACTTTGATAACCATAGGAAAGGGATTGACAATATGTCAAATTGGGGTATATGCGACTTAATAACCATGCTTAACCATGCTTTAGAACCAACGATGAATCAATGATGATGATGATGATAATAATGATCAGATCAAAAGTCATTTTGAGAAACTGAAAGTGTGTTTGGGATATGATGTTAATGGTTATTGGTATTTTGTATAAAAATCCCAAAATAAAACTATGATTTTGATGCGGGCAATTATTGGCAATAGCCGGATGTACAAGAGGGCTTGTACGTAGTGTAAGGTGGAGTATTGCCCGTGTCGGATTAAGGACCGAACGTCAGATTGTATGATCCAAGATAAACTGCGGCAACCACAAGTACTGCTTATGGGCGCTTTAACTTATTAAGTTGCTTAAATTTGGCTTTGCACATTGGTAGGCGGAGATAGTAGAAGCACTCCAGCTTAAGTTTGCTTGTGAGGGCTACCACACCGCAGTTGGGTAAATGCATACCTAGATAACTGTAGTATTTTGTTATAAGAAGAAACCTTTAGACGGGAGGTCTACTTTCTTATTTCCACATCAAAAGACGACGAGGTCCGCCGGTTATGTTTCTTCTTCATAGCAAGGATCAACGCCACCGGGTGCAAAGTCGGGTTTAGGTAATGTAACGGTTAATGTTATGATCGCCATTCGCATACTCTTGTATGGCGATCCACTACCGACGTGGTGAGTTGATTGTATCTTGTGGGTAAAGTCGCATAACCTCTCGCAGAGTGTAAATCTAATTAATTAGCCGCATTCGCTGTTATGGGTGTCTTGGTGAACTCGATGCGAGTTAGACCTTGATATTTTCTAGAAAGGGTTTTTGGGTTGAAACCTGTTTTACAACTGTTAATATCAATGGGTTGATATTATTGGATTACATGAATTGAATTATGGATGGTTATATCTTCAAGTCATTGGGTTGACCTTGTTGGAATATTTGAAATGAACTATTGGATGAATGATTATGTCTTCATGTCAACGGAACGACATTGATGAATCTCATGATTGAATTATGGATTTGGATGATGGATTATTGGATGCACAATGGACTGTGAGTATCATTTATGCTTTACTTATTTGCTTATCAACTTGCTCTTACAAATTCCGCTTGAGAAATTGCAAATCGATTTCTAAATTAAAATCGCTTTATGCAAATTAACCGTAGAAGCCTTTGCCATGACTTGCATTTATGCATTTGCAAATACCATTTTAAGTCTTATGGAGTACGAAAGTACTCACCCTTGCTTATTATGTGGTTTTAGGTGGATAAGTCAACGACGCTCAAGAATATCTTTTCGTCGCAGTTACGAGAATTTCAAGTAAAACATGCTATCTCGGGATTTACACCTTTGTCGGCTTGTTCGAGGGCCTGGATGGGCACACTACAAGACTTCGTTCTTCATGTAATATGAATATTTACTTTGAGTTGTAAATTATATTGTATAATTAAGCTTCCGCAGAATAAAATGAAGTATGGTTATGGTTCCAATTGTTGTATATGTGCGCATTTAGCTATCGATCCAGTGACTAGTACGAAAGCATATTAGATTTCCATTTTGGCATCTTTCGCATAAAATGCCAAAATGGGGTCGTTATAATAGCCCACTTCCGTCCTATTACTGGCGCTCTTGATTTCTTAGGATCTCCTAAGTGGAAGGTTGGTCGATTTACGACCTTGTGAGCTTGGAAATAATGGCGAACTTCCTCGGCTACGAAAGCAATGAGTACAAGAGCTCGATCTCGGGTACCGCCCTTCTTCGGTCCGTGCAAGACTTCACGATGTAGTAGATTGGTCGCTGTGCCCCATCTCGCCGACCGCCAACACCGCACTCACGGCGGGGGGGTCGTCGCGAGGTACAAGAAGAGGTTTTCCACCTTGGCGTGGCCAAGATCGGAGGGTTGGACAGTATCGCTTTAGCTCTCGGCGAGCGGTTAGCCTCATCCGCCCGCATAAAGCCGCCATGCTTATGAGTGCCTTAAAGAAAGGCAAACCGCGCTCGCCTGACCGGGAAATGAAGCGGCTCAAGGCCGCCATGCGTCCGGTCAGGGTCTGAACTTCCTTTACCGAGCTCGGAGGTCGCATCTTCTCGATGGCTTCAATCTTCTCCGGGTTGGCACCGATGCCCTGGGGCCCGATGAGGTACCCGAGTACTTTGCCCGCTTTTACCCCAAAAACACATTTCTCAGGATTAAACTTTATTCGATGTCTACGGAGATTACAAAAGGTCTCCTCAAGGTCGGATACATGACCTGAGGGGAGCTTACTCTTAACTACGATGTCATCTACATATACTTCCAGGTTCCGGCCTATCTGGTCCTGGAAAGTCTTTTTCATCAAGCGCTGGAAGGTCACCCCGGCGTTCCGTAGACCGAAAGACATGGTCGTGTAGCAGAAAGTGCCGAATGGCGTAATGAAGGAGTCTTCTCCTCGTCCCCGAGGAACAAGCTAATCTGGTGATAGCCTGAGTAGGCGTCCAAAAAGCTCATCACCTGGGACTCCACCGTTGCATCGACCAGTTGGTCAATGCGTGGCAGTGGGAAGTTGTCCTTCGAGCAGGCGGCGTTTAAGCCGGTGTGGTCGACACACATGCGCCACTTGCCACCCTTCTTTTGACAATGACCGGTTTGCTACCACTCCGAAAGTGCTCGACTTCCCGACAAAGCCGCCTTTAAGGAGCTTGTCAAGTTCCTCCTGATGATTGCCTGCTTTCTCCGGGATGTGTCTTTTGCCAGTCAATAAATTAGCTCAGGCTCAATCACTTCCCTTGGGACTTGGGCATGCCTGGACGGCTCCTCAGCGAACACGTCCGAAGTTCCTCCCGAGGAAATTGATGAGCTCGAGGAAGATCCCGTGATAGAGGACCTTGGTCGGGTCACCACAAGAGGGACCGCCTTGGTTTCTCCTCCGGGCTGGAGGGTAACTTTAGGCTGAGAATGCGTCGGCGCTTGGTCGGGGCCACGCTGAGGCAGCTGTCCGACCATGTCGAGAGACTTCTCGTCGCAGTTCAGGGCCGCCCTATGATCACCTCTGATGGTGATGACGCCCTTTGGTCCGAGGACCTTTAGGCATTGGTAGGCGTGATGCGTGGCGGCCATGAACTTGGAGAGGGCCGGCCTGCAAAGGATGGCGTTGTAGGCCGACTTGAAGTCCACGACCTCGAAAGTGATTAGCTCTGTCCGGAAGTTCGCGGTGTCCCCGAACGTCACGGGCAAGACGATCTGGCCCAGAGGCTTGATCGAGGTGCCGGGGATTATCCCGAAGAACGGGACGGCTATGCTCTTGATCTTGGAACGAGGGACCTGCATCTCGTCCAAGACCGTAGCGGATATGGGATCCAAGGAGCTCCCGCCGTCGATGAGGACCCGACCGACCTTGGCGTTGTTGACGGTTGGGGTCACGACCAACGGGAGCTTCTGAGGTTTGGCCATTCTAAGGGGACAATCGTCCTTGGAGAAAGTGATGGGCAGCTCAGACCACTTGAGCTGCTGCACGGGTGGCTTGTCTTGAGCGATGTGGCCAACCTCCCATGCGGCCTCCTTCAAATCCCTGCGAGATTTGTAGGCCAAGGAGCCCCCGAAGATGACAACTATGTGGTTTCGGGGCTCCTGATAGTCCATGTCGTCGTTGTCGTCTGCGGGACCCTTGCCCTTGCCGCTTTTTCCCTTGCCCAGGAGAGTCGGCATGGAGCCTCACCCTTGTAGAACTTCTCCAAAGCAGACGCCTGTGTCCTACACTCATGAGGTCGTGGCCGGCCACTTGGTGGAATCCAAGTGGCTCAGGGGCGCCTTCAAGCGATCCCGGCCATGACCTTGGTCATCACGGTCCTGATCGCCGCGATCTTGGCTATTGTCATCTTGGTTGTGGCGCCAGTGAGCGGCCGACTTGACCGCCGCCTACATACGCCGAGCCGGGCGGACCACGAGGCGGGCGATGCTCGACCCGCCACCATGTCCGGGCGCTACGATTTCTTCTTCTTGATTTTCTTGTCCGCGGAGCCCGAGGGTCTTTTGCTCGAGGAGCCTCCAGTTCCACCGGGCGGCAACTTGCCCTCGCCGAGCGCTTTCTTCCATTGTACGGCTTTCGTCGGCATTCGCAGAGCGATCACCATACTAATGCCTGCTGGCCGTTAGGTCGGGTGGATCTCCGTGTCTTGGGTGAAGTTTAACGTCGCGGACCCGAACTTGAAGGCCCGGACGATCGCCTCATCCGAGATGCTCGGATGGAGTTCTCACCTTAATAAACCTTTGGACGAAGTCACAGAACGCCTCTTTCGTTCCGTCTCGATCACCGCCGAGGTCGCGCTGCTGTTCGGGCGAGTGTAACAACTCGAAGTTTGCCCGAGGGCTTCAGAGAGCCGCCCATGAGCGGATTGATCCTTCCTTCGTTGAAGAGCCATGTCCGGCGGAACTGCCTGGGGACCGTGGGGAGGTAGTTGGCTATGACCCTCATTCTCCGCCACCGCTAGACGGCCAGGAGTAGGTCGAGATGAACTCGTCGGGATTTTGGGTCCCGTTCAAACGCTCGATGTGGCCGGGCTTGAACTTTCTCGGCCACTTGATGTCACGGAAGGACGCTGAAAAAGCCCAGCATCCGAACGCCGAGCCATCATGGCGACCCCGCCGGGCATGGCGATCATGGCGACCGGGGCCCAGACGATCCTTCGCACATAAGGTGAGGCGAGAGAACATGCCATCATGCCGGCGCGACGATGGCGGGTTCGAGGTGGAGCACACGGAGCGCTCGTGGGCGGACAAGGCATGCCCGTGAGCCCGTGAGGCCGTCTGGGAACCGCTCCGAACGTCCTCGCGATGCCGTGCTGCTATCATTGCCCTCCCGAGCAGACTTCAGAGGCACCGGCCGGAGTGGCGCTTATGGTCCCGGAAACACCGGGGCCTCGAACGCCAAATGGTCTCGAAGCCCGGCGTCGGCGGCGAAGCGAGGTTTTCACCACGAAGCGCTTCTATGGCCGCCAGTCTGGGCCCTCAACGCCGAAGCTCGAGGCCGCGCACGCATCGCCGCCATGGTGCGGCGCTGGCGCTGAGGAGCGACGGGCGACTTTGGGAAGGGTCGCGACATGCTCCGGGAGTGGTACTCGCTGAGATCCTCGCGAGCCCGATCTCCAATCCCGACGCCCACCGCGCTACCGGGCGGTGGACGATCGCGGTTCTCGCCGGGACAACTCGAGGTCCCCGCCAAAGATTGTGCCGGTGACGGAGAGATACTGGGATCGGGCGCTTTCTTGATCGCTTTCCTTCCGCCATGTAGACGCTTGCGGAGCACAGACCGGCAGACGACGCCGGTGGCGCCAGACGACGCGTCCTCGGCCGAGCTCGAGACGGCCGGGAGCGCTCGCCGCGGAGGTCACCAGATTCTTCCTCGCGAACGAGGGTATTTGGTCAGCGAGCGAAGGAAACGCTCACGCCGCAGCCCACCGGGAAAGATTTCAGCTTTGTGTGGCCTTCTAGATCGCCACACCACCCACACCATCGCCGGGCGAGTATTCGCTGCCGCCCTCCACGCCATCGAAGACGCAGAGGTCTTGATTGTCTTATGAAGTTCGGCATCCTCAAAGATTCCTCGCGAAAGGACTTCAGTCGATCCCCACGGACGACGCCAGCTGTCGACGATTCGGGAACTGGTCCCCCGCCGAGTTTACTTGTTGAATGAGGGATCAACCTAAGGCCCCTTTTTCGCAAGGGGTATAGCGTCCGAGGTCCTACCGAGCTACGGAACGGGGTGGCCAAGACAATCACAAAGCACAAGGGGGTCATTTTTTATCTGGTTCGGGCCTCTCGCAGGGGAGATAACAACCCTACGTCCAGTGATTGCACTAATGTGTGAAGGAGGTTACAAGTACCGTGTACAAGTGAGGATGAAAGTCCAGCTGAGAGCGAACTGAGAGACGGGAACCCTCAATCCTTCGTGGCGAGAGGGTATTTATAGGGGTCACAGCGCATAAAGCATTTATTACGGGCGCCATCGCTCGACGCATGCATAGAGTCAGTTAAGGCCACCACGGCACCGCGCGACGACGGGTACAATGACATATGATTGGGCGCGCAGACCACGGGCGGCCAAGGCAGCCACTACGCGCTACGTAGTTAATGCGGGATCCTCCTCGTAGACCGCACCCGGCTTTTGGGTGGCCTTCGAGGTATCTTCGGTGGACCGGGTCGCTAGGTCGTGAGCTCCCGAGCAAGCATGCTCGGGGAAAGGGTTCTCGAAGGTCGGACGCCTGGGACCCCACGCAGGATCTACACCCGCACGCATGGTCGACGCCGTCGGCTTCAATGGTCGCTATGGGCAATAACCAATCCCGACGAAAGTTTTATAATATGGCTTAACATGTGACCAAAGGAAGCGTTACGATGATTCATTCTCGATCGAAGAAGCTATCCAACAAGAGTTGGATAAACTTCTGGAAGCTAGTTTCATTCATGAAGTTGGTCATCTTGATTGGCTTGAGAATTCGGTTGTGGCCAAGAAAATAAACGGTATGTGGAGTATGTGCGTTGATTTTACCAATCTAAATAAAGCTTATCCAAAAGATGATTTTCCTTTACCTTGAATTGACCAACCGTGGACTCAACAAATGGGTTGTGAATTGATAAGTTTCTAGATACATACTCAAAGTTATCATCAAATAAGCATAGCAGTGAAGATAAAGAGAAGACTTCTTTCATAACCCTGTTCGGTGTATATTGTTACAAAAGATGACATTCAGTCGACAAACACCGAGCCACATACCAACGCCTTTATGCGTAAAACTTTCTATAATCAAATAGGGTACAACGAGAAGCTTATGATGATAATCTCGTTGTAAAGATAAGAATAGCTCTAATCATTTGTCAGACCTAGCTGAAACCTTCAATAATTTAAATAAACATGACAATAAGCTTAATCTATTAAAGTGTGTCTTTGGGGTTTCTTTTGAAAATTTTCTTGGTTTTCTTATTTATTCTAGAGGTATTGAAGTAAATCTTAAGAAGATTCAGGCCATTAAATTCTTAAAACCACTTTCTATAGTAAAGGAAGTTCAAGGTTTAATTGTTCAGATGACTGCTCTCAGTTGTTTTGTCTCAAAGATCAGGAGAGCATGTTTTGCCTTTCTTTAAGGTAATAAGAAAACACGACAAATTTCATTGGTCAGATGAAGCGAACAAAACCTTTAATGACATAAAAATTTATTTAGAAAGCCCACCAATTCTTTTCTTACCCAACCCTAGGGAACCTTTGTTAATATACTTAGTGGATCCCTAGGGAACCTTTATTAGACATAAAAGGCTCGGGCGTTGGTATAGTGTCGATTATGCCTCAAGATGACCAATTACAATATGTAATCTAAATACAATTCTCTACTACCAATAATATAGCAAAGTATTAAAATCTTCTAACCAAGTTTTGAGCAGCAAAATCCACTGGAGTCCATTGGCTTCTTTCGATAGGTGATTCACAATTAGTTATAAACCAGATTAGCAAGAAATACAGCACGTCCAATGAGGTAATGGTTCACTACTTGGATGAAGTGAGGAAATTGGAGAAATACTTTAGCCATTTCAAAGTCCAATATATACCATAAAAAGATAATATTTTAGTGGACCGGTTATCAAAACTGGTTTTCTCATGATCACCTGTTCCAAAAGTGTATTTCTTGAATGTCTGTCTAAACCTTCTATAGACACATTCATAGAAAAACGCTCAACTAGTACAAAGGTCAGATTCCCTTAGTAGAATTCAGATTGGGTTAAACCATATAAAGTCTATCTAGAAAATGGGACACTACCTAAAGATATTCTTGAAAAGGACTGACTAGTTTGGAAAGAGTGAATATATAAAAATCTCAACAATATCTTTATAGAAAGGGAACATATGGTATTCCAATGCGATGTATAACCCGGGAGCTGGGAAAAACATTGCTCAAAAATACATGGGGGCTTATGTAGAGTGCAGCTTCATATTAAATTCTAATCAGAAAAACTTTCAGTCAATGTATACACTCTTAATGCATCAAAATGTCCCTGTCACAAACAGACAATTATGGAAGCTTAAGGTGCAATTAAAAATAAAAAATTTTCTATGGTACTTACATCATGGTGTAATATTGACAAAAGATAACCTCTTTAAAAGAAATTGGAATGGTAGCAAAAAATATTATTTTTGTAACAATGAAGAAACTATACAACATCTCTTTTTTGACTGCCATTTCACTCGTTTTGCATAGCGCGTTATACAAGTGGCTTTCAATCTATCACCTCCTAGTAGCATAACCAATATGTTTGCAAATTGGTTATTCAAGTTTAGAAAAGATTTGAGTTTCACATTTTGGTTGGGGCCACTGCTTTGTGTTGGTCAATTTGGCTATATCGCAATGATGTGATTTTTAAGAATAAAACAAATTCCATTCCATTGCAGGTTATCTACTTTTGCACCAATTGGTTATGATCGTGGTCTGCATTGTAGCAAGAAGCTCAGGAAGTGGTGTTATCTGTATGCAACTCATTGGAGATGGTGTTTCGGGATCTCTTCATCAACCATAAATGGCGATTTAGTAACAAATTGTGTGTGGATTAAAATTTTATGTTTTGTTTCTCATAGCTTGTTCAAACTTTTATGTTAGGGCTCTCTTTTGACAGTTTTTTTGCTGAAACTTTGTAATAAATGGTTGGTTGTATGCATCTTACGATGCAGAGGCCGGGAGATAGAATCTTCCATTATCTAAAAAAAGGTCGAAATGGTTCAATCAGTGTGAAGGGATATATGATATATATATCGCTCCAGGTATAGTTCACGGCCACAGCTTGTATTTGTGAAAGGCAATCTGTAATGTAACACTAATCAGTTCCATTTAATCTCTTTTTCTGAGTATCAAAGTGTTCATGCATCAACCTGTGGGGATGTTTGCAGTCTTGGAACAATACTTCTAGAGATGCTGATAAGCAAAAGGCCAACAGATTCTATGTTTGAGAATGAACTCAACATTGTCAACTTTGTGGAGTGGAATTGTCCAGACCAGATGCTACATATCATCGATCCTCATCTCCAAGAAGAATGCAAGGGCTATATTCATGCAACAAATGAACAGAAAATGATGTATACCAATGCTTGCTATCGCTTGTGCAAGTAGCTCTTTCTTGCACACGTCTGTTCCCAAAAGAACGAATGAACATGAGATAAGTAGCCACGAAGTTGCATGCAATCAGAAAGTCATATGTTGGAGCGATTAAGCGATAGAAAGTCATGCTTCGGTAGATGGATGGCAATGTTCCATGTAACTTGTGTAATTAGTTGAGTGTCTTTGAATGCAACAGGCATAAGGATGTTAATTGTGATAAATTAGCCATGAGTAGCATGTTAAATGTGACAAATTAGTGAATTACCATGTTATATTACTATATATGGCAGTGTGGCATATGCTATATATATATATATATATATATATATATATATATATATATATATATATATATATATATATATATATATATATATATGAAAAATATCTTTTACTCCTAGGTATAGTTACTCCCACCTCTGAAATACCGCCTAAACGAACTTGAAATACTTTTTATCACTTTGGGTACACTCATACACTAATTATAAGATACTCCAATGTGAGCCACATGAAAAAATTGCAAAAGAGTCCCATGATTTTTAGCGTATTTTGCAAATACCTTCATATACGACATAAAAAGGAGTATGTCCAAAAATATACATACCACCTCTGAAAAATGTACATACCACCTAGATGATCTTATATACTTGTATACTACGCGTACATACCCTCCATCGCACAAGATACCCCATACATTGTGAGATACGGTATAGGGAGTAATTACTCCCGGGAGTAGAAAAAAGGCTTAATTCCTATATATATACACACACACTAAGACTTGAGTTTTAAACATTTGGTAATTGGATTTGATCAAGTATCGCAGATCGCTTCATGAGCAGGGTGGCCATACTAGTAGTTGTTTCTTAGACATAATGTCAATTATCATGGTGATTAGCGCCTTCCATAGTTATCATGGCGGTCCGGCTAGACGCGGCCAGCCCAGAGTGCTTGGATGCTTAGGCGATAATTAGACGATGAAAATAGTAAGTAATACCTCATATGACTAGACAAAGTTAAGAGCCATGGTCTATGTATATATATCAGAGAAAAGGAAAAGAGAAAACGTATAAGCCATTACCATACTCAGCCCACTATCTCACTTAAGCCCAGCAGCCCATGTAAGCAAGCATCACTTCCTCCCCTCTAGTGTGTTAAATCCCTATTTAACAAATCCGAAGGGCTCAAATGCAAAAGACACAACCAAACCGGATAATACATGACGATAGCGAAGTAGAGGCCTTAAAAAACCAACGCCTCCCGGACTTGCTCCTCTTTGCTCTCCTTCCACTGCCATCCCCTCCCCTCCTCTTCCCCTCTCCATGGCCGAATCCACCTCCACCTCCTCCCTGCTCCCCCTCTTCCTCCTCTGCAGAGGCGTGACGGTGCGCAGCCAGCCTCCTCGGTCATCGTGCGTCGACAACCCCTGCCCTGTTGTGCCCTTGCCTCCTTCGTCGCTGCCCTCACCCCTTGCCGACTCGATGCGCTCGCCCTCATCCATCACCGCCCAAGCCCCATGGAGTCTGCTCCATCACTGCTCGAGGCCGAGGGGCTTGCTTCGTCGCCGAATGATGCCCGCCCCTTCCTCCCTTCCTTCCTCTGTTGCTGTCGGCCTCTCGCCGGTTGCCATCTCTGATCCCATCAAGGCGAGTTGCCCTAGCATCCTTCTCCAGCCACCACAACGACTAGGCATCGCTTAGGAGATGCCAGGAAAACTATGGCGCATTCCTAATCCATAGATCAGATTACATGGGCGTCCAGCTCGACTCGACCATAGCGTGTCATGTCGCTCAACCTCAATATTGGCCAAAGCTTGGTAGGCTGAATACGCTTGACCTCTCTAATTATAACTTCATTGGTGCCTTATCTCTTCTCGGCAATCTAAATTAAACAACTGCAGACACTTTATTGTACAAAAACCAATTGGAGGGGATCATTTCTGATGCAATTATGAAGAAACGAAATTGGCGACTAAAAGGGGTGAATAGAAGCCAATTAAACTTTTAGTCTTAAAAATCTCTTCTCAAAAACACTAGTTCTATGAAGCAAACTATGTTCAAGAATATCAAAAACAAGATGAATAGAGCAAGAAATTCATCAACTCGAATGTGAAGAAATATCAAACTTGATTGTCAAGAAACATTAATAACTCTAGATCTACTTATCCAAAATTAATGAAACTTAAATATAGCAAGATAAGATCCTTAGGGCTATGATTCCAAAAGAAATTTTAAAACAAAACCCAAATGAGAGACCTATCTAGCTCAACATCTACACTACACAAAAATAGGAATTTCATAAATTTGACTGTGAAGAAACCTCAATAAATCAAGTTTTATCCATCCAAACTTGATGAAACTGGAACTACGACTAGGAAATGACCTTAGAACTATGATTCCAAAAGGAATGACAAGGAAAGCCCAAGGTTTCAACCTTTCATGCAAAAAGTTTAAGCTGCACAAAAATAGTGATTTTATCTCAGGAACACGATGTGCAAGCACATCTTGAACAAGAATAAGTTATAATGGATATTGCTAGGTTGGGACATATTTTAGATGAATTTCTCAACCTCTTACATATCTTATATCCAATAAAAACACATCAAGTAAAATGAGGAGAAATAAAACTCAAGTTGCATGAAAGAAACAAGTAAAAATACAAGAAATAAAATAAATTTCAGAGAATAGATAAACTTAAATCTTGCATTGCTTAGAGAGAGATAACTATAAAACCACACTTCCTGATGGGTAAAGCTCAAATGAGTATAAGGAAACTAAAAAACTCTTCTTTAAAACTTGGCATGGAGGCATCCATTCACTCCTTTATTTATAGCACACTAGAAGCAACCTACACTCTTAGATAACCTTCTTGACCCTTAAAAAACCTCATCAAGGGTTGAGATTCACTTCCTCACTTATACATAGGCTAACCTGCAATCCAACAACAAAACGGGTTTTAACCATACACTTGTACGCTTCTCAAAGCGTCACTTAAGTTCAAGATCTAATAACCTTTTTAACACTAATTTAACCTCTACTACACCTGCGAAACCTTGATCCAACGATTCTCCTTCGCTTGAGTAGGGTTGAAGATAGCATCTCATCTGTCCACTTGTCATCCCGGCTTGCAGCAATTTCTTGGCCTTAGTCATGTTTCGGTGTCACTTTGACCGTCTGGACCTCAACTCTTCTAGCTTAGTCTCGGTCTCCTCCGTGTCACCATGACCTAGCTCCGAAGTTTTACAACTATCTTAGATAAAGAAAATATCACATAGCATTGCTCAACATAATATGCAACATGTAATCAACACTAATATCAATTCCCAATTAAGTGCATCGCTCAAACTCAATGGGCCGGTCTGTTTGTCAGCACAAGACCGATCAGACCAACAACAACTCAAAATTGCAAATTCAGTTTTTCAAACCCAAAACAAACTCACAAACGACACAAGCCTAACAAATATCAAGCACTAATCATATATCCAAAGGTTAACCTCTGTACGGTCTTCCACCAAACAAATTGCTTCAACTTAAGTGGCTTAGACCTGTCTTCAAATTTGTTAGTGGGTGATTTCCGGGAATAATCTTTCTGGTACCATCCCGAAGTTAAAACTCTCTTTCCAATCCAGCTGGGTTGGTCATTTCCGGGAATAATCTTTCTGGTACCATCCCGCCGACCCTTGGTAACGTCAACACCTTGGAATTTGTCTACCTTTACATGAATCAACTCGAAGGTGGAGAAGCCGCCATTCGAGGCTGGACATGCGGCAAAAATCTTGTCCAGCTCAAACAGCGACAGCAACGGCAGGTGAGGAGATGAATAGTACTAGCAGCGGTAAGTTTTCAAGGCCTCGGGGTCAAGGTCTACGATGTAAGCAGCGGTCAAGCTAAGACAAGGCGAGAGAGTCGGAGTGTGTGGCTGTGAGGACGCTGTAAAACTGTTTTTAAACCCCCCGGGGCCTGAGGCAGCTGAGCATACAGCTCAAAGTTCGCAGTCCACACACCACTACGGCCGTTTTGTGCACTCCGGCCAGGCAGAGGTGCGTTACGTTATTCTCTCTTCTTCTCGTTCGTAATTAAACTTATCATTTGGGTTGTTACTTGCTGTCAGGCTTGCGTTATTTATTGCTAGCGTTGAAGTGTTAGGGCCTCTTTGATTCATTGGAAAATTTTCTGTTACCTACGCGAATTAAACTGTTTTCTATGAAATTTCTGTAAAATTTCTGCAAATCAAAGAGACCCTTAACTTAGACAAAGTTTATCTTTCTTCTTTAAATAACTTACTACTACTAGTTCGTAGAACACATATTTGGATGGGTTACAGATGAATTCAATAGGATTGTAAGTTTACCCTAGCTCGTTACAACACGGGGACGATGTAGCTCCACAGTTAGCACAATCTGCCATAATGTTTATGGTCTTATATTTTTGCAGGCAGCACGAGCCTTATATGTGCCAAACAACCAGAGAAACTCCTAATGATTATGCTATTGCCATTATTGGTGCTGCTGCTGTTGTGTTATGGAATTGGCAACGTTCATTGCTCAACCGTCCATGAGAGTAGCATAGATCTGCACTCACTGCTATACTTCAAAAAGGGTATCACCAGCGATCCAAAAGAAGTATTGAGCACTTGGAACACCAACACCCACTTCTGTAGGTGGAACGGTGTTAACTGCAGCTCGACAAGACCATGGCGTGTTACAGTGCTCAACCTCACTGGCCAAAGCTTGTCGGGCCAAATTAGCTCGTCTCTTAGAAACCTAACATTCCTTAATACGCTTGACCTCTCCAATAATAGCTTCCTTGGCCCTTTACCTCCTCTTAGCAATCTCCAACACTTGGAGAGCCTTTATCTTCAAATCAACTTCCTACAGGGAATTATTCCCGATGCACTTACGAATTGTTCCAACTTAAAATATTTAGAACTCTCTAGAAACCAGCTAACTGGTGTGATTCCTCCTAGCATGGGAAAGCTTTCCAAGCTAGTAGGTTTTAGTTTTTCCAAGAATAATCTCACAGGGATTGTCCCGCCAGCCATCGGAAACATCACCACTTTACAAGTAGTTGTTCTTTCATATAATCAACTGAGCGGACGAATTCCTAACGAGTTTTGGCACATGCCAAACATATCGGTTTTGTACCTAGGCAAAAATAGTCTGTCAGGTGGAATCCCACATACTCTCTCTAATATGTCTTCGCTTACACAATTAGACTTGTCGTTCAATATGCTAGGCAACGCATTGCCATCTAACATTGGCAATGCCCTCCCTAATCTCCAAATTCTATACTTGGGGAACAACACGTTCGAGGGTCAAATTCCAGCTTCCCTAGGCAATGCTTCGGGTCTAGAAGAAATAGATCTACCAGATAATTATTTCATTGGCCAAATCCCAAGCTCTTTTGGAAAGCTTTCAGGGTTGACTCGGCTAAACCTTGACGGAAATAAGCTTGAAGCTAGGGACAGTGATAGCTGGGGATTCTTCCATGCGTTGGCAAATTGTAGTCTCCTAGAGGTGCTTTCATTAGCTGATAATCAGCTACATGGAGCCATACCAAATTCGATTGGTAACCTGTCCACTAGTCTTACAGATCTAGTGATGGGTGGAAACAACCTATCTGGAATAGTTCCCTCAAGCATTGGAAAATTTCATAACTTAATCGTACTTGCACTAGATTATAACAATCTTAATGGTATAATTGAAGAGTGGATCGGGAAACTGATAAAGCTACGAAGTTTATATCTCTGTGATAACAACCTCCAAGGTATCATACCATAAGACAGCGTGTTCACAATGTTATTATGTGTATTTTTCCATGCGATTAGACACATGATTGCATCGTAAATGTGCTGATATAGCTCCAAAATATCTGGGTTTGTCTCAAAAAATAAGCATAGATGTTGACAGAGCCAATGCATTAGCCTATTTACATCATGACTATGGAAGATCCGTTATTGAAGGTGACTTGAAGACCATCGACATCCTCAAAAATGTTGATATGAACGCTTATTTGGGCCGAGACTTTGGCATTGCAAATCTAGTTGCGATTCTAGCTCAAAATAAGTTGGACATTCAAGTTCAAATTGCTCGATCACTTTGAAGGGAACTATATGAATATTGATCCAGGTACAGTGCATTGCCACATTTTGTAATGCAAGGCGATTGGTTATTTGCACGAACATTTAAACTTCACATTGCACTAATTGGTGCCATTTTTTCTCCAAGTCTCTTTTCAGATGCTCAAATCAGTCATGCATAAACCTGTGGGGATGCTTAAAGCATTGGAATAGTACATTCAGAGATGCTGGTAGGCAAAAGACCAATGTATTCAATGTTCGAGAATGAACTCAACATTGTCACCTTCGTCGGGAGAAACTTTCCAGACTAGATAGCATTCAATATCATAGATGCTCATCTACAAGATAAATGCAAGGGCTTTAGGGTATGTATAATAAGATCATCTCAGTTTATTATTAGCATGTACATATCAGTTTTGCCTATATGGAAGTGTGAGAAAAGAAGAGAGAGAAGAGAATCGGTTTTTATTTAGTAGCTAGCATCACACGGAAAAATAGGTACTATCGCTAGCTTAAAGCTAGTGTTAGAGCCGACGTGAGTGACTGTTAGGGCATGTACAATGCTATAAACAGTTACTGTACATCTATAGCAAATTGCCATGTCACCTATAGACAACCATATACAATGGTACAGACAATCACTTTTTTGGTTCCCGTGCTACAATCAATTCATCTCTACACACAACCAGCTTGGTTCCCGTGCTATAGTCAACTGCAAATGTATAGACAGCTTCTTTCTCTTTCCACTTTCTCTTTCATCCACATCAACAAATAGGTGACATGACAACTCTTATAGACAGCTGATGTCAACCCATTGTACATGCTCTTAGTGTTCAAGTTGATGTTTAACCAAAAGCAACAAAGAAGAAGTTAGTGTTGAATGCTCGAATTAAATGTTGAATGCTCAAATTAAATGCTTTAGTGTTTCCTTAGAGACAACATTTAGAGATAATTATTGTACAAATTGATTTTGTTACTTACTCTAGATGATATGGATGAGAGAGTAAATGGTGAGCTTTGTTATATTGTATTTACTCTTGTACAAGCAACGATGTGTCTGATACTACTCTGATCCTCGTTTGAGATTAAGGGGCTGTTTGGTTGCCGTTTCAAGACGAAGTTTGGTCATGAGCCTCAGACCGCCCCACTGCCTCCAGGGAAATGGTTATGGAGCTCGTTTCCCACGAGCCTGGCTGTGAGTGCTTTGTGCATCGTGCTGGCTTGGCATCCGCACCGCGCGCAGGCAACCAAACAGCCATCTTGCATGCGTGGGTGCAGGCTCACGCGATACAACAAGCAACCAAACGCTAGTTCCCTGGCTCCCACGAGTCTGACCGTGTGGAACCAAACAACCAAACAGCCCCTAAGTTTATTTTCTTGTGGACGAATATCAATGGGGTTGGATGTTAAGAGTTATTAATACCCCCTCAGTTTTTAGTACTAGATAGAGAGGCACGCGATGCTGCGCCTGGTGAAAAAATTTGGCCCAAATTTGTCTGCAAAAAATGCAATTTCGTTTTTCTTGACGGTGTTTTTTTAATTGACTGGCTAGGAGCCGTCGGTGAATTTGCATAACGTAATTCCAATCTTTTATGTCGAAAGAATCGACGCTCATGTTGAATTTTATGGAACTACGTGATCTTTTTTGCAAAATAATTGGTGAAAGGACTTGTTCACGATTTTGGAATCTTTCGTCAAAAGAACCAAAGATCCGTGATTTATTTTAAAACTATGGGTATTTTTTGCAAAATAGCCATGAAAGGACTCATTCACAATTTTAGAATTTTTGGGGTCCTTTTTGCAAAACATCGGCAGAAGGACCTACTGGTAATTTTGGAATTCTGAGGGGTCATTTTTGCAAAACACTAGTGGAAGGACTCGGTGATTCTAGAATTCCTAGAGGGCTTTTTGCAAAAAAACATACGGAGGCTCTCCTTCAAATTTCGTAATCTTCGGGTATAATATACTAGTTCAATGCCCGTATGCTACGTTAAAAAATAAAATTAGTAATGAAACATAAAGGTCAAGCAATAAAAAATTGTACGATTCGCCATGTTGTTTTAGCAGGAATGGATCGACGCTGATATATTAAAAAACGAAGATAGTGTTTCAAGTAAATTGCAAGCTAGTAGCAAGATCATAGTTCGCTTTTGTACCTCTTGTTTAGTCCCACACAACGAGCATATAAACCAAAGGACCAAATATCCCAAGCAAGCAAATTAACACCGGCAGAGTGTAATCAGAACTCAAGAATATTTACACTCCTAAACTACTACAGATGTAGTGCGTCAAGAATACTACCAAAGAAGCGTAAGAATCGAGCGTAACATGAAAAATCGAAAATATTACCGGATGCATTGGAGGAATGAAGTAAATCGCACCAAATCATCTAAATGCACAAATCATATCCCAAACTCTTCGCTACTCGATCTATAGCAAATTATAGATCTGCGCCAATTCGTTAACTAATGAACTCGTAAACTAAGCAAGAAGCAAAGAATCACCGCCATTGCAGCGAAAGCACGCGTGGTCCGTGAGTTGAGGATCCGTAGTAGAACACAGAGAAGTTGAGCGCGAGTCCCACCGATTGGATTGGTTGGCGGCAGCCTTCATGGCTATGTTCTAGAGAAAGGAACCCCGAGATCCAAACTTTTGAGTCAAATCGCCGCCGAGAGTAGAAAAGAGACAAGAAAAAGATGCGAATGTTGGTGGAACAGGGAAGACTGGCGGCTCGGTAGGCGCCGAGTGTGGACTCGCGGCGCCCTTGCTTTGCCACGGCCTTGAACTCGACGAGGTACCGGTGGTAGTCGCCTTCATCTTGAGGTAGAAGACTCAAGGCGGATGGTCGCCAAGTGGACGAGGCGCTGTCGAGGAGGAGGAGGATCCCGCACAGAGATGTTGGTGAGCTCGCCTCGACACGCCGCATGGTACTTTTTGCACCAGGGCGTGTCTCGGCTGCTTCCGCGCCGCCTCTCCTTCGCTCGATGGAGGACAGATGCGCCAGACACGCGGCGCACTTCGATGACGTTTTGTACGCCACGACAAGCAGTTCCTCTCTCCACGGTGAGCTCCTCACAACGCAGAGGCCGTAAGCAAGGAGTGACGATCGTGATGGGATTTCGCGATCTCCTAAGGGATTTCGAGGGCGTGAAGCGAAAGTGAGCCGGTATCACGGAATCAAGCACGCTAAAGCGCTGGGTCGAAGAATGAACGCACGCATTGTCACAAAATAGAAAGATGTTATTAGTAATATTGTCACAAACCGAGGAACAATTAGTAGTATTTTTTCTTAATAAATTTCGATTGTCGTGTACATGCATATGCACATCGCACTCATTTTATGCACCCACACTAGCCGTTCCCATCAAATCATCATGCACTCATTTCGCCCTTCACATCAACTATTGATAAACTTTAATCTCATCATGCACTCATTTCATGCACTGGTAAACGATCATATATGCAGATGCCCCAGGTCATCCCCGAGGTCGAACCGCGGTAGCTCCCAGGTCTGCAATCAATTGATTGATCAATCTTGAGTGAGTTGGATCTTCAAATCAATTACTGTGTTAATGGATGGATGGATGAACGCGCGTGCGTGATCTTCAAATCAATCTTGAGTGAGATGGATGGATGAACGCTGCAGTGTGATTGCAGAGAGCAGAGAAGGCGATGGAGGAGTATGAGTAATCACGAAATTTGCTAACCAAATAACCGAATAACCGAACCGAATTAATTCGGTTATTTCGTTCGGTTTACGCTTATTCGTTCGGTTGCTGCTTTAACTCAAAATTGAATTTTTAAAACCGAACCGAAAAACCCGAAAAAACCGAATATCCAGGCCTACAAATCAAGTGGTGTTCGATTGTCTAGGTTGGTCCAACGTTGTCACCTATTCTGGGGTGCACACTGCAAAAGGCATAGCTCGAAAATGAAAGAGGTAAGATATTCTCGACCTACAAAGACCCTTGCACAGAGACGAAAGATTGCTTCGTAAAAAGAGCTAGCTGGTGTCAGTGAGCGAGAAGCTCCAATGATGGATTGGAGCCAAATTTTCATAAATTTCGTCTCATAGCATCTCTTTTAAAGGATTGATTTTTTCCTCAAGATAAATATCGCCCGTAAGTAGGTCTCTCTCTTCTTTTTTTTGTATATAAATTTTAGTAGTAGTAACTTTGTCACGCAAACAAACACCGGTACATGTAGCGGAGCAAACCGACAGACAACGATGAGTCACAATTCTGCAGATATTTTTTTAATAAAGTAATTAAGTCAGCTTAGCCAGGTTAGACCTACTTTCACACTTATTACTAAAAAAATTTAACTATTTATAAAACGATTTCTTCTAATAAGCTACTGCCCTTTTTTAAGAAAAAACTAAAAAACAAATAGCTAAAAAAATTAGAAAAAACTAATAAAACAGTTTTTTCAGAAGAAAAAAACTACAGCTCCCGATCAATTAAATATGAACGATTTGCAAGTCTTTTGACCATGTGACCACGTTAGCTCCAGTCAAACTACATAAACCACCACGATCATCCAAGGCGAGGATTGGGTGCCTGTTAATTAATTACCGAAACCAATAGGATTAGCAGCAATGAAGAACTATTTTAGGTTGGGATTTAGCGGGTAGGGAGGCCCCAACAGGCAAGTCCTGCGAAGTAGGGCAGTGTCAGTGCCCGCGCCAGCCTCTTCCCCTCACAAGAATTGCTGTGCAGGTTTTGACCCTGCACCGCGAGCGGCTCTCACCGCACCGCTTTGTTTTCCTTACTCATCATTAGTTTAATGCAACGTTAAAAGCAACACGGCGCCTCCTATATGTAGCGCTCAGCGCTCGACGCAGCCTCCTCGCTCGGCGATGTGGGATTATTTATGTGGTGATGCTTTCGTCGTTAGATGTGTCTCTGATTCGTGCGTGGTGGGCTGCAGCGGTGGCAGAACAGATTAATGGGCTTCGATCGCTGCATTAAGCCCAATACGGTAGCCCGGTCCGGTTTCGCCTGGGAGTATCGGATTGCCGAGCACGCAGCGGTAGGACGCAAGTTTAGTACCACATCGCTGGCGAGAGCGGCGAGTCGGTGGAGACAGGTATAAAAGGAAGGGCATCGCACTGTTGCAATTCATACCTTTCTCCACCGCTGTAGGGTGAGGTTGGGGGCTGAAGAGTGGGGCCCGCGGAAGAACGGTCCGCTGCCACCAACTGCTGCTTTATAATAGTGGAGATAGAGATACTAGAAATGTTTTTGCAGCGTGACACACCACGCGCACCCGCGATTGCGCCAAAACAAAATGTCCTTTTCGCGAAAAATAACTAGAATGATCTAAACGTAATTACACTCTTTTTTGGCATTTACTTAGGGTCCTTTCACAAAAGATTCGCGATTTTGCTCAACCAGAAGGTTCTTTTCGTAAAAAACAACCAAAAGAGAGGTGGTAATTACGTTTTTTGGCATTTATTTAGGATCCTTTCATGAAAATTTCACGATCTTACTGAACCAAAAGGTCCTTTTTAAGGCTCTTTTCACAAAAAACTGCTGAAAGGACCTACACGTAATAATATTTTTTTAGGGGCGTTCATGGACAGAGAACACGAGGTAGGCTCGATGTCGCATCTTAGAAAAAATTTGATCCGGATTTTTTCTGAAAAAATAAAATCTCATTTTTCTCGGCGGTGTTTTTTTTTTAAAAACTGGCCGCGACTGCGCGAAATCGAAAGGTCCTTTTTGTGAAAAATAGTTGGAACAATTTAAACATAATTACACTTTTTTTTAGCATTTACTTAGGGTCCTTTCACGAAAGATTCGCGATTTTGCTCAACCAAAAGGTTCTTTTTGTAAAAACCAGCCGAAAGGACCTAAACATAATTACGCTCTTTTTCGGCATTTATTTAGGGTCCTTTAACAAAAAATTCACGATTTTGTTGAACCAAAAGATCCTTTTCGTAAAAAACCGCCAAAAGGACCTAAACGTAATTATATTTTTTTTGGAGGGGCATTGGTGGAGGCTTGACAAGTGGCATAGGTGAGGAGGGAGGAACCTTGCCATCTTTAATATAGTGACTAGTTGCACGCGCTATGCCGCTATGTCATGTAAATTTTGTAGCGCATTACGGTCGCATTTAAATTAGGGAAATTCAAATGCCATGTCGCTTCGCCATGAAATTTTATTCGATGGATATTTCGTAAAAAAATTGGGTAATCTCAATTTTCTTGTTTTTTTAAAAAAATGGTCTCGCTAAAAGCCGTTGGTGAATCTTTGGATTGCTAGGAGCCGTTGATGAATCTGTGTTTTTTAAAGAAAAATGCAGAGGAATCTAAACATATTCTTGGTTTTTTTTTGCAAAATTTCTGTAATTTTGATTTTCTAATTTTTAAAAAATGGGTTGTTAGGTTATCGCTAATCTTTGGATTGCTAGAGTCATTTATGAATTGGTATTTTTTAGAGAAAAACGAGAGGATCTAAATATATTTTTGTTTTTTTTTATGTAATTCTTGCTTATTGTATTTCTTTTTTTAAAAATAGGTCGTTAGGACCCATCATGCTAATATGTGGACTGTTATAAACGGTCTCAGAATCTACTTGCCTTATTTTTAAGAGAAAACAAACATATTTTTGTTTTTTTATGTAATTTCGATCTTCTTGCTTTCTTAAAAAAAGGGTCGCTAGGACCCGCTTCATTAACTGCGGAACCACTATAAATTGTTAGTGAATCGTTGTTTTTGTTTTGGGAGAAAACCGCGAGGATATAAATGTAATCTTGTTTGTATTTTTATTTTTTTATGCTAGACCCGCTTTCCAAACATATGGTCGCTATAGACCTTCGACGAATCTGTGTTTTTTAGAAAACCACGGCTAGCCGTATTAACGCTACACAAGGTCACAAGATGATGATACAACGTGAAAAATTTGAGAAATTTGGTCGATTTTCAATTTTTGTATTTTTTAAAAATTTAGTCGATAGGACCTGTCTTACGAACCCATGGGTCGTTATAAATCTTCAACGAATCAGTTTTTTTAGAAAACTACTACTAGGACCCATCTACGAATCTATGGGCTACTATAAATCTTCGATGAATCTGCGTTTTTAGAAAACCGTGATTTTTTACATATTTCGGAAATTTGGTTGTATTTTCTTTGCCAGATTTGTTTTAAAAATGGGTCGTTAGGACCCGCTTGCTTAATCTATGGGTCGCTATAAACCTTCGATTTAATCTACGTTTTTTAGAAAACCGCTACATTTACTTGCTGATTTAATCTATGGGTTGCTATAAACCTTGATTTAATCAGATTTTTAAATGTAGAGGAATATAAAGTAATTTATTTTTTTTCGGGTCCGTTTCGCTAAAAAACACCCGGAGGCGAATCCACGGGTTGCTATAAACTTTCGACGAATTTGTGTTTTTTTAACTGTAGAGGGACAAAAAGTACTTTATTTTTTTCCGAGATCCATTCCGCAAAAAAACATCAGGAGGATCTAAATGTAAACCACGAGGGACTTAAACGTAATTTAAAAAAAAAATGGGTCTATTTTATTAAAAACCGCCGAAAGGACCTAAATGTAATTTCTAATTTTTCAAAGGGGCTAATCGCGAGGGCACCGGCACTCATCATCCCAAGAAACCCACCCACTATAATATATAGTATGATGATATTGTTGTAAAACGTAGTCGTTCACCCACGATCAATCACAGAATTTATCGACGCAATCACAAGAGTAAGAATAAAGGGACATACGATATAGGGTGGAAATCTCTCTTGCTTTTATTGATTGATTGAATACAATGGGGGATGCCCAATATATATATAGGAGGGGAGAGAAGAGTTCGGATTCGCCCACATAAATAAGAGATAGAGTCCTAACCAAATACAGTTGGACTTCCTTATTTCAGAACACTTCCCTTTGGGCGAATACCGCGTAATGTATATGTCTCGTTAAAAACTCCAATAAAAAACCCAGTAGGAAAAAGGAGATGGAGAAAAGAGCACATCGCACTCGCACTTTATGTTGCACTAGTTGCCTAAAAAACCTTCATATGAGAAAACTTCAGGAAAACTCACAAAAGGGAAAAGAGTACAACTTATAACCTTCAGGGTTTATTAAGATCTTCAGGATCACAATAAGGGTTATGGTCCAAGGGTTTTCTCCCCCTGAACTCTGCATCTCTCTAAGTCTTATCATTCCAATGCCTTTAACACATTTTTGAAATGTAGATTTGGCAAGGACTTAGTGAACAAATCTGCAAGATTTTCACATGACTTAGTTTGTTTTATCTCACAACTCTTCTGGAGTTCGTGAGGATGCAATAACTTTGGAGCAATATGCTTCGTGATGTTGCTCTTCACATGACCCAATTGCATTTATGCAACACAAGTAGCATTATCTTTATAGATAATTGTAGGGGCATCGATGGTGTTAAGACCACATGACTTCTGGATATGGTTGATTACATGTCACAGCCAAACACATTCATGTGAGGCTTCATACAGGGCAATGATCTCTGAGTGGTTGGTATGAGTTGCTACCAGGGTCTACTTACAAGATCGCCAGAAAACAGCTATACCACCGCAGAGAAACACAAAACCAGTCTGCGAATGGCACTGTGGGGATCAGACAGATAGCCAACATCCATATATCCCACCATGGTCAAGTTTTGGTTCTTCTGGAAAAACAATCCAAGATCTTGAGTACCTTGGAGGTATCTGAGTAAAGTCTTGACACTAGTCCAATGTCTTCTGGTTAGAGCTGAACTGTGTCTTGATAGCAAATTCACTGCGAAGGCAATATCAGGCCTTAGGCAATTTGCAAGATACATGAGTGTTCCAATAGCACTTAAATATAGGACTTCCGGTCCTAAGACTTCCTCATTTTCCATCCTCAGTCTAAAAGGGTCTTTATCCACTACGAGGGATCTTACAACCATGGGGGTTTTCAAGAGATGTAATTTATCCATATTAAACCATTGCAATACCTTCCGGGTATAGGAAGACCGGTGAACAAGAATTTCTTCTGGGAAATGCTCTAGCTGCAGGTCTAAGCAAAATTTGGTTTTACCCAAATCTTTCATCTCAAACTCCGTCGTGAGGTAAGCGCTTGCTTCCTTTATCTCCTCTGTGGTTCCGATGATATTCAGATCATCGACATATTCTGAGATGATACAGAATCCATTCTGGGATTTCTTTATGAACACACAGGGACAATATCCCTTCTTCAGGAGGAACTTACTAAGTCGGTTTTACCATATCTTCCCCGACTATTTTTAATCTGTATAGCGATCTCTTCAGTTTGATGCCATACATGTTGTGATTATTAGGATCTGGGACTTTGACTCCTTCAAGGAATCTCATAATATCCGAATCCAGTGACCCAGATAATATGCGGTCATTACATCCATCAACTGCATTTTTAGATTTAAGCCAGCTGCCATTGATATTAAGTATCGCAACATTATTCCACTCATCATAGGAGAATAGTTTTTATCGTAATCGATGCAGGGTCTCTGCGTGAACCCTTGTGCTACAAGCCTCGCTTTTATATCTCACCACCTGGGTATTTTCATTTCTCTTCTGGATGAAAAACCCATTTGATCCTCCAGGGAACACTTTAGGAGATGTCCGGTCAATAGGACCAAAAACTTTCCTTTATTAAGCGAGCGCTGCCTCAATTGTTTCTTTTGTTTGACCTTATCTGAGCGCTTCTGGCACTCTGCCATGGACTTTAGTTCTGGATCCAGCTTTAAGCAATTTTAGAGGCAAATATATGTCGACCATTATAGTCTTTCTTTTATTTATTTCTCCTGTATCACTTCGGGGATATATCTATATTAATTTCTTCCAGCTCCTCGTGATTTCCCACAACGATGGAGTCTGGGTGTTCCGATTTCAAATGTGGAATTGTGCGCACAAATATACGATGGGGTTATCATCTTCAGGATGAATCACTTCTGGGATGTTACCATCTCCAGGATGGCTCACTTCAGAGATTTTTCCAACATCAGGTTGAGCTTCTTCCACTGTCATAGATAGAGTTCTCATTTTATTCGGTTCTCTACTTCTGCGAACGTCTCCGCGAAATTGAGTCCCGTGCCCTTGGAGGCCTCTCCCTCTTCTTATCATGAGAGTCAAGAGTGGGTTTAATATCCTTCTAGGGTATCTCCACTCTTTCAGGTGCATATACTTTAGGTATATGAGATCTTTCACTCCCTTATGACCAATGAAGGCATTTGGCAGATCATTAGCTTATTTATTGCAGATTTATTATCCTCCGAACTTCAAGTTTGGTCTCTCTAGTGCGTGGATCTAAGGACTAGGCATTCTCTAATGTAGTACTTATCTCCCCCTAATGCCAAAAAATGTCCTTAGTATAATCAGCGTACCAAGCTATGTACAGATCCCTTATCATAGGCTTTAGGTATTTTAATATATGACGGAGATTCATAACCTACATAGATCCTCAACTTCTGGTGAGGTCCTATGGTTGTACGCTGTGGTGGAGAGATTGGTATGTATACAACACAACTAGATTTTCGCAGATGGGAAATACTTAATTCTTTTCCACGCACTATCTGCAATGGGAAAATTTCGTAATGTACAGTTGGTCTAAGTTGAATTATTACCGTAGTATGTAGCACTGTATGGCCCCAACAACTGGTGGGAAGCCCACTATTCTGCAAGAGTGGCCAAGCAATATAATAAGTTTTGTTCATTTAAAATATATTGACTATACAGGGCCATTTTAAGTGTGGATATTAGGTACGAGATGCTCTACATTAATTCTCAGAGCCATATAATAATCATTAAATGCTTTGAGATAAACTCGCCAACATTGCCTATTCAAATGGATTTGATCCTTTCTTCTGGAAAGTAGGCTCTCTTAACTTAATAATTTGGGCATTAATTTTGGTAGAATCATGGTACCTAGTAGATAAGAGACCTACATAGGACCATCTAGTAGAAGCATCTATTACTACCCATAAAATATCTGAAGGAGCCCGACAGGGGCTAAATAGGTCCATAGATATCACTTTGAATTTTTCTCTAGGAAATTCAGTGATTCTTCCCTAACTTTTAGATAAGAAGATCTAGGTATGAGCTTTCCTTTAGCACAACCAAGGCATAAGAAAATTTCAGGTCTAGGAAAGACTTTACGCTATGGCCAGCATAATTATAATTATTCTTCTTACAATATTCAACTCAAGATATCCTAGTCGATCTGCTAGATCTTTAAATATTTCTGGGTTTTTATCGCAACATAAACTTCAGGTTTTATATTTGCATAGTATAACCCGGAGGAGAATGAATGAAGCTTTGTTAATTACACCCATTAAATTTAGTCATTAGTAGGTATTCTGTACCATTCTCATTCTTTATCTCCAAAAAGAAAACGGTTCAGACCAATGTCTTTAAAACTTAAAGGAGTACGACTGGACTCAGAGTATAATATGGCATTCTTCCAGTGTCAACAGCGATAGTATTGCTTCTGGCGATAGTCATAATAATTCCAATTCACTTGGTGTGGTACAACTGTCTTCTAGATAGATTTCTCCTCTGCTATTAAATTATACTTTGTTCTATATTAGAAGTATGATTTATCAATCAAACAATTGTTTCATCAGGGACAAATTGTAGAATATAGAACAAACATAGCACAATTAAACAAATATCTAGGAAATATCAATTTATTTAATTTTAATTGATAATCGCTCAACAGGAGTGTAGACCAAATGTTCATTCAGGAACTAGGGCTAAACTGATAATGAAACTTATAAGGAATATGTGACATCGACTAGCAGAGGAAGGAATACTCAGGAGACTAATCCAGGTCTCCATATGAGTCGCATATGTCCTTCTGGGACCCCTCGAATTTTATAATTTCAATAACCATATTATCACACTTCCAGCACCCGTGTCAACAACAGGTTGAACGGTGAGGTATGATTCAATATTGTTTACACCGGGTCTTATTGATTTTTCCTGTGGATTTTGTGTAAAGACCTACCACATACTTCGGGATGCAATAGTTGCATGACCAATAGGCAATTCATTCATACCTAAAATAGGGTTTGTAGCCTTACTTCTGGAAGTCCTTGACCTTTTATCTTTTACTTTTTCACTATAAATTGCTCTTCCCCTTTTTATCATTTTGCCTTTACTGCGACCATGGCTATTGCTAGCCTGCTAAGCATTTTGCATGTGCTTCAGGCACTGCAAGACTCCCATTAGGAAGTACGTGATGATACTTCATTGCCCGGGTAAGGTAATTGTTTCCATTCAGGGCAAATTTGTTAAGTTTCGTCTTTGTGACGTCAAACATATCCTATTTCTATTTAAGCAAAATGACTTTTACTATTGGTAAAATCATTATATTGCATGCTCACTCTTCAATCAGTAAAGCTTGGTCTATATCTATTCAGTAGATAATTATCTAAAAAAAAATTTCCAGATTTTTCCTAGCATTTTTCATAATTTTTATTCTGTTAATTATCAAGTAATTTTCAGAATTACTGAATAACAGGAAATAATATGTCCAGCACATATAAACATGAAAAACATGCTAAGAAAGTTAATCTAGCAACACGGCACAGAGCAATGAGAACATGGGTAATGATATGGGTAAGCAATACCTTTGTTAATTACATCTTATGTAACTCTTGTTGGTTGTGTATGAAAACATGTAACAAATGCCTTCGTCAATATGACTCTTGGCCAGGTCAACTCACCCCGAGGGCTCACATGAGGGAGGAAGCACTTCCCGATTCCGGGTGCCAATTAAGAAACCTAGCCTCATGTGTGTTTTCCTTAGACACCAATTGTCATGTATCCGTTCCTTCAAAACTGAATTAAAAAACCCAACCACTTATGCCCTCAAGCTCAAAACCGTTTTGATAGCTCGATTATTTCCATAATTTTTTTTAGCATTTTCTGTTAATTTTCTAAGCAATTTTCGGAATTACTTAAATAACAGAAAATAATACCAGCACATATTAAACATGGCATAATGCTAGGAAATAAACCCAGAGCATGGGACTTCTAATGTGTACTAAGTCTAATTTCCAATGAATTTATTTAAGCCCCATGTACCTAGAAATTTAATTTCTAGGATTATTTTTATGAACAGTAACTGCACCAACCCTAATATTCCAATTAGATTAAGCAAGTAATCTAAGCAATTAGGGAAATTAATCTGTGGGATTAAAAACTATTTAGGTGTGATTAACTTATGTGCCATAAACTTACGTATGGCTTGGAGAAGATTAATCGCTTGATGCCGGTCGAAATTTCGATACAGTGTAGATTGACTCAAGCAGACGATCACGATTGGTCTCAGCGGAGCTTTGTGCGCCACAAGATAGAACTCTCCAAAATAGGACCAGCATCCAGGAAAGAAACCACAGAAAAGAAATCATAGCAGTGGAAGATCATTGTTTATAAAGGAGAGATATTGAAGTACTTAAGATAGAGGCACTTGCTGGGCATCATCGGTGTAGTGCTCATCTCAATAGGTACTTCTTTCCTGCTTTGTCACATACGGCGGTCCTCAGGGCACCACGAGGACGCGGTTCGTCACAGGCATGTCCCGCTCCCTCACAGCGGCGACGAGTGACGGCGCGAGCCCCGCGACCAACAGGTGCGACGCATTGGCCGCCGTGACGGAGAAGTTCAGGAACCCGTACGTGGAGCGAGTCTTGTCGCGCCTGCCCGGTGGCCGCAATCTCGAACGCACGCACCAAGAACGGGATAGCGCCAAACGCGCCGATGATGGGCTTGTTCACATCAAGCGCGCCAAGGCAGAGGAAGATGGCAACAGGCACCTCTGTCAAAGCGCCGGACGCACCCTCCGCAACATCTTGTGCATGGCGCGCTCTAGAGCATGACGATCCGGCCGTCTGGGAGCATCACAGAGCAGATCCAAATGCTGTTGATGGCGTACTAGTACAGATTCCACGTCCCCGCTGGGCGACGTCTGCACTGATGCCCGGCTCGCCGATGCGCACGTGGAACACCCAGACTCATGGCCATGTCCGTCATGGCACGCTCGTTCAGAAACACGTGGGAGCTCCTGCGCGAGATGATCAGGAGGCGTGGCCGGCACCGGATGTCCCACCAGCCGCCGCTGGGCGTATTCTTTTCCTGTTTGCTTTGATGAGCTTGATCTGCTGGTTGCGGATTGATCTAGGGCTTTAGGATCGTAGAGCTTCGTGCTTTCGTCCATATATGCAATTTTATAGATTGATCTCTCATATGAGCAGCATGCAAAATAAACATAGATCAATCCGTGATTAGTATTAAGAAAACAAGATTGATCTACTATAAAGAATATGAAACGACAAATGCTGGCTTTAGCCTTGTAGAGCTTCGTGCTGATAACGTGTTGTAAAATGTAGTCGTTCACCCACGATCAATCACAGAATTTATCGACGCAATCACAAGAGTAAGAACAAAGGGACACACGATATAGGGTGGAAATCTCTCTCTTGCTTTTATTGATTAATTGAATACAATGGGGGATGCCCAATATATATAGGAGGGGAGAGAAGAGTTCGGATTCGCCCACATAAATAAGAGATAGAGTCCTAATCAAACACGGTTGAACTTCCTTATTTCATAACAGTTATGATATTATTTCTATCTCTGTTCCCATTTATTCTCTTGTTAGCCATGTATAATCCCAACGAATAGCGAGCAAGGAGCAAGCATGCTTTACTGTAGAATAGTTGTCGTTCGCTTCACTAGAGCAAGCGTGCTCAATGTCTCAAGGAGTTTGTACTTACGCTCACTCCGGTCACAAATATTTATCATTTTGACATCGATACAGTCTTTAAAATACAACTTTGATCATTAATTTTTATTACAATATATTTATAAAACCCAATAAAATTATAATATTATAAAAGTACTTTTCAAGACAAATCTACACATATGATTTTCATATATCTAATTTAAATATTTTAAAAATATTCATAACCAAACTTTCAAAAGTTTGACTAAACCTATATCTAAAAAATCAACTATTTGTGACTGGAGCAATTGCGTTTCAAATAAAAAAAAGTTAAGTAAATTTCACAAAAACTATATATTTCTTATACAAATTATCAGAAAACTACAATAACTTTTATTTCACAAAACTACAGATTTTAAAAAAAATTATATCACAAAACTACAGGTTTTAGAATTGATCATTTTTTTGTAACGGGTCTGACATTCTGGCCTACATGGCAATCTCATGTATGAGTGAAACAGAAAATGAGGGCATATGAGACTGCTATGTGGACCTGCACTATTAGACTCATTACAAGAAACGATCAATTCTAAAACCAATGGTTTTGTGACACAAGTTCTCCTAAAATTTGTAGTTCTATGAAATAAGAGCTAAAACTTGTAGTTCTATGATAGTTGTACAAAAAATTATAGTTTTGTGAAAATTTCTAAAAAAAGTATAAGTAGTTGAGTTTGTATTTGAATGCTATAGGCATAAACTTGATAAATTAGCCATGGCTAGCATGACGAATTTCACAAAAAAATCCTTCATAATATATATGCAGTTATGGTGCATGCATTGGCTCTTTTTATTTTTCAGAACATTGAACCATATTAATCAAAAAAGGATTAACAACTAATTGCATCGTTAGCTCTTCTGCAAATTTGAGTTGGTCATCTTCTATAACCGATTGTATCTGCTGTCAAAAAATATTGTAATCATTAGTATTATGAGAAAAAGAATGGTGCCATTTTTAACACCTTCTCTTTTTAATTTCATTAGCCAATGGTATAATGTGTCCTTCACGCAACTGTATTGTTTATCTTGCAGTAATAGATCAAAAATGTGTTCACACTTGGAAACATCAAAAGTATATTTTATTTTTGACCTATTTCTAACAGACTAGGGATTTCTTAGAACCTTAACCCACTCGACTATATTTATCTCAGTCTCGTCATCCTAAGATGAATCACTTGAGCCGTATTTGACGAGGTTAACCTTGGCTTTATCCTTATCCTTGTTATTGTTATGAGCCTTGGATTTATCCCCTAAACCCTCTGTTATTGGTAAAATAGTTTTCTTGAGCCGATACCCTATATAACAGGTGACTTAAATCGGTAAACTCTTGTCCACCAAATTTCTCCTTCAGCTAGGGAATTAACCCTTGGAAGGTTAAATCAGCTAATTGGTTATTAGGCAAAATAACGATAAAACACTGATTTCTTACTTCTCTAAACTCTTAATATAACTCATTACCAATTCCCCATATTTCTGGCGGACAACACTCAAGTCAGAAATTCTAAGCTCTAGACTTTCAGAGAAAAAGTACTCATGGAATCGGTTCTCCTAACCGGTCCAAAAATTGACCAAATTCAGGGGTAAACTTGTGAACCATGTGAAAGCAGCTCCTGAGAAAGATAACGGGAACAATATAATCTTTAATCCATCAGATTGAATAGCTTAATTGCATTGCACGATAAAATGTTCGACGTGCTCTAAAGTGGTAACGGAGTCATCCCTTGAGAATTTTGCAAAATTAGGAACTTTGAAGTTATTAGGGTAAGATATCCGATCAATGTAATCAAGGTACGACTTCTGATAACTTATAACCTTTCCCTTGGGCTATATGTCGAATTGGTCTTGCAATACGATGGATATCTGATCAGTCCAATTTATTGCATTAACCGATGCAGTGTTAGGATTGTCGAATATTTAACTATAGGATATGGACACATATGGGAAAGTCAAAGACCATACCATATATGCTCAAGCAAATATTTGGAGATTCCGGATATCTCGGGCCCAGTTCAATGGGATAAGATATACGTGAAAAGGACACCTCCATGCAGGGAAGGATTCAATCGTGTTCCCATTATGAGGAAACCAGTTCGGGTATGCCCGATATCTAAGGAAGTTTGGATATGCTCTTAAGATCACGCGACGATGGACACCTCATTAGCTATGATCCGGTATCCCAAACGACTACAACTCAACCTGAGGCAAGGCTACCCCGACTATATAAGGGTGAGGGTAGGCGTCTCCAGAGGACAAGCAATTCTCAGACTACAGCCATCCAGAGTTAGACAAGCAAAAAGATCTTTCGAGTAGAGCATCTTTAGCCATAGCTTAGCCACCCCAAGTTCAATCTTCATTATAATTAGAGCTAGGCATCCTGCTTTATACTTTGTTCATTGACCTCATACATCATCCATACAGGAGTACGGTATTACTCCATCTGGAGGTCTGAACCTATCTATATCGTGTGCCCCCGCTTTTGTGTTTGACTCTGCTAATCTCGAAGGTACCTGAAGTATAAGTTTATTATTGATTTCTAACATTCGACATGGATTTTGCCAATTATGTTCATGTCGGTGTACTTTGCACTGGGGTACCCTCTCCGCCGTAGAAGAAGTAGGCCCAAGAAGTGGTTTAGCCTGGGCTTACGCCTGGCGCCAAATGGGCGAAGACACCTCGCCACAAAGTAGGAGTCCGCATGGCCCTCGGTGAGCAACTGGCGATCACGCCTCGCCACGGGCGAAGCGCCACGAAGCGTCTTGGCAGCGGCCAGGCGAAACCGCACGCCGCTCACGGGCGAAGACGCCGCCACGGGCGGGAACTCACAGGCCTGGCGAGCAACTGGCGATCACGCCACGCCAGCGGCGGTGGCAGCGGGCGGCTCGACAAGTGGGCGGCGTTAAGCCCCTTGTCAAGCCACAAAGGCAACCAAGAGAATGAGGGAAGGCTTTGCCTCAAGTTTCCCTCCCTAGGCACCTCGTGTCAGGGTCATTAATTGTGAAGGATTCAGCCTTCGACACGACGACAGCTCATTCCTCTGACGCCTCTTACCAACCCGTCGCAAGAGCGTCATGTCTCGGGCAGACCGGGCGAGGCTTCTCACCAACATTAAATGAGGTTCGAGAGACAAGACCACGGAGGCGTGCCTAATAAATGAGTCGTGGGTCGACGTGGAGGCTGGAATGATGAATGTAGTTGATGTGTTGTAGATAAGTGTAGCGCCACCTTCTCTCCTGCCCAGGCCATTTCGTCTATATAAGGGCGCTTGGGTGCATGAAGAAGGGGGCCGGTCGGCTAGAGCAAAAAGCATAGAGAAGCAGACACAGAAGAACACTCTTGTAAACACTTCCCCATTCACTCAACAGAGAACCAGTAGGACGTAGGGCTATTACCTACATCGGGGGCCTGAACCTGGGTAAACCGTCGTGTCCATCAGTTTGCCAATTCCCGGAATCCATCGCTGAGAGACATTATGGTTTCCAGCCACAAAAATGCCCTCTACCGAACCATAATTTTCGTCCAAGGGGTAGTCCACTGTTCATCCATGAATCTTGTCAGCGTAAATACGCCGACGTGGGCGCGCGGTAGGGGCTAGTAGTTGGCTCATCCGCCATCTCTCGGTGATTTCGATCTTTCATCTGAAAGGACCTTGCATCTGGTGATGGCGAGTTCACACTCGTAGCGACAAGATGTGGCGGAGGCTAGCAGCACCTAGATTACGTCCCGGCGCTCTCGCCGGACAAGGGATCGCCTCACGCCGCTCCTGCAGGAGGGCAGTGGCACCCCCACGGCAGCGGTCGAGCTCCCGGTTCGACGTCGGCTGGCCATGGAGGCCACCACTCTGGCTCAGAACCTGCATGCGGTCTGTCTCCTCCTAGACCACTCTCCGGTGGAACTTGCAGGAGATACCCCGGCCGCTTCATGGCTGCGGGATATTGCGGGCCTTGTTGACACGGCTCAGCTCCACGTAGGGATGCCCGACCGGTCTGAGACCGTCGGTTCCCCTCGACCCACGGTGCATGCTAATCGCACCCAAGCTCCCAACCGCTCAAGAGAGAAGCGCTTGGAATCCCCATGTGGCTACGCCGGGCGGGTCACCCGCCCTCAGTAATCGATAAGTTGTTCGCATTTGGCTTTATTGACTTATTGTCTCACACGTCTGCATCCCCCTGAGTCGAGTTACACACAATTGTCGCTAGCGTTGAGAACCCGATGGCTCTTTGTCGATGAAAGGGGACCCCAAATGCTCGTGGTCACCCAAATACGGGCGATCAGGGGGTCGAGTCTAGCACGGTGACTCAAACGCGGCCCGTACACCTCGGTCCAGCTCAACGAAGCACCGATGGTTGTCTCCGTGAGCACCGCAAGCCCTATACCACCCCTTAGAGCCTCGCTTTCATTGCAGGCGACGCCATGTTAGGCTCCGAGAGATCACAAGGATAAAGTTCCGAAAGGAGAAAAGCTAGTGACAACCGTGTATAAAAACTTAGGGTTTTGCCTGTAGTCAACCATGATTTATATATATAATCATTGTTTGTGTTATGATAGCCAAGGAATGTCGAAGCATCGACCTGATTCAAAGAAAACAAGATGGCGTAGCGTAGTCAAACACCCAAGCTCTCTAAGGAGGACCAAGGTGGCGCCCAAATCTAAGCGCCGCGCGCGTGCCAAACTGCCTCATAAGGGCATCCCTAGCCTTGACAAGCTTCAGGACGGCATCGATCAATGCGTCAACAGCGGCGGCGTCGTGGGCGACGACGTCTAGCTCAGCCCATTCGGCCATAGCGAGCTCGAAGTTGCCCCAAAGCTCTGCGAGGAAGACCTCCTCATTCGTAGGTGCCGGAGGTCCTCCTTCCTCTAAATCGATCACTAGTCCTTCTGCGGAAGAGGGTGACGGCGGGGCCTCGTCGCCAGAAGGAGAAGAGCGGGAAGAAGCCATTGGAAGTTTGAAAGAGAAGAAGACTGAACGTTGCGGAATAGTAGAAGATTTGTGAAGTGAATGGTTGCTCCAATTCCTGCAACCGTACCACTCTTATATACTTAAGGCGCAGAAGTCGAGTAGTTTTCAAGTAAAGGTGGGCATGGAAAGCTGAGGCGCCTCCGCGTCTGTGGGAAAATTGCGCCGCTGACGGAAGCTAAAGAGGCGAAGAGTTCCGAAGAGGAAGAAGTGTAAACCGTTGGCCTGGGTATATACACAAACACCCTGTGGCGACGGTTCGCGACCAGGTCAAAGGCACGACGTTTCGGGTCCCAAAAAATCGGCGGAAGTGGGGAGGATCAAACGCGGTATGCGGCGCAAGTGGTGGGCCCATCCAGAACGCATCGGCATTAAATAAGGTCTGAAAAGCAACTAACGCTGCTGCTCAGACGGCCCCGGCTATCGCTTGTACTTTGCACCGGTACCCTCTCGCCAGAGAAGAAGTAGGCCCAAGAAGTGGCTCGCCTGGCTTTATGCTGGCAAGCGCAATGGTGAGCACGCCTACCCGCCAAGCGAGGAGTCCACGTGGCCCTTGGCGAGCAACAAGCGATCACGCCTCGCTTGGTCGAAGGCGTTCACGTAAGCGCTTTGACGGCAATGGCGAAAGCACGCCCTTCCGCCAAAGGGGAGCCCGCGTGGCCCCTTTAGCGAGCAACAAGCGATCACGCCTCGCCACGGGCGGCTTCGGCGTAGAGGCCTGACAAGTGGGCGGGCGTTCGGGCCCCCCTTGTCAGGCCACGAAGGCAACCAAGAGAATGAGGGGAAGGCTTCGCCTCGAAGTTTACCTCCCCTGGCACCTCGTGTCAGGGTCATTAATTGTGAAGGATTCAGCCTTTGACACGACGACAGCTCATTCCTCTGACGCCTCTTACCAACCCGTAACAAGAGCGTCATGTCCTGGGCGGACCAGGCGAGGCTTCTCACCGACATTAAAAGTGGTTCGAGAGACAAGGCCACGAAGGCGTGCCTAATAAATGAGTCGTGGGTCAACGTGGAGGCTGGAATGATGAATGTAGTTAATGTGTTGTAGATAAGTGTAGCGCCATCTTCTCTCCTGCCCAGGCCATCTCGTCTATATAAGGGTGCTTGGGTGCATGAAGAAGGCGGCCGGTCGGCTAGAGCAAAAAGCATAGAGAAGTAGACACAGAAGAACACTCTTGTAAACACTTCCCCATTCACTCAATAGAGAACCAGCAGGACGTAGGGCTATTACCCACATCGGGGGCCTGAACCTGGGTAAACCGTCATGTCCATCAGTTTGCTGATTCCCGGAATCCATCGCTGAGAGACATTAGGGTTTCCAACTACAAAGATGCCCTCTACCGAACCATAATTTCCGTCCAAGGGGTAGCCCACTCTGTTCATCGGTGGAATCTTGTCAGGCGAAATACGCCGACAGTTCATAATTAGCACTCTGCCCCCGAGCATAAGCTCGGGTTGATTGGTCACTTGAGCTGATAGGAATTGATGAGGTT
The DNA here is from genome assembly GCA_036346375.1 of Guadua angustifolia. Taxonomy (NCBI): domain Eukaryota; kingdom Viridiplantae; phylum Streptophyta; class Magnoliopsida; order Poales; family Poaceae; genus Guadua; species Guadua angustifolia. Next base: position 344,000 of record JAYEVE010000273.1, on the reverse strand, counting down.
GCTCATAACCTATGTTGGTTCTCCTAGCAATCGACTCTGGTATTGGAACAAAGGGTTTCGAGTATGTTACAACTTTGTATGGAGCCATATTCCTTTACGAAATTAGCTCAGGATACTGCGAATGCCTAATAGGTTCAATTGGCTGTGGAACAGATTGTGGAAAAGCATAAAGCATCGTCGAGGGTGAAAAGTTGTCTGCTGCATCCAACTTAGTAGCTTTGGTATATGCTTGATAATGCACAACCCCACTTGTTTGAAAATCTCATCACATTATTATGGATGGCTGGGTTGGCATCATGGTAAGAGATGGATTTGTAACCAACGGCTTAGGATCAGCTATTAACATTGGGTTTTGTGTGCTTGGTGCTACCGAATAGACTAGGTAATTTGGTAAAGTTTGCATTGGATCGAGTAGACTTCTAATCGATGCCAACTCTTGAGCTATAGTCTTAACACTATTAGCTATCATCGCTTAAGCATTGCGACTAGAGCCAATGATTGGTTAATCAAGCAGGGTGCACACATTGATTAATCATAGCAGATAATTCAGTTTGTGCAGCATGTATTGACTCACCAATGCATCAAAACCCTTCTTCAGAACGGTTAGTTTGTACATTCGTCCGGATATTTAATCTTTAGCAGAGCTTCAGAAAGGTTAGTTCAGAATCTTCATGAAGATTAGTATTTTGTTATTATGTTAGTAGTATAATTAGTACAACATTAGTGTCATTTTTAGTGCGTGAAACGATGGTATTAGTACAATCAGATGGATAAAAAATAATGGTAATTGCGTACTGAGTAGTACATGAATGGGCGAGACAATTTGTAAAAAATATTGTGTACTTGGTGTGATGTTAATGCAATCAGTAGTATAATGGTAAAAGTGCATGCAATGAATACTTTAATATAATTAGCCGTAAATGAAATAATGAGGTATAGAGTAGATAATGGATCCGTGTTATTCAAATGTTAGCGTAGTATTAGTATAATATTGTAGAACTAGTAGTACGTATGAATGATAGTGTTGGTACTGTTACTGTTGTAATGATATGTTATTTCTTGTAATGTTATTCAGTGTACTGTTGGAGAATCTTATTTATTATTCACATTTTAGACGAGTTTAGTGGAAGGAATTGGTACTATGATAGCGCATTGATAGTATAACGGTAACAGTACATTAACCATAAAATAACATTATAGCTATATTTCTGTCATAGAATTATGAATTTATTAGAATGACAATAATGTGGTTCTTTTATTAGTTTAACATTGGTTTAATATTATTGCGATATATGGATAACTTAAGTAATGTTACCATAATATTGCGACAACATTTGTGAGATTAGTACAATTATTTCAATATTCCCGTAATATTATTACGATGTATGCATTACTTGGGTAATGTCAGTATAATATTAGGAAAATATTTGTGGGATTAGTATAATATTGGAATAACTAGTAGTACACAAATTGATAGCATTAGCAGAAGAAATGATAAATTCGGTGTAACGAGCTCTACATGAAATGACAGTAGTATTTGAGTAGTACCTGAATTGAGGAAATAGAAATTTTTTCTGAAGTGGCCTGTTGGTAGAAATATTTCTCGAAAATAGCCCTTATGCCAAGTAATTTTTGGATGTAGCGCTTATTAATTTTTTTTTATTTTTTTATACCCAAGCAGCAGATGGTAAGCGTTGTAATTTTTATTAATTTTTAGCTAAATTTAGTGTTTCAGAACCACTGTTTTATTTTCTATAATATTTCAACCAGGCGGGAATGTTTTTTAAATGTGAAGCGGTCTGGGCCACTTAATATTTTAAAAACAGTCCTGCCCGGTTGAAAAATTGTAGAAAATAATACAGTGGTTTTGAAATGCTGAATTAAGCCAAAAAAATTAATAAAAAAATTATAGTGCTCACTGTTCGATGCATCGGTATAAAAAAATTACAAAGCGTTCCCCATTCACTCAAACTACCGGGTAGGGGCTACATCCGAAAATTACTCGACTGCTATATTATTACTGATTATGGTTGTGGCAAATCGTACGTTAGTGTTTAATGCACGTGCTTGTGTCTTTCACTATTGTAGGTACTAAATGGCAGGAAATCAAGATTTGTTTGTATTTTATGGTGACGGTGTTGTTCGAGAGGGTCCATATGGGATGGACCTTTCGAACTGTGAAAGGAAGGTGATCCGGGCTTTGGGTCTAACGGAGATGAGTCTGGCTGACCTCCATTCGTGTGTGAGAAGTGCATTCAATTGGCAGACTACCCGAAAGAAGCTCGTAATCAAGGCGGTGCATGCTAGAGTCGTAGGAGGTTCCACCAACTACATGTGGGACCTATGCAAGATTGTGTGAAGCACAATGTGGGGGGAATACATGCAAATTGTGTGAACCCTGAAGTGCTAATACACCATTGGGCGATGGTGTATGTGTGCTTTCTAGACAAAGGCCAAACCTCTAGTCCCCTCGGTGGCAGTGGCATAGAAGCATTCTTTGGGGCCACCAGAGGAGACATTGGTGCGGATGACTTTTGGGTGAATGAAGACATCGGGAAGTGGTGGTCCACTCGCATTGACTGCCACGAGCACCTAGAAGGCATGACGAATGAAGCAATATCGAATGAAGACGAGGAAGTCACATGGATAGCAGCGGAGACGACGATGCATCTCCAGTCGGTGGCATTGTGTCCACTGATGTGGAGTGTGTGTCTTCTCGGTTGGACGATCTGGCGATGACCTCTCTCGTGCTACCAGACGAAGCCGACACTGAGTGGGCTTTCAATCATGACACTCACTGGTAGGGCAACACTTCCCTACGAAGGATGCCGCCCAGCAGGCAATTGCTAGATATGCGGTAAACATCACCGCACTTTTATCGGGTGTCAGATTCAACCAGAGACCTACATTGTGAAGTGCATGGATCCTGAGTGTCCTGGCAAGATCCATGCCCAGAAGTTCAAGGGCGTGAGTTTGGGCTTCAGGATAACCGTCCTGACGGACCACACTTGTGTGCTTGCTGAGCCATTACAGAAGCACACAAATGTCACGTCCTCATATGTGGCCAGCCTGATTTCTCACTTGGTCACAGTGGATGTGACCGTTTCACCGAAGATACTGATGGCTGATGTGGTTAACATGGTGAGAAATCCTATTAGCTATGGCAAGGTGTGGCGAGCGAAGAAGAAAGTGATAGACATGATGTATGGGACGTACGAAGAGGGGTACAATCTTGTTCCTCACATGCTTCACCAGATTGCTGAAGCTAGTCCTGAGACCTACATCAACAAGATGGATAGGCTACACCCCTCAAAGGGTTCGAACTATTTCATCCTCGGCCAGTGTGTTTTAGGCATTCTGACCACCATTTAGGGCTTCAAATCTTTCTGGTCTCATGGTTGACCATGGATAGCACTTTCCTATCCAAGCAAGAAATCAGGGCACCATCTCGATGGTGGTCACAATGACGCCAATGACCGGCTACTCACGGTGGCCTATGCAACAAGTGGAAAGCGAGAACACAGAGAGCTGGTTGTGGTTCCTAGCATATGTGAAGCAAGCTATTGTCCAAGACCACCTGAACGTATGCCTCATCACTGACAGGCATGCTGGATTAATGTCCGCCATCAGTACCATGCAAGGAGGGACACAGCCACCGTACCAGTGGAATGACGTCGTCAATCGCTAGTGCATGAGACATCTTGCCGCGAACCTACATAGGAGGTTTCGCAGCAAGGAAGTCATGAAGACATTGAAGAGGCTCTGCATGCAAAAATAGAGGCAAAAGTTCGATGCCATATGGAAAGTGCTTGATGAGGAGATCGTGAAACATACGACGTAGTCCGTAGAGGGCTAGGTGAACAACTTCTCTTAGTGGGTGCAGTTGCATGCTCCAGAGCTAGAGAAGTGGTGTCTATTGCATAACACCGACGGTGCAAGGTACGGCATAATAACAACTAACATGTCAGAGGATTACAACAGTGTTCAGAAGGGTGTTCAATCCCTCCCAATCAGTGCCATCATGGAGGAGACTTGGAACAGGACTGTTGGATACTTTGTGAATAGGGGGATGAATGCAAGGAGGCATCTAGATGAGGGAAAGCAGTTCTCCGAACGTATGCACGCATACATGGAGAAGAAAATAGAGAAGGCTCGCTCCCATGACGCCGGCACCATGGATGGAGTTAGGTGGAAGTTTGAAGTGCATCTGTGGGAGAAGTTCGTGGATGGCCATTGCAGAGGCTACCGTAAGCAAGTGTGCACAATACGTGATATGGCGACATGCACATGCAACAAGTCACAACTATTGCACAAGCCATGCTCACATGTATATGTGGCGTGTGCGGTTCTCTGTCAGTCCTCCGTGGTGTACATCTCTAAGTACTTCAGCGCTGACCATCTATTCGGTACATGGAGTTCGGAGTCCAACTCCTACAGCTTGGATATGCATTACAGGGAGCTGTGGCCGGGGCAAGTGACTTGGTCTCAGAATGACACTTTGAAGCGGAGCGGCCGTGGATGGTGGTAGTCATGGCGAATCCGTAACGATATGGACGCAAGTCAGCGGGGAGACGGACGAGCTGCACGGAAGTGTCATGTATTGAGGACAGTGGGACATACAATGAAGAATTGCCCTAATAGGGCTAGCTCATCGACCCATCCATAGCTACCATGACAATGTTCCTTCATGTAATTTTCTCTGTGTGAGTAGTACCTTCATGTAATCTTATTTTTTGGTAATGTAATATCATGTACCGTGCTACCTATATCATGTGACCTAATGTCATGTCGTGACATGTTATGCATTGTTATATCATTTAATGTTATTTTTATGTTACCTATAATTTTTTTTATGTGCGGTTAGTACCTTCATGTAATTTCATTATTTTGTTATGTAATATCATGTACTGTGCCATATATGCCATATTTTGTAATGTCATGTTGTCACATTTTATTTGTTGTTATCTTATGTCATGTTATTTTTTTTATCTTACCTATATTAATTTTTGTTTCTTTTTTCTTCTCGCAGGACATGACTAGACACCTGCAGAAATTGCTTAACCCATACTATGATGCCAAGCATCGTAGCAGGCTCTGTCTTACAAGTGTTGTACCACCGTCTTCCATTCTCAAGGCTCCGAAGGAGCACTGGCCCTTGAACGAGTGGTACATGCCTACTCTACGGGAGTCTGGGCTACTGTCGCTGGCTCGGATGATGGACATCGGGCAATCCTTCACTTTTGACAGGGCTCTCTTCTCCGCGCTAGTCGATCGTTGGAGGCCGGAGACCCACACTTTCCACTTCCGATGGGGGAGATGACCATCACACTCTAAGACATTTTGTACATTACCGGCTTGCCTATCAGGGGCCGCCCAATAGTTCAGCCACCGAGGAGGCCTAACTAGAAAATAAGGTTACAGAGTAGGTTTAGTCATGAAGTCCCTAAGTAGAGTCTGGGGGTTCCGCTATCGTGGCTTCGCCGCTACATCTGATGCCCTGATGATGCACCTAAGTACATGGTGAGGACTCACCTTATCGCATACCTGCTCTTCCTGTTTGGTTGGGTTTTGTTCCCTACAGCACAGGGAGATCTTGTTGTAACAGCCCTGTAAATTTGAAAATATGTAATAATAAAAGTTTTATATTTAAAAATAGAAATGAATTAAAAAGTGTAATTGAAATCAAGATTTTGATTTTAAACAATAATCTTTCCTCATTTCTTCCATTATAAACTTAATGAAAAGGAAGATTTCAAAACTTAAAATCATTATTATCAAAATAAATGAAATATTAAAATGAATTTGAAATGTGAACTTCATTTGAATTTCTATTTTTCTGAATCAACTTGCATTCTTGGAATTTCTTGAACCTTTGCAATTGCAAGAAAAGCTAAATGCATTGAAATTGTAAAATGGTAAATACAGGAAAGTAAAAGTAAAACATCAACAAAAAAATAGTATTAAAATTTCTGAGCTCTCAAGATATCTTCATAACCAAATAATTGAGAAAATCTGAACAATTAAAATAAAAATAAAACATGAGATAATCTTGAGATAAGAAAACTGATTAGAAGCCATGTAAGATTTTTGTAGAAGTATCTAGATCTTATCTCAATATGATATTTTTACCATGCCAACTTAAGGTCATCATCTATTTCTGGTAAAAATATCATAAATAAAAATTTACATTTAAAGCTTTTATAAATTCAAAAACAGAAAACAATTAAAGCTGTAAATATCAATGTCAGAATTATTATAATTTAAATATTAAACATAAAATTCTGAAAATTTTAAAGGATCATTATTAGCTCAAATATAATTGAAAAACAAAGTTTCAAAAATAAGTAAATTCATTTGGATACTTTAGTAAATAAAAAACAGAGTAATCAGAAATTCAATTAATATATTGTCAGAATTTTAATAAAACATCTACAATGAATTTTCATCTGAAAATTTTACTGAACCTTTATCTTGACTTGGCCAACCTCTATAAAAAGTATTGTAAATTCTTCTTTCATTTTGGCAACTCTAATCAGAAGATCAAGCCGACCTTGGCCTTTTCTTTTGTGCTGTTCCAATCCTGACCGTCGGATCGCCAAGTGTCAAGCATCCAGTGTTTCTACTATTCCCCTTCTTCCTTCTCTAGCCTTCTGTTCGGTTCCTCACGGCAAAGCCTGCCCGACCAAACCGCCTCAATCCCTTGTCTTCACCCGCGCCGCAACCCGCCGCGAGGCCGACAGCTCTGCCAGCCCTCTGCCATGGCATCCCCCGGGCTGCCACGTCTCTGCCGTGCCCAGAATCCGCCGACAAAAGCTTCGGCTGTTCTCCTCCGCTCCGCGATTTCGTTGCCACGGCAAAGCCTCGACCGTCAGATCCTTGCCACGGCACGACCTGGGCAGCTCCCCTCTGCCAGCACCTTGCCATAACCCTGCCACGGCAACCATTTCTCCTGCCAAGCTTGCCACGGCAATGAATCGGCAGCAAATATCTCCGCAGCGCCTCACCAATCCTCATCCACTCAAAGCCACAGCCGAACCACCTCAATCGCTTATTTAAGCTCCTCGTCACCTCGTCGAGTACCTCAGAACTCCCCTCAGCCTGCCCCGTAACCAAGACACCGCCGGCCATCCCCTTCTTCCCCGAGGTCGGCAAAACCCAAAAGAGGGAAGAATCCATGAGCGAAGCCTCACACCTTGAATCAATCCAAACCATCAGACCAGTAGCCCCCTCATGACCCTAGAATCTATCCCCGGTGTTTATTTCACCTCTCCTTCTCCGGTGAGCCGTTGCCCCGAGCTGTTCCTTCCGCCTCTGCCCATGCACGGTGGGAGCTCAGTCCGGTAACTCTTTTGCTCAGATCAATGTATAATCGTGATCAGTAGTTTACACTGATGCTCATTCGGCCATCAATGGTCAGAAAAACCTGTAGGTCTCGAGCTCCACCTAGCGATCCATGGCGCCGCCGCCCCTCTCCGGTGGCCCACCAGCTCCGACCTCCATTGGCTTCTCCGGTACCACCATCAGGTGCGACCGGGCCTACTGATGCTTGCCGAGGAATCAAGTCGCCGGATTCCACTCTCCCCTCGCCGGCGCAGCCATCCTCCGCCGCTGCCGCCATGCGCACCGTGGGCAGCCCACCTCCCGGCCATCTCTAACCACCAAACCACCATCCCCATGTGCGCAAGGATTCCCTGGTGCCCTCCGTGCAACCCATTCGCCGGTTCCGGCCACCCTTCGTCGCCGGCGAGCCTCGGATGCCACCGCTCTGTTTTCCTCCTCTGCCAAGCGGGTCCCTTCGTCAGCCTCAGCAAGCGTCTTCAGTTAAAAGAGTAAGGCGCCACCCATCTCAGAAGACGTATTTTATATTTTTCACCCAATTTCCAAACCGAAACAGATTCAAGTGACAATATCTTTTGAAATATTAATCCAATCTCAATGAAATAAATTTTTATATTCATATAAAATCAAAAATAATATAAATATTCAAAAATATTTAGTTATCATTTTGTTTTTATTTATTTAAAATAGAAACTTAGAATAAACCCTATTATGAACATTACTGCATCCATGTAAAATATAATCCCTAAAATCATCAAACAAATTTTTATGTGCCTCTGGGATCATAATAAACTTAAATATACAAAAATATTTAAATGTTCAACTCGGATTAGTTTATTTGCTACATGATCACTAGGAATCCATAATATGACCATTAATAAAAATAAAAGCATAAAACTCATAAAATGATAAAATAATTTGTATTAATCTCCTAAAAACAGTAAGGATTCATGTATATAAAAATATTTAAGATAATATTTAATTTGCATTCTTTTAATAAAAGGAATGTTAATTATAACAATAAGTAAATAGGTAATATATTGCAATTTAAGTAAAAATAATGCCAAACCAACTTGAAAACATTTCTAGGATTGCTACCTACTAACACCTGAAAAATGAATCAAAGATCATGTGAAATGTAGTTAGAAATGAAATTTGAAAGTTGATCGATTTAGCGTTATTCATTATGATCATTTAGGCTACTTCGGCAGTAGATAAAATAACTCATCTAAATACTAAAATCTATGAGACCTATTTAGTAATGCTCTACAAAGTTTGTTCTACCAGATTCTCAAAAAATATTTCATTTTCATCATGCTTTTCATCTAAATATATCTAATCCAAAACTCTTAATCGTTAATCGTTGTCTTTACCTTTTGGCCGATTCCGTGAATTGTAAGCAAAAGTTATCGCTTAAGCTTTTTCGTCAATAAAAATAATAACTTGTCCGAATCCTAAAATTTGTGTAACTAGTTTAGCAATGTTCTTTAAAGTGTAGTCTACACTGTTATGAAAAGATAATCTCAATTTGCTAGGGTTTGCATATAAATCTTGTAGGTCAAATAACCCTAAAAGATCATATTTATGAATTCGGTAAAAAGAACAATTGGACTTCAATTACGAAGTTTGTATCAACAGAACCTTCTCAAATAAACCAGAAATGATCCTTAGGATTTAATCTGCAGTAATCGAGAAGATATCCTTGGATTACCTTGCTTTGAATCTAAATCTGTTAAAGCAAAACCCGAAAGTGATAAGGTTGTCGAAAACGTATCATGAATAGTAAACTCTATGAACTTTGCAATTAATGATTAATTCTATTAATCCAAACAATTTTTGCATCTTGAATTCGTAAAATAAAATTAATAAATTCATAAAGAGCAGTCTCTGTTTCTTGTGAAGTTTTATTCGTTCTTGCTATTTATTTATCTTTTTCCCTTATTGAAATTGTTATTTGCTACTTTCCTTGGAACGACGTGTAGAATCCGACGTAACGACTACCATCGTCGACTACAATCTCGACTACGTCGTAAGCAAGGCAAGCACCCCCTTTGACCATGTTGATCCCAGTTTTATAAATGTTTTCATTAAATGTTTTTATTGCATGCGTATATTCATTAAACTTTGCTATATTGTGGGTAGTGGTAGATATACCTGTTGATTCCTGAAACCTCCTTGATATGAATGAATTTGTGAACCTTGATACTCTAGAATCATGGTTAGACAATATATAATGTCATTCTGGGTATACACAATATTTAATAATCTGCTTAGCCATGCTTTAGACTTGGTAAGGATTTGTTAGAAACATTGATCACATGATATGCTGAAGTCTTGGATAAATCAATTGAGGATATTGATCAAATGATACTTGGATATGCTGAGGCATGATGATGATTCTTAGACATGTTGAGACATGATGGTGATTTTTGGTTATTTTAATTAAAAATGAAAATAAAATTATAATATTGATGCAGCAATTATTGGCAATAGCTTTGGTGTGCATGGATTTGCACGTAGATTAGGGAGATTATTGCTCGTGTCGGATTAAGGACCGAACTATGGGTTGTTTTCAAGCCAAGATAACCGTACAACCACAAGTCTTTGGTATGGGACGACCTTAACTTATTAAGTTACTTGAAACTAGCTTTGCACATTGGAAGGCCGTAGTAGTACGAAATGTTTCTTAATGGATTGCTCGAAGGACGCCCACACCGAGGTGATCATGGATCAAACGCTACCGATACAACGGTGTCACGCCACTCTGTGGGGAAGTTCCATCATTTCTATGCTCGAGTTCTTCGCCATATTGTGGGTTTTCGCCGTCTTTGGTGCAAAGTTAGGGTTAAGTAATTGAACAATTATGTTATGATCGCCTTGCCGACTCACCAAAGGAAGTGTGTCGAATGGCCTAGCAAAAGGGGTTGATCATTTCTTGTGGGTAAAGCTGTACAACTCTGCAGAGTTAAAACTAATCGATTAAGCTACCATGGTCATGGGCACTTGGTAAAGTCATCACATAGTTAGCATTTTATTTTACAAAATGGGGATGTTGATATATGCTGTCTAGCATCATGATTTGGATTGGATATCCTTGTTGGAAAGGGATTATTTCGGATTGATATATGATGTCAATGATTGATTCATGGAGATGATCAAAGGAATTGAGGTTCGTGCAATTTACTGATTCCTATTTACATATTATATTGCTTTTACTTAAATTTCGTTTATGTTCTACACTTCAGTAAATTCTTTTACAAATTAGCTTTCTGCAAATTAACCATGAAAGCCTTTCCTTTGAATGGCCTGCATGTATAATAGGATTTGCTAAAGTCTTGCTGAGTACGCTAGTACTCACCCTTGCTTATTCGTTGTTTTTAGGGTAAAGAATCAGAATAGCTCGATGAAACTATTCTACGCAGGATTACGGAATGTTATCGAGATCTTTACGGGTTTATACCTTGTCGGTTACTCGAGGATTGGATGGGCACACTACAAGACTTTGATTCTTTCCTCTGCATTTCTTTGAATTTGTAAGATCTTATTATGTATGCTACAATTGTTATTTGCAATAAAGTGTATGGTTGTGATTCCAATTATTGTAAATGTGCGTGCTAGCTACTGATCATGGGACTAGCACTGTATGCACATAAGATTTCCATTTTTACATTTATGTAAAAATGGGGGTCACTACACTTGTGTACCCCAGCTATATCCACATCATGGAGGCTTTGGCTGATGCCCACCTCGACAATGTCTCTCAGTTCAGTTTTGGATCAGCGGTGCTCTGCTCCACATACAGGGGACTATGCGTGGCTTCCGTGAAGACAATGGGGGAGGAGCTCGTTCTTGCAGTGTGCTACTCCTTGCTGCAAATCTGGTCTTGGGAGCACTTTCCTGTGGGACATTCGTACTTCCGAGGGCCCGTTCACCCGTATCCATTGGAGGCTAAGTTCTACAGTGAACACTCGAATGATGGTCCCACCATGGGTACTCGGTGGACAGCTTCCTACTTGGGATGGGCTAGGGATAGGCTTAGGAGAGTCTACCCTGAGTTTCACAACCACTTTGAGACCCTACATGAGAATGACATAATATGGCAACCCTGGACATCTGATTTGTTGGTCACTACGGCACTACATGGATTGTCACATCATTGCGTTCAGGATGGTGTTTACTGGTTGACGACGTGCCACCTCGTGTTCTATCATATGGTGGAGGCATACTGCCTAGCTAGGGTCATGCGCCAATTTGGACTTCATCAGGAAATCCCACCTCCAGTTGGTCCGCCTTTGCCATGAAAAGTGCATATGTATGTTTCATTCGTAAATATGAACTGTAATTTGTAATTACAATTTGTAACTTATAACTTTCATTCTCGTAGGCAGTCTCGGAAGGGCCAAAGGAGCGACGAGTGGTGTGACACACAGTTACCATGGACAACTACATGGGAGCAGTCTGACATAGAGCAGGTCATAGTGGAGGGTCGATCGTACGACCTTGAGTCGCACGTCACGTACTTGGAGTTGTACGTGCCTCGCACACGTGCACGACTTACTAGGGCACCTCCCTCAAGGCCCGAGGAGGTCACAGACGTCGAGCGGCTAGCCCTCAGCCACCCAGTACACCGCGCAACAAACCAGGATGATGCGATACAAATATATACTATATTTCAATTCACATTTCTTTTACTAATCATATTTTCGTGTAGTTCGATCGTGCCAACCGTATCGTCCAGGAGACTACTGCTGCACTACACCATGGGAGGCACAACACTGTGTCTGGCCTACTAGGGGTTCTACATTCTGTCTTGGATGATGCTAAGGGCATCGTGAAGACATTTACATGTGGCCGTCATAGTGATGTTGCCGCACGGGGTACTGGGCGAGACACTCGTCCTCCATCTCCCAGGTCATCATGCCCGAGCATGGCCAGAAGAGGATCGAGCTTTGCACGATTGTCTTCCTCTCAGCATGGCCTTCAGAATTCGCAGATACTACACATACATTTAGTTGTCATACTTTAAACTACTGACCTAATGTTACCTATTTGGTAATGCCATATCCTTCTACAGCGTGAACACGGCGATCAATCTCTCCTGCCTTCATCGTCTAGGCCCGATCGAGACTTGCCTGAGTCCACGCAGGTACGTTTACCGCAAGATTTTGGTTTCGACCAGGCCTATACCCCGCACGTCTTCTGCAGTTTTGATGCTGACACATCATCCACGCAGGCGCCACGTGAGGTACATCACCTTTGGTTGAAGTTATTACCTGGTATCGAACATAACTTTCTCGGAGGTACCTAACATTTTCGTTCGTATCACGTTCTCTCGCAGGACACGCGCAGGGATCAAACTCTCCTTCCACCGTCGACAGCTGCTGAGGTACATACACCGATTGACATGGACACCCCCAATCAGCAGTTGCCGCTAGTAAGTTATGGTTGGGGTACTTTTGCGTCGGCACGCTTACCGCAACATCCACTTCAACAGAGTTGGTTGGCGCTAGGGCAGGTATGTTTGTGCAGCTCAAGTTATTCCCAATGCAATGCTGTGCTAATATTACATTTGCGCAGGTATTTGGGTACGAGTTCTCCCAGTGGGCATCGCAGTATATGACCTCGCAACCGTCATCGGTAGCCTCCAGGGTGGGTGGACCGCATGTCGGATATGCAAAACCTGGCCAACCAGCTTGATGACACCCCTTGCGTGACTCAAGACACATAGTACGACTTGCACAGCACGACTTACGAGCCTGACCGGTCCACGTTCTTAGAAGACCAACTCTGCCGTCAGTGAAAGCGGTGACTAGATCAGAGTTGAGGTTTCGAGGAAGCAACCGGTTATATTGCTGTAATGAAGTTCGTATGTGTAATTCTTGTAATGAAGTTTGCATGTGCAAATGAAGTGTGCATTGAAAGAATGTTACGTTTAAACCATCTTTCTCAATAGCAATGACTACACCAAAATTTGCAGTACAAGTGGAACCTTTAAGATTTGATTCCTTTGCGTTGGAGCATTTCTCTTTAGAAGACGATGCCTTTATATCCCGTTCCTCTTCTTATGACCATAAATATTGGAGACCCAATCCAAGTCATCAGCAGAACTTCTATTGCTTGGACTAGAAGAGAACTTGAGAAACTCATTCTTCGTTGGTTGTATCCCCCAGTAAATCAAAGAACTATTATTCAACATCAAATCATCAAGCACTTCAAAAACATCACCAGTTTGACGATCACACCTCATTTCACTATGAGGTTTGAAGAACCTAATAGGAACAAAGAGATCATAGAAACAATATAGTGATTTAGTAGGTTCATACAAATACATTTACGTACATACATATTTTTAGGACAAATAATTTAGTTCGACTGCACAGTCTGAACATAGCCTCTGTGAAGATGAAATTGCACATTTCACCCCCCTCACAGTAGCTTTTTCAGGGCGATTAGACAACTCTCGGGCGTGTAGCTTTGTCAGGCTAACTACATAAGCCACAGGTAACAGCTTTGTCAGGATGAGTTGTCAAAGAAGAAAGCATCCATCACCTTTTGTAATGACAAGTTGCAACACACTGCATAATCCGAAATGACCACTCACTGCCTACTTTTAACTCTGAATTGACCACTTATTCTATAGTACATTTGTCAGTACTGAGACCTTGCATGCATGACTACCTTTTTAGCCGAACTTGACTACACACTCCAGCTTTTTGCTGACCGTCTCCAACACTTAGTCCATACACCACCAATTCAAGGCTATAAAAGGCCAAACCACAGGCACACATACACAGCTCCCACTCACATTTCACCATGGCTGGATCCTCTAGCAGAGCATTCTCGTGGACACCTAATATGAGTAGCATAGCCCTTCATTACACGTTGGAGGTTACGCATAATGGAAAGGATGATCTGTTCAACGAGGACAACCTAAGTAAAGTGGTGTCCAAATTGTAAGAGTGGCGTCCAACATCATCGAGGCAAACCTTGAAAACCTCTGGCCTGAACCTTGTGACCTTTGATGACCTCAAGGCGCACTTGCAATGGTGGCGTCAAAGGTATTTAAGGGTGTGCGAACTAGCCGACAACCCTTCTGCTACAGGTTTCTCGTCATTATCTCGTAGGGTACTGATGCTGCCTGCTCAGTATGCAGAGCATATTAAGGTTAGTTATTTCATATTCGTTCCTCGTACTAATATTTTTAGCATCATCCGTAACTTCACTACTTCGTATACTCGTCTTGTGTGTTATTCATTCCCTGAGGATGAAGAGTTGATCAACAAAGATATCCCAAAATTCGTAGCGATGTTTGTGCTCTTTAGCGGGGTGTGATGCCTGGTTCGCGCAGAAGACGTGGAAGAGATCCACCCATCACTGTTGCAGCACAAAGTTCAAGACAACGTTCAACCACCATGAAAAGAGGGCTTGCTCCTAACTATGGCGATGACGATGATGATGACAACTTCGTGTTACCTCCACCTCGATGTTCGAGCACTATTAGAACTGGCCGTTCAAGCACTACAACAGGCCGTTCCAGGAACAATACAAGAGGACGTTCAACCAGCATGGGAGGAGGGCTTGCTCATAACTATAGCGATAACAATGACGACGACGACTTCGTGTCACCTCCACCTCGACGTTCGAGCACTATTAGAACTGCCTGTTCAAGTACTACAACAGGCTGTTCCAGGAACAATACAAGAGGACGTTCAACCAGCACAGAAGGAGGGCTTAAAACTATGGTGATGACAATGATGATGATGACTTCGTATCACCTCTACCTCAATATTCAAGCACTATCAGAACTGGCCGTTCAAGCACTACAACAAGCTATTCCAGGAACAATACAAGGGGAGGGGACGTCCAACCAGCAATGAAGGAAGGGTACCTCCTAACCGTACAAATGATGATGACGATGACGATTTCATGCTACCTAGGCCACTCACCGGAGGCATGTAGCTATGTTGTATCCCAGTTTTATGAATTCCCTAATGCATATACGTAGTTCACTTGCCATGCTATTATAGTAGTTGTACTTACTACACTTTGTAATATCAATGCCAAGTTTTACTCAATGTTTTAGTATGATTTGTTGTCAAATTTATCACACACAGAAAGAGAATGACGAACAACGAAATTTAAATTTTTTGTCAAAAAATTCAACTGACAAATGATTTTGTAAATTACTATATGAAATATCACTAACAAATATGAATTTTTTCTGAATTTATCGAATGCTAGTTTGAACTCTAAATTTGTAGCAACTGTCAAAATAAAACTAACATTTTTCTTCATTTAAAAAAAAATTCACGATCACAACTATTTTTGAACAAATTATATGCAAGGGTTACCACACTACAAAAATTTGCAGTCGATGGCATCCACGCTAAAATATTTTTTACTTCTTTCCAAAGAAATGGATGTGCCTAATTTTTGTTATTTTAGTGATAGAAATTAACGAATCCAGCTGGCAAAAATGAAAAAAAAAACAAATCCAGTCGGTGCCTTTTTTTATTTTAGTGACAGAAATTGAGGAATGCAGCCGGCAAAAATTAAAAAAAACGCTCGCCAGTTCCAGCGGAATAGTACTGCTGAAACTTACTGTGTGCCCAGTTCCAGACCGTTGGAAGTCACTACGCACAAAAAATAAATAAAAAATTCTTCCCGTCGTAAAAAAATTAAAAAAAACAACATATTGGATCTGCTGGATGTGGCAAAAAAATAAAAAAATTCCTGCGGACCTAGTCTGCAGGATTCACCAGCAAAGAATTTTAAAAATTTTTCCCGCAGATGGATTTCGCTGGAGATCGCTGTATAGGGGCCATTTCAAAATTTTGTTTGCTGCACAACTATTTATTAAAAAAATACGCATGCCAGAACAGTAAAAAAATTCTGGGGATGAAGTCAAGGACCTCAACGGTGGGGTGGGGACGCGACTGCCTAGCCCGTCCATACTCTTCTTGACAATGTCGGTGCCGGAGCGGCTGGGTGGCGTTGATGGCCTCCTCGTCCTTCTTGGCTACGGAGTTTGGGGCCTTCTTGTGCACCACCACTGGTGGAGCCTCTGCTTCTTGCACCTTGAGTTGCACCACCCACAGAGCCTCTGCTTGCTGGCACCGCTCTCGGCTGACCTCCCTTCTCCGCCATGCGCACCCAGAGCCATCGTTGGGGCCTTCTCTGCAGCTGGGTGGCATTGATGGCCTCCTCATCCTTCTTGGCAGTGGAGTTTTTTTTTTTTTTTTTTGGGGGTGGTCCTTGTGCACCACCACGAGCTCCCACTCTTGCCTGATGAAGGAAACGGTGGTGGAGATGCAGAGGAGGAAATCCGGTCGTCAGCGATGGAGATCGAGGGCTAGGTCAGTCGGCGACAAAGATTGAAGGCTGTTGAAGTATAAGTGAATTCTCACCTTTCCTCATCGAACAAGCTTTTGGGTGAACAGCATGCATGCAACTCAATATGGTATCAGAGCCAAGAGGCCTCGAGTTTAAGACCCGGTTGGCACAATTAAAAAAATAATTGCAACCTACTTCTATTCCATGTCCTAGGCCTAAGGGGTACATGAGGGGGAGTGTTGAAGTATAAGTGAATTGCCCACTTTTCCTCATCAGCTTAAGCTTTTGGGTGAACTGGTTGGTGCATTCAACTCAATAAAGGCAGCGGTGGCGATTGAGAAGGAACTCTAGCTCCTCCCGGACGACGATGGCCAATGGGCGAACGGGATGGTGTGCCCTTCTCATTTGAACCCGCAATTTTTCAACCCACACGCAAAACCAAACCAACCCATTTTCACTGAAAACCCAAACGGCCAAACCAAACCAATCTGTTAGCTTTCTCAATCCATTTACACATGTCTAAAGTGAAACCAAACTTGAAATCCAAACCACTTAACCCATTTCAACCCAAACCATTACCAGGCCTAACCATACATGGATCGATCATGGTCTCATGCTGAGCCCATCCAAATGCTGTTGGGCGCCCTCGCACAAGACGGCATTCCATATGCGGACGGCATAGTGTTCATCCAATTATTTTGAACCTGTATCATCGTTCGCTTGCCGGATTTCCTCCCGATGGACGTAGAGGTGTGAGTCGGGTCATGTCATGCTAGGCCGGTCTAGTACAGGTTTATCAAGTTACGTGTCTAAACTATGTCGTACCGTCACAGTCAGGCTGCCACGTGGCTCGCATTCAATAAGCCCAAGTATGGCCCATTTATGATTTGTGCTGGCTTCATGCCGTGCCAACCCAGATCCAGCTTATTTACACTATTACGATAAGAGGAAAAGAGCCAGAGATGCATGGAACTAAAGTAATGGATACAAATGTTGAAGTAAAAAGAACTAAATTTTATTCATTCGTAAACAAGTGTAGAGTTGCTGCCTCATGAAAAGCCTTAGACAATGCAGAGCATTGGATTGGTACATACGCTCGGTGTTGATGAGTATGTACTCTTTAGTCTCCATTATGCACCTTTTAGCATCTTCATTATTTCTCTTTTGTCCGCATGTGATAACCACAACGATGTCGGTCGTAAGGCAAGTTATAACACGCCGTAATGTTGCGGCAGAGCGCCCTGCCACATGCAGTGCTTGCTTCGGGTCTATCAGGCCTGTTTCGTGTCGTGTCAGGTCAAGCACAGCCTATGCGGGTATACCATGCCATCTACGTGCCAAACTGCGAGACCCAATACAACCCTATTATTCGTATCATATCGATCTGACTCGTACGCAGACGTGTTGTGACGTGCTTTAGTAGCACTACGAGCTGGTCAAAAAAAGCTCGTCCAATACTTAGATCTAGAGGACAGAGGCCTATGTACAGTGTGGCTAGCCGCTGCTGGCCATAAATGTTGTTAGAAATCATGAAAATTATTATAAAAATATAGTCCACGACAAATCTAATAATGCTGACAATTTTTTAGGCCAATATAAATATTGTTTCATATATTATTGATCAAATCTAAAAATGTTTGACTGATGATATGTACTACAATACGATGACTTGTATTTGCTTGCAACAGTTCTTGAAATATTATAGACTTATAGTAGACTCAACCTCAAATTTGATTGTTATGGGATAAGTAGAAAGGAGAGTTAAGTAAAACGACAACAAGATGCATAAAACGTTTCTATTTTCTGATTTTTGTCATAGTTCATAACGGTTAAACACCGTTTTACTTATGGAAAATTGGATGGAGTGACAAAAATGAGATACGCACCAACGGAAGAATTGTAAAAACGAAATGAGTATTTCCATAGCGAAAATGATATTGCACATATTTTCAGATAGAAACTAAATTTTCCCTTTCACTGAATTGTTGGTTCTTGCTATATATTTGTCCAACTCAAATGACAAAAAATGATGTTCGCCCATTGGCACAATCGTAAGAAGCACGGCATTGTACATTAGTATGCTTGTCCAAATACAATACGTACAAGTTTTACTTGACCCGCTTCTCTGTCAATGAAAACCAATGAACGAAGTACGCCCACACATTATATTCTGGAAGCACGATCATCGCAAAGAACAAAAACGCACTCGGAAAAAGGAATCTTGAACCGGTAAACCGATCCATGTGCGGAATTTTGTTAGCATCGAAGCCGCCCGAGACAGGTCGCATCAGCGCAGAAATATCTCTGTCCGGATCTAGGTGAAAAGCGCGGAGGCGGACAAGCGGTAGGGCTCTGGGATTCCAGGCTGGACATCCGCAACAATCTTGTCCAGCTCTAACAGAGTAACAGTGACGGCAGCATGATCAAAATTCTGGTGAAATTTTGACGAAATTTTGGATTTTAGCCCTCTGAGATTCATAATTCTGGTAAAATAAAAAATTTAAATTACTACAGTAATTTTAGAAAAAAATTGGACGAAATCATCAAGACCTTGGGCTGGAGGACCGAAATCCCTACAAAATGGACGGTATTTGAAGTTTTTAGAACCAGATTTAAACTGGAAATGGTCGTAGCTCAGATGGTAGGGTCGCTCAGGCTCAGCATCGAGACGAGAGGTCCATGGTTCAATTCCCTGGCCGAGCGCATTTTATTTTGGACCTTAAGGCATTCAAAGTCTAAAAAAAATAATGTTTACATAGCAACACATGAAGTCATGTAGCTCAGTTGGTAATTGGTGTTGCCCTCCGTTGGCTACTTGAGGTCTCAAGTTCTCAATCCCTCCTTTCCAAAAGTGTAGTGAAAATTTTAAAAATTGTTCCCTTCACTAGGATTGAGACCCAGAATCTCCTACCACCAGAATCCTAGTGACCCAGAATCTCCTACCACCAGAGTAGAGACCAACTCGGTGAGATCACTTTCGTTCGTTCCATGGACTCATTCTTAAGAGTGTTTTATAGCCTGAGGAAGTCAGGATCAAGTTTGAAATAACAGAACCACTATTAGAATTTTTAAAATTTGAACAATTTTTCGTTCGGTTGAAATTTGCCAGTCATCCTTCAGTAGCACTGTCTGAATTTTGTAAAATTCGTCAAGCATGATCATCATTTAAAAATTTTATGACAATATTATGGATGTGAAAGGACCATCCAAAATTTTTGAAATTTTTTCAAAAATTTCTAACGTGGTTTGCATCATTTTCTATTCGGTTGAAATTTGCCAGTTAGTCTTTTATCAGGACAGTTGCACTTTCAGAATTTTAAAAACTTTCTCAAACTTGATCATCATTTAAAATTTTTATGAGAACATCAGTGATGTGTCAGGACCATACAAAAGAAATTTCAAAAAATTTTGATGTTGTTTGAACTATTTTTCGTTCAATTGAAATTTGCCAAGATTTCAGGAGAAATTTAGGATTTTTGGTTGAAATTTCGGAAATCTCAATTCAAAAAATCCTGCATTTGAATTTGGCATTTGAATTTGGTTTTTTGAATTTCGTCCAGGTTTCATTCAAAATAACGAGATTTCGCTAAAATTTCGGAGGGCGATGAGATATGAACCGAAATCGAAATTCGGCAGCATGGGTGAGGAGGTGAATAGTACTGGCAGCGGTAAGTTAGAAGAACTCAGGGTCAAGGTCTACGCTGTAAGCAGCGGTCAAGCTAATAGATAAGGGCATGTACAATGGGGTACAGTCAGCCGTCTATAAAAGATGCCACATAGGAATACCAGTGACATGGATGAGAGAGAAGACAGAGAGAGAACGAGGCCGTCTGTATTTCTGCCGACGGTCGATTCGCCCGGCTATAGACGATCACTTTAGCGTTGTATGTACATCGTCTATTCCAGCGCTCGCATCGTGGATCCAGTGCTCCAAATCTTTGCTGCGATGCTGCCCCTTCTGCGATATCTACTCTTCCTTCCCCATCGCGCGCAAAATCTTCCCTCTTCGCGCCGATTTCTTCTCTTCCTGCCCCACCGAGCGCGCAATCTTCTCCATCGTGTGCTACTTTTCCTCCACGATCGTCCCCTCTGCGCGATTTCTTCTGCACGCCGAGCTACCAGAAAGTGCTTCTCCTCGAAATCCCTTGCTCGTCCCTCTCGCGATTTCTTCTCCACGCCGAGCTACTAGAAAGTGCTTCCTCGAAATCCTTGCCGTCCAATCCCGACCTCCCGGCGAGACCTAGAGGACGGGCCATGCCTTCCCGAGGGCAGCGGGTGGATCCCCGCCGCCATCGTGGGGATCTCTTTCGGCCTCCTCTGTGGAGCCTGTGCATGCTGCCGCCCGCGCCAGTACTACATCTTGGTGGGGAAGCACAACTGAAGCAACCCTAAGAGACAAGCAGGACAGTGAAGCCGCTACACCTGATTTCTCATCCACACCCTCAGATCCAACAAAATGGTAAGTGTTCTTTCATCCTAATTTCCTAACTTGTACATTAGCAAGAGATCTATTGTTCAGAAATTAAGATCTTTGAGGTGCTGTTATGACTATATGTAGCTGCGGCAATGCTTTGCTGAGATGGTTTTTTGTGGCTTGCTAATCTATACGCATGAACAAATTAGCAGAGTAGCATTATTGTAGGACATTTTCCATTACGTGTTGGAAGGAGTCTTCTGGTTAAACAACAATCTGAATTACAAATTGTGCAGAACATGAATTCTGAGTTATGAACAATCTGGAGTCTAGTGGACAAACTACAAATTAGCAGATGTTTTGAATGTAGTATGAAATCTCTTCCTTCAGAATAGGGTATTTTTTTGTTGCAGCAGCGATGAAGTTTGCACCAGCAGACAAATGACCTAAAGAGTAGTACATTAATTTATCTGTATTTTTAGCATTGAAGTCATAAGAACAAGAGCATACAGATTGCTGAACCAATAGTACAATGTTACACAATGAATTAAATAGTTTCAGAATGGCAATGAAGCATCTCCACCACGTATGGATGGATTGATTGGTGAAGAGATAAAATTACTTCGCTTCTTGTGTCGATTGAACATGTTTACCTCTTATAGGCAGTGGTAGATATTTGTTGGGCTAGCACTAAAACTACATGACTATATGTACAAAATAAATTCTTCACCAGAGCATTTTATGATTATCGGGGTGCTTTTGTACTAAATTAAGTAAACATGAATAAGCTGCAATGTAATGGCACAACATGATCGTCTACTGCTTGGTGAAATGCTTTCTGGAGTCCGCAGTGTACTTACTGCACTGTTCACAGGCTTTAGTAATATTTCAGTTTACTTAAATGCATGCACTTTCATGTAAAACAATTAATCATTTAGGTGAAGTCTCTTAATCTAAATGGGTTGTACTTTAATGTTTATTTTGCTTGCATTTTACATACTTTTGTAATCGTTACATGTTAGTATCAAACTATTAGTTATAGTTATCTGTTCTCCACTGATTAAGTGATCGCCAGAATGTTTTGTCATGATGTATCACCAAGGCGGAGCAGAGCTATTTATCTGTTTCAAATAACAAGCTTGTGGATCATGCCCTGGTCTTGTCAATGTTGTTTGTGTCAGTAATTTGTTGCAGTTTTTGTTGGTAATACATCAACAAGTTGCAGATGCAAGCCATTCTAGGCACATGGGTACAAAATTAGCATCTTTCAAGGTGACACAGCTAGTTATGCAGTCGTACGAAAAGTGCCTTAAAACTGAAATATGAAGAAAGAACCATTTAAGTAAATATGACTGTTCCTGTTGCAGGTTGATGATGTGTTGGAGTCAAAGTTGGAGAGAAGATTTGAACTTGTGATGGATGAAGGAACGCTGGATGCAATTGGGCTCCATCCTGATGGACCAGTAAAGAGGTAAATGCATGTTCAGGTGTTGATATGTTCACGCGTTGGTTTACATGTGTTAATCTGTTCTCTTTTGGTGCATTTCAGAATGATGTATTGGCAGTCAGTTGCTGGCTTGGTTTCCCATGGTGGCATACTGGTCAGTATTTCCATCTAAATTAATGTATTTAACTAAAAAACTTTGCATTGGTTCGAACTTGGAAGTACATTTACAGCAAAACAAGCTGTCTGTTATTCTTCTATCTGTATCCATTTGGTTGTCACTATTATGAAAGTCCTATTAACTATTCTTCTTTCTGTATGACTGGCATGAAGCATTATCCATCTTGCTGATACTTGTATCTTAGTAGACGTTTTTCTTGCCCCCTCGTTTAAGAAGAGAAAGCTCTGAACATTTTACATGCATCTTTTAGTAGGGGGTGAGAATAACTGGCTAGTTCATCACATGTGTGCATGGTAAACACAACTAATAAATCAGCAATATATAGCTAACTGATGTTAGAAACAAATCAGCAATATTCAGCAGCAACACCGGCAGCCATGCAACTAACTCAGCTCCCTCTGAAACGTTCCAGAGCCCTAATCCAGATCCTGGTTGTGGTAAGACTTTGTTGGCCAAGGCAATTGCCAACGGGTGCCAGGGAGTTCTATTGTCTAGTTCTGCCACTTGTTGAGAGCTTGTGGGATGAATGAGTCCAACACTATTATTGGTAGATGTCCTATTATTTGGCTTTTGACTAGGATCATCAACCGAACTGTACCAACTAATCATCAAACTATCTTTTAAATAGCCTCTTAACGGTAGACCACAGGAAAACAACTCTGTTTCCTGATTGTTCACCTTTTCTACCAAATGGCTTATCTAACCTGTAGCTACAATTGATATCTCCATATGTGAAATATTTATTTGCTGAGCTTCTTGCATCTAGCTTCCTACTGAGTTATCAGTGTTTCTTGCCGAGGCTTGCAACCAGGTTTGTTCACAATTGCACTGTATTTTGTGCACAACTCTGTCATTGCCCTTTACTACGTACGTTGTCATGACTTTCATGACTTTTTAACCTCTTTCTCATCCTTTGCTGCAAGGAACTAATAATGTTTTGAATCATGTAGAACCTCAAAGAGACAACATGTCGTACCAATCTAGTCCCTCTTCTTGTTCTGACGATGTCGACAACACTGACAATTTTGACCCAAGCGAAGTATACATGTGGGAAGACTTCATCGCCGAGCATGATATCCTAGACCGAATCGGCATGCAGATCGGTGTTGAGTTGACGGCCAATCTACACGAACAATGTGTTGAATCATCTCGACGCCGAAGTGGTAACAGGAGATACATACCGAGGGACCATGAATCCGCCCATAAGGAGCTCGTGGCAAATTACTTCTCTGAACATCCTCTCTACACCGATGAGATGTTCCGTAGAAGGTTTCGTATGAGAAGGCCCCTATTCCAACGAATCGTGAGTGCTCTTGAAGAATGGGATCCCTATTTCACTTATAGGGTAGATGCCACAAATAGGCTAGGTCTCTCACCACTGCGAAGTGTCTTTGCAGAATTAAGTATGTTAGCTTATGGCACCCTGGCGACCAACTTGATGAGGTACTAATGATCGGTCCAAGCAACGCAATGGAGTGTTTGGGCAAGTTCATAAAGGGTGATTGAGCGATTTGGGGAGAGTATTTGCGACACCCGGATGTGACGAAGTGGAGCGTTTGCTTGATCGGCGAGTCTCGTGGCTTCCTGGCATGCTAGGGAGCATTGATTGCATCTGCGGCAATGGGAGAAATGTCCTGTTGCATGGAGAGGCCAATTCACACGTGGTGATCATGGTGTCCCTACTATGATCCTCGAAGCGGTTGCTTCTCATGACCTTCGGATATGGCATGCTTATTTCGGTGTTGCCGGGTCAAACAATGATATCAACGTGCTTAATCAATCACCGTTGTTCATTGCACAGTTGAAAGGGGAAGCTCCACGGGTGCAGTTCACTGTCAATGGAAGGCAATATGACCAAGGTTACTATCTTCGACGAATTTACCTGAATGGGCTGTCTTTGTCAAGACTATACCCCTCCCTCAAACAGAGAAGGATAAATTATTTGCACGACATCAAGAAGGGGCAAGGAAAGATGTTGAGAGGGCATTTGGGGTATTGCAATCTCGTTTTAACATCGTCAGGCGTCCAACACGGTTGTGGAAACGCAACGCTATCGGGAAAATCATGGAAGCTTGCATTATTCTTCATAATATGATTGTTGAAGATGAACAAGAAATGGTAACCGTTCCTTTAGACTTGAGCGAGACTCGGGGACATCATGCGTGTTCTGCGGAAGTCAACAATGGCCCTAATATTTGCTTCGCCAACTACAAAGGAATTCCTCCATTCGTGTTTCGTGACACATACATAACTCAAGAGGATTTAGTCGAGCATATATGGGAAAAATTCGGGACTAGGAGAAATAATTCTGTAACATTTGAGTAGCTTTGGTATGCAATATTTTTATTCTGTTCGTAGACAATTTCAAGAATAAGTGAAATAATTGTGCAATTTTCCAGTAGCCTTATTATGTAATATATCTCTTCTTTTGGTACACAATTTTCATATTTACTCATCGTTTGCAAATTCCATTCTTTGCAAATTCAATTCTTCCACTAATGCTGTAATTGCTTGAATATTTCACTCGGACTCAGAATTTCTAAAAATTTAATATGGACAAGCCTCCTGATGCATGTGGAAATTAATCGCGAAACTAAGCAGCCCATACATACGGTTGCGTTCACGAATGATTATTACTACTATTTGCATAATGTAAACGCCAGTGCTAGTATATTGCTATGTGGAGTATGAGAAGGGCAGGTGAACAGGGTGCACAGTGCACTCTTTGGCAGGAATGGTTGGCACGTCGACTTCGTCACCTAGGCAATTTTCATTGCTTGTTGCTGACAGAATGGACGCTCCTCTAGTTGTGCATCTCATTCTCATATGACTGAGTATGTGACATTGATGCCTGCCTGACTCTAATGGACGCTCCTCTGTTAGTGCAACACAACAGACTACAAAGTTAGCATTCTCTATTGATCACCATGTTTGCAAGTGCCATGCAAATATAGAGAATTTTATAGATAACCTATAGACAATCTATTGTAAGAGGTGTCTTTAGTGTTGTCTATAGATGACTTAGCGTCTTTATTATAGGCGTGGTTATGCGAACCATTGTACATGCCCTAAGGCGAGAGAGTCAAGAGTGTGTGGTTGTGACTTGTGAGGACGCTGTAAACTGCCCGAGGACTGAGCCAGCTGAGCATCCAGCTCAAAGTTCACAGTTCTTCACACACCACCACCGGGCAAAACCAAACAGAAAAGGTGGCCGTTTTCTGCGCTCCAGCCAGGCAGAGGTGCCTTATTTTCTTTCCTTCTTGTTCGTACTTAAACTTTTCATTTTGGCTTGTTATACTTGCTGTCAGCCTTGCGTTATTTAATGCTGGGATTGATATGTTAGGCTCTCCTTGATTCGCGAGAATTTTTTTCAATTTCCTACAGAATTAAAATATTTTCTACGAAATTTCTGAGAATAAAAAAGGTCTATAATTTGACAAAATTTACAATTCCTGCATTAAATAACTTACTACCGCTGCTTGTTAGTAGAAGACATATTTGCGCGGTTGATGTAGCTCAGCGGTAAGCATAATCTATCATAATGTTTATGGTCATATATTTTTGCAGGCAGCATCAGCCTTATGTATGCCAAACAATCGACGAAACTTGCTATGCTTATGCTATTGCCATTGCTGCTGTGTTATGGAGTTGACAACGTTCATTGCTCAACCATCCATGAGAATAGTATAGATGCGATCCAAAAGAAGTATTGAGCACTTGGAACACCAGCACCCACTTATGTTGGTGGAACGGTGTCAACTGTAGCTCAACAAGACCGTGGCGTGTGACTGTGCTCAACCTCACCGGCCAGAGCTTGTCAGGCCAAATTAGCTCGTCTGTTGGAAACCTAACATTCCTTAATACGCTTGACCTCTCCAATAACAACTTCCTTGGCCCTTTGCCTCCTCTTAGCAATCTCCAACGCTTGGAGACCCTTCTTCTTCACATGAACTTGCTGCAGGGAATTATTCCCAATGCACTTACAAATTGTTCCAACTTAAAATATTTATACCTCGCTAGAAACCAGCTAACTGGTATGATTCCTCCTAGCATGCGCAAGCTTTCCAAGCTAGTAGGTTTTAGTTTTGCCAGTAATAATCTCACTGGAATTGTCCCGCCAGCCATCGGAAACATCACCACTTTACAACAAGTTTTTCTTTCAGATAATCAATTGAAAGGACGAATTCCTCATGAGTTTTGGCACATGCCAAACATATCGGTTTTGTACCTACAGCAAAATAGTCTATCTGGTGGAATCCCACGAACTCTCTCTAATATGTCTTCACTTACACAATTATCCTTGTCGTTCAATATGCTAGGCAACGCATTGCCATCTAACATTGGCGATGCCCTCCCTAATCTCCAAATTCTAGACTTGGGGAACAACATGTTCGAGGGTCAAATTCCAGCTTCCCTAGGCAATGCTTCGGGTCTAGAAGAAATAGATCTACCACATAATAATTTCATTGGCCAAATCCCAAGCTCTTTTGGAAAGCTTTCAGGGTTGACTCGGCTAAACCTTGACGGAAATGAGCTTGAAGCTAGGGACAGTGATGGCTGGGGATTCTTTCATGCTTTAGCAAATTGTAGTCGCCTAGAGAAGCTTTCACTAGCTGATAATCAGCTACATGGAGCTATACCAAATTCGATAGGTAACCTGTCCACTAGTCTTACATATCTACTGATGGATGGAAACAACCTATCTGGAATAGTTCCCCCAAGCATTGGAAAATTTCATAACTTAATCCTACTTGCACTAGATGCCAACAATCTTAATGGTACAATTGAAGAGTGGATTGGGAAACTGATAAATCTACAGTATTTAAATCTCCAAGCGAACAACTTCATCGGCACAATTCCACCCTCCATTGGAAATCTTACACGGCTGGCATCGGTCCTTCTAGCAAAAAATAATTTCTTAGGTCATATACCACGCAGCTTGGGAAACCTTCAACAAATGTCGAAGTTGAACCTTAGCTATAACAATCTCCAAGGGAGCATACCTCTTGAGTTTGGTAACCTTAAACAACTCTTTTCACTGGATCTATCATCGAACAAATTTAGTGGGGAAATTCCTGAAACCTTGGGCCAATGTGAACAGTTAGTGACCATTCAAATCGACCAAAATGTTCTTACAGGAAACATGCCGACCACCTTCAGCAAACTACAGGCATTAAGCCTGCTCAATCTTTCCCATAACAATTTGTCAGGGCCCTTGCCAGCTTCTCTAAATGATCTAAAGCTACTAACAAAACTAGACCTGTCTTACAATAATTTTCAAGGAGAAATACCCAGAAGTGGTGTATTCGATAATGCTACCGTTGTTTCACTCGATGGAAATTCGGGACTATGCGGAGGAACCACGGATTTGCATATGCCTTTATGCCATGCTATGAATTCATGCCATGCTGTTTCTCGAAGAGTAGGAAGAGTAAACTATTTGGTCAAAATACTGATACCAATATTTGGCTTCATGTCACTCATAATGTTGATTTACAATATAACCCTTCGGAAGAAGATGTCAAGAACAACATACTTATCGTTGCTTTCTTTTGGTAAGAAATTCCCTAGAGTTTCTTACATGGATCTTGCTCGAGCTACAGGGAATTTCTCAGAGTCAAACCTAATTGGGAGAGGAAGCTACAGTTCAGTATACAGAGGGAAGATAACTAAAGCTAAAATACAAGTGACTATTAAGGTTTTTGACCTTGAGATGCAATGTGCGGACAAAAGTTTTGTATCAGAATGTGAGGTTTTGAGAGGCATTCGACATCGAAATCTTCTTCCTATCCTAACTGCAAGTTCAACGATAGACAATAGTGGTAATAGTTTGAAAGCTCTAATTTACGAATTGATGCCTAACGGGAATCTGGACACATGGTTGCATACAAATTTTGCTGGTTTTCCTTCAAAATGGTTGAGCTTAGCTCAAAGAATAAGCATAACTGTTGACATAGCCGATGTGTTGGCCTATTTACACCATGATTGTGAAAGGCCAATTGTCCATTGTGATTTGAAGCCAACTAATATCCTTCTTGACGATGATATGAATGCCTATTTGGGAGACTTCGGCATTGCAAGCCTCGTTCTCGATTCTAGGTTCGCATCAGTTGGACATTCAAGTTCAACAAACTCAATCGGATTGAAGGGGACTATAGGGTATATAGCTCCAGGTATAGTTATTGGTTATTGCTACTTCTTGAATTGTGGAAGGCAATCTAATATTTACATTTACTTACATTATACCGATTAGTGCCATTTTATCCCTTTTTCAGAGTATGCTCAATGTTGCCACGCATCAACCTGCGGGGATGTTTATAGTTTCGGAACAGTACTTCTAGAGCTTTTGATAGGCAAAAGACCGACGCACTCTATGTTTGAGAATGAACTCAACATTGTTAACTTCGTGGAGAGGTACTTTCCAGATCAGATATTACAAATAATTGACACCCATCTCCATGAAGAATGGAAGGACTTTAATCAAGCGACGGAGGAAACAGAAAATGAATTCTATAGATGCTTGTTGTCTGTCGTGCAAGTGGCTCTTTCTTGTACGCGTCAAATCCCAAGGGAACGAATGAACATGAGAGAAGTAGCCACTAAGTTGCATGCAATCAGAACGTCCTATGTTGGAGCAAAAAAGCGAGAGCAAATCAGGCTTCGTTCAGTCAATTTTGTCATGGAACCTGTGTAAATTGTTGAGTTTGTCTTTGAATGAGCCACGGGTAGCATGGCGAATGTGAGAAAGTATCCTTCTTTGTTATTTCCTCCGGTCACAAATAGTTGTCGTTTTGGATATCGATATGGCCTCCAAAGCTCAACTTTGACCATTAATTTCTACTGTAATATATTTAAAAAATCCAATAAAATTATACTATTATGAAAGTACATTTCAAGACAAATCTACACATATAATTTCCATGCATCTAATTTAAATATTTTAAAAGATATCGATAGCTAAAGTTTCAAAAGTTTGACTACACGCATCCCAAATCGACTATGATTTTGTGATGTAGCTTTGTTTCAGCTTCTATATTATGGATTCTGGATTATGGTAGAAACTGCTTCTGATTGTGGAAGAATCAGACCGGGCCGACTGCGACTTCTAGGTTTCGGACCGAGCCAGCGAGAATCAGTAAGAATCAAGTTTATGCCAGATTCTAAATCTATGTAGGGGACAGCTTCTGATTGTGGAAGATGATGTCAAGAATCCTCCCGTTCGACAAATAAACTGAAACGAACAGGGCATATGGTGGTGAGTGGTGCCTACTACTAACATAGTAAGATTTGGGTTGCGAAAATGTGTACATTGGCTTTGATAATTTGCCAGATCGGTAGTTTGGCTACAATACTCCCTGTTTTTTTAGACAGCATGTTGTGGCGATTAAACACACGCATAATCCACGTCAGGTTACACGGAACATCGCTGCTAATCTACAATTCTACATTAGCTCACTAGCTAGTACATTGAAACCTAACTAAAGTTAGCTCGATCCCTAATCCAAATTGCAAACTGCAGTTACTAATCACTCATGTATATATCCTCGCAAAGAAAAAGAATCTGAGATTTAGGAAAGCCTAAAAAGATTGCTAAAGGAGTTGTTGTTGAGCTAAGAAAGGTAGAAGTTGTGTTATATTGGAAGCCACCAAAGTTCGTTACTTAGAGTTGAAGCTCTAAAATGGCGAGATTGATGCCTAGGCAATAATGCAATTGAGACAACATGAGGAGAATTACACTATGCATGACTTGGAGTTAGCTATCATAGTGCACGATTTGAAAACATGGTATCACTATCTCATCGAAAATAAATATGAGCCTTAAGAATCTAAATATATTTACTCAGTCCAATCTTAATATGAAGCAAAGAAAATGGCTGGAAATGATTAAAGATTCCTGTGTCAGAATCCATAGGCATTCTAGTAAGACCCATGTGGTGATCAACATTTGAGTTATGAGGCCACAATGCGGATATGTTAATAATAAGCAGTTAACCAAACTTATGCAAGGATTTTGAGAGGCTGAAATTAGAAGTCATTCACCAAAGTTTTATAGTTGCCTTGGAAATAGAACCAACATTAGAAGATCAGAACATAAGAAGTTTGAAGGTAGATGAAGTACAAAATCAAGTTAAGGAAAGAAGAAGGCGTAGCCAAAAAGTAGAAATTTGAGTGATTAGGATACCATAAGGATTTAATGCTGAACCAGTGTGCCGGATAGGAAGATCCTAAGAAATTGATACTTGAGAAAACTCATAATTCTAAGTATTCGATATGCCCAGGAAGTGCCAAAGAGAATCAATATCTTAAAGGTTTTGGTGACCTAAGGTGAAGGGCGAAACTATTGGTTATGACACTCAATGTGATGTGAATCAAAAAAAAAAAAAAAAATAAAGGCAATGTATTAGAGATCTAAAGGTTCATTGCAAATCATTATAGATTCCTATAGGAGACAAATCATTAAAGTGATCCCTAGTGTAAATGGACCTCGAAGGTATGAATTCGGAGGAATCATTATTGATTAAATTAACCAAAATTACTCATCTCGTATCACTGAAGACTACGTATTCAAAAGATCATTTGGCAAATCTGTCAGGGATTTAATAACTGCATAGGTGCCTAAGAAGATTGTATCCGATAGAGGTATCCAATTTATCTCGAGGGCTTAGAATAAGTTAAATGAAGCAACCTGGGAGCGTGAAGAAGATCTGAAGGCAGAATTCCCAAACCTATTCTCTAGTTAGCCCTAAATCTCGGGGTCGAGATTCCGTTAAGGGGGGGAGGTTTGTAACACCCCAATTTTTAACTTTTCAATTATTAAATATTATTTTATTGTAATTTATGATTTTTGTGAATCTTCTGGATTTATTGGATTTCCTGAGATTTATTTAAATCATTTCGAATTAGTATTTATGGTCTTTGTTAAGAAATATTTATAAAAGGAAATTTAAAATAAAGTCTGCCCAAAAATATTTTATTTGAGTATAGAAGGTCTCGAAGTATTTTTGGGAAATTTCTTTCCGGGATTGAAGCGGATTAGGACTAGTTTGGAAATAGAGTTGCTGCATGCAGGAACTCCTTCCGTTTTCCCCAGCATGTGTCCGATTTAAACTCCACGTTGGCGCCGAATTCATCAAGGAATCGGAAGTGCTTCCGAGCAGGGAAGCGCAGCTCGTGGCCGACTTGAATTTCACGCGGGCGCCAAAAACCATCGCGAGTTGGGACCTCCGTCCGGCAGGAGCGCGCAAGTGACCGAGTTAAATGCGTTGGCGCCGACATCGAAGACGCGCAAAGAGTTTCCGGGCGGGAGAAGCGCAGGGGAGTACGGGCGCGCCGAGTTGCCGCCAGGATTTGGAAAAGTGAGTCGTGGCCGATTCGAATCGCTGGTGATTGACGCCAACAAGGAAACGGTGTCCTTCCGGGCGCGCGGGAAAAAGGAATGGCCGGCCTGTTACGTGGCGCGTGACCGGAATCGACCAGGACACGGAGTCCTTTTCAGGGCAGGAGTAGTACGTGCGCTCGGTCCTATTTAAAGCGGAGCGTGGCATTATCGAAGGAAGCGAGCGGCGGAAAAAGAAATCGTGTGCGTGGCGCTTGGCCACTGGATTGGTCGCGAGTCGCCATCCGGTTGTCGCCTCGTCCTATTTAAGAGGTGCGTGGCAGCGTCGGAGGAATCGAGCAGCAAAGGAACCAAGCACCGAGCGAGTCGCGTCGTCCAGGAGAAATCGCGAAGTCGCAGCGTCGCCAGGAGATTTTCGAGCACGCGCTGCTGAGTTGTCGCCGAGATCATCGTCTTCGTCTCCGGTGAATTCAAGTCGCCGTCGCCTCATCGCCGATCGGGAGCTTCGTCAACCGTCGGATCGTAATCAGCGAATGGAATTCGTCCACGTTATTTCGGAATCGATGGCGTCTCGATTAAACATCAACCGTTAGATTTAAGTCGGACGGTTGGTATTAGGTCACGTAGTAGATTTACCCGTAACCGTTAGATCGAGTTTATCAGTCTAGATTTCACCACGTTTTGTCCGTACAAGCCGGGGCAGGAAAATTCGGATTTTCTTAATAAAAATAATTCGCTAAAATCGGATTTATGAATTAAGGTTTATTTTCAGGATTTTCAAACTTCAAATTGCAATAACTTTTGCATTTGAACTCCGATCGAGGTGATTCAAATTCCTAAAAATTTGTAAAATTGAGATCTTTCTAATGGTGGCTTTTATTTGAATTTTTGAGTTCGTTTGATCTTTGGATTTGGTGTTTATTTGCTTTTCTCTCTCGATTCGCGTAGACGTTGAGTTGAGCAAGGTTTCGGAGAAGGAATTATCATCTCAAGTACAATCTTCGGAGCAATATCAGGAGCTTAAGCAAGGCAAGTTGTGTTTTGATCATGTTGCACCCATAAATTAGATTGCATGCTATTTTGATTTACTTTATTACTTGTTATTTCATGCGTATAAATGATTTCAACTTAACTTTGGGATTAGCTATGGTATCTTCTGAGTTATACTCTACCTTGACATTTGTATGCCATGATCCACTTGTCACCTTAGGTTGGTTTAATATAGTTGGTTAATAATGAAATCAACATGGATGGTTAGATCGGTTTAGAGATGCTTAGCCATGCCACGTCATCACATGTACATGAAATGATGGTTATTAATTTTGACTAATGGAATATGGAACAATGATGTTAATTTGTGTATCATGTGTGGATGCACAAAGAGATTGAGTTGTCGTGGCGGGGAGGTCACTGCGATGTCACTCTGAGATCTTGCTCGGTGTCCTCGGCTTTTCCGGCGACACGGATGCCAAAACCGCCGACACGGGGCTCGTAAATTGACCTCCCGGCGACACAAGTCCCACGACCGAGTCGGCGACACAACCAACCTATGTCCACGGCCACAATAAATCCGGCGACACGAGATGCCATCCGGGCGGCCCGACACCCGGACATTTGTCGTCGGCGAACTTAAAGCTGCCGTCTGAGAGGGACACTTGTGTCCTCGGCCTAATTAATCTTCTTGAGCCACAGTGGACATCGTGTCCTCGGCCTAATTATCTGCCGACCTGAGTGGACATCTGTGTCCTCGGCTGAGGCATGTCATGGCCAGCGACCTGAGACCCCTTCGGTGCGGAACACAGGGCTATCTTGTGTCGTCGGCATGGTTAAAGCCAGCGGACACTGAGTGGACATCTGTGTCCTCGGCACAGGCTATAGCCGGCGACCACAGACCCATACGTGCGAGAACACAGGGCTATCTTGTGTCGTCGGCATGGTTGGAGCCGAGGACACGAGTTGTAAAAATAAAAAAAAGCGGAAATTTTTAAAAAATCCAATTTTAACCCGCAAAGACCCCATTCCCAGCAGTTTTATATCCCCAATTGCCCGAACAATGACAACATATAATTTCACACACATTCACATTCATCAATACAATTCACAAATGATCAAAGTTTCCATTGACACATTCACATTCACAAATATATTGCCCGAACAATGCATGACAATATAATTTCACTAAATTTGTTTCCAATGTGTTTTGCTCAAAGTTCGAAGACTATGAATCATCGAGACAAGAAATAAGAACATGGACAAGCCACACTAGTAAATTTCAAAAGCCGACATGTAGGTCATTTTTGGAGAGAAATTATCGGTTTACGTCACGAGATAATTAATGAATCCACTTGATCTGAGTTCTTGACCACGGTATGGACATCACAAGAAACCGACAAACAAAACATCGGGACAACGAGCTATGCCATAATTAGCTAGCAAAACTGTTAAGGAAAAATAAAACTCTAAAAATATATTTTTTAATACCTTTATAGTGTGCTCTAAACTCATTCGATGTACCTAGAAGCAAGTTTACGAAGCTCCACGATTACTTAGTGGATATGGGGGTATTTTAGTTTCTCGATTCACGATATTTTGTACTGCGAAACAAAATAAAACAACTTAAAACTCTCTCAATCTATCAATAATGTATAATAATAACTCCTTTTCTTGACAAAATAAAGCATAATAATAACTAGGCATACATATTGAAAGAAAACAAAAGTATGTAAGTACTTACAACCAAACTTTCCTCCATTGAGCAATTGTTCTTATTTTGGATGCAACTTCTTCACTAAATTTGTTTCCAATGTGTTTTGCTCAAAGTTAAAAGACTATGATCAACACCATATTTCACTCAACCTAAAGCAATTTCCATTTATTAAAAGATTGTAATGCACTTAAAGAGTAAAAAATTTGTGACACTTCCCTAAAACTAGGATATCCACTCGGCGGACAAAAGACAACAGTTGATATGATAACAACATAAAGCAAATTAGGATAGCCAACCAAGCACATATAGCACATATAGCAAAATGCATTAATAATTCACAAATTCACTCACAAACCAAAAGTGTACATCACATTCACAATCAACGAGTCTATGAACCAGCAAAAGCAATAACTAACTAAGTCTGTGAACCGACAAACGGATCGACAAACACAGCGTCGGCGAATTGATCATGGCGATCTAGTGCCACTGGAATCACCTCCTGCGAGCATTAAATACATGAGGCGGTATGGTGAGGTGGACACCTACAAGAATAGAAACCACAATTTTCAAAACTCTTGTGCATTTGTGTACTTGTATGAATAGTTAGCGAAAATCGAACAAAATGCATTACCCCGGCGTCGGCGTCGGTGTCTGCGTGAAAACGGCGGAGGTGGCATCTGCGGTGGCCGGAGGTCCCGCCCTACAACGATTGTGGATATGATATGTTAGCATCTGAAGCGTGTAAGTACAACGTAGCTCGTATACAATCTTAATTACACGGAAATAGTTGTACATCGGAGGTTCGACTCGGAGGGCCTCGTCTGCCTCCTATCCTCCTCTCGCTCACTTTGCCTCCATTGCTCATCCGCTTTGCCTCCGCTGCTCATCCGCTTTGCATCTGCTTCTTTGCAACTCTGCGATCATCTTCGCTGGGCTTCTAGGCGTGCCTTTGGCGGAAGAGGCGACTTCTTTGTCGGCGATGTCTGACTTGGCCTGTGCGATTGAGGCGCCACCACCGAGTCCATGAAGCCGAGCTGCTGTGACTCCTCCCACCAAATCTGGTCGTAGATGACCGGAGGGTCGATCGGCATGGTCAAGGGGTCTGTCGGCACCGTGCTTCTCCTTCATGGCTGCCTTGTATGTATCCTGCGAAACAAATAAGATATGAAGTGGATTAGCTCGGCCCACGATTGCAATAGGCGTAGTCGTGAAAAAAGAAAGTCACTTACAATCTTCTCTGGCAAACCGGTTGCATCGGTGGTTGTGTACCGTCGAGTCGGACACGGGCGTGTGTGCTGCGTCCACACGGTGAACTTCGTCGGGGTCAAGTCCGTCTCCGACTCCTGCAGTTCAATTTCAAATGTGAAATGAAAAACTGAATTGACAAGAATGCTAGAGTTGTACTTAGTATACTTACGATATCGCGCGACGTGACCCATGCCTCGTCCACCTAGGTAGGTCACACAGATCTTGGGGTTGGCTTCTCGATTCCCCTGTTCCTCTTGGACCTCTCGATCCACTCCTTCGATGCCCACATCTTGCGAGAGATCCTTCGGCGTGTGGACACTTGTCCATCGATCCGGACGCCAAAGCGAGTACTCCTTCGCCTCGAGTCTTCTTTGCAAGGCATGTGCCCTCGAGATCTTCATCCGTGCTCTTGTAGTGCTTCATCACGCGTCCGGCGGCATAACTGATGGCGTCCTCGGCCGTCTTTGCGCCATTGTGTCGAGCACAGGCGGCAAGCATGATAGTCAATCTGGGATGCGTCGGGGCCAAGCGATACCTCGCTGAAACGAAACAAACACGTGAAGCTATAAACACGAAAACATTAATAGAAATGACAACTTACCCGAACTTCGGCTATGCAATGATCCGCGACAGTGCCTCCTGGTGCGTCTTCCACGGCGAGTAGTCGCTCCATCTAGTCACCGGGCGTCGAGCACCACCCTCGCCCACTCGCCCGGGGTAGAGCTGCTTCAAGATCACCCCTAGCAAGTGGCCCGGCTCCTGCTTACCCTTGTTGAGGCAAACCAAGCCACTGCATGAAGAATTCATAACAAGTAGTTATCAAGTTTGTGGTTAGCAATAAAAGACATCGAAAATTTATAGCACATACCTTCGCGCTAGAAACAACTATCGGTATCTGTCATTTGGATCTGTGGGGCTTTGGCAATTTATTCCGCCCGACTCTTCTTGGATCCGTAGAGCTCGGCGGAGGCACCCCCTGACTCGGTACCAACAGACTCCCATGGACTCCAGTCCTCGTCCCCGTCCTCATCCTCGTCCTCACCCCCCTCCTCAAGTGCCTGACGCCAATCACCCCAACGAAGCTCATCCTCGTCCACCTCCACCTGCTCCTCCTCCTCCTCCTCCTCCTGGGAGTCGGTGGTAGCCACCTCCTCCTCCTCCTCCTCCTGGGAAGCGTCGTACTGGGGTGAGCTGCCCTGGCCTGCACTCCTCATGCCCCCCTTCCCGAAGACCTTCTTCAATTTTGAAGCCAACTTCTTAGAATGCTTAGGAGCCATCTGCACAAATTAAATTAAATGACATAAAGTACATTCATATTAATTGAAACGAATAAAATATAAATGTATATAAAATTAAATGACATAAAGTATATAAAATTAAACCTATAAAATTAAATAGCTTAAAAATCTTCGGCTTCCTCTTCCTCTGCCTCTTCCTCTTCCTCTTCCTCTTCCTCTACCTCTTCCTCTACCCTTTCCTCCTCTTCTTCTCCTTCTACATGAGATGGGTATACCGATCCCAAAATATTATCTAGCCCATCACCAATATCGACATGCACTCTCCTGGTAACTCTTGTTCTTGGAATACCTCCACGTCAGGTGAGAATCGTAGTCGTCTTCCGTGAGATCGGAAATCTACCGGTGGAAGACATTTATGTACAATCCACCAACTTTTGTAATTCGGGTGGGCGTCTGGCGGATAGAACACCAGCTCGACTGTTCAGGCGAGAATGAACACGTCGGGCTTTTGATCTGACTTCTTATGATTGATCTCCACTAGTCCTAGTTTTGGAGTCGCCGCACCCACTAGTTGGATGGAACCATCACCAAAAAAGCACGAGAGAGATCTTTGTTGCCTTCATCTGAAATTTCTACAATATTCTCGATGATCCCATAGTACTCTATGTGCGGACCACGAGTCATCGGTGACATAACTCACGACGCCATTGTTCACCGTAGTTGCATTGGGGCGAGTGACTCGGCGCCGGATCGAAATCGATATCCATGGCAATCATAGCATCCATGGACCTTAATTCTCTGGTGCATCCACGTGACATTTGTCGGAGATCGTTGTGCACGCAGCTGCGGTGTCTTTGACCTTTGCACAAGCATTCGAGCAAAATTCATTAAGGAATAAATGCCACACATTTGTAAATTAAGTGAACTTGTATAAGAGGAAGAAGGTTACGTGGTAATGAAACCAGGTTAGAAAGTTTGGGCGGCCTTGTCCACGACCTCGCCGTTTGATTGTCAATTTGTTACTTAAGGTTCACTGATCCTTCCCACTCTTCTTGAATAAATTGACTACAAGATTTAATATTTATTTCAGACATTTATTTCATAAGTATGTATTTATGACTTATTTGAGACATTTATTGACTTACTCGATGTACACCTTCATTTCATCCATGTTGTCGTACCGTACAACCGAATCAAATCCTTTTCTGCTGCGTCCAAGACACGTGTGGTGCTTTTGCCGACATTGCATCCGGCTTGGTCATGGAACACCTCCAAGTTGGAAGTATACGTGGCGTGCCTTCTTATACCTTGGTTGTGGCACATGGACCTTGTTTTTGTCGCAAGTATTTGTCCGTGAAGTAGGCGATCTCTGAATCGGTAAGCTTCGCAATCTTGCCTTCGACTCGTGCTTTGTTCTTCACCTTCGCTCTAAGACTTTTCATCATCGCTCCTGACATACATCCACCTAAATCGCTAGGCGGCCCCCAACTTTTGCTTCATATGGCGGATGAACGATAGATGTTGCATGCAATTGAAAAACCGAGGACATAAATCTTCTCGAGCTTTGTCACAAGCACGACAATGTCCTTCTCCAATTCCTCCATCCTCGATCACGGATATCTCTTTTGCGCAGAGCTCTCGATAGAAGAAGCTAAGCTCGCCAAAGTGATCCATATATCATCGTCAACATATCCACGCCACACACGGTGAAGCAGACGCTCTATGAAGACTTTGTAGTCATGGGCATTCATCCCATTTAACTTGCATTGCTCTATACTAAC
The DNA here is from genome assembly GCA_036346375.1 of Guadua angustifolia. Taxonomy (NCBI): domain Eukaryota; kingdom Viridiplantae; phylum Streptophyta; class Magnoliopsida; order Poales; family Poaceae; genus Guadua; species Guadua angustifolia. Next base: position 304,979 of record JAYEVE010000273.1, on the reverse strand, counting down.
GGCATGTCGAAGGTTCGCCGCATAACCATCTGAGGAATTTAACCTTTTCCTTAATCCAATCAAGAATCGCTTTATTTGCCCACGTGTAAGGCGAAATTTTGCCCTAGGTTTCCTCCCATTCTCATCGAGGTTCATGTCGGCCGATCACATATCGAGCGCTTGATCGGGCGTGCTTTCTTGTTATCTTTAGTCTTACGTAGGATGTCGGTTTGTGTTCACGGCCGACTCGCACATATTTTTCTCTTGGTGCATCACGTCGATGTTGTGAGGTAACCGGTCTTTTGCATAAGGAAGGTTGTAGATGTTGCACTTATGAGTCAATGGTGCTCCTCACCATAGTCTTTCACATACCGATATCCGCTAGATCGTCACGCTAGTCGATGATATCCTGCACTTGAAACGTTGGTGGCCTTCTTCACGATCTTGCCTTTGCGAAATGCCTTTTTGATTCCTAAATGGGTGCTTGGCTCCGAAACAACGGTGACGATCGAACCAACGGGACTTACCCCATTTTTCGATGTGAAAGCATCGATGTTACGCGAGCATATAGGGCATGACAACTTTCCATCGTGCTCCACCGAGAACATGCCATCGCGGAAAATCGTGTATTGACTATAGGTATGCGTACGCATCCTAAAGTTCTTCCCTTGTAGCTATCATGCGTCAAGACTCCTTTAGTCCACAGGTCGATCGGCTCTTCTACGGAGGTTGCATGAATAGATCTAAGTTTTTCCGGAGACTTAGGCCCGGTATTATAACGGAAAGAAACATGTACTCTTCTTTCAAGCGAGTTGAGGCGGCGGGTTATGCGGGATTGCGAACCCGGCCCGGCCGCAGTCTGGTGCGCCATCATATTGAATGGCGTGAACCCGTCGGTCGAGAGGCCTATCGCACATTCCTAGTCTCCGCCACAAATTCGAGGTGTTGTTGGTCAAAGTGCCTCCAAGCTTCGCATCGACGGATGAATCATCACGCCCTCCTTTCTCGCTTGCCCTCTTTGTGCCACCTCATGTGTCTCGCCGTGGCCTTGGACATGTCTGAGCCAGCTGCGAGCGTTAGTGATCGGAAAAAGCGGAATGTTTTCCGACCACCGCCGTCTGTCTCATTCCACGTTACGTACATTTAACTTCCTCGTCCGACTCTCATTACAATGCTTCTGATGAGTCAGCCCGAATCGGTCTTCCAATAAAGCATGCGAACTTTGGGCAATAGTTTATCCTCTCGCACGGCATGCCTAACACGCGAAGAAGCTTCTTCGACTCGTAAAGATTCGAGTCATCTTGTGTCCACTCGGAAGGAGGCTATCCAGCGGTTTGCAAAGGTCGTTGAAGCAATTGGTGACAGGTTGTACTTGGTCTTCACGCCATTAGGCGCGACAACTGCCGAGAATACAGATCACATCGGTATGCTCATGCAGCGGCAACTTGGCGAGAATCAAGGAGCTTCTCGAATTGTTGGCAAGTGGCTCGGACTCTTCCTCGGGGGAGATCGTGGCCGAGCCACATCATCCGTGAGCTCGTCTAATCTATCAACCGACCGTCGTAGCCCTCTTCAAAATCCACGGGGCCACACACGTGGCGGACGCTTCCTCTCGCCATGAGCTACCCATACAAAGTAATTTGGTTTGAAGTCATGCCTACATAGGTGATGGCTAATATCCTTCTTGGTCCTCTTCTCGGTGTTCGAGCACGCAGCGCAAGGACACCACGACCGCTTGCATTAGGGTCGGGAATCTTCGAAAGCATCATCCACGAATGCTCTAGCCTTCTCGATCCACTCGTCCGTGTGTCTCCCGGACTTCATCCAACCATCGTACATCCACCGCCGATCTTCCATCCAAAGATCGCTTACTACATAACGTCAATGCATGCATCAAATTTCAGATTTAGGCAGGTTTAAACCTTGCTAAATAGGAGGCTTACCCACCCATCGATGTGGGCTTAAATCTGATGGTGGTAGCGAGGGGTGCTCGGGTCGAATTTGGCAAGATAACCTCGTTGTTCTCCGAGTGCAACGCAGTGCACGGCGTACCACTTATGTTATGCACTAGGAGAGCGACAAGGAAATACTGCGGAATCCCAACCCGTACACCCTCGTGTCACGACCATTTGTACTCAGCGCGACATCCGTGGGCTGTCCAAACGTGGACGGCTCGAGAGCATAACACTTTTCGTAATGGAACCCGCGAATCACCGTCTGAGCTCCTTACGAAAATATGCAGCGCCCGACGGGTTTAACTCGGCTCGGTTGGCGTTACAAACGCAATTCTAATAAAATTTTTATATATTGTGATTTGCAAGCAATATACACTATATATACACTTGAATCATTTATTTTTCCCACACAAATGCCTTAGTTCCTATTTGGATTCCGAAATCGAAAACACTAGAATTACATATCATGTCCATTTGAATCTCTGAGAATTAAAATGCACAACAACCATACCACTCACTAATTATATATGATTTGTTAGCCACACTAGAATAATGCCCATATATTCCTTGCTTGACTCGCATTTTGTAAAGGGCGAGCTTAAAACGATCCGTTGTCTTGTTGAGTATCAAGTTAGCTACGGTTTTAAGTAATACGATGAAATATCATGTGCGATCCTATCTAATTGTACCAATCAAGTAACTTACTGAAATTATCATGTGCATATACATTTCATCACAAATTTAGACTACATTCGCATATATATTGGGCTACACTCATCATAGAAAAGAGATGGCTCCACCAGAGATTACCTTAACGAAGATGGCGACTAGGAGGGCGAGGCGGGACCGGCCAGGCGTGGGCGAGCTCGAGAAAGCGAGGCGGCGTGGTTCGGGTGTGGACGACCTCCCACGATCCTATCTAATATGCATACCAGTGAGCAGTTAACTTGATTGTGCCGTGCGTTGAATTGTTAATGTCAAGTTAGCTACGGTTCTAAGTAATACCTGATGAAATATCATGTGCGATCCTATCTAATTGTACCAATCAAGTAACTTATTGAAATTATTAGAAATTTTGGCAGCACCTCCCCTAAACCTAGGACATCCACTCGGCGAGACAAAAAGCGTTATTTAATATAATAACAATCACATATAGCATATACATTTCTCATGGATTGCTCGGCTACATTTTGCATATACATTTCATTGCATCACAACATTATGCATATACATTTCATCACAAATTTAGACTACATTACGCATATATATTGGGCTACACTCATCATAGAAAAGAGATGGCTCCACCGAATTACCTTAACCGAAGATGGCGACTAGGAGGGCGAGGCGGGACCGCAGGCGTGGGCGAGCTTGAGAAAGCTGAGGCGGCGTGGTTCGGGTGTGGACGACCTCCCACGATCCTATCTAATATGCATACCATGAGCAGTTAACTTGATTGTGCCGTGCGTTGAATTGTTAATGTCAAGGGTTCGAATATACATTATTAAATGCAGGGTCAACTGAGTGTAGAAAGATAATTAAGAAACATGTGGAAATATGATAACTAAGCAAGACAAAAAAATCAAACCATAAACAAATTCAGTGCAAACAATCATTAGAAAATAAAACTAGGACTATTGAATTGAACCGAGAGATTTTGTTGATCATCCATATCATTAGAAATGTTAATTTGAGGGCTACTGGCAGGAGTTTTTTAGGACATGGAGTATCAGATAAATGTATGGGTAACATAGCTGTTCAGTCACAGCAGTCACATTCTCAATCACAGCAGTCAGGAGGGAATGATTGATGCTACACATCTTATGTATTAATCGCTAATGCATCTTCAATCACAGCAGTCACATTCTCAAGTTCATACGAAAATAGATTCATCGGGCAATTGAAACTAAGTGACATGAGGGCAAAAGGACGGCGAGAGATGGCGCAACCTCTGGGGCCAAGGGTGGCCTTGGGCAAGGACGGTGAGCTTCTCGGCGCCGACTGGAGGGAGGAACGCGACTCTGATCGGCGACCTCCTTGGCGATGCACGCCTGCAGGCGGTGCCGGTGAGGCGGAGCGGAGGCGCAGAGGCGGGAGGTGGCGGCAGGCGGACCGGAGGTGTGGCGGCAGACGGGGCAGCAGGTGAGGCCGGTGAGGCGGGCGCAGCGCGCAGGACCCAGGCGGGAGCGGGGCGAGGGTGGGCATGGCCACCGGACGGAGGGGCGGCCGGCCGGACGGGCCGGGCGAGGCGGCCAGGCGGTGGAGGCCGCCGGCGCCTGGGAGGCGATTTGCAATGAGGCAGAGACGCACCGGCCGGAGGAAAACGGAGGAGCGTTTTTAGGGCGGCAAGAGCGCGAGATTCCATCGGCTGCGGGGTAAATAAAGGAGCCACGTGGTCGTCGGCAAACCACGGACCGGCGACCACAGAGACCACGCATGGGCCTTGTGAGAAGCAAGGAAATGTCGGCGGCTTGAGGTTGGCCGACGATCACAGGAACCGATTTAAATCGGCTAAAATTATCTGAAGCGACACGAGATACCACACACGGGCCTTTATCGAGTCACAGTTGAAGTTCAAAATTTGTTTTGACGTTAAGCTTCACATATATGGTCTTAATTTGTGTCTCAAGGGTTTAGTAGCTCTTCTTCCTTTGTCACATATATGGTCTTAATTTTATCCCATAGTTAGTAGTTGAGAAAACACGCATCGATTTAAAGGCGAGAAAAATAGAATGAATAGAACATTATACTCGTTGATCATGAATGTCAAAAGCATTTCGAGGATGTAGCTAATGGAACTTCCAATGCGATTCAGGATATGTAGCTAATGCGCGCTCTCTTCCACCCCTGTGACCACTCAAAATCATTAAACCTCATCAGGATGTCCAAATATATATATATATATATGTGTGTAATGCGCCGAGGATCCGACGATGGGGTTAGAAGAGCATGGACAAGTACGCAAGTCGAACACGGCGATGAAGAGGTGGCCAATGTAAGCCCTTTATCGAAGTCATAATGGCTATATATTTCATTTTCTTAATTTTAAAAACAACAAAAACATTTTCATTTAGATTTTCTAAATTAATCTAGAATGCCTATTGTCGTCGCTAAAATTAAACCGAGCGACAAAATTGCATCTGTGTAAATGGGTACTATTGATCCCGCCGACATTGCCTACCTTTATCATGTTTGTTTCTCCCCGATGACACAGATGGAGCATCTGGTTGGTCCCACATGGCGGCTATGTTTTCTCTGCTTAGGGTGGAGTGCACGTGTCGACGGTTTTATATAGCCGAGACACGGCTCGTCTTGGCGGGATCTCGAAATTTCAATTTCATTTCGCGCGGATCGTCATCGTCTTTTAATCTAGGATGCCTATTGTCGTCGCGAAAATTAAACCGGCGACAAAATTGCATCGTAATCGTCGGTACCATTGATCCCGCCGACATTGCCTATTTTTATCGCGGCTCTTTCCCCGAAGCGACCACAGATGGAGCATCCCACATGGCGGCTATGTTTTCTCTGTTTGGGTGGAGTGCACGTGTCGACGGTTTTATATAGCGAGGACACGGCTCGTCTTGGCGGGATCTCGAATTTGAATTTCATTTCGGCGTGGATCGTCATCGTCTTTTATATCGGGTGAAGATTTACTGCCGACCACAGGACTTCGGGGTGTACATGTGTTGTCGGGGCACATTGAGGCCGTCGAGATAGATAAAATATTTGTCGTCGGGGTACATTTAGGCCGTCGATACAGGAATATCTGTCGTCGGGGTGCATTTTGGCCGTCGACACAGGTATAATATTTGTCGTCGGCCATTTTACCGACGACACAAATAATTTGGCCGACGACACTACTTCCGTTTCCTGTAGTGTGTTGATTTGTGAGAAGCATGTGATGCTTGGTAACCAACCGGGAGGTAATCATTTTAGATTAAAGCAAGTGGAAGGGGCAAGGGTGCCAGGGTGGTGGAGCTGAGGGTATGTGTAAGTCTTGCTTTAATCAATCCTAAGGACTTAACCTTGCGAGCCTTTGACTGAGTCTAACTTGCAACCACATATGCAGAATGGGACAGACCTAGTGACTAATTTGCAAATGCTTAACTTGAGTGCTATCGTGGTGGTGTGAGGCCGGGTGGTGGTAACGATCCATGCTTGGGGTGGCTCACATGGCGCAAGAGGGGCCACAGGTGTGTAACCAGTCCCTCGAGTGTTGAAACCTTAGCGGGTAGCACTGGGTTAAGAGGATGCATTGTAAAGGCTTTGTCATGATTCTCTGCCGGCATACCAAAGGAAGTGTGCTAATAGCTTGGCATCAAAGAGATAATCATGTCGTGTGGGTAAAGTGCGTAACCTCTGCAGAGTGTACAAACTATTAGGATAGCCGTGCTCACGGTATTGAGCAATGCTCGGGAATTACAGTCAAGGGTAGTTAATTAAAATTGTCAATTTGTTATGGGATGGCGGGGATGCCATGTGGATAATGGAACTTGATTTAGGATGAAACTTGGGTTGATTTGAGAAACAATGGAATCTATTTAATTGTTACTATTTGCTTTCTTGTCTTTTCAATCTATGTATTGTGCGTGTTTTTAAATCTTTGTAGTTGCAAATGAACCATTTAGCCATTCCTTTGGAATAAGCCTTGCATATAGCTATGATAGACTTGCATTACATGCACAACTTGTTGAAATCTTGTGTGTACTCACCCTTGCTTACAAAAACATCGATCTTTGAAGGAGTACCATGAAGGGACGAATGTTTAGGGTCTGAGCCTTGTCGGTTACTGTGGTATCTTGAGGGTTACCTCGTCTTCATTCCGTTGTAGTTCGATTTGTTGTTCACCTTGTGAGGCATTGTTAAATAAGTTGACCATAAGGTCATACAACCGTAATATTTGATATATTATGTCTTTTATCTTATTTTAGTTATGTATGATTATGATATTCACTAATGTTGAGCTGTGTACACTAAGCGTGATCTGGACTAGTCACGATATACAGAGGTCGGATTTGCATATTCGGGTTCGGCGGAGGTGGTATCGAACCATCTTGTTGTAGAGTCTTGACCCTAGATAGTTAGTCGTCCTATAGGTCCTTCAAAATTATTTTCTAAAGTAAAAGACTTAACCCGGAAGAATAATGTGTTCTTGACTTATCTCATTCTTCTATTTACGCTTACCACAAATTCCTTCTTAACTTTTGCTGAAATTTCTTTCTCTTACCTCTGCTTCATCGAGGCGAGGTCTTTCCTAAGTTATCTGGAGTAGAAAACGATATACCACACTTTAGGAGATGGCATCGAGTACCTGTTGCTCACAAAGGAATCATCAAGCTCATGGAAGTGCGGATTAATGAAGTATATCAAGGACTAGAAGACTCAAGTGCTTCAAATAGCCAGTTGAGACTCATGTGTGAGAGTCGCGTTCCCTAAGATAGGAGTGTCGCCCATGTAGACGGTAGTTTTGTGTGTATAGGTTGAATTGGTTCTTCTTGATTGCTGAGTGTGCAGTATGTGTTGCAAGGCTTTTAGGCTTATATAAGCGACCGTACCAAGTTATTAATATTGATTGCTTAAGTTATCGAGTTAAACTTATCTTCACTGTGTTAGGATTCTCGCTCCTTACCTATGATATTTCTCTCCTCTCCTAACCCTTTAAGGTAACCAAGCAGATGGTTCAGATTAGCGATAGCAATAGAGCTAGTGGAAGTGAGACATGTGCAATGGTGGTTAATTTAGCGGTACCTAGCCTGAGCTTGTTAGCCAGAGGATTTGTCATTATCAGTAAGTGCTCAGCTGTGCTAGATTCAACCAGAACGTTAAGGGTTCAGTGCCTAGTGGATGAGTTGAGTTCCAAGCAAATCATATTATGTTGGATATTTAAGTTGTTCTTGAAATTAGTAGGATACCCAAACATGAAGCTATTTTGGTGAAAGGTATATCGATTAACACCCGGAATGTCAATAAAAAGGGGGTTTTCAAGTGATGACAGTTGTGTTAGCCAATTAATGGATAACAGTGTGGAATTTGCTAAATTAGAAGATGCGCTCGTTGTTAAAGAATACCTTGATATATTTCCTAAGAATTTATCTAGCATGCCGACATATCAGAAGATCAAGATCGTGAGCGAATTAGTGCCTGATACAACCCAATAGTGAAAAGACAATGTCGAATGTTTCTAACGAATTAATGGAAAATGGAAAGGCATGACGAAGAATTACTAGGAAGAGTTTTGAGAAAGCTGAGTGCGTTATTTGTGGTTAACAAAAAGGAAAATAGAAGATCGAAAAAATGCAATGAATCATGCTCTAAATAAAGAAAGGGTCAAAAAAACAGGTATCCAATAACAGGATCGACAACATGATTGGACAATCGAGAAGAAAAGTAGAATTTCTTTAGGACAAAGCTTCGCTTAGGCTATCATAAATTTAGGTGTCATGGGAAGGATGTTTCTAGGATTGCGTTCTCTACATAAATAATATAAGTTTGGCTAAATCTCCTAAATTGACCGATGCCCCGCATACCTAATGAACATGATAAGTAAGATATTTATGGATAAATTGATAAATCCATGGTGGATGACAATCTAGTATACCCTAAGACAAGAGAAGATCATGCAAAACATGTTAGATTGATATAGAAAGATTGTAAGAGTAGTAGTCATATGCTACGTTCAACTAGAGTGATTTCCGGAAGTGAAATGTCGAAATTCCCTAGTCATAAAAAGATTGCTAAAGGAGTTGTTGTTGAGCTAAGAAAGGTAGAAGTTGTGTTATATTGGAAGCCACCAAAGTTCGTTACTTAGAGTTGAAGCTCTAAAATGGCGAGATTGATGCCTAGGCAATAATGCAATTGAGACAACATGAGGAGAATTACACTATGCATGACTTGGAGTTAGCTATCATAGTGCACGATTTGAAAACATGGTATCACTATCTCATCGAAAATAAATATGAGCCTTAAGAATCTAAATATATTTACTCAGTCCAATCTTAATATGAAGCAAAGAAAATGGCTGGAAATGATTAAAGATTCACGTATCGAATCCATAGGCATTCTAGTAAGACCCATGTGGTGATCAACATTTGAGTTATGAGGCCACAATGCGGATATGTTAATAATAAGCGATTAACCAAACTTATGCAAGGATTTTGAGAGGTTTGAAATTAGAAGTCATTCACCAAAGTTTTATAGTTGCCTTGGAAATAGAACCAACATTAGAAGATCGAACATAAGAAGTTTGAAGGTAGATGAAGTACAAAATCAAGTTAAGGAAAGAAGAAGGCGTAGCCAAAAGTAGAAATTTGAGTGATTAGGATACCATAAGAGTTTAATCTTGAACCGATGTCTTGGGATAGGAAGATCCTAAGAAATTGATACTTGAGAAAACTCATAATTCTAAGTATTCGATATGCCGGGAAGTGCCAAAGAGAATCAATATCTTAAAGGTTTTGGTGACCTAAGGTGAAGGGCGAAACTATTGGTTATGATACTCAATGTGATGTGAATCAAAAAAAATAAAATAAAATAAAGGCAATGTATTAGAGATCTAAAGGTTCATTGCAAATCATTATAGATTCCTATAGGAGACAAATCATTAAAGTGATCCCTAGTGTAAATGGACCCTGAAAGGTATGAATTCGGAGGAATCATTATTGATTAAATTAACCAAAATTACTCATCTCGTATCACTGAAGACTACGTATTCAAAAGATCATTTGGCAAATCTGTCAGGGATTTAATAACTGCATAGGTGCCTAAGAAGATTGTATCCGATAGAGGTATCCAATTTATCTCGAGGGCTTAGAATAAGTTAAATGAAGCAACTTTGGGAGCGTGAAGAAGATCTGAAGGCGAAATTCCCAAACCTATTCTCTAGTTAGCCCTAAATCTAAAATTGAGATTCCGTTAAGGGAGGTTTGTAACACCCTAATTTTAACTTTTCAATTATTAAATATTATTTTATTGTAATTTATGATTTTTGTGAATCTTCTGGATTTATTGGATTTCCTGAGATTTATTTAAATCATTTCGAACTAGTATTTATGGTCTTTGTTAAGAAATATTTATAAAAAGGAAATTTAAAATAAAGTCTACCCAAAAATATTTTATTTGAGTATAGAAGGTCTCGAAGTATTTTTGGGAAATTTCTTTCCGGGATTGAAGCGGATTAGGACTAGTTTGGAAATAGAGTTGCTGCATGCGGGAACTCCTTCCGTTTTCCCCAGCATGTGTCCGATTTAAACTCCACGTTGGCGCCGAATTCATCAAGGAGTCGGAAGTGCTTCCGAGCAGGGAAGCGCAGCTCGTGGCCGACTTGAATTTCACGCGGGCGCCAAAAACCATCGCGAGTTGGGACCTCCGTCCGACAGGAGCGCGCAAGTGACCGAGTTAAATGCGTTGGCGCCGACATCGAAGACGCGCGAAGAGTTTCCGGGCGGGAGAAGCGCAGGGGAGTACGGGCGCGCCGAGTTGCCGCCAGGATTTGGAAAAGTGAGTCGTGGCCGATTCGAATCGCTGGTGATTGACGCCAACAAGGAAACGGTGTCCTTCCGGGCGCGCGGGAAAAAGGAATGGCCGGCCTGTTACGCGGCGCGTGACCGGAATCGACCAGGACACGGAGTCCTTTTCAGGGCAGGAGTAGTACGTGCGCTCGGTCCTATTTAAAGCGGAGCGTGGCATTATCGAAGGAAGCGAGCGGCGGAAAAAGAAATCGTGTGCGTGGCGCTTGGCCGCTGGATTGGTCGCGAGTCGCCATCCGGTTGTCGCCTCGTCCTATTTAAGAGGTGCGTGGCAGCGTCGGAGGAATCGAGCAGCAAAGGAACCAAGCACCGAGCGAGTCGTGTCGTCCAGGAGAAATCGCGAAGTCGCAGCGTCGCCAGGAGATTTTCGAGCACGCGCTGCCGAGTTGTCGCTGAGATCGTCGTCTTCGTCTCCGGTGAATTCAAGTCGCCGTCGCCTCATCGCCGATCGGGAGCTTCGTCAACCGTCGGATCGTAATCAAGCGAACGGAATTCGTCCACGTTATTTCGGAATCGGTAAGCGTCTCCGATTAAACATCAACCGTTAGATTTAAGTCGGACGGTTGGTATTAGGTCACGTAGTAGATTTACCCGTAACCGTTAGATCGAGTTTATCAGTCTAGATTTCACCACGTTTTGTCCGTACAAGTAAGGCAGGAAAATTCGGATTTTCTTAATAAAATAATTCGCTAAAATCGGATTTATGAATTAAGGTTTATTTTCAGGATTTTCAAACTTCAAATTGCAATAACTTTTGCATTTGAACTCCGATCGAGGTGATTCAAATTCTTAAAAATTTGTAAAATTGAGATCTTTCTAATGGTGGCTTTTATTTGAATTTTTGAGTTCGTTTGATCTTTGGATTTGGTGTTTATTTACTTTTCTCTCTCGATTCGCGTAGACGTTGAGTTGAGCAAGGTTTGGAGAAGGAATTATCATCTCAAGTACAATCTTCGGAGCAATATCAGGAGCTTAAGTAAGGCAAGTTGTGCTTTGATCATGTTGCACCCATAAATTAGATTGCATGCTATTTTGATTTACTTTATTACTTGTTATTTCATGCGTATAAATGATTTCAACTTAACTTTGGGATTAGCTATGGTATCTTCTGAGTTATACCCTACCTTGACATTTGTATGCCATGATCCACTTGTCACCTTAGGTTGGTTTAATATAGTTGGTTAATAATGAAATCAACATGGATGGTTAGATCGGTTTAGAGATGCTTAGCCATGCCACGTCATCACATGTACATGAAATGATGGTTATTAATTTTGACTAATGGAATATGGAACAATGATGTTAATTTGTGTATCATGTGTGGATGCACAAAGAGATTGAGTTGTCGTGGCAGGGAGGTCACACAACGATGTTGATTTGTGAGAAGCATGTGATGCTTGGTAACCAACCGGGAGGTAATCATTTTAGATTAAAGCAAGTGGAAGGGGCAAGGGTGCCAGGGTGGTGGAGCTGAGGGTATGTGTAAGTCTTGCTTTAATCAATCCTAAGGACTTAACCTTGCGAGCCTTTGACCTGAGTCTAACTTGCAACCACATGTCTGGAATGGGACAGCCTAGCTGACTAATTTGCAAATGCTTAACTTGAGTGCTATCGTGGTGGTGTGAGGCCCGGGTGGTGGTAACCAGTCCATGCTTGGGGGTGGCTCACATGGCGCAAGAGGGGGGCCCTGGGTGTGGTAACCAGTCCCTCCAGTGTTGAAACCTTAGCGGGTAGCACTGGGTTAAGAGGATGCATTGTAAAGGCTTTGTCATGATTCTCTGCGGCATACCAAAGGAAGTGTGCTAATAGCTTGGCATCAAAGAGATAATCATGTCGTGTGGGTAAAGTCGTAACCTCTGCGAGTGTACAAACTATTAGGATAGCCGTGCTCACAGTATTGAGCAATGCTCGAATTACATCAAGGGTAGTTAATTAAAATTGTCAATCTGTTATGGGATGGCGAGGATGCCATGTGGATAATGGAACTTGATTTAGGATGAAACTTGGGTTGATTTGAGAAACAATGGAATCTATTTAATTGTTACTATTTGCTTTACTGTCTTTTCAATCTATGTATTGTACGTGTTTTTAAATGCTGCTTAGTTGCAAATGAATCATTTAGCCATTCCTTTGGAATAAGCCTTGCATATAGCTATGATAGACTTGCATTCTGTGCACAACTTGTTGAGTACTGTGTGTACTCACCCTTGCTTACAAAAACATCAGTGCTGAAGAAGGAGTACCATGAAGGGACGAATGCTTAGGGTGCGAGCCTTGTCGGTTACTGTGGTATCTTGAGGGTTACCTCGTCTTCATTCCGCTTGCGATTCGATTTGTTGTTCAGCCTTGTGAGGCATTGTTAAGTAAGTTGACCATAAGGTCATACAACTGGTAATATTTGATATATTATGTCTTTTATCTTATTTTCGTTATGTATGATTGTGATATTCACTAATGTTGAGCCTGTGTGCACTAGCGTGATCCTGGACTAGTGCAGTATACACAGAGGGTCCGAATTTACATATTCAGGTCCCGACACATACTTTAGTGCTTAATTTGGTGCTGTGCCCGCTGGCCGTGCGCCGTCATGATCCGCCTTCCAACGATGTGCGCCGCCGCGCCCGCACACGAGGAGTGGCCAGGAGCTATCCGCAACCGTGACCGGAATCGCAACTGCTCGCTGAAAGTGGAACCGTCGAACCGAACAGGAGAACCACGTTGCGGGTTGTCACTATGTTGGGGTTGGGCCCTGTCGCTCCTGGGGCGATACCGTACATGTAGTCGTGAGGCCCGTTCATTTGTTATTTTACTTCGGCCGTACCACTACGCCTGGCTATTTTTATTTGAGCCGTTCTGTCTTTGTTCATGAAGAGTATTGAAGTCTTGATCTCGATTTGGCCACTGGCAAACCATTGTGCTATCGACCCCGGCCGGGAACCAGAGAGTTCGCCGGAGTTGCCAGAGGCGGATCCAGCATATGAATAAGGATGTATAGATCTACATTCCAATTTTTTAATAAAAGACTCAGTATGTAATAAGCATATTAGGTGTATATATTAGTAAGTAAGTCAAAAAACATGTATTTTAACCTGTCCCACCCACTCCCTCTCCTAATCTTCACTACATGGCCCAATCGCTCAAGATTTAGTTTTCCTTCATTCCTTAAGCCTAACACCCAACTCCGTCTACATTTCGCACGCCCCATGCTCTCTCGCTCTCTTTGTGGTGACGGCACAGCCGGCAGATGGCAGCCCAACAACGACAATCAAGGGCAATGGGGCGATGCAAGACAATGGATGAGCAGAAAAGCCACCAAGACTAGTGAGCAGTGGAAGGCTGCAGGCGGCGGCGGCACAAGGAGTGGCACGTGGCATGATAGCTTTGGCTCTTGTGGTAGTAGTGAGCACCGACTCAATAATGGAGGTTATGACATTAGCTACGGCCGACAAATCAAGGTGGGGTGTCCGGTGGGGTAGGGAGTAGCATGTAATGTACTGTAGGGCAGCCTTGTAGGCGCAGCGTGCATGAGCCAGAGATGGAAGGTGTGACGCTAGAGGCAACCGACTGATCAGGGCGGTGACACCCGGTGAGGCAGGAAGCGATGCTGAAATAACAAACAACATCGGAGCATTTGGCATCAACAAACCACTCATGTGAATTTCATTCTTGATTCCCAAATATGTAATCCCCAGTTTGCAAATTTATCAACGTTATGTTGACCTGTAATGGTGAATCGTGATTTTTGAAATGTAGTATGTAGAGCATTCAAAAATTAAGATGAAGCATGTAGATTTTAAATCCTTAATTCAAAAATCTTTAAATTATGTCAGGTGTTGTCTCTAGTAAAAATAATTTGTGCTTTGATTTTTTTATGTTTTAAAAATGGTGTCATATGCAAGATGGCAAGCTCAATTTCTAGCAATTTTGGAACTAATCCCTTAATTAAACCATGTTACTTAACCCTCTCAATTAGAATGGCTAAAGCATCAATAGTAATATTAAAAAGCAAAGGTGACAGATAATCATCTTGCCTTAGACCTTTGTGAGTTCTAAAATAAGACCATGTTATTGTTTACTTTCACCCTCACTGTACCACCAGTAACAACTTTTAATATCCAATCACATCATTGTTTTGGAAAACATTTTAAAATTATTACCTAATAATGAAAAGGTGATTTCATTTTATCATATGCTTTTTCAAAGTCTACTTTGAAAAGGATTCTAGAAATCTTATTATTATTAATAGAATTAAGTGTTTCATGTAGCATTAAAGCACCCTTCAAAATATATCTGTTCTTTATGAAAGCAATCTAAGCAAGGGAAATAACCTACTCAGCTACTTAGGCTAGTTTATTCATCAACACCTTGGTAATTATTTTGAAACTAACATTCATAAGACAAATAGGTTGAAGTTTTTGGATCTGTCTTGCATCTTTACTCTTAGGAACGAAAATAATGAAACCATAGTTAAGCCTAGAAATGTCCAAAGAACTCCTGTCAAAATCATCTAAATTTTTTTCAAGTTATACTTAATCAAATCCCAAAATTTCTGATAGAATTTAGTAGGGAAACATTAGGCCAGAGAGTTTGGTGGAGGGTCTAGGAAGGCTGGCGGGGGAAGGAATGCTGACTGGCACAACAAAAGAGCCAACCAACGGACGGGTGGAACTAGAGGTGCTTTTAAATTGCATGAAAGCGGCGTGCATTTGGGTGATTTGAGTGATTCAGTGGATGGGTTATATTTTTTAGGGGCTGACTGAACAAACGAAACCTATATGCAATGGGCACGTCCAAGGGCAAATTCAGAAAGGAAGTTTCATTAGGCTAGAGCCTATACTCCATCAATGTCGTAACACTGTCACCTTCCGAACGCTGGCCACCTACTATTGAACTAGATAGAGGAAGAGACTAGAAGATGAAGAAGGGCCCTTCCTCAGCAATCAGCCCACAACTACCAGTCTATAAGACCTAACTAGCAACTAATTCTCACATCTGTCTAATCCCACCAAGCATACCAAGCATCAGATGAAACTGAGTAGATAGAGGATAGACTAGTTGAGGATAGGGATGGTAATTGCGCCTGATTACGCACATGCCTGCGGGTAAATACCCTAATGGAGGCAAGTATGGGACTCTTTCTTTGCTCATGGGTATAAAAATAGGAGTAATTCTTAACACATCGGGTAAACAGGCATAGCACTACACCATGACCCAAATATAACGACGGATTGTCTGTCGGCAAAAGGCATATATAACGTCAGTCGGTCTGTTGGCAAAGGATTTACCGACAGATGGTGTGTGTCGGGGAAAGACCTGTCGTTAAAGACCTTTGCCGACAGATAAAACATTACCGACAGACAGTTTGTCGACGGTACTGAACTTTTGCCGACAGACAAATCTTTACCGACAGACACTCTTTAGCGACAGATAAGTTTTACCGACAGACGATCTGCGTGAGAAATAATATTTGCCGACAGACGATCTGCGTGAGAAAAAACATTTGCTTGAACGGCGACGATCTGCGTGAGAAAAACATTTGCCGACAATTGTTAGGCGGCATATTGTATTACCATTGCACCAAAGATATTGTATTACCATTACAATTTGCATGAATCAATAATATACACGTTTGGATCTCATTCAGATTTGATTTTCTTTGCCATACAGTTCAACACATGGAGAGAAAATATATATATTGTCATACAAGTGGTAGCAAAAGCCAAGATCACGAATGCATTACAGAAAATATATATATGCAAGAGCCAAGATCACAAATTAATACATTACGGATAACAGATCCAAGCGAGATCATATAATTAATAATAACACACTAATTGTCCAAAAGATCACAAGGGCTACACCTCTTTTGACATGTCACTAATTGTCCAAAAGTTCTAAGTCCATTAGTCCATCTATATAACTAGTGGCTATACATGGATCTCCACCACTTCACAAAAAAATTCCTTTCTAGAAGCTCATTGGACATCATCATTCACGCACACCCCAAAAGTTACTTTCGATCGATTAGCTTTGATGGTCTCACTCTGCACAACCCGCAAAAGAATAGGTGATATGGTCATAATCAACAACCAGAAACTATTAGAAAAACTGAAAATTTATCGACTTCACAGGCTAATTAAAACCGGTAAGTTGGAACGTTATGTAGCATTTTATGAGACAAAGCAATGATAGGCTGATTAATCGTCAGTTTTTCTAATAGTTTCTTGGTTGTTGATTTTCAGTTATATTGATAGGCTGATTAATTGAGGTTTTGTGCTATATAGGTTCAAGCATGCTATGAGGTGGTCATGCGGAGTATGAAACGAAGCATGACATGCAAAGGCTCGATGAACTTGGGAAGATGATAACAAGCTTGGATCCTAGCGACTCTATTGTTATTGCCAAATCTTTTTCAAGACATGCTTAACTTGGCCAACTTGGCGAGAAGTCCAGATCGCATCCGGAGGAGAATCAAGTGCAAGAAGGAGACTTTGCTGATGAAAACTCGGCAATCACTGAATCTGACATTGAAGAAACACTTAAAAGACTTGTTGTTGATCTGAAGAAGTCTCCTGCGGAGGTCTTTGCATGTAGGTTTATATATATATATATATATATATATATATATATATATATATATATCTTAATTTAAGTTACATCACTACACTAATGGTCAAACATGTTACAAACAATAAGTCCTAGAAAAAGTGGTGATCCAATATGTAATAACGGTGGTGTTGAAATTGAGACCAAATAGATCTATTCCGCTAAGCCTAATGTGAATGGTTCAATTTACATACTATTTCGAGGTCAAGAGGTACTATTTCCGGGTCAAGAGGATGAGATTATAAAAATGCTTTTAAATTTTAAACTATTCTTAAAGGTTGTGTTATTTTTAAGACAGATTATAACAAAGCAATGATCTGACACTCAACATGAGGATGCTTTAGAAGCGACTTATTA
This sequence comes from Guadua angustifolia, assembly GCA_036346375.1. Lineage (NCBI taxonomy): Eukaryota > Viridiplantae > Streptophyta > Magnoliopsida > Poales > Poaceae > Guadua > Guadua angustifolia. The sequence goes on along the minus strand of JAYEVE010000273.1, from coordinate 287,560 downwards.
CATCATCACCATGACACCATCATCACTAGTAAGGAAGGGTTTAATACTACAATACCTATAATGCGTTATGTAGGTTGCAATATATAAAAAAGCCAATATTTGGATAGTTGAATCTGAAATGTAAAATTTGCCATGGTTAATGGTGTTTCACTTTGTTAATCTATTGTGTTTGTAAATTAGATAGTTCACTGCAAATGTGTTAGTATGAAAAGTTGGAAAATGTGTTTCCTTACAATCTTGTTCTTAACCTTGTGAGCAAAGCAAAACTCTACCAACCATGAAGGCTGGAAGCAAAGTTTGTTGAACAAACTAAACAACGACTTGCAGGGTTAGGCATGCCACATGATAACACCAGAATTGGACAGATTACACTCAAGTCTTAGTAGCTTGTATCATCCTCCAACAAAACAAAAAGTGTGCAACCAGAAAAGAATGTGTGCAGCATTTAGGTTAAGTATTAGGGATACCTTTCTCAGTTAACACCTGACAGTCTCACTCCTGCACACCCCTGTAAAAGAATAGGTGATATGGTTATGAGACAAAGAATAGTTGATTGCTTCAAAGGATGAAGCTTAAACTGCCTTCAGGAAATTCAAACTTGTATAATTTCGGCAGAGCTATCATACACAAGCATTGTCGTTCTCATTAGTGTAGAGGATTTACCTTTAGCGTTCATGAGATTCCAATCCACATCATGCATGCATTTATTTATTCTTGAAAAACACTTTATTGATCCCAACTGCATATCAACAGACCATACAATATCTAAGAAAGGCCCAGCAGCCATAGTTATCTAGATTATATTTGGTTGTTCCTTTTAGTTAGTAGATAAGATCATATTGTTAGGTGTATATTATCTTTAAGTTAGATTGGTTAGATCCAGTTAGGAGCCAGCCCATATAAGGCATACGGCTGTAATCTATTGAAGGCAATCAAGAGGAATGAAATAATCAAGTCCTGGTCCCTTTCATCTCCTCCATTCAAATGAGTGGCTAAACATGATTTTCTGCATTCTAATTTGAAGCATGGACAGCATATAAGTTCATAAGTGCTCCATCTGAACAAATTTGATATTGACTCAGCTGAGAACAAATTTCAATGTCGGATAACTCTTACATTTACACCACAACAGCTCAAATTTAGGGGGTTCCCCTCTACTGCTTGTTCCTTGCCCCAATCACTAATCCCTAATAAATGGTCAGCTTCTATGGCCAATATAGCTAAGAATCAAGAGATGCATCCGACTTTCCTCAATAATGCACGAACTTCCTAACACTAACAATGTAGCAGAATTGCTGACAAAAACCACCAGATCCCAACTGCATATGAACAGACCATACAATATCTAAGAAAGGCAAAAAGAAAAAGAAAAAAAGTCAACTTGCACAATCCTAACAAAGACACATCAATCGAAATTTTCTCATGAGTCAGTGAAAATTAGAAAATCACATAGCAATAATAAAACTTTCCTTCGAGATGTGACATGAAACATCTAAAATTAGCCATTGAAAGTTGAAAGCACATCAATCGAATTTTTTATACCATCCTAGAATGATTCACATGCTCAACAAGACTATACTGTGCCTTGGAATGAGTTGACTTCTTGGGAGCTCTCACCGCCATTGTCAACATCACATAGTTAGCATCTGAAGGTTACCATTACAACTAAAAAAGCGATAAGTTAAATCTTACTTTATTGTTTGGCCATGCAATGGACATATAAAACATCGACCATGGTCTCCATACCATCATATGGACGAGGAAGCAAGGCATCTCTTTTCAACACGACATTCACAACAACTTCATAAAATTGAACTCCAAGAGGTTGACCTCCTACTAGGGCACTTGGTTCGGTTGATACAATTGTTGCTTTAGCCACAGGATATCATTTCTTCGACGACATATAGTATAACATCCCTACCAACCTAAAGCATAAATATTACATTTCAGCATGGTGACAACTACTGAAAAATATTCAAATGAGTAATTAAGAGTTGGGATTAGAAGTCAAAGAAAATAACCAAGCTTTCTTCAGGTTGAGGCTTCATGGCTTCTTCTTGTGGTGCATTGTTCATTGAAGGCATACTTGGTGTAACAACTTTTTACGGATAATGGAATTGTTCTCATCATCCAATAGTGTATTATCTATATCCCTATTGTTGTTAGCCACACCATGCTCCTCGATATGAATTGTTAAATTCTCCTAGTTTTTGTTCAATCCTTGGGCTCTACAACCAAAGCAACAAAATGTTGGATTCTCTTTTTGTTTAGGGCGACAAGAGATTGATATGGACATAAACGACTTGATAACAACAAGAGAAAGATCAAGGTAGGAAAGCACATTACAAGTATGTCTTGAGTTAGAAGCATGGTGCGAACTTCCTTCCACATTCGCATGCCTTGTGGTAGTAGCATACGCTCCATCAAGTTAAAACGTTGTTGCATTTGGTCCATACGTTGGGTTAGAGAATTAAGTTGTTGCTTAGTTTGACTATGAGCTTCTATTTCTAGCTGAACTCTTGTTGGTATTCTTTTGCATGCTCTGGTGTGCCCACATCTTGAGGAGTTGGTCCTTCCTAGAACACGAACCGACCTCTTGGCTCCTTCTCTCCACATACATGTGAAAACAAATCACCCTCCTGGATAGTTTTTTCCCTCAATTCCGGTAAGTTTTCTGCAGCCTCTTTTAGCTTTTCCTACAAATGTAAATATTATGTAAGCAAGTAATATTCGACGTGCAAGTGTGTTTTGCAAAAAAAAAACATACAATTGTTGATTCAGCTTGTGGAATAGGTTCTCCATTTTTTCGTGAATGTGTCACAATCCAAACTTCATCTCTCCTAGCAGCATGCCCAAGTTTCTCACCCTAAAATGAGATATGTAATTAACTTTAAAAGACTCGGATATGTAATTAACTTTAAAAGATTCATTAAACTATTTTTTACCAATTCATGGCCAACACGAGCATGGCTTTTGCTACCACTTGTATGTAAGGTCTGTGACTTTTCTCGATTCGCTTTTCCTCTTATTGATGCATTGGGCTTGCTAAGCATGTGAAACTAGCATGCCCCCACCTACTATTTTCGGTCTCATGACAATAGGAATGAAAGACTACTCAACAGGAAAATTTTAAGGTGGATTTCGATATCGAAATATCACAAATGCATGCTCTTTGTTGAATTTTATAAGTCGTTGTTTTGTCTCGATCTGAATGCATGCCCAGTAAATTATAAGTTTGTTGTTTTATCCGATCTGAATCCAAACAAAAGCGCGAATCGGTCGATGACACAATAACTGACCTCAATATGCGATCTGAGACACAATAGGAAAACAAGGTATTGCGGGAGTAGATGTTCTAATGGTCGAGAGCATAAGAATCGATAGAATAAGACCTGAAATTATCGAGAATCCAAGTGGCATTTCAGCAGGAAATGGCAAAGAAAGCGGATACACGTGGTTCGCTAGCTTTGACCTCCATGTAGAATCACCACCGCTTTCGGACTCTTGGTAAAAAATCCCTAATCTAAGCAAGCCAGCAGTTCGATTCCTAAAACCCGTGCATAGATTGTGACCAACCATGTCACCATGTGTTCTAGTGTCCCACGAAACAAGATTCAATCAATAAGCGGGTTCACGGTTGAGTAAAGTGAAAGGAGGGAAGAGAGGAGAGGAGAGAATGCAGTGCAGTTGCGAAGTCGAACCAGGCTAGAGCGGATGAGGTCCCTCCATTTCGGGTTGGAGAGGTTGCGAGGCCCGTCGCGTGGAACTCCCACGACGCAGCTGCCTTGGCCACAGTAGTTCGCTAATCACGGTAGGAATTTCCCACAAAACACCGATGAAATTTGTTATATAAATTTTCCTCTATTTCCACAAATCGTAGCAAAACTCACAACCTAAAAAAAATCAAATTTTAAGTAAGAGTTCCAACTAAGAACAAAATCGCATGCTATTTGGCTCACCTTGATGTCCCAGACAGCGAGCCTTCGGTCCTTGGGGAGAGTTAGTCCCAGAGCACAAAGCGCCCTCTTGGCCTCAAACCCAATATATCTGCTTGCCCATAGAGAACCGATCTAAAGGTTTATCGAGGCGAAGATGAGCAGCAGCTGCGTGCATCTCTTCGGTTTGGTGAAACAACGCCTCTGGGGCAAACGACTAGGTGGCGGCGATTGGGGGTTGGGCGGCGGGCGGCTGAAATGAGCTGAAGCGGCGAGGGGCACTAGGTGGCGACGATTGGGGGTTGGGGTGGCGGGCTACTGGGAAGAAATGGTGTCTGTGAGAGGCAAATAGGGAGCCTGGTCTCTGCGATTAGGGGGTTAGGCGGCAGGGTGGTGAGGCGGCGAGCGGCGCTGGTGGCGATTGGGGTTAGGCGGCAGGCGAGTGAGCAGCAGGAGCGGAGTTGGTGGCGGCGATTAGGGGTTAGGCGCGCTGGCGCTGGCCGGTGCGGCGATGGTTGGGCGGCGGGTGTGGCGTGAAAGGGCGCGGCGCTCCTTCTTGTGAGACGATGGGGATTTTGGCTGGGGGTGCATAATTAGGGTAAGAAGCGAACCAAAAATTTTGGCCCAGCCCGCGCAAGTTAGGGTGACTTCGCGCGTGAACATTTTCGGCGGGACATATCAATCATTCATGACAGACCGTTTGGCCGTATAAATACCACTACCGACAGACGTTCGACCCTATAAGTTCTCGGTTTTAAGCCAGACCGTTTATGCATGCTAAGCAATTACCGACATATAATGCAATAAGTAGCGAATTACCGGCAGACGATTCGACATTGAACATCAACCTTTCACGAAGTCATCCGCTATATTTGTGTCATGGTGTAGTGTAGGTATGGGTGAGTTCCACCCACCCCTGTATCACCTGATTACCCATGAAGATATCTAGTAGGTGACCTAACTAGCAACTAATTCTCACATCTGTCCAATCCCACCAAGCATTAGATGAAATTGAGTACATAGAGGATAGACTAGTTGAGGATAGGGATGGTAATTACGCCCGATTACGTGCATGCCTGCGGGTAAACACCCTAATGGAGGTAGGTATGAGTAAGGTTCTTTGTCCGCCACCCTTTGCGAGTACACCCACGGGCGGGATTTCAGCTAGCGGGCACGAGTATGGGGGAGTACTACCCGCCTAGCCCGATTGCCATCTCTAGTTGAGGTTAGGAGTGCATTTGAAGCAGGAATTAGCTGAGCCCAAGAAACCCTAGTGCCCTAGCGGCCGACAACAGCTACGCGTGGAAGCTAGGGCAACAAGAGGAGGCATGGCCCAGTGGACAAAAGGATGCCGTGTTTGAATGATTGAGCTTAGGGTGGCGACGTGATGAGCTAGAGCTATTTAGGGGGAGGATGGGAGGAGGTGGCCAGGAGGGGAAGGGAACAGGATCGGCTGGGCACCAACTCTGCGGAGCCACCGAATATGAGGAGGCAAGGAGGGGACTGAGCGGTGGATTGGTTGAGGGGATCGACCGCTTGAGTCTTGGTATTTGATTTTTTTTAATTGTCTTGATTAATTTTTACTATTTGCTCTTGTAGATGACTTGAAGTTGCATTGCATAGACAATTAAGCAATCTACACTATCTAGTTGTATTCTATGTGGAGATGAATTTTACAATTTATTCATAGATTTGCAATAACGAAGAAACACACTTTGCATTACAATTTCATAAGCAATTCAAGTACTCCCCCTAACTAATGAGAGAGCTACTCAACCAAAGAGGTTTTGACTAGATTTTAATATTAATGAAATTATTGCATATCCAGCACATTGCATAACAATAAAATATTATACCAACGAAATTTGAATTAGGTTAGACATGCATATTTATCAAGTGAAATTAAGAACTTTGAGCCTGCTTTCTGTTTTTATTCTAGCTCCACCACAGGGTACATCGACAGGTCGCATCAGGGGGCACGTTAGCCGTTAGGCTTTGTGTCGTGAACTCGTGATATGCGAAGTATTAACATCGGCACGGCAAATGTACTGCGTGGAGCAGTTTAGACCTGTTCTTAGGTGTGCAACTCTCTTTATCGAGAACACAAATTCCAGTGTGAATAACGATAGAGCCAAAATCCAATTGAATGGAAGGTACCCATTTCGAATGAAACCTGATGCTATTCCACATGCGAAACAACGCTGGAAACGTGATATTTTTAGTCAGTTTCGTGCAGCACTTACGTAAATGAGAGTGTACACTAGCTGATGCTATTCCACATACGAAACAAAGCTGGAAACGTGATATTTCTAGTCAGTTTTTTTAGTCAGTTTCGTGCAGCACTTACGTAGATGAGAGTGTACACTACTACACAAAAGCTCATTATAGTGAACTGTCTGTAAATATGTGTCAGTGATAAGAAGGACACATTATAGACGATTTTTGAACCGTCAGTAAAAATTAACATCATAGATAATTCTAAACTAAAACCGTCTGTGATGAGCCCAAGAACAGTATGTGATGAGAACAGTCTATGATATGCTTAGAACTCCATATCACAGCAACTTGAGCAACCTTCAAATGGGAAAGAGCTTAGGTTAGCTACGGTACACTTCTACAAAACATACTGCTCAGACTAAATTTAATCTTGCAGCGAAGAGGCAGTATACATATGATAGTCTACACTCTACAGACATTTAGCACTTTGGCTTAACACAGGCACAGCAAGAGATGTTAATGACATAATACAGTACAATTTTGTTATCTTAATATGCTATTAACAGCAAAACAGGATCAACCCAAGAAAGCTCTTCCCTGTTGGAAAAGAGCAGAACTTCAATAAGGACAAATGGTACAACATGCTAAATACAATTTTCTTGACTCATCATTGGCTGAGCATATTTCTAGCAAAAATAAATGCACCGTTTGGCCAAATGTTGTAATTTGTAAAGGCAGCAGAGATTCAACACTAACCTTGTAATTTGTAAAAGCAGCAGAGATTCAACACTAAACTTTTGTCAACATCAGCACCAGCTATCTTGAGTAATTAATCCATATCTTTTGATATAAGATTTTGAACACGTTCTGAGTGAAGTACCACTTCTTTCAAATGCTTTATGCTCTCTTTTGTTGAAAGAGCCCACATCAGATCACAAACTTTGACTATGGTACTGGCAACCTCAAATGCTAAAATTGATATTTTGTTGCCCTTTGCTGTAGTGCCTGATCCAATACCAGTACTTACATTTGAACTTGTCATGCTACTACCAAGTTTGTCTAGCACTTCCACTACTCTCCCAAGCTCGGCGGTACTAGCCCTACCCAAAATTGAGCTTACTTCCAAAACCTGTCTCAATGCAAAGTAAGGAGTACTAAAAATTTTGAGCAGGGCACTTAAAAGTCTGCTCAATTATGTAACTTGTTAATCAACCTCCTAACTAATAAAATGTTGCTGAAATTACTTTAAAAAGAGTTTCACTTCAATGGACTTCCTCGGCATCCCAATTGGTTGGATTCAGAAGTAAGTTATTGATGATGTTCAAAGCATGTACGTGACTACAGAGTTTCCAAAGAACTGAGGCAATCACACTGGCGCACTCTCATTTAAGTGATAGCAATATCTACCTGAATATTTTGTTTTTATTAGTCCTGTGCATAAGAATAGTCTTCTCATAGCGATTGATTACAGCCCTGAAGAAAAGGCAAGAAAACTGCAGTATAAGAAACCATTTAGTAGCATTTTGATTTTTCAGAAATTTGATTGAAATGGAACAGTTTGAATACTGATGACAACAAATAAATACTTACCCATGCTCTCGTAATCTGAATATCCAAGGCTTGGGATTTCCCTCTTGAAGAAGAGATGTCACAGAGCCAACTTCCACTAAGCCAAATCCCTTACCTAACAGACCTTCAACTGCCTCAGCGTTTTTATCAAAACCAGCGGCAAGACCAATTGGATTTGTGAACTTCCTACCCCAAACCTCTAGCCCAAGAACTAGTGGATCAGGTGTCTTTTCTCTTGGAACAAGTCCATGAGCAGCAGCAGAAACAGCCAAACAATGTGCAAACTCTGCATCTAGTAGTGCAAACAATGGATTCACGAGTTGTGCTGACTTGAATAACCAGCCACTGCAGGGTCAGAAAGGGCATAGCTATTAGTGAAAAGGCTCTCAGTCAATAGTTATGCCAAAAAAATATGGGAATAAGCAGGAGCCTAGTGAATTCGTGGAATCACAAATAGTGAAATTTTCAAGCACATAAGGGGGTGCTTCATGCTATTTCAAACAAATTAGAACTAATATTGGAGAAATTAGGTTCAAGAAGTTATATCATGTGCTAAAACTTGGCTTCATGGGCGGTACTCACATAGGCACCTCCGGCAATGGCCAACCCTATCATGGCCCCAGTCAAAAGCCTTCACTACCAAATTGACAAGAGACAACAAGAACTAATTAATGAAGTAAAAGACAGTAAAAGGCACAGGTAATCATTCTATTATAGATTCAGTCCTCAATCTCTCACAAGAACATGGAACGAATCAACAACATCGCGTCAGCGCAGCAGCACTAGCAGCAAGCACAATATGTAGTAAGCAGTAAATATGCACGAAGCTCAGCAAGAGTAGCGCACGAGAGGTGTATGCCCAAATGCTGAGGAGAGGGTGGTGGCGGGGGCGAGAGCGTTACCTTTCCCAGGGGGAACCTTCTTCGGCACGGATGCACCTTCCTTCGCCGCACCGACGTGGAGGCCATGCTAACCTGCCACGCGGTAGAGGCGACTCGCCACAGAGAGCCGCGGAGGGAGCGCCGCCATGCACTCGCCGTGGCTGAAGACGATATGAGGAGGACGGGAGACTAGGAGCCAAAAAAGGTGGGAGGCGGCGGAGCGTGCAAGGAGGGGCGGCGACGGTGGTGGCGAGATGGGGAGCGAGTCGGTCGGGGGTCGGAGGCGCTCGGCCAGGGGACAATGGCTTCAGGAGTGGGGAGGCGGTCAGCCGAGGGCGGAGGAGATCGGCCGGGGGGCGGAGGAGCTCGGCCGGAGAGGCAGAGGCTTCAGAGGGGGGAGGCGCTCGGCCGGGGGCAGAGGAGATCGCCCGAGGGGCGGAGGAGCTCAGCTGGGGGCGTGGGGAGCTGGGGAGGCGCTCGGGTGGGGGAGCCGGGGAAACACGCTCGGGCTGGCCGCCTGGCCGGGAGCGAAGTTGCGAATCCCGAGGGACAAGCCTAATATATATATATGGGGCAACGTATTCTCATGCACAGGTGTTAGTGTCTGTGCCTCTGTGTGTAGACTTGTATTAGCAAACAAAAGTCACGAAAAATTCTGAAAAAAATTGTAGATGTACTTCATAGATTGCTCTACCTATATATGAAGTTTCAAGATCAAATTCATTATTTACTCTCGAAATATAATGAATTTGAACCTACAATTTTATACATAGGTAGAGCAACCTATAAAGTACATCTACAATTTTTTTCAGAATTTTTCGTGACTTTTGTTAGTTGGTGTGCACGGTGTATACACGGAAAGGCCTGTGTGCACAGGATACGTTGCCTATATATATATATATATATATATATATATAAAAGGCATCACGGTTCTATATATGTGATAAGACGCGTATCCTCTGCAGTACTACAGAGGATCTCTGACCCTGTGATAAGTAATATACAGGTGTGTTTGGTAGAGTTTTAGCTTCATCAGATCCATGAATCTGGTAGAGTTGGACATTTCTAACTTCATCAGATCCGTAGAGCTGTGAGTACATTAAGAGTGTTTAGATGGATCATCTTGTTTACTTTTTGGACAAAAATATAAACTTAATTCACTTTATTTAGGCCTACAAATTTCAGATCTCAGGTGAAATTGGGATCTGGAGCTCTACCAAACAGACCCTATATCATAAACAATTTTAACAAAAAAAAATTGTTTATGCATCTAAAATCGTCTGTAATATAGATATATCACAAACGGTTTTTTTTGTTAAAATCGTCTATGATATAGACATATCAGCGACAGTTCTTACAAAATCGTCTGTGATTATATTTAACACAGATAGTTTTTAAAAACTGTCAGTAATAAAGAGTCTAATATGAATCCTTTTATAGCAGTGGTATCCGGTGAAAAGCCATTCAACAGTTAAAAAACTGTGAAACTGTGTCTTCGAAGTTTTGAAAATTTTTGGAAAAAAACCATACACGGAGAAGGAAACTCAACATCATTTACAAGTATATAAAAAAGGCAAATTCTACATGAACAGTGACAAATCAATATTTTTTGAAAACTTTTTCGGAATTTTAGGGTCAAACTCATCATTATTTTTGGAATTTTGAAAACTTTGAAGACATGTGCTAATAGTTGTGCTATCCAGTTTGATTTAATTAACTAATGAATGTTCATGGAATAGAAGCTCGCGTTGAAAAACTTACGCATGCTAATAAGTCGTTCAAAAAAAAGGAAAAAATGATCGTTATAAAATGTTTACCTAAAAACGAACTGTCCGCCTCCATTATTAATCATCACCTAGTGAACTAGCTGTTTAATTACATTTGACATATATTACCAGCACGAAATTTGTTTGTAGTACATGTAGCATTGAAAAAAAAAAGGAAATGGTACTCTCAGGTACGACGTGGTAATTAACAGTGGTTGGTCGGTTACTATAACTTTCTTAATCTTTACTAATATAGAAATATATATTAGTGACGGTTATCCGTCCTTCCTCTCTTTCTCTCTAGGAAAAGCAGCTACCAATATGTGGGTCACGAGATAAAAAGAAAACTAACCGTATCTTTTTTTTCCATCCACATCCGCTCCCCTAGTTAGGCCATTACCCACTTCTTCCTTCCTGTGGCAACTAAAGGGTTTATTTTATTTTTTTTATAAATATGTGGTACGATATGATTGTTTAGTTAAAAAATATATTTTCATTGCAACGCAACAAGTCACTATGATAAACAAAACAATGTAGTTTACAAAAGGAAGAATGCAACACATAACTTTCATGTACTTCTTTTATTTTAAGATAAATTTGGAGATACTATAATCATTTGCATATGTATTCTAGAAAATACAATAATTGATGAGGATTAAAAGTATGTCATTTATTTGAGTCCTTAATTGTTCGTGACTATACTTTATTAATAGATCTACAATACATAAAGCCCATAATGTATAAAACGAAGCCCGCCCTTATCTAAACTTGTGCCATGCAATTTCAAATAATTTTAAAAGTTGCTATGCCAAACCTGGTAAAGAGGATGATTTATATCGTTTTTGCCAAATTTTGTTGAAAATTTACATCAATTCATCAAAAGGATTGTAGAAGTTCGTAATACTATTCCAAATATATCTTACAATTCTATAATTCGTGCTTTTAAACAGCTATTTGTTATAAGTGATTTACAGAAGACCTTAACATTCATCCACCCTCCATTATATAGAGTTGTTCAATATAGCAGATCGGTATATATATGTGCATGAGGCCATTGAATGGAACCGTATGGTCGACAAGGTCCACACTTTGCCACAACCTAGCCTGCCACAGTTAGAAGATAAGAAGTATAAAATGACATCTAAATCCGAATATTGTAAGGGAAATAAATAAAAAGAACAAAAAGAACGCTTAATGAGAAGTCGTAGGCGTCTTAGAACAACCTGCATACTCTAAGGGAAAGGAATCTTGGAAGAAAACAGCTGGTTGGCAGGACGACCAGGCTATTTCTAAAAAACTTGGTATGACCAGTGGCATTGGTCGCTGGTGCCTATTACACAAAGCATCAAGGCATGACCCGCGAAATTGTTATACTTGGCAAAGGCACATGGAAAACTTTTATTCTGGTAAAAGTCCTATGTCGACCCTACCAGAAGAACAAAATAATAAAGAAGTAGATGGTGACAGAGATATGGGTTATCAGAAAGCTAATAATCATGTCAACGTAATATTTGGAGTATCATCTATATATGCTTCAAAGAGGCAGTTTAAGATTGCTTGGAGGGAGGTCAACAACATTGACAGTTGAATAGGAAAGCCTGAATATTCCAAGTGGTCGGACGTTGCCATCACCTTCAATAAACAAACTGTCCAAAAGGTATGTTGATTTCTCAAAAACTTCCTCCTACAAGTAGCAATTGCAAAGTTGGAAAAGTTTTAGTTGATGGAAGTAGTTCTCTAGATTTGCTTTTTATTCATACTTTGGATGAAATACAATTTCCCTATTCTAAGATTAGACCTATTACAAACCATTTTTTTTGAATTGTGCCTGGTTCGTTGGTAACTTCAATGGGACAGATAGTATTGCCTATCACCTGTGGAGACACTGATAATTTGATAATGGAATTAATATCATTTGAAGTGGTTGATTTTGAATCAGCATACAGTGCCATTTTAAGTAGTCCTTCACTAACAAAATTTATGGCAGTTACTCATCACGTCTACTAAAGTATAAAGATACCTGGTCCAAAAGGTGTGATTAGTGTGCAAGGTAACTAAGTTGTTGCACTTAATTGTAACCGCAAGTTACTTGAGATTGTCAACCAATTACCATTAAGCGATACTAATGATGTAGGGAAGTTTTATAATATGGCTTAACATGTGACCAAAGGAAGCGAAGCTACGGTGATTCATTCCTGATCGGTAAGAAGCTATCCAACAAGAGTTGGATAAACTTCTGGAAGCTAGTTTCATTCGTGAAGTTGGTCATCTTGATTGGCTTGAGAATCTGGTTATGGTCAAGAAAATAAACGGTAAGTGGAGTATGTGCATTGATTTTACCAATCTAAATAAAGCTTATCCAAAAAATGATTTTCCTTTACCTTGAATTGACCAACTAGTGGACTCAATAGCGGGTTGTGAATTGATAAGTTTCCTAGATGCATACTCAGGTTATCATCAAATAAGCACAGGAAGTGAAGATGAAGAGAAGACTTCCTTCATAACCCTGTTCGGTGTCTATTGTTACAAAAAGATGACATTTAGGCTGACAAACAACAGAGCCACATACCAACGCCTTATGCAGAAAACTTTCTATAATCAAATAGGGTACAACATAGAAGCTTATGATGATAATCTCGTTGTAAAGAGCAAGAATAGCTCTAATCATTTGTCAGACCTAGCTGAAACCTTCAATAAGTTAAATAAACATGACAATAAGCTTAATCCAAAAAAGTGTGTCTTTGGGGTTTGTTTTGAAAATTTTCTTGGTTTTCTTATTTGTTCTAGAGGTATTGAAGTAAATCTTAAGAAGATTCAGGCCATTAAATTCTTAAAACCACATTCTATAGTAAAGGAAGTTCAAGGTTTAATTGTTCAGATGACTGCTCTAAGTCGTTTTGTCTCAAGATCAGGAGAGCATGTTTTGCCTTTCTTTAAGGTAATAAGAAAACACGACAAATTTCATTGGTCGATGAAGCGAACAAAACCTTTAATGACATAAAAATTTATTTGGAAAGCCCACCAATTCTGTTCTCACCCAACGCCTAGGGAACCTTTGTTAGTATACTTAGTGGCTCCCTAGGAACCTTTATTAGACATAAAAAGGCTCGGGTCTTTGGTATAGTATCGATTATGCCTCAAGATGACCAATTATAATATGTAATCTAAATACAATTCTCTACTACCAATAATATAGCAGAGTATTAAAGTCTTCTAACCAAGCTCCAAGCAGTAAAATCCACTGGAGTCCGTCGGCTTCTTTCAATAGGCGATTCACAATTAGTTGTAAACCAGGTTAGCAAGAAATACAGCACGTCCAATGAGGAAATGGTTCACTACTTGGATGAAGTGAGGAAATTGGAGAAATACTTTAGCCATTTCAAAGTCCAATATATACCATAAAAAGATAATATTTTAGTGGACCGGTTATCAAAACTGGTTTCCTCACGATCACCTGTTCCAAAAGTGTATTTCTTGAATGTCTGTCTAAGCCTTCTATAGACACATTCATAGAAAAACGCTAAACCAGTACAGAGGTCAGATTCCCTGAGTAGAATTTAGATTGGGCTAAACCATATAAAGCCTATCTAGAAAATGGGACACTACCTGAAGATATTCTTGAAAAGGACAGACTAGTTCAGAAGGAGTGAATATATAAAAATCTCGACAATATCTTTATAGAAAGGGAACATATGGCATTCTAATGCGATGTATAACCCAGGAGCTGGGAAAAACATTGCTCAAAAATACATGGGGGCTTATGTAGAGTGCAGCTTCATATCAAACTCTAATTAGAAAAACTTTCTGACAAGGTTTTTATTGGCTTACTGCTTTGTAAGATTCCATGCACCTTGTAAAAACTTGTGCGCAATTCTAATTTTATGCCCACAAAGTACATTTACCAACTAATCAATTACAAACTATACCTTTGTCATGGCCTTTTGTGACATGGGACATTGACATATTAGGTCCTTTACCAAGAGCAGCTAATAGATTTAAATTCTTATTTATTGTGATTGATAAGTTCACAAAATGGATTGAAGTTGTGCTTGTAGTTTCCATTATGGCTCAAGCAGCAAAGAAATTCTTTGTGCAAAATATAGTCACTAGATTTGGTGTACCTAGTAGTCTAATTACTGATAATGGATCATAGTTTATTAGTGGTCTGTTTCAAGATTATTGTGATGAAATAGGCACAAAAATTTGCTACACTTCAGTTGCTCATCCTTAGAGCAACAGAGCAGTTGAACGAGCTAATAGCCAAATTATACAAGGTATAAAAAAGCGAGTGTTCGATCGTTTTACCAAATGCTCGGGGGCTTGGGTAGATGACCTCTACTCTTTGCTCTGGGCCATATGTACAATGACAGCAGGGCAATAGGAGAAACACCTTTTCAACTGGTCTACGGAGCTGAAGCCGTGTTGCCAAATGAGATTTATTTGGATTCTACACAGACTTCCCTCTATAAATAGGTTAATCAAGATGACTAGCGTGAAGATGATATCAATCTCTTAGAAGAAAAAGCTATTTCAAGGCTTAAGAAAATATTACAACAGAAAAGTTCAACCGCAAACACTAAATATGGGAGACTTGGTTCTAAGGCATATCAAGAATCAGTCTAATTTACATAAGTTGTCTCCTAAATGGGAAGGTCCCTTTACTATGGTATCAATTACTCGACCAGGTTCTATTCGACTTGCTATGAAAGTTGGAAGAATTCTTTCAAACACTTGGAACATCCAGTATCCTCGTAGGTTTTTTTTGTATAAGTAAGTTCATTTCTATATTTTTTATTTATATAAATTATCTTTTAAAACATTATATATCAAAATTATTTCTATTTGATAATCCTCTAAGAATTCACAAAGTCATAATTTTCCGACCTCTCCATAAACAACGTATGAGGTTACTCGTGCGATTCGAAATTATATATAATAGAGACTTTTCTTATAAGCCAGTACTTACTGCATTGAAACTCATTAGATTGACCTTATCTCAATCTATTGTTAGTTAGTACCAAATACTACATGAAAAGAACATGTCGTCTATCCTTTAACTATTTGTATTCGAACACATTCTTGATCGGCACATAAAGAGTTGGGGGTTAGTGATATATTTAGAAAAATATACAAGCAGATGAGATACAAGATGAAATATAACATAAAAAAGATTTTTTCATCCATTCATTCAAACAAGCCATACATGTTGCTTGAATGTAATCTTTACATTTTTCAAGTATATCTCAACGGTAGAGGTTAATTTTGCACATTTCCTGTCAATCTCTTCTTGGGTAGTCAGCTTCAAGTCAGACACCAGTTTCTCCAAATCAACTACATTCTTGTAAAAAGTACGTTAATTTGACTAAAACAGTGCTCACTTGGATGGTAATTGAAGTTTAGAAAGCAATCTTGATAGTCTGTGCCATGGCTAGGATGTGGCTTTGGATGATCTTTAATTGGTCATTCAACCCCACAACCAGGTCATTAATCGACGGATCAAGAGTTGTAAGTTTTACTTCTTTCCTCTTTAAAAATCCATGGTGATTTTCTGAAGCTGCTCAAAATTAAAGTTTAAAGTTGTTTTTCTACCTCTCTGAATTATAGCCAAATCTTTTACAAAGAGCTTTATTTGGTCAGTCAGACTGTCCATTTCATTCTTCATCAAAGGACCTTTGCTCTTTACAATTTATTCTCTCCTCTTCCCATTCGAAAAGTTGAGATTTCTGGCCTTTATTGTATTTTTCAACAATTCAAAGTTTAAATTAAAAGTTCTTTAAGTTTTCCTAAATTATAAATAATAATAATTTTAAAGTAGGTTGGGACATAGCTCTTACTGTTATTTCAGAGTCCTTTTCCTGAAGAGTGATCTTGTACTCTTGGGAGTGCTTTTGAACCTTCTCTTCATTTTTCTTGAAAGCTTCATGTAATCTAGCAGTTTTATCTTCGTGATATTTGACCTTGTTGGGAGCCACGACAAGATCAAACTCATATCACTTGGCAGTGTTTTGAGCTACCAAGAGTTGCTTTTTTAATTCCTTTATTTATTCTTTTTGTCTATTTTAGAACAATTCTGTTAGAACAAAAAAAGAAAAAAATAAATATAAAAAACAATAAGGCGATTATACCTTTTTATTGTTTAAACTTCGACCTTGGCCAAAATCTTTGCTTGCCAAACTAGCAGGACAAGCAATTCTTGCGAGTGCTATCAAAAGCAAACCGCAAATTAATTAAAATTACCTTTCCTCGATATTCCTTAAAAGAAATGAGATAAGATGTATACCTTTGCTTACAAGTTATTAAAAACTTGCTTGAAGTCATCTCGGTTAGAATGACCCGAAGAAGATGCATGTGGCAAAGACACAGGTGCAACAAAAGTGGTCGTGACTCTTTTAGGTGCCACCACCTCTTCTATCCCACAGGTTGAAAAGACCAGTGCTTTCTCCGTTGCAACAGGAGGGTCTTTGGTTTCCATAGCAGTAGACACCTCCTCGACAATAGTGGTCGTCATAGGAGGGGCACCAACCTTCTTTGCGAGCAATAAAGCTTAACCGACTAGTGGGTCTATCATAGCAGTTGAGAGATTTTCACCCTCAATGCTGGTTGGATCCGCTTGTCCATTGGTCGGGTTTTCTTGGACGACCATCTCAGTTGACACTAAGGCTTGTTCCATACTAGTCATCGCCAATGTGACTAGCGGGTTAGCCTCATCACCATCCTGAGCAACCATACCCTGGTCTGCAAGAAAACCAAGAACAGTTATCTTGGGACTAAAAAAGAGAAAGAAAACAGGCAAAGCACTCTTAAATTATGAAGGAAAAATGCTTAGGAATAAGAGAGTGTAAAAATAAAATGCCTACAGCAAAGTCCTAAGTCTATATCCTACGATATCAGAGGAAGTGATGATGCCCCAGCATCAAGATCGGTAGTTTTCTTCCTCCTCTTAATAATCAGAGGAACATTATCCTCTGAATCTTCACTCTCAACCTAGGCAAAGGGGAATGTCGGAAGATTTCTACATGGACGATCGCAATTGCGGTTGAACCATTTTTTATAGCGCACTTGGGATGAAATTCTCATCTACATCCGGCAGCAAATGTTACCCTTTGTCTTGCTGGTACTAGGGCTTGAGAAGTGCTAGTTAGGTTAGCACTAGCCAGAGCGGTGATCGGATCTATTGTTTTCTGAGCACCTCTAATAGAGGTCCTTAGCTATTTGGTCGGTGGAGCAGATGCTAAGACCTCAAATTGGTCAGTAGCTTGCTTCCAACTGTGCATCTGAAAGTGACTTTATCTGTTAACACGAGGAATTAATAAAAATAACCAAAGAAATTTCTTGGAACTTACCATGATGTGTTCACTCATCGGTTTGCCCCATCAGGTTGGACAGCTGCTTGTCCAAAGTACTCTGGTCGAACCCGTCAGAAGAGACGCGCAACATATATGCAATTCTTGACAAGGTCTCTTCGGCGGTCAAAACTGACAGAAGCAATACCCATAATGTCAATAAAAATCCTTTAATAAAGAATGGAAGAGGTAGGTAATTAAGAATTCCCTTACCTCCAAGTTCAACCTTGGTTGGATCCTGGTTGCCTTCCATCCTTCAGATGAATCTGAACCGTCTCTTCAGGGGGTTCACTTTGTGGTACAAAAAATCAAAGATGATCTTCTACCCTGTCATGTCTCCTTTTACCAATTTGGTAATGGACTTAACGATGTTATTTTCATCATCGGTAAGGATCAGCGAATCCTTCTCCTTTTTTGCTTCAGCCTTTGCCCATATTGGGGCCACTTTCCTGGTAAATCAGAGACAGCTACCCCCGGAATTTCTGAGTAAAACTACTCCCGTTGGTAATCACACCATGTGTCCGTGGTTGGGAGTGGGGAATACTGAGAAGCTATTTTATCTTGGAGTTTAAAATAAGCGCTCCTAAAAAGATCCTAGCTGTTGCTATTCCTAATATATTGATAGAAATAGCAAACAAGATGTACTATTTGGGGAATGCCAAGGAAAGCTATGCAAAGGTGTGAGAAAACACTCAAAATCATAATAGAATTGGGAGGAAGATGATGCAGTTCGATCTCATAATGATCTAGCACATCAGCTAAAAACTCACTTTCGAAGAGGCGAAATCCTAACTTTACCAAAGCAGTAAAGAGGACGAGACGTCCCTCCTAAAGAACTAGCTTTGTATCCTCCTCGCTAGGATCCTATCATAGCATTTCGTGGAGAGGGATCAAACCTTGATTCTCAAGTTGCTCAATCTTCCCCTTATCGAGAATCGACTTGTCCATGGCCATTAGTTGGGGGAAAAAGAAAAAGATTAAAGGAAAGAGCTCAGAAATTACAAAGGGCGTAAAGAATCAAAGAGGATTTAGCCTCTTTATATAACCTAACCTGTGTCAGTTTTGGACATCGTTTCGGTTTTCAAGAAAGGATAAAAACTACCTTTTCAATAAATAATAACTGACACCAGATTGATATTCTCAAACTTTCTAATCTTCAGGCTTTTCACCTCCTTTCCTTGATCATATTCTTCATCATAACTGATAGGAGAAGAAAAAGGGATAGAAGATGAGAAGCTTGAAGAACTAAGAAAAAGTTTGAAAATAATAGAATTCGAAGAAATCAGGAATGTTATCCTCAAACTTCTTTTTAAATATTTAAACTTTTCACCTCTTTTCCTTGATCTAATATTCATCGCAATTGACAAGAGAAGAAATAAGGACGAAAGATGAAAAGCTTAAACTACTAAGAAAAAGTCTGAAAGCATTTTTTCTTGATTTAGAAGTCTATAAGTATGAAGCATACAAAGGAAGCTTTTTTCCCCTTTATATATACAATACACTTAAAAAACTGCTAACGCCGGTTACTGAGAGAAATGCAAATATTTCTCATTTATTGGCACTTAAAACAATTAGATAGTTGATACATAACCCCAAAAGGTCATAGAAGACAAAAAGTCTTAAGTAATAAACTTTTATTTCTCTAGTCTTGGAGACTAGTTGACGAGGATTAAAAGTCTGTCATTTATTTGGACCCTCAACTATTAGTGACTATACTCTATTAATGGGTCTACAAAACACAAAGCCTATAATGTATAAAATGAAGCCTACCCTTATTCGAATGGTTAAATTTCAACCAATTCAGTCAAGGTAATCAATAATTTTGCTCACATTGGTCGTCCTCGACCAGTCAAATAGTCACCCGACCAGTGAACTGATCAGGGACAAGTGGTTATCCCCACACATGGCTTTGTTCAGATAGTTATATGACAGATACGCATAACTATTAGAAAGTTATCTCTAGAAAAGACACTCTTTGGCGGAAAGACACCTCTCGGTTACACGACGCATCTATAGAGAACAACTGTCGCCTCTTCATTCAGCACAAATAGGGAGCCTATTTATACAAAAAAGAGAGATCTGAGAGCATTGTCAATTAGCATTCATAATCAGGACAGATAATTGTAATCATTCTGTAATCTGTATACTCTGTGAAGCCGCTTAGCTAATAAAGAAGTAATCCACATATATTGTTTTTCTCATCTTATTTACTAGGAGCTCATAATCATATTTGCATAAGCTTGATTAAGGAACGCTAAATCTTAGACATCGATAGTAATCATAGGCTTATGGTATATAAACCTTTTGTTTATCTTACCAATTTGTTTATATGACTATGATGTACTCTCTCTGGTCACAAATGATTGTTGTTTTGAACATTAACATAATCTCTAAAACATAACTTTGACCACTAATTTTTATTATAATATATTTATAAAATACAATTTTATAATATTATGAAAGTACTTTTAAAGGCAAATCTACACATGATTTTCATATATCCAATGTAAATACATAAAAAATACTAACACCTAAAATTTTGAAAGTTTGTCTGCACCTATGCCCAAAACAACAATTATTTATGAACGGAAGGAGTGTGTACAATAGAGCATCAACAGTGTTAGAACTTGCAGCGAAATTTAAATATTTTTTCAAATATGATTTCCCGCAATATATATCAATTTCCCCGAACGGGTAATTGATGGACTTCAGTTACTTCTTTTCAGCTGAAAAGTAAAAAAAAAAACCCATGCAATAAAGCGTAGAATTTGCAAACGCTTGCTTTTCTTAATTTGCAGACAATTACACTTTGATTCTGTTCTCACTAAGCTATTCTCTGGTTTGTTAGGAGGTTCGAATAACGGGCGGTTGGTAAAGCAGAGGACAGGTGGGAACGCTAGATTCCAAATCAGAAGAAAAGTACAGGTTCTTTCTCTAACGTCGGTGTTGCAGCTAACGTCAGATATACAGGTCTAATCAAGTTGTTCTGTACAGAATTCATGTACCTGTTCTAT
The DNA here is from genome assembly GCA_036346375.1 of Guadua angustifolia. Lineage (NCBI taxonomy): Eukaryota > Viridiplantae > Streptophyta > Magnoliopsida > Poales > Poaceae > Guadua > Guadua angustifolia. The sequence goes on along the minus strand of JAYEVE010000273.1, from coordinate 266,835 downwards.
TCCCATATCTCTCCTGTTGAGTTATCGAGTAATCAAGTAACACGTGACATGGAAGGGGGTCCTCACATGGAGAACGAATTGGGTATAATTAGGTACGCATTTTGTTTTAAGGAAAACACTCTAGTTGATCTTAAACGAAAAGCAGGTAGAATTTGAAGCGAGTCTTTCAGATCATGCCCCATGCATGTGTTTTCTCAATTTTCCGTGGGTGGTTGTTTTCAGTCCAATCAGCTAAGTTCATTCCTTTCCGTAAATAGCTTGTTCTCTTTTGAAGACCATTTTCAACTTTCCTGCTTCTTTACTCCTGACTTCTGACCCAACATTTTGTTCGTTAAAAAAAAACTTTCTTGTTTCTTCTTGCGAGGAATAAAACCTTTTCTTTTTCTTATGAGAAGGAAGAAAACCTTCTCTAGCCACCGGTAAGAGTGGGCATTCGGTTTTTCGATTTGATTTTAAAATAATTTGGTTTTTGAAAATTGGTAACCGAATTTCTCGGATCAAAATAAAAAACGAACCAAATTGGCTAAAATATTTTAGTTTGGTTAATTCGGTTAACTGAAATATAAATAAACACTAGGTATATTAGATTTAGCCCTTCTCATATCGTAACACAGAGTATAGATAAACCTATATAGCATTCATAAGTCATTACAATATAAACATAATAGAACATATAAATATAACAAACATAATCATAAATGTATTAGAATATGAGAATTGTTTAGTGGTTTTATGAAGAACATTATAAAAGTGGCATTGGATATGAACTATTTGGTTATTTCGGTTTTTTGAAGCGAAAAACCGAACCGAACACCGAAAACCAAATTATACGAAAAAAAATTGAACCAAAAACCGAAAACAAAAAAACTAAAATAATCAGTTATTTTGGTTAGATAATTCAATTTCGATTTAAAAATGCTGACTTTAGCCACCGGCTACGGCACCCTGTATGCAAGTGACTGAATACAGTTCCAATGTTCCATAGCGCGTTATTGGGCTTGCTATTTCATAGCAGACCCGCCCAGCACAAGATAATTTGGTCGCATCTATAAGCATAAGTTTCATTTGGGCTTTGTTCGGAAATCGGAACTAAGCTTTCGGTTTGTGGTCCAAATCGAGTATATATATTCTGCAGTGTGATTCTTCTCCAAAACCTGGGTCAGGAGCAAGCTGGACCTCTGTCCGTTATCGAACCAACCTCACGCACCTGTTTGCCACTGGTCACTGGAACGGTGCCGCGCAGGCCGCCGGTTCACTGAAATGGCCCTCCCGCGCAGGGCTGTAGAAGTCTCAAGGCACGGTAGCTGCTCGAGCTCAGTTTATTCTACTTCTATCCAACCTCTAAACAAGTCAAGCTTGAGCCTGATTGGAACTCGTGAACTTCAATTAGTTGGACTCGAATAGCTTGTCAGCTTCTGATAAAATTTCCAGCCTACCTCTACCTTTGAGTCCTTCCCATTAAGATATGTATGATATTATAAATCTGTTTGGGAAAGTTGTAGCTTTTTTAAAAAGTTGTTTTTTGCTTTTCGGACTAAAAACTGGTTATAGCTTTTTATATGAGATCGTTTGATAAATAGTTAATTTTTCTTATTAATAAATTGTAAAAGTAGGTCTAGCCCAGTTTTTAGCTTTTTGCTTTTGCTACTTATATATGCTTCTAACCTATACCAAAAGCCGCTTAAAACTGAGCAGCTATTTGGAGAGCTTGCCGACTTTTCAAAAGTTAAAAGTAGTTTAAAACCCCCAAACAAGCCCTATGTTATAAACTATGATAATTTTTCTATTCGCACTTATTAAATATTATTGTATATTATCTTTTATCGAGTTTATTTGAGTCGAGCTCCAATTTTTCTTATTGTTAAAATTGATGCATGTTTAATTGTTAATAGTTTCGAGCTTATTTGAGCTGAGTTCGGGTTCGAACCCAAATCTAAGCATAAACCAGAAATCAAATTCGTCAGAGAGGCTCGTCTGAGCTCGGTTGTTTACACCCCTACTCCTGCATGCGCCCTCGTCGGACGGTGCGACGCGCGGCCCCTGGCAATACAGTCAACAAATGACTAGAAAAGGCCTCAACTTTGCAGTGATGCGTGTCTATCCAGCTCCGCCCGCGCTCTCACTCCGCGAACGCCTCACCGGTATCTCATGCTTGGTTCTGTGCAAGGCGTCCTCTTGACGCCCGTGCGGCCATGTGTGACATGCCCTCCTGTACCCCCGACACCAGTGCGCTATCCACGCACGTCCCGCCACCGTGTGCACCAGGCTTGAAATTTCATTTTCGAGTTATATTTCAGAGGTGACTGAAATATAAAATTTTAGTGATATTTTAAAATTTTGGATAAAATCTAGATAAAATTGAAAAAAAACAAAATTTAAATCCAAAATTTTTTAGACTAGGATTTCCGAGATTTCGATTGAAATTTCTAAAATCTCAGTAAATTTGAACAAACAAAAAAAAGTGCAAACCATGTTTGAAAATTTTTATGAATGATCCTGACGTATCACTAATATTCCTATAAAATTTTTAGATGATGATCAAATCTGCCAAATTTTCAAAAATTCGGCAGTGCTACTGTCTTGATAAAAAGCTATGGCAATGCTTTTATAGATTTGATTGAGCAAGAAAAATAAGTTTAAAATGTATGAAAATTTTAGAGAAGAGCCCTGATGCAATGCTTAAGCTCTCCTAAAAATTTGGATCGTGATCACACTTGAGAGAATTTATAAAATTCTGACATGGATACTATCTCATTTATGTTCCTTCAGTTTTTAATTTTTCAAAGATAACAAATGAAGTTCAATTCTTTGTTGGCGTGGGGACCTTGCATGTGGGATTGGCTATTCTATGATGATTTAGGGTTAAGATAGATAGTTTGTGACAACAAAGTTAAATTCTTACATGCTGGAATACTTGGCTAGATTATTTGCTGTTGTTTAATTATAACTTGTGAATTCATATTGTATATGCTAGATTGCTTACTGTCATCAGTTGATTCATGCTGTTTAGATAGCTTCCTGTTAGAATCTAGTGTTGATTTATGATTTTTGATTCTCATACTCTTGTCAGATTCACTTCCTGTTAGAATCTAGTGTTGATTTATGATTTTTGATTCTCATACTCTTGTCAGATTCGCTGTCCAGTAAGCTATTACTCTTGCAGTTATCTAATTCTTTTGTCCAGTAAGCAATTGTTAGTCTGTCCTGTTCATATATGCTTTCGGCACAGTTATAGATTGTCAAATTGATTGAATTTCTAGTCTGCCAAGTATTAATTTGAGGTAAAGTTGTCACAAACTAGTCTATATCTTGCCCTTGTAGCGAGGACGGCCTTTAAAGGCAACCCGGCATCTGAGAACAACATATAAATGATTAACTTGCTGTATGCTAGTTGTTCCTTTTCTTTGATGGTCATGACTGTATTCATGTTCAATCTTCTGATCATGCAATCCTGGACTATGTGTTCATCCTCTGTCATGCTTCAAAGAATTAATATGTGTTGTTATTGCAATTCTGGTTCATGGTTAATATTTGAACTTGGAATAATTGTCTCATTAATCTTTGCTAATACCGCAAATAATTCATCAATCCAGAAAACGATTATTAATGGCTTCTAGTTCCGATGTCGTTAAGCCTGAGGTATTTGACGGTGCGAGCTTTAAACACTGGCAAGCTAAGACTAGGCTATGGTTAATGGACCTCAAATTATTTTGGGTCATCGCAAATCCCCCTGAACTTCCTATGGAAGTAGAGGCTGAAAAGCGATGGGAGGAAGCGAACCACTCAGCTTTAGCTAGACTAGCCGTCATATCCAATAGGCTTGTTGATATGTACTCAAACTTCACCTCTGCTAAGGCACTTTGGGATGAGCTCGAGCTAAAATTTTCTGAAGGAGACAATGGGAACGAATCATTCACAGTTGAAAGCTATCTTAACTATAAGAGATCTGTATTGGATCAAGTTCATGAGCTCCAGCTTTATATCAGGGATTTGACTCAATACAACTGCAATCTACCTGAAAGCTTTCAAGTGAATGTGATACTAGCAAGGTTGCCGCCTTCGTGGCGTGACTTTGTGACTGCTCGGAGACACATTAAGGTGATTCTGTCTCTCTCTGAGCTGACAGCTGCCATTAATGTGGAGGGGTGGGCACGTGCTAGTAGTTAGGCTCCCATGCCTCAGGTCTAGGCTCATCATGTGGAGACCAAGAATGCCGGCAAAGGGGCCAAGAAGAAAACCAAAATTCCTTCCCAGACGAAGCCAAAGCAAATGAAGAAGAAGAAGGAGAATTTTGTCTGCTTTGTTTGCGGAGCCGTGGGCCATATTGCTCGTAGGTGCCGTGAACGGAAGGGCAAAGGATTCGCGCCTCAACAAGGGAGGCCATTGCAACGTCATCGGCTTCACCGATTCCGACGGTATGTACCTAAAGCCTTTATGGCTAATCCATCAAATGACTGGTGGATTGATACAAGTGCTACACACCATATTTGTGCTGATCGCAGTCTATTCTCCTCTTTTCAGGGTCAAGGAGGTGGCTCTGTTCTAATGGGCAATGGTGCGGTTGCAGCAATTTGAGGAATGGGGCAGGTCTGCTTGAAGCTTACTTCAGACAAGACATTGGTTCTTTGAGATGTGTTGTATGTGCCGGTGATGAATCGGAACCTCCTTAGTGAATCTTTGCTTTGTAGACAGGGTCTAAAGTTAGTTTTCGAATCTAATAAAGTCGTGTTGACCAAGTTCGGAACTTTTGTTGGGAAAGGTTATGAAAGTGGCGGAATAAAACGCCTTTCTATTTTAGATCTTAATAACATCTCTCTTTACAATGTTTCTTGTAATAAAGTGGATGATATTTGCCATTCTCGTTTGTGTCATGTGAACTTTGAGGCCATTATGCGGTTAAACAAAATGAACTTAATTCCAACCTATAATCATGAGAAAGGCTCAAAATGTGAAGTGTGTGTGCAATCAAAGCAACCTCGAAAGCCGTTTCATTCAGTTGAGAGTAAAGACACCTCACCTCTTGAGCTTGTCCATTCTGATCTTTGTGAGATGAATGGCATTCTAACTAAGGGTGGCAAAAGATACTTCTTAACCCTCATAGATGATTCGACTAAGTTTATTTACATTTACTTACTTAGATCGAAAGATGAAGCACTAGAATATTTTAAAATCTATAAAGCCGAAGTGGAAAACCAACTAGAAAGAACAATTAAACGACTAAGGTCAGACTGAGGAGGAGAGTATGTCTCCAAGGAATTCTCCCAATTTTGTAAAGAAAGTGGAATAATTCATGAAGTTACTCTACCATATTCACCTCTGAAGGATCGAGATAGCGAACAGAGGGGGGTGAATGGTCACAAATAAATTTTCCCCCAAAATACACCAACTAAAACCTCGAAAGGATTGTGCAAAGGAAATCGTGAAAAATCCGAACAACTAGACAACTATGTGTACCCCTAGCTTGCATGGATGAGTACCATAGAATATGTGGATATTTTTGAGTCACAATTCTGGTTGTCTAGTGTCCAAAATAAAAAGGAATCAATTCAACTCTTGCTTTTAGAAAGAAGATCAATTCAAATCACAAAAGTCAGTTTTAGAAAAGCAAAAGAACAATTTCCAGAAACCGTCCTTAATTTGAACAGGTGGTTGATGGGTTTCTGGTGCCCAAGAAATTCTAATAATTTTTCTCCCTATGAGCAGATGAGTCATGAATAACTCCACCAAGTTTCACCTCAAAAATCCTTACAAAAAATCATTAAAAATCAAAGAATAGAGATAGTCAGGAACTTCGAGCAAAAAGTTTGGGGCTCGGTTTTTACCTCATGGCACCCAAACGGTGCAACAAGGGGACTCCAAAATGTTTCTACAGATGCATATGAGAGTGCTACACCTTCTCCAATAAGAATCACTCAAAAAAGATTTTTCTATATTTTTCTAAAAATCAAAACTAACTGCTGCACGAAGAACAAGTTCTGGACAGAGTTGCAACTTGAAAGAAAAGGTGATCTCTACTCAATCCAAGAGTGCAAAAGAGATGTAAAACCATATGAACACACTCAAGATATCCAAGATCAGCATTTAGAAGAAGGGGAGGCAAATCCAAATTGCAAGAAAGTAAATTGCATGAAAGTAAATTGCAGGAATTTAAATGCTGAATTTAAGACATAAAGTAAATGCGTATTTTAAATTCAAGCATGAATGAAAAAGATTTGCATTTCTGGAAGGAGAAGGTTTACAAAGCCACACAACAAGGTGGGAAAAGCTCAAAGGAACACAAAAATCTCTACAACCTTCAAGGGGAGAAGGCTACCCCTCCACCCCTATTTATACTACTCTTGGGCCACCTACCATCTTTGGATGAGTCTCTCAAACCTAGAGCACTCATCTAAGGGCTAGGATTAACCCACACACACAACCATGCAAGGGCTAACCCAAAACCCACACACATATCGGGTTTTCTTGCACGGTTTTCAAAGCATACTACCTAGACCCGCTAACCTATCAACTAGACCGCAATCCGACGGCCCTCATTGATCCACGTGGCATCTAGCTAGCATCATCTCATTTCCTTGTCTTTTTGGCTTGCCCGGACTCCGTCTCCGATCATCTTCTGGTGATCTCCTGACCGTCTGGACCTCCGACGCTGCTCACCTAGTCCTGGTCATCCTCCATCTCACTATGACCTAGCACTGTCGCCCTGCAACCACCAAAGACAAGGAAAAACTTTACACATAGCAATGCCCACAAAGATATTCAATGATTATCCCAAAATCATTAATCAATTATAATATCGCTCAAAGGTTCGGTGCTACCGCCCCCAGGCCGGTAGCACTAAGAAAAGTAACCAATACTCAAATTACTTCAAATAAAAAATCCAATTCAAATCAAACTTAATTTTCAATTCAAACCAATCTCAAATCTTGTCAATTACTCATCACACACAAGGATAGATCTCCACATGATCTTTCAATCTCCCCCTTGATGAGTATATTGACAAATACATGAAAAGGCATAAGTTTTGAGTTTGAATAAGAGAAGAAGAAAGCAATTTGAATGCAAAGCCAAACTTGATCAAAGAAATGAAAATCAAGAACACGACCAAGTTGGCAACTCTAGTGCTTATGATATATGTGACGAATACTTATACCAGGGGTATCCCACAGCAAAGTATACATATATTTCAAGATCGTATTTCTCTCAGTCATCTGGGCTCGGAGCCCGGACTGGCGGCGATGCAGAGTGCTGGAGAGGGTATTGCCAAAGTCTCCGTCCCTCACGGATGGGATTATCCCTAAATATTGGCTGGAACACCAAATGAACCATCTTGGGCCTAGCTCTAGGCCCAAGGGGTCGCGAAGGATCCTCGGCCTCGATCAAGCCCACCAGGGGCGCTCCGACCTGGTCGCTGGTCGGGCGTCCCCGTAGGCTCCGACCGGGCCTCTGGTTAGAGCCCCGGCAAACTCCGACTCAATGGCCTCCGCCACGTCGTGGTCGACTCCAAGCCGGTCACCTGCCCCATGGACACGACGGCCATGCTGGGGCAGGTGGCTCCTTCCCAAGGTGGCCAGGGGACCGCTAAGTCAAGCGCCGGTCTCTTCACCCCGTCACGCATAGTGGAGAGACACGCTCCGTCCCAAGGTGGTACCAGAGCATAGCGTAAGCAACGTCGGCGTCTGACAGGCGAACAGAGGGCAGGTGCGCACCTTCCCAACGGAACACTTGAAGGATCGAGATGGCGAACAAAGGGGGGGTGAATGGTCGCAAATAAATTTTTCCCAAAAATACTCCAACTAAAACCTTGACAAGATCGCGCAAAGAAAATCGGTGCTCCTCAAATTCGCAAAACCCGCAAAAACCGGAACGACTAGACAACTATGTGTATCCCTAGCTTACATGGATGAGATCCATAAAATATGTGAGGGATTTTTCAATCACAATCCTGGTTTTCAAGTGTCCAAATAAAGAGGAATCAATTCAAATACTTCTTTTCTAAAACAGATCAAGCCAAGATACAAAAGTCTCTTTTAGAAAAGCAAAAGCAGATATTTCCAGAAGCTGTCTTTAATTTGAACAAGAGGTTGATGGGTTTATTCTACTCACAAAATTATGAGAAATTTTATCCCTATGAGAAGATGAGTCTTGAATCTCTCTACCAAATTTCAGATCAAAAAGCCATGTAGAAAAATCATCATAAATCTATGAACATAGACAGTCAGGAACTTCGAGCAGAAAATTTGGGGCTCGGTTTTCACCTCATGGCGCTCAAACGGTGAAACAAGAGAACTCCAAAATTTTTCTACAGATGGATATGGAAGTCCCGCACAATCTCCAACAAGAATCAAGCAAAAAGGATTTTTCTAGATATTTCCAAAAATCAAATACTAACTACTGCGCGAAGAACAAGTTCTGGACAGAACTGGAACTTGAAAGAAAAGATGATCTCTATTTAATCAAAGAGTGCAAAAGAGATGTAAAACCATATGAACACACTCAAAACATCCAAGATCAGCATTTAGAAGGAGGTGAGGCAAATCCAAATTGCATGAATGTAAATTGTGGGAAAGTAAATGCGTAACATAAATGTTGAATTTAAATTACGTAAAGTAAAGACATAATGTAAATGCGGAATTTAAATTCACAATAATGTAAAGAAATTTCTTTGTATTTCTGGTGGGAAGGTTTACAAAGCCTCACTTCATGTGGGCAAAGCTCAAAGGAGCAACTCAAACCTTCAAGGGGAGGAGGCCACCCCTCCACCCCTATTTATACTACTCTTGGGCCACCTACCACCCTTGGATGAGTCCCTCAACCCTAGGACACTCATCTAAGGACTAGGATTGACCCACTCACACAGCCATGCAAGGGCTAACCCAAAACCCACACACATACCGGGTTTTCTTGCACGGTTTTCAAAGCATGCTACCTAGACCCGCTAACCTATCAACTAGACCGCAATCCGACGGCCCTCATTGATCCATGCCATGCATCTAGCTAGCATCATCTCCTTTCCTTGTCTTCTTGACTTGCCGGACTCCGTCTCCGATCATCTTCCGCGATCGCTCGACCGTCTGGACCTCCGACACTCCTCGCCTAGTCCCGGTCATCCTCCGCCTCACCATGACCTAGCACCGTCGCCATGCAACCATCAAAGACAAGGAAAAACCTTTCACATAGCAATGCCCACAAATATATTCAATGATTATCCCAAAATCATTAATCGATCATAATTGCACTCAACGGTCCGGTGCTACCGCCCCCAGGCCGGTAGCACTAGAAAAGCAACCAACACTCAAATTGCTTCAAATCGAAATCCAATTCAAATCAAACTCAATTTCAAATCAAATCAAGCTCAAATCTCGTCAATTACTCATCACACACAAGGATAGACCTCCACATAGTCTTTCAATCTCCCCCTTGATGAGTATATTGACAAACACATGAAAAGGCATATGTTTTGAGTTTGAATAAGAGAGAAGAAAGCAATTTGAATGCAAAGCCAAACTTGATCAAAGAAATAGAAATCAAGAACGTGAGCAAGTTGGCAACTGAAAATACTTATGATCTATATAAGATAGCAAAGATTAACAAAGATCATGAGAATTAAGATGAATCAAGAATCAAGATGCAAAATGATTCCTTTTCTACGATTTCTCCCCCTTTTGGCAATATAGGCATCAAGATGACATTTTCTTTTCTCCCCCTTTTTTTGTTGTTTTTATGCAAGTAATGCAACCTAAGGGAGCTTTGAAGATTATCCATGTGACCAACAAGACAAGTTATGACACCAAACTAAGTTATGGCAAAAATAGACTAAACTAAGTTTTATTTAGCTAGCAAGATTTAATTAAAACCATGTCATTTTTAGCATGATTGAACATGAGCAACACTTGTCATTAGTTTCAAAACTAGAAGCAAGGCCATTTAAAGGATCAAATGGAAAACCTAGAGTTCAACCTACTCAACACTTTGGAGAATCTAGAAGTTCATACAAGGTCCTTCGAGCTTATTTTTTTCTTGTATGCAAATTTTTCTTTGAATCTTTAAAAGACATAGCGGGGTGCAAATGTTTGACATTATTTGCATTCTTTACCCACATATGTTTTTTTTGCATTTTTAAAGCAATTGACTCAAGCCATAATCGATCATCTCAAGAGGGACTCTTAAAAGAATGATCTTGGTCATACACCACACATTCCAAGTTCATCTCAAGTGCAATGAGAAGCCGTCTTGTGAATGTGAGGTGTTGAGTCTAATGCGCACAAAAAGAGTCAATTTTGCTTCACTTTCATTTTAGCACTTTCATTGTTAAGCTAGTGAAGGACTCAAGTATGGATCAAACAAGATTCACCCAAGTTGCTATAGGGACTCTAGAGAATTCCAGAATTTCACAAATCATGGCAAAAATACCTAGAAAAGAAACTTAACAAGTAAAAGCAACATGTTTATCAAGTTTTTCTTTTAACGCTCATTTTTCAATTTTTGTAAGCTTAGCAAGATAAATGAACTTGGACATATCTAAGCAAGTAATTTTCTTCATAACATAGCATGGTGTATAAAATGAAACATGGATCATTTGCATAATAGACAAAGCTCATAAAATGAAAAATCAAGTCTATATGCAATGCATGAGACAGATTCTTAAACTCCCCCTCAACATGTGATTCCATTTTAAGCACAAATCTGGTTCAAATTGAGTTATTAGCAAGATTAAGCTCAAGAAAGATCGAAAAGAACTCAATTAAAGCCGAAACACGAATGGAGGGAAGAAGTCAAGAAACTGCAAACTGGGTGGCTATAGAGTATAGAAAAGATGGTAGAGAACACTACACAGACTCGCTCTCATCTTCCCCAACGACTAACATAGGAAGCGCCTCTAGATCCCATACTAAGGAGTGCACACAGACTGCTGTCTACCTGGGGGCCCAACACCTGCTAGACTTATAAGACTGTGAGGGAACTCAACCTAGAGAGAAGAGAGAACAGGTAATTAAGCATGATAGCAATCTAAAGCACAAGATGAGAGGTCCATGCAAAGCATGCCAGAAGTCTAAGTGAGGTGAACTCATAACTTTAAGGAATAAAACCCATAAGCACCCAGAGCAATATAAAAGAAGGAAAAACTGAAATAAAATATAATACATAATATACAGATCAGCTCCCCCTCACAGAAGGCCGTAAGGGCACACAACTCCAAGCTCACTCCTCAAGGCAACAAACCTAGAGCTATCCAAAAACTTGGTAAAGATATCGGCCAACTGGTGGTCACTCTCCACAAACTGGAGCACTATGTCTCCTTTCTCCACATGGTCTCTAAGGAAGTGATATCTAATATCAATGTGCTTGGTCCGGGAGTGCTGCACTGGGTTCTTGGCAATGCAAATAGCAGAAGTGTTATCACAGAAAAGTGGAACACTCTCTATCTCTAACCCAAAGTCCCGCAAGGTCGATCTCATCTAGAGCACTGCTCACAGAATCGGTGCAAAGAACATATTCGCCCTCGGTGGATCAGGCGACTCGATTGCTTCTTAGAAGACCAAGAAACAAGAGAAGTGCCAATGAATTGGCAAGTGCCAGAAGTGCTCTTCCTATCTATCCTCTGACAACCGCAAAGTCGCATCGAGAAAAGGCTCTAAGGGATAGACAAGAAGAAGAAGAGTACCAAATACCATAATCAATGGTAGCTCGAAGGTACCTGAAAATGCGCTTCACCGCCTGGCGATGAGAGACGTGAGGAGAAGCCTGAAAGCAAGCGCACATACACACAAAGAAAGTGTATGTCCCACATGAGGCATAAGATACAAGAGAGAGCCAATCATGCTCAAACTCCTTTTGATCAAGAGCTCACCATCCTCATCGGGCTCGAGGACAACATGGTGGCCATAGGAGTCATCACGGCTTTCCATCGGACATATCAAATCGTCTCAGAGGTCCCGAGTGTACTTACCTTGGTGCAGAAAGTACCTCCCGAGTCTCGCTTGGTTTTAAAGCCAAGAAAGTAGCTCAACTCACCCATCATACTCATCTCAAATTCTGTGCTCATCACCTCAAAAAATGAGACACAAGAGACCGAGATGAGCCACCAAAGATAATATCGTCCACATAACTGGACGAGAGGAAATGAGAATCTCGTGTCGATGAATAGAGTTTTGTCTACTATACCCATTTTGAAACCATGATCGAGAAGATAGGACTTAAGCCTCTCATACCAAGCTCTAGGGGCTCGCTTAAGTCCATACAAGGTTTTGGAAAGCTTGTAGACATGATTCGGTATTTGGGGTTCTCAAATCCAGAGGTTGCTTGACATACACCTCTTCCTCAATGAAGCCATTGAGGAATGCACTCTTGACATCCATTTGATAGAGCTTGAAGCCCCGAGATGCAGAGAATGCAAGCAGATTCTAATCGCCTCTAGTCTAGCTATAGGGCAAAGGTCTCCTCAAAGTCAAGACCCTCAACTTTGAGTGAAGCCTGTGCAACTAGCCTAGCCTTGTTGCGAATGACAACCCCATCCTCACTCTGCTTGTTTTTGAACACCCACTTGGTCCCAATGACATTATGACCAGATGGGGCTCTACAAGTCGCCAAACTTTGTTCCTCTCAAAGTTTTCCAGTTCCTCATGCATAGCATTAATCCATGATTCATCGGATAATGCATGAGTAACATCCTTTGGCTCAAAAGAGGCAACAAAGGCAGAGTGAAGGCAGAAAGAAGATAGCCTGATTTTGAGTGCGTCACACGCTCAAATAGATCACCAATGATCTGCTCAGGTGGATGAGAACGCTGAATGTGACGAGGAGGTCCAGAAGCAGAAGTGGCCTCTACCTCTTGAGCAGAAGAGGAAGGAACAGAGCCACTCGCTGAAGGAGAGTCTAAAGGCAAAGGCTGATCTTCCTGAGGTGCAGAAATGGAAACAGGAGGCACTTCAGGTGAAGAGGAGACTGGATCAGATGGAACACCATCATCTCCATCATCCTCATCCTCTACAAAGATGGTCTCGGAGGGATAAGAAGAGCCTGAAATATCAGGTCTAGCACTGGGCTAGCCTCATCAAAGGTCACGTCCACGGTCTCTATGATCCTATTCGCATCACAACTCCAGACCCTATAGCTACGAGAGGAAGTCGAGTAACCCAGAAAGATACCATCAGAAGAACGAGACTCAAACTTATCTAGGTTACCAGACTTCAAGATAAAACACTTGCAACCAAAAACGCGAAAATGAGAAACACTGGGCTTTCGCCCATACCTCAACTCATAAGAAGTGCGATGCAAATGTGCTCTCAAAAACACGCGATTAGAAACATGACAAGCAGTAGCTATAGCCTCAGTCCAAAACTTCCTAGGAGTACTGTACTCATCTAGCATCATCCTGGCCATCTCAACCAGAGTCCTGTTCTTCCTTTCCACTACGCCATTTTGTTGAGGGGCGTAGGGAGAAGAGAACTGATGCTCTAAACCAGACTCCACACAAAAACTCTCAAAGTAGGAATTCTTGAACTCGGTGCCATTATCACTGCATATAGCTCGTAATGCACCTGGGAGCTCAATAGACAACCTACTAACCAATCCTCTGAAGTGAGAAAAAGTCTCATCCTTCGAGGCCATGAAAAATACCCAAGAATACCTCGAAAAATCATCAACAATGACAAGGACATACCACTTCCCTCCCATCGATCAAGACTCTAGCCGGACCAACAAAGTCCATATGTAAAAGCTGTCTGGTGCATCACCATCACTACGGTGATCGGAGGATGAGAAGCAATAACCATCTTGCCATGTCGGCATGGAGAGCAAACTAAGTCTTTGACCATCTTGAGTTTGGGCAAACCACGAATAAGATCATGTACGCTAACTCGGGTCAAATGATCAAAACCAATGTGACCAAGTCTCCTATGACAGAAGGAGAGATCATGGGACTCAGAAGCAATCAAACATCGAAGAGAGTCTCCAGAAGAAGCAGAAAAATCAGCACGAAATACTCTCCCAAATCTAGAAATCCCGCAAACTAACCCTCCTGATGAATTAAGGATTCTACAGGCATTACTCTTGAAGCTTACCTCGAAAGAGTCATCGATAAGCTAAGAAACAAAAAGCAGATTGTATTGCAGCTTACTTACTAAGGCAACATCTTTAAGAATAAAACTTTCATCAATGCAGATGGTACCTTTTGCAATGACCCTACCTGAAGACGCATCCCCAAAAGTGATCAACTCATCACCGGGGGCTCGGACTAGGGAAGAGAACCAACGAGAATCTCCGGTCATATGACGAGAACAACCGGAATCAACAATCTAAACGTGTCCCTTCCCCATCCGACGAACCTGATCAAGTCAAGAACGAGGGAGATGACTCAGTACTGGGAAAGAGTGAAGTCCTGGGAACCCAATACTGAACCACACGACGCCTCAGAGTACCAGCCACAGAAGAAGACTGGACTCGAGTGTTTCTTTGATGATCAGTAGCAACTCTAGTAGATGATCTAGGAGCCAAAACTGGGTTGGCCCGCCGTGGTGCAAAGGCCGGACCATCCCAATGAGGCTGCCTAGGTCTCCTACCAGAAAACACCTCACTCCGTTGATTTCTACCTCGATGGGAAAAACGAGGAATATCAAGAGGACGGTGGGTAGACTGACCACGAACAGCTCCAGGGCTAAAACTCAAAGAAGCAGCATGAAAACCAAGTCCTGGATGCTGTCCAAAAACAGGCGACTCTCTAACCTGTCTAGAAGCAGTGCGTGCCTTAGGAGCACTCAGAGTCTGGGGATGACCCTGAATACCCCTAAGAGCATCAACACGCTCACGCCGAGTGATCTTGGCGTGCCTGAAGCAGAAATCTACTAGGTGACCATCCTTCTTACAGAAGGTGCATGTGTACTTTGCCTTGTTAGAGGCGTATAACAAGAGAAGCATCATTCAGTCGTCAAGTCCCGTGGACCACACCAAAGAGACCTAAACACGGTGGTGCTCAACACGGGAGCAACCACTATCTCTCCACTCTTGGAACCATGCACAATGGTAGGAGGATGAGTCCTAGCGTGCTCCAAGTAATCAAATCCTAGACCTTGATTGAATCTGCTAATCTTGGACCTGGTCTAGAATGAGATTGAGCTTCTTCTTGCCTCCAACAAATTTCTCGAGAGTGCTCATAAGATCTTGACATTCTCGGAAAAGTGAGGCGATGAAGAGCAAGGGAAGGAGTAGAAGAAGAGGCGAAGAAGAGGATTGAACAATAGCGTGCATATTTTTCCCTATACACTACCGCCTCAAATTTGAGAGACTCACAAGAAGCACAAGAAGCATCTCTAATTCTACCAACTCGGCCTCTAACTTCTTCCTAAGCTCTGCGTGGACCTTATCCACGTCATCCTTAACCCCAACACACAAAGAAGCAACCAGTTTGTGATTTAACTAGTAAATCCTTAGCAAGTTGATCACACTTGACATTCAAAGCATCATTGTCAAGTTTTAGTTGCTTACTGACCCTCACATGAGCCGATTGGGTCCTTAGAAGCATGCATCTCAAGTTCATCATTTCTAGAGGAAAGCTTTCTAAGGTGTGAGCTCATGGCATCAATCTCGACAAGCAATTTAGGGCAATTATTACAGAAGCATTTGTGTGGGCATGAGAAAACTAGCATCGGCAGGAATATCAATAACAACAGGACTAGCATTCTTCGACTTGATTCTCAAGATCAACAAGCACACTATCATGCAAAGTCCTTAGGTTCTCCACTCCACAAGCAAAGCATCACAGAGTGTACAATTATCAGTCGAGTCTCGGGAGGAACATGATTTAAGTGAAGCTAACTCCCGAGACAAACTATCTACCTCCTTCTCTAACTCAGAACACCTCGACCTAGCCTTAGCATGAAACTTGCCTAATTTACAGAAGGCATCATTTAACTCATCGTAGGTGGGTACCTCATCCGTGTCATTTGACAAATGGAGTCGCTCACTTCAATGGCGCTGCCATGAAGCACATGCCGAGAAGTCGCCGCCGCTTTCTTCTCTTCTGGATCATCCTCGCCTTCGTCGCTCCATGTCTCCGTGTCGGAGAGGTTGATGTCGTCGAGGGCGGCGAGGACGCGGTGGAAGAGCTTCTTGTTCTTGGAGAAGTTGCGGTACTTCTTCTCGTGCGCCGGTTCATGAACTGGAGGCTTCTTGTTGCGGTTCTTGTCGGTGTAGTCGTTCTTGCCCAAACCGCTGACGTCGTTCTTGCCCTTCTCCAGCTTGGGGCAGTTCGCTCGAATGTGGTTGGGGCCACCACACTCGAAGCAGGTGATCATGCCACCTCTCTTCCTCTCTCTCACTCTCTTGTAAATATTGGAAAATTTTCGAGCGACAAGAGCAAGCTCATTTTCTGGAAATTGTTCCAGAATTTCATCGCTTACGTCGCAAAGAGTGGAGAGAGAAAAACCAGAAGCAAAGTCAAGAGAAAATCCAGAAGAGGACCCAATGGGATCGGTGACCAAAGCCATCGACTGAGATTTCGTCTTCTGAGAGACAACATCAATCTCATGAGTCTTGAGGCGGGAATAAAGCCCGTCAAGAGTCAGAGTCGACAGATCAGTGGTGTCTTTGATGGTGGTCACCTTCATCTCCCAAATCCGAAGGTCGAGTGTGGTCAAGAAATGCCGAGCATTGTCCGAGTCAGGGTATATACAACGACTGCTCGGAGGTCGCTCAAAATCTTGGTAAACCGACCAAAGCACTCATCGAGACTCTCACCAGCGCGTTGTTCAAATTTGTTGTACTCGCTTGAACGGTCTGCCTCACGATCTTGATTTGAGTAGTGCCCTCATGGTAAGCATCGAGGGTTACCCAAATCTCGTATGGGCGGAAAGGTGAGAAATCTGTCAGACTCACTCATGCTAAGGCCCTCAGATAAGGATGTTCCTAGCCTTAGCGTTTGCCTCAACGTCGACCATATTTCCGGCCATGACGTCCTCATCGGCAGAACCTCATACGGAGCTTCACCTTCGCCATATCGAAGCCCTAGGCGATGATGTACGACTCCATTCGGGACTTCCAAAAGGAAAATCAACTCCATTGAAAATGGGAGGCTTGGTGGAGTATTTGTCCATCGCCATGGCTCTTGAGACCGGTCAAGATCTATGGAAGAGCAAAACCGCTCGATACCAATTGAAGGATCGAGATGGCGAACAGAGGAGGGGGTGAATGGTCGCAAATAAATTTTCCCAAAAATACTCCAACTAAAACCTTGACAAGATCGGCAAAAGAAAATCGGTGCTCCTCAAATTCGCAAAACCATAAAAACCGAACGACTAGACAACTATGTGTATCCCTAGCTTACATGGATGAGATCCATAAAATATGTGAGGGATTTTTAAATCACAATCCTGGTTGTCAAGTGTCCAAATAAAGAGGAATCAATTCAAATACTTCTTTTCTAAAAGAGATCAAGCCAAGACACAAAAGTCTCTTTTAGAAAAGCAAAAGCAGATATTTCCAGAAGCTGTCTTTAATTTGAACAGGAGGTTGGTGGGTTTCTGCTACTTACAAAATTATGAGAAATTTTCTCCCTATGAGCAGATGAGTCTTGAAGCTCTCTACCAAATTTCAGATCAAAAATCCATGTAGAAAAATCATCATAAATCTATGAACATAGACAGTCAGGAACTTCGAGCAGAAAATTTGGGGCTCGGTTTTCACCTCATGGCGCCCAAACGGTGAAACAAGAGAACTCCAAAATTTTTCTACAGATGGATATGGGAGTCCCGCACAATCTCCAACAAGAATCAAGCAAAAAGTATTTTTCTAGATATTTCCAAAAATCAAATACTAACTGCTGCGTGAAGAACAAGTTCTGGACAGAACTGGAACTTGAAAGAAAAGATGATCTCTATTTAATCAAAGAGTGCAAAAGAGATGTAAAACCATATGAACACACTCAAAACATCCAAGATCAGCATTTAGAAGGAGGGGAGGCAAATCCAAATTGCATGAATGTAAATTGCGGGAAAGTAAATGCGTAACATAAATGCTGAATTTAAATTGCGTAAAGTAAAGACATAATGTAAATGCGGAATTTAAATTCACAATAATGTAAAGAAATTTCTTTGTATTTCTGGTGGGAAGGTTTACAAAGCCTCACTTCATGTGGGCAAAGCTCAAAGGAGCAACTCAAACCTTCAAGGGGAGGAGGCCACCCCTCCACCCCTATTTATACTACTCTTGGGCCACCTACCACCCTTGGATGAGTCCCTCAACCCTAGGACACTCATCTAAGGACTAGGATTGACCCACTCACACAGCCATGCAAGGGCTAACCCAAAACCCACACACATACCGGGTTTTCTTGCATGGTTTTCAAAGCATGCTACCTAGACCCGCTAACCTATCAACTAGACCGCAATCCGACGGCCCTCATTGATCCACGCGGCATCTAGCTAGCATCATCTCCTTTCCTTGTCTTCTTGACTTGCCCGAACTCCGTCTCCGATCATCTTCCGGCGATCTCCCGACCGTCTGGACCTCCGACGCTCCTCGCCTAGTCCCGGTCATCCTCCACCTCACCATGACCTAGCACCGTCGCCCTGCAACCATCAAAGACAAGGAAAAACCTTTCACATAGCAATGCCCACAAATATATTCAATGATTATCCCAAAATCATTTATCGATCATAATTGCACTCAACGGTCCTGTGCTACCGCCCCCAGGCCGGTAGCACTAGAAAAGCAACCAACACTCAAATTGCTTCAAATCGAAATCCAATTCAAATCAAACTCAATTTCAAATCAAATCAAGCTCAAATCTCGTCAATTACTCATCACACACAAGGATAGACCTCCACATGGTCTTTCAACACTGTCCGTTGTGTCTACCAACCCGGCATGGGATAAACAGGAACTTGTCAGTCACTAGGACCGAAGACTGGGACTCCCGAGCGTAGCATACCCCTACCTGTTTTCTCTAAATTCTCGTGTAACCTGCCCCCTCCGCCTATATAAAGGGAAGCAGGGCCCTCAGGGAAGGGCACGCTCATTCGTATTCTCATTCAACCCAGTTTAAGCCTTCCGACTCGACTCGGCATCCGACCTAGGCAAGCACTCCCGAACTCCTTCGTTCGGACGAGCGCTAAGGGCCTGTCCTTAGCCCTCGCTTGTAACCCCTTGTAGTCCTCTGCACCCTGAGTAATACAAACCGCCACCACGAACTGGACGTAGGGACATTCGGCCCGAACCAGTATGCATCTCGGGCTCCCTGAGTCAACCATCATGGAGAGGGAACGCGTGGCCCCTTAACTTACAAATCTACTTGCCGGTTATACGAAACACCGACACTATGAAAGATAGCAAAGATTAGCAAAGATCATAATAATTAAGATGAATCAAGATGCAAAATGATGCCTTTTCTACGATTTCTCCCCCTTTTGGCAATATAGGCATCAAGATGGCATTTTCTTTTCTCCCCTTTTTTTTGTTTTTATGCAAGTTATGCAGCCTAAGAGAGCTTTGAAGATTATCCAAGTGACCAACAAGACAAGTTATGACACCAAGCTAAGTTATGGTAAAAATAGACTAAGCTAAGGCATGTCCAAGTGCAAATAAACATTTTGCTAGCAAGATTTAATTGAAACCATGTCATTTTTAGCAAGATTGAACATGAGCAACACTTGTCATTAGTTTCAAAACTAGAAGCAAAGCCTTTCAAAAGATTAAATGGAAAACCTAGAGTTCAACCTACTCAAGACTTTGGGTAATCTAGAAGTTCATACAAGGTCCTTCGAACTTATTTTTTTTATTGTATGCAAAATTTTCTTTGAATCTTTGAAAGACATAGCGGGGTGTAAATGTTTGACATTATTTGCATTCTTTACCCACATATGTTTATATATATATATATTTGCATTTTTACAGCAATTGACTCAAGCCATGTTCGATCATCTCAAGAAGAACTCTTAAGAGAATGATCTTGGTCATACACTGTAACACCCCGGCTCCACATTGAGCCCCGAATGCTACCAACTTCCAAACTCACTAACAATTTTCGGCAACATCTGTAACACCCCGGCGCCAACCACACCGCGAGTGCTACCAAGACCTCTAATAACGCTAGCGGAGGACAATTCTAAAGCAATTAAAAAGCTTAACGGATTAGCTAGAAATTTTGGCATGACCTCTCTAGAAGTAGAGGTTATCCACTCAGCAGACAAATAAACAACAGTTATAAGATAATCACAATACTAGTCATCCAAGATGACACATACTAGCAGAAGCATAAAGGAATTATCACACAACCAACTGGTAAATAACAATTCCGCAACAACGAATAACATAATTACAACACTAGCTAAGACCAGACACTATATTCATTTTAGGTGGGTTGAAGGTGACCGAAGTCGTGATTGTGTCTCTACACCCATCCCGGCGCGACAACTTCAAGGTACCTAAAAAACAAATGACAAACAAGCGTGAGTTCGAAAACTCAAAGAAAGTGCATCAAATCAACATAATTAACCAAGTAACACATTCAACCAACAACAAGATTAGAACTCTCATATGAATCAACCAATACATGAAACAAAGTATATCAATACATTTACCTCGTTGCGTATCTCACATACATACCTCATTAAACTTCTTTGGATGAGTCCACGACTCCATCCCAACTCCTCACATTTCCATTTAACACCCAAAGCTTATCATAGAACATAACACACACATAATTCATCCACATGATTCAATATGCAAGCTCAAGAATATCTCATCTCATTCACAATTTATCAACCATATGATGCATTATGCTCATGAATGTCTCATTACATCTCATTCTCAATCTTCATACATATGATGCATCATGCATGCTCATGAATGTCTCTTCTCTTTACTTAGCATATACTGCATTGCCGAGCACCACCCGTCGTCGTGCCCTCAAACCCAACCATCCCGTGGAAGGGCCACCGAAACAGGACTTGCCCGCTACCTAGTAGCGGTCCCACGCTATCACCGCTCCCATCCACGCTAGTGGATGGGACTACTGGTAGGAAATCCGAGCACACCGGATTAGTCATACATTACGTATGACTTTCTCACCGCCCTAGCTCAATGCACTTCATGAATGCACATATGCAAATGCCATTCCCAACACTCATAACCATATTCTCATCTTTCATTTTCACATAGTCACATTTTCATCGATTTCCATGTAATTACCATATTCACAATTTTTGAACTAGTCTCATAACTCCACGAATCAATTTAGCCTATTCATACTAGTAGCATCATCTTGAGTTATAAGTAACAATGTGTCATATTAGCAAGGCACACGTTTCATCAATCAACACACATATCAAACAAACAAGTGATGCACTTGCCTTAATCTTCGGAGATGAAAAAGGGCTAAACGCGTCCGGGAGCGACACCGCCTTGAGGACACAAAACGAAGCCGATCTTCGCCGATTCAAGGCTGTTCTTCGCAGTAGTCTCGATCCCAGCAGCAAAGGAACGATTTGGTCTGGTTGGATCTTGACTTCTAGTGGTGAAAATGGCATGGAAGATGGAGAGGAGGCTGCTGCAGGATTCGCCACCATGGGAGGGCTTGGGGCGCTAAGGGGAAGGAGGTGAGAGATTAGGGTTAGGGATGTGGTGGGGCTGGTTTTGGGGGCCCAAGAGGGTGGCTGCAGTTTTAACCCTTTTTCCTTTTTCTTTTAATGAGAAATCACTCCTCAAGGCTAAACTCCACCCTTTAATAGCCCAAAACCCTCCGTGGGTCCCGCTACAGCCCACAAATCCCCAGAAATTCCCGCACGAACTCAAAAATCGAGATTCGGGTATTACATACACAACACATTCCAAGTTCATCTCAAGTGCAATGAGAAGCCGTTTTGTGAATGTGAGGTGTTGATCTAATGCGCACAAAAAGAGTCAATTTTGCTTCACTTTTATTTTACCATTTTGATTGTTAAGCTAGTGAAGGACTCAAGTATGAATCAAACAAGATTCACCCAAGTTGCTATAGGGACTCTAGAGAATTCCAGAATTTCACAAATCATGGCAAATACACCTAGAGAAGAAACATAGCAAGTAAACGCAACATGTTTTATCAAGTTTTTCTTTTAAAGCTTATTTTTTTAATTTTGCAAGCTTAGCAAGATAAATGAACTTGGACATATCTAGGCAAGTAATTTTCTTCATAATATAGCACGGTGTATAAAACGAAACATGGATCATTTGCATAATAGACCAAGCTCATAAAATGAAAATCAAGTCTATATGCAATGCATGAGACAGATTCTTAAACTCCCCCTCAACATGAGATTCAATTTTAAGCACAAATCTGGTTCAAATTGAGTTATTAGCAAGATTAAGCTCAAGAATGGTCGAAAAGAACTCAATTAAAGCCAGAAACACAGAATGGAGGAAAGAAGTCAAGAAACTGTGAACTGGGAAGCTATAGAGCATAGAATAGATGGTAGAGAACACTACGGCTCAGACTCGCTCTCATCTTCCCCAATGACTAACATAGGAAAGCTGCCTCTAGATCCCAAACTAAGGAGTGCACAGCACTCTGTCTCACCAGGGGCCCAACACACGCTAGACTTATAAGACCGTGAGGAACTCAACCTAGAGAGAAGAGAGTCTGCCTAATTAAGCATGATAGCAACCTAAAGCACAAGATGAGAGGTCCATGCAAAAGCATGCCAGAAGTCTAAGTGATGTGAACTCATAACTCTAAGGAATAAAACCCATAAGCACCCGGAGCAAATTATATTGCAGCTTACTCACTAAGGCAATATCCTTAAGAATAAAATTTTCATTAATGCAGACGGTACCTTTAGCAATGACTCTACCTGAAGAAGCATCCCCAAAAGTGATCAACTCATCACCGGGGGCTTGGACTAGGGAAGAGAACCAACGGGAGTCTCCGGTCATATGGCGAGAACAACTGGAGTCAACAATCCAAACATCTCCCTTCCCCATCCAACGAACCTGATCAAGTCAAAGAGAGAGAAGACTCAAGATCGGATAAAGTGAGGACACAGGAACCCAATCTTGAATCACACGATGTCTCAAAGTACCGACCACAGAGAGGAAGAAGATCGGACTCTAGTGTCTCTCTAACGCCGACTCTCACAAGATCGAAGAAGCAACTCTAGTAGAAGATGTAGGAGCTATCAGATTTGGCTGCTGTGGTGCAAAGGCGGACCATCCCAACAAGGCCGCCTAAATCTCCTACCTGGAAACACCTCACGCTGCTGATATCTACCTCGATGGAAAAAATGAGGAATATCAAGAGGACAGTGGAAAGACTGACCACGAACAATTTCAGGACTAAAACTCGACTGAACAATATGAAAACCGAGTCCTGGACGCTGCCCAAAAATAGGTGACTCTCTAACCTGTCTAGTAGCAGTGTGTGCCTTAGAAGCACTCAAAGTCTGGGATGACCCTGAATACCCCTAAGAGCAGCAACACGCTCACGCCTCGAGATCTTGGTGCGCCTAAAACAAAAATCTACTAGGTGACCATCCTTCTTACAGAAGGTGCATGAATACTTCGCCTTGCTAGAGGAAGAAATGACAGGAGAAGCACCCTTCTACTCAGAAGTCTCATGGACAACCCCAGCAGACCTAAACATAGTGGCACTCACCCTGGGAGTAACCACTATCTCTCCACTCTTGGATCCACGCACAATGGTAGGAGGATGAGTCCTAGTGTGCTCCAAGTAGTCAAATCCTAGACCCTGATTAAATTTGCTAATTTTTGATTTGTCTAGAATGAGATTTAGCTTCTTCTTGCCTCCTACAAACTTCTCGAGAGTGCTCATGAGATACTCACACTCCCAGAAGAGAGAGGCACATGAAGAACAGGGGTGAGAGGAAGAAGAAGAACCAGAAAGAGAAGAAGAAACACCAGCACATGCATTTTTCTCCCTCAGTACGGCTGCCTCAATCTTGAGGGCCTCACAGGAAACTCACGGTGCTTCTCTAATCCTATAGGCTTGGTCTTCTAATTTCTTCCTAAGTTCGACATGGATTTTATCCAAGTCACCCTCAATTACAGAACAATGCAAGCAACTCTTAAGTGACTTATCTAGTAAGTCCTTATCAAGTTTAGCACACTTGTCATTTAAAGCTTCATTGTCAAGTTTTAGTTGCTTACAGCCCTCACATGAGCTGACAGGGTCCTTAGAAGCATGCATTTCAAGTTTATCATTTCTAGAAGAAAGCTTCCTAAGGTGAACGCTCATGGCATCTATTTCAGCAAGTAATTTAGGGTAATTTTCACATGAAGAAGTAGCATGAGCATAAAGAAAACTAGTATCTAGAGAGGAAATATCAATCGTACAAGTGCTAGCATTCTTCGACCTAAGACTTTCAAGTTCGGTTTGCATACTATCATGCAAAGTCCTTAGGTTCTCAAGCTCCACAAGCAAAGCATCACACAATGAACAGTCATTAGTGACTCAGGAGGGAGAAGATCTAAGAGAAGCTAACTCCCGAGTCAAAGTACCTACTTCCTTCTCAAGCTCCATACACCTAGCTCTAGCTCTAGCATGAAATTTTCCTAATTTGCAAAAAGCTTCATTGAGCTGGTCATAGGAAGGTACCTCGTCCGAGTCGCTAGTCGCTGATGCCGTTAGTGTCCGCCATGAAGCACATGCCGGAGAAGTCATCGCCGCCTTTCTTCTCTTGTGGATCATCCTCGCCTTCGTCGCTCCATGTCTCCGTGTCGGAGAGGCTGATGTCATCGAGGGTGGCGAGGACGCGGTGGAAGAGCTTCTTGTTCTTGGAGAAGTTGCGGTACTTCTTCTTGTGCACCGGCTCGTGAACTGGAGGCTTCTTGTTGCGGTTCTTGTCGGTGTAGTCGTTCTTACCGGAACCGCCGAAGTCATTCTTGCCCTTCTCCAGTTTGGGACAATTCACTCGAATGTGGTTGGGGCAACCACATTCGAAGCAGGTGATCCCTCCACCTCTCTTCCTCTCTCTCACCCTCTTGTAGGTGTGAGAAAACTTGCGAGCTAAAAGAGCAAGCTCAGTTTCTGGAAATTTTTCCAGTTGGTCATCGCTTAGCTCGCAAAGGGCGGAGAGGGAAAAACCAACAGAAGAATCAAGAGAAGATCCAATGGGATCGGTGACCAAGGCCATCGACTGTGATTTTGTCTTGCGAGAGACGACATCAATCTCATGAGTCTTGAGTCGGGAATAGAGCCCGTCAAGAGTCAAGATCGACAAGTCGGTAGTATTCTTGATGGTGGTCACTTTCATTTCCCAAACACGAAGATCGAAAACGGTCAAGAAGTGACGAGCATTATCCGAGTCGGGTATGTGCAACCAACTGCCGGAGATCGCTCAAAATTTTAGTAATCGATCAAACACTCGTCAAGTCTCTCACCAAATGTTGTTCAAACTTGTTGTACTCACGCTTGTATTGATCTTGCCTCACGGTCTTGATTTGGGTAGTGCCCTCATGGTATGCATCGAGGGTCACCCAAATCTCGTGAGCGGATCGCAGGTGAGAGATCCGATCATACTCACTACGGCTGAGTCCCTATATGAGAATGTTCTCGCCTTAGCATTTGCCTCAATGTCGCCTATATTGCGGTAGTGACGTTCTCATCGCAGAACCTCATATGGGAGCTTCATCTTCGCCATATCGAAGCCTGGGCGATGATGTATGACTCCATCCGAGACTTCAAAAGGAAAATCGACACCGCAAAAGATGGGAGGCTTGATGGAATACTTGTGCGTCGCTCTAGCCCTCGAGACCAGTCAAGATCTATGGAAGAGCAAAACCAGCTCTGATACCAATTGAAGGATCGAGATGGCGAACAGAGGGGGTGAATGGTCACAAACAAATTTTCCCCCAAAATACTCCAACTAAAACCTCGAAAGGATCGCGCAAAGGAAATCGTGAAAAATCCGAACAACTGTACCCCTAGCTTGCATGGATGAGTACCATAGAATATGATTTTTGAGTTATAATCCTGGTTGTCTAGTGTCCAAAATAAAAAGGAATCAATTCAACTCTTGCTTTTAGAAAGAAGATCAATTCAAATCACAAAAGTCACTTTCAGAAAAGCAAAAGCAGAATTTTCAGAAACTGTCCTTAATTTGAACAGGTGGTTGGTGGGTTTCTGGTACTTAAGAAATTTTGAGAATTTTTCTTCCTATGATAAGATGAGTTATGAAGAACTCCACCAAGTTTAACCTCAAAAATTCTTACAGAAAAATCAGTAAAAATCAAAGAATAGAGATAGTCAGGAACTTCAAGCAGAAAGTTTAGGGCTCAGTTTTCACCTCATGGCACCTAAACGGTGCAACAAGGGGACTAAAAAATGTTTATACGTATGCATATGAGAGTGCTGCACCTTCTCCAATAAGAATAATTTAAAAAATATTTTTCTAGATTTTTATAAAAATCAAACACTAACTGCTGCACGAAGAACAAGTTCTGGATAGAGTTGCAACTTGAAAGAAAAGATGATCTCTACTCAATTCAAGAGTGCAAAAGAGATGTAAAACCATATGAACACACTCAAGATATCCAGGATTAGCATTTAGAAGGAGGGGAGGCAAATCCAAATTGCAAGAAAGTAAATTTCGTGAAAGTAAATTGCAGGAATTTAAATGCTGAATTTAGGACAAAAAGTAAATGCGTAATTTAAATTCAAGCATTAATAAAAAAGATTTGCATTTTTGGAAGGAGAAGGTTTACAAAACCACACAACAAGGTGAGCAAAGCTCAAAAGAGCACAAAAATCTCTACAACCTTCAAGGGGAGGAGGCTACCCCTCCACCCCTATTTATACTACTCTTGGGCCACCTACCACCCTTGGATGAGTCCCTCAACCCTAGAGCACTTATCTAAGGGCTAGGATTAACCCACACACACAGCCATGCAAGGGATAACACAAAACCCACACACGTACCGGGTTTTCTTGCACAGTTTTCAAAGCATACTACCTAGACCCGCTAACCTATCAACTAGACCGCAATCCGACGGCCCTCATTGATCCGCGCGGCATCTAGCTGGCATCATCTCATTTCCTTGTCTTCTTGACTTGCCCACACCCTGTCTCCGATCATCTTCCAGCGATCTCCCGACTGTCTAGACCTCCGACGCTCCTCGCCTAGTCCCGGTCATCCTCCGCCTCACCATGACCTTGCACCGTCGCCCTGCAACCATCAAAGACAAGGAAAAACCTTTCACATAGCAATGCCCACAAAGATATTCAATGATTATCCCAAAATCATTAATCAATTATAATATCGCTCAAAGGTTCGGTGCTACTGCCCCCAGGCCGGTAGCACTAAGAAAAGCAACCAACACTCAAATTGCTTCAAATCAAAAATCCAATTCAAATCAAACTCAATTTCAAATCAAACCAATCTCAAATCTTATCAATTACTCATCACACACAAGGATAGACGTCCACATGGTCTTTCAACCTCAATCAAATGGAGTTACCAAACGTAAGAACCGAACAATTTGTGACTTGGTGAATGCCATGTTACAAAGTTCAGGTATGTCAGACTCATGGTGGGGTGAGGCAGTTCTCACAGCTAACTATGTCCTCAATAGGGCTCCACCTCGCAATCGCGAGGAGACACTGGCCTTATGAAGGATGGAAGGGGAGAAAATCGAATTTGGCCTTTCTTCGTACATGGGGATGCCTTGCTAAGGTGAATGTTCCATTATCAAAGAAAAGGAAACTTGGTCCGAAGACCGTTGATTGTGTCTTTCTAGGTTATGCTCAAAACAGCACGGCTTATATGTTTCTGGTGGTCAAATCCGAGGTTAGTGACATTTCTACAAATGTCTTAATGGAATCTTGTGATGCGACATTCTTTGAAAATATATTTCCTATGAGGAAAATTGATGTCATTGTTCCTTCGGGTTCAAATGAACACTGTCGTGTCCCGAATTCACGGATTCGGACACTCTGCGTATTCTGCACTAGTCTAGGATCACGCTAGTGCACACAGTATAAACAGGTTGAAGTACCACAATCATACACAGCGGAAATAAATAATAAAGTACTTCAAGCATAATATAATTGAGTTACATGACCTTATGGTCACCTTACAATAACTCGCCACGCAGGGCGATAAATAACAACAGTATCAAGTTCATTCAGTGGAAGCAAAAGTAAAGCGATAAACCCATCATAGCCACAGGCAACTGAGTGCGGCTCAACCCCTAATCCTCCTAGCCTTCGATGAACTCCTCCTCCCAAGCTGGCACAGCTTCTTCTTCTAAGGTTTTTGTCAATGCAAGGGTGAGTATACAACATACTCAACAAGTCATGCACAATGCAGTTCTATTACTACATGCATGGCTTATTCCAAGGAAGGGCTTAAATGGTTATTTTGCATAAAGCAGCATTTCTTTTAACAGGTAATCCTATTAGATTAAAGCGGTAAAACCAATATTATTCATAATTAATTTCTCAATTCTTTTCTAAGAGTTTGGCACACAGCCCTAGTTTCATTCATCAGACTTTTGGCACACAGCCACCCATTCCACATCTTTTATTTTAAAAATCTAACCCTTGACTGTAATCACCGAGCATTGTCCAATACCGTGGACGCGGCTATTCGAATAGGTTTACACACACACTCTACAGAGGTTGTACACTTTACCCACAGGATACAGTCGCTCACCACACAGGTGATTGATTGTAGCAAAGTCTTTCGGAGACTAACACTTAATCAGTGAACCTCTCCAAGATCGCTTTCTAACACTTCCCTCACACAGAGCCAAAGTTTAGAATAGGCGAATCATGATAGATGGGTACCAAGCAAAGACAGTACGCCCCCATACTGTTACATTTTGGTGTAATCACACCCCGAGGTATCAAAGGAAAGATATTAGAGACCTACTAAACTAGGTCCGCTCCATTCCGCATAAGTGGTTGTACGAGAAACTCAGTTCAAAGGCTCGCAAAGTGAAGTCCTTAATCGTCCCGCAAGACTTCCATTTTATACTTCTCGCACACACCTTTCACAATCTTTAATACATCCTGCCACACACAGCCCACCGCACGAAGCCTCCTTGCCACTTGCCTCGGTCCAAAACATTTCCCACCCCGGGTTTGCATTTACGCAACACATGCCAATGCCCATTTCATTGCATGAGTAGAACCACACAGGTCGCTACTCTCAATTCCATTACATGACATCATCGCATTATTACAAAATGTGTTCCATAATTGTTTAGTCAACATTTGTTTGCAATTCAAAGACATTCAATGCATATAAGGTGCTAGCGACTAATCACGGTCTAGCCTCCGTGTTGGCTTTATAATAGCAACCAACTCCATTTAATATCTTAGGTTGACAAGGATTTCAGGGCATACAATTAACATTAACAAGGTGGCATAATCAAAATGGTACTTTAGCTACCTTTCCCCTTTATAAGCAATATTATTTTTAACCAATATAGCATGCATAAATTGAATCGAAATACATTTTAAAATCTAGGGGCAACATGGTCAAAGCATGACTTGCCTTCAAAAAGCAGTTGGTCCCGGTCCGAGATCTCGCGACGGGTCTTGAATCCTTCCCGCGACTTAAGAACTCGAGTCTAATCGGAATAAGCGTGCACACAATAAATATACTAAATAGACATCAAGATCATCACCAAAAATAAAATAAAAATCACCATTAAATAGTTTACATTTTACAAATTTTGGGCACTGGAATCACCCAAATCCGAAAGTTAAAATGCAAAAGTTATAGCCATTACAAGTTTCTAAAATTCAAATAAAGAATTAACCGGATTATTCTATTTATTTTCCTACTGAAAATCCGGATCCCCCCCCCCGGCGACACGTGTTAGCACCGGAGCGAGCCACGTCGCTCCCGGCCACTGACAAGTGGGCCCTCGGATGACGTCATGCTGACGTTAGCACTCCCGGGTGTCACCCACTGACAAGTGGGCCCGATGAACAGTGTTTGGCCCCACATGTCAGCGACTGGCACGCGGCGCAACAGAGACGGTTGGATTGAAATCCAACGGCTGCGGTTACCTACACGATTCACTATTCGACGTGGATGTACCAGCGCGGTCGGATGACGATCCAACGGCGATGGGTACCCACACGGTTTCCTATTCACAAGCCTACGTGGACGCACTGGGGCGGTTGGATCCAAATCTACGGCTACGGTTACCCGCACAGTTTAATGTTCATGAACCTATGCGGCCTAATTAGAATCGCCCGATGAAGATCCAACGGCCAAGATCTATCTCTACCATTTCAGCCTGATTCAAAAAGATGGACGCGTGGCTTTACCTTGCGCGTTGGATGGAAATCCGACGGTTGAGGCGAGTTGCGAAGCTCCGAAGAAGAGGCGGCGGCGTTCGTCACCGGACTTGGAGAAGATGCAGTCGGCTAAGGCGTTTTCGAGCGTTTCCGGACGGAAGAAGTAACTAGCTGGACGCGGCTCAGCTTGGTGAACTCGGTGGAGGTCTCAGGTGCGGTGGAGAGCGGCGGGTGTCGGCGGAATGAGGAGAAGAACCGAGACGAGAGAGATGGCAACTACGGTGAGGTCTAGCGAGGTCTACGGAGGATGGCTGAGCGCGAGAGATGGGGCAAAGTGAGCGGAATGGAGTGCTGAGCACGGAGGTGTACTTCACCCACTCGGACATGCCTCGAGTCGCGCGTAATATCTCTAACACGATCTTCGGCACCCTACCGGCGACGGCGGCGCGACAGTCGCCTACTCCCGAGACCGTCCGGTTACGCTACTGCTCGATCGCGATCCGACAGTGGCGATTAAACATCAATTCGGCGAAACGGTATTTAAGCGCATCCGTTCGATCAAGATCCGACGGCGGAGATTGGGCGGCGTTAGGGTTTTCGGCGATAGCACAGTGTTGGGCTCGGCCCGACATTGTAGCTAACGAATTTTTTTGCTTTTCCCAATAATAATAATTGCAGAAATTCGAAGTATTTAATTAGGGCACTAAAAATACCCAAAAAATTCTAGAAAATATTTCAGAGCATTTTGAGCCTAGATAAAATATTTTCATTTATTTTTGATAAATACTTTTTCTGATATTCAATTAGTCAAGAGAAGATAACTTAATTTAATTTCAATTAAATCCAATAAATTCCCAAAAATTCCGCAAAAATTCAGTTAACTCCAAAAATTCAGATAAATTCAATTAAATGCAAATAAAGGTTGATTAATTCACAAAAATTCAAATAACTCCAAAATTAAAATCAAACCAAATTTCGGGACGTTACAAACCTATCCCCCTTAACAGAATCTCGTCCCCGAGATTCGAGACTTAACTAGAGAATAGGTTTGGGAATTCCTTTTTCAGATCTTCCTCTCGTTCCCATGTGGCTTCACTTTCTGTGTGATTGCTCCACTGAACTCTGCAGAAACGGGTTGTCTTGTTTCTTGTGTTCCGATCCATTGTGTCCAGAATTTTTATCGGTTGTTCCTTGTAAGTCAAGTCTTCCTGTAGTTTAACTCCTTCCAGTGATGTTTGCTCTTCAGGCACTCGGAGACACTTCTTGAGTTGCGACACATGGAAGACATTGTGCACTCCTGCTAATGACTGCGGTAATTCTAGTTGGTACGCAACTTCGCCTTTACGGCTTATGACCTTGAACGGGCCTACATATCTCGGTGCAAGTTTACCCTTTTTGTGAAACCTCTGGACTCCCTTGAGGGGTGTAACTCTGAGATACACATAATCTTCAGGTTCAAAACTCAGATCCCTGCGACGATTGTCTGCATAACTCTTCTGCCTTGACTGCGCGATTTTCAACCTTTCTGGTCCGAAAACACGACGCTCACTAGTCTCATTCCAATTTAGCGGCGTCCTACAAGGTCGACCATACAATGCTTCGAAAGGTGACATCTGAAGACTAGCCTGATAACTGTTGTTGTAACTAAACTCCGCATATGGCAAATATTTATCCCAAGTCGATGTATACGCCAACGCACAGGCCCTTAACATATCTTCTAATATCTGATTGACTCTTTCAGTCTGTTCATCTGTCTGCGGGTGATAAGCTGTACTGAAGTTCAAGCGGGTGCCCATTGCTGTATGCAATTTATCCCAAAATCTTGAGGTAAATTGGGTACCTCTGTCCGATACTATTTTCTTTGGCACTCCATGCAAGCGAACGATCCTTGCCATGTATAGCTCGGCTAACTTATCTCCTGAGTAGGTTGTCTTTACCGGTATGAAATGTGCGACCTTTGTCAATCGATCCACGATGACCCATATGGAGTCATAACCTCCTTGTGTCCTCGGCAATCCGGTGATAAAATCCATTCCGATTTCCTCCCATTTCCACTCTGGTATTTTTAATGGTTGTAGCAGTCCTGCTGGTCTCTGATGCATAGCCTTGACTCGCTGGCATACATCACACAGCGCTACATGTTCAGCTACTTCCCTTTTCATATTCGGCCACCAGAACCTTTCTTTTAAATCTTGATACATTTTTGCGCTTCCTGGGTGAATCGAATACTTGGAGTCGTGAGCTTCCTCCAGTATTAACTACTTTAACTCCTTTTTGTTAGGTACACAGATGCGCTCCTTCATCCATAACGTGCCTTGTTCGTCTAGCTTAACTTCTTTCGCTTGGCGTCCCTCCATTTTGGATTTGATCCTCTCGATCTTTTCATCATTTTTCTGTCCTTCCCTGATCTGATCTTCCAAGATAGGCTTTACCTCCAAAGCGGCTACAAATCCCTCTGGAACAACTTCCAATTTCAATCTCTGAAGATCCTTGCACAATTCTCCCTGGCTTTCTCCCGCTACCGTACTCGGATTATGACTTTTCCGACTTAAGGCATCAGCCACTACATTGGCCTTGCCGGGATGATAATGGATACCCATGTTGTAATCCTTGATTAGCTCCAACCATCTTCTTTGCCTCATGTTTAGGTCAGATTGGGTAAAAATGTATTTGAGGCTCTTATGGTCTGTATACACCTCACACCTGTTACCAATAAGATAGTGACACCATATCTTTAAGGCATGCACTACGGCTGCTAGTTCTAGATCGTGCGTCGGGTAATTCCCTTCATGTGGCCTTAATTGCCTTGATGCATAGGCTACTACCTTCCCATTCTGCATCAACACGCATCCGAGCCCTTGGCGTGATGCATCGCAGTAAATATCAAAACTTTGGTGCACATCTGGTTGAACTAACACTGGTGCTGATGTTAATCTTTTCTTCAGTTCTTGAAAACTCTTCTCACAATCCGGTGTCCAAACAAACTTCTTCTCTTTCTTTAGTAATTGCGTAATTGGTCTAGCAATTGTGGAAAATCCTTCTATAAATCGACGGTAATAACCAGCCATCCCAAGAAAACTCCGAACCTGTGTAACCGTCTTTGGCGATTCCCAATGTAGTACTGTCTCAACCTTGCTTGGGTCCACTGCAATTCCCTCCGCGGTCATTACATGCCCAAGGAAATCTACCTTACTCTTCCAGAAATCGCATTTACTGAATTTTGCATACAATTGTTGCTCTCTCAGATTTTCCAGCACTAGCCTCAGATGTTGTGCGTGCTCTTCATCCGTCCTTGAATAAACCAAGATATCATCGATGAACACAACTACAAATTTATCTAGGTATTCCATAAATACTTTATTCATCAAGTTCATAAAGTATGCTGGCGCATTCGTCAATCCAAACGACATAACTGTGAACTCATAGTGTCCATATCTTGAAGAAAATGCAGTCTTGGGTATGTCCTCTGTCTTGATTTTCAACTGGTGGTATCCTGACCTAAGGTCGATCTTGGAGAAAACTCCGGCTCCTCTTAATTGATCGAAAAGATCATCTATCCGGGGTAACGGGTATTTATTCTTTACCGTCACTTCATTAAGTGCACGATAATCAACACACATCCGAAAACTCCCATCTTTCTTCTTAACAAATAGGACCGGTGCTCCCCAAGGTGACGAGCTCAGCCTGATGAATCCTTTTTCTGACAATTCCTCGATCTGCTTCTTCATTTCTACCAACTCTTCGGTGGACATTCGGTATGGTCTCTTTGCTATTGGTGCGGTTCCTGGTACTAGATCAATTACAAACTCTATGTCTCTGTCTGGTGGCATTCCTGGCAATTCCTCGGGAAAAACATCCGGGTATTCACTGACCACTGATACATCTCTTATACTGACGTTCTCCAAATTGTTTACTAACATTTGACCTTCTCGAACTGCCACTGCTTGAAATTCCACTTTTCTACCTTCAGGGCTCTCTATAGACACAACTCTTCGCCCGCAATCTAATACAGCCTTATGTTTAGTCAACCAATCCATACCGTGATAACATCCGGGGTTGGGTATCTAGTATAATAAGGTTCGCTAGGAACTCTTCCTTTTATCAATAGCTTAATCCCGAGCATCCGACCTTAGAAGCGGAGTTCGATCCGAGATTGGACTAGAAGTGTACTTTTAAGATTAACAATATCCGGATCATTTGCCACAAAGAAAATCTCGAAAGCGAATCTAATGTGAAGCTCTGAATCAAATAATCTTTAGAGCGGCAATCGAGTTGACAAGGAACTTACCGAGTCTGACGTCCGTGGCATTCGGACTTCGTGCGTGGAAATGTGATTAATCACGCCGCGTGAATGCTTGCGATGTGGCTCCAGCTTGGGCAGGTCCTCGGCTTCCTCCTTGGACAGGAGTTTTAGCTGGCGTGTTCCCTAAATTGAAGCGCACTGGCGTTACACCTCCTTTCTTTGGGCACATGTTAGCGAAATGCCCGGTCTCATTGCAATTGTAGCAGCGTCTTCCTGACATCTGCTGATTTCCTCCGCTCTGGTTAACAATCCTGACTGGGGTCTGAGAAGTTTGTCCTACTGGTCTCGGCATTGATGGTGGTGTCCTGACAACGTTTCCCTGCTGAAATCTGGAGAATTGCTGAGGTATCATCCTTGGTTTCTGTTGGCCATGGCGTCCTCCCTGCTGAGCCATGCGACGTTTGCGATTATCGTCTAGCTCCTTGCGCTTATCCTCCAGTATGAGTGCCTTGTTTACTAACTCTTGAAAATCAGGGAAAGTGTGGGTGATCAATCCCACCTGTAAACCGGTGTTGAGTCCCTTCATAAAGCGAGACTGCCTTGCCTTATCCGTTGCTACATCTTTCGGCGCGTAGCGCGCAAGTTGGGTGAATTTATTCAGATAATCAGCCACTGTCTGGCCTCCCTGCTTCAGCGCTCTGAATTCCTCCTTTTTCAACTCCATGATACCCTCCGGCACATGGTATTGACGAAAAGCTATGGTAAATTCTTCCCGTGTGATCTCCTGTGGGTTTTCCTGCAACGCGCAGTAGTTCTCCCACCATTCAGCGGCGGTTCCCTCAAGCTGGGGAGAGGCATAAAGCACCCTCTCGTTTCCTTCACACTGCGTTATATGCAATTTCCTTTTGATGGTTCTCAACCAATCGTCTGCCTCTAACGGGCTAGCATTGCCTGAGAAAGTCGGCGGGCGTGTCCTCATAAACTCGGACAATCTCGAATAAGGTCGTGGTCCATTGTTAACAGCTTGGTTGTTGGCGACGGCTTGAGTGTTGATTTGTTGAACGGTTGCCATCATAGTCTGCATTAATTGAGTCTGTGCTACGAGAAATGCCCCTAGATTCTGCATGTCTACCGGCGGTGCTGCCTGGGGTGGTGGTGTACTGCTCTGACTGCCTCCGGGACGTGAACCACTGCCTCCGGCTCCGTTGTTGCGAGTGTTCACCATCTGCTGATTTCTTCGACGGTTTAGAGATGAGGGGGAAGAGAATAGGCAAGTAAAGGAACTTATACAGGAAACAGGTGTAACTTAAAACTCTTAAACATCCAAGCATAGATAATAGTAGGTATGGTTCCTTACATAGTCTAGGGACTATGCGACCATAACAACAGTCACAACATCACATCAAATTAGTTCATTAAAACACGCAATCTAATGTTCGAAATTAAAGACGCGACTCAAAACAACTGAGTCTCAACGCAAAAGCTGATCACTACAACTCTGAAAGAAATCACTCCTCCAACCATCCTGGCTCTGGCTCGCCGATCACAAACACTGGCGGGTGAGCTGGCATCGGGGCAAACTGATCCCCGTGCCCTCCCACTGGTGCAGCTGGGGGCACCACTGGCTGCGGGTCCTCTGGCGCTGGCTCCTGCTCCTCTGGCTCCTCCTCGTCGAGCTCCATGACGGCCTCAGGCTCCCCGTGACCGTAGAGAGCCTCCTCCAGCTCGGCGATCCTCTGCACCGCGTGCAACCTGGTCTCTCGCAGGGCCACCTCGGTCTCCTCCAGAACGTGGTACACAGCCTGAAGCTCCGTAGTCGTGGCATCCATGACCTCCTCCTAAGCCACAGCAAACCGGCCCAAGTGCACGACGGCGGCGTCGTCCTCCAGCTCCAATCGCGCCTGCAGGGGCCCTCTCGCGTGCGGGTGCACGCGAAAAGCAGTGTCCCATAGCTCGTAGCCGTGGTCCCTGTTAACCCGACGCAGCGCTACCCGGGCACACTCCTGTATGCCCGCCTCGTAGCTGGCTCGCTTCACCGCGAGGTGGAGCGGACGACTAGCACGCGCGTTCTCCCGCGCATACAAGGTGAGGGTCATCTCCCATCCGCGGTTGATCCCGTTGATTATCCAGGTGCGGGACCGGTAGAGAGGGCGGTTGAAGCCTCCCAGCACCTGGAGCATCCTCCAAAGCTCCGCTGCGTAGCCACCGTGACGCTCGCCGAAGGAGTGAACCATCCGCATCTGCCAAAGCAACGCGTCAGTAATAAAATTTTAAAATAACACAAAAATGATTGCAAAATACAGCATAGGTATGAAGTCAGGAAGAAGAGATGAGTCAAGATTTCTTTGATTATTCTTGCCTAGATTTTATTCTTTAGAAATTACTTTTTGTCCTTCTTTGGACTGCCAGTCTAACTAGGGTTAAGTCCTACAATCAGTATGGCTCTGATACCATCCCTGTCGTGCCCCGAATTCACGGATTCGGACACTCTGCGTATTCTGCACTAGTCCAGGATCACGCTAGTGCACATAGTATAAACAGGTTGAAGTACCACAATCATACACAGTGGAAATAAATAATAAAGTACTTCAAGCATAATATAATCGAGTTACATGACCTTATGGTCACCTTATAATAACTCACCACGCAGTAGCGATAAATAACAATAGTATCAAGTTCAGTCAGCGGAAGCAAAAGTAAAGCGATAAACCCATCATAGCCACAGTCAACTGAGTGCGGCTCAACCCCTAATCCTCCTGGCCTTCGATGAACTCCTCCTCCCAAGCCGCATGCTTCTTCTTCTGAGGTTTTTGTCGATGCAAGGGTGAGTATACAACATACTCAACAAGTCATGCACAATGCAGTTCTATTACTACATGCATGGCTTATTCCAAGGAGGGGCTTAAATGGTTATTTTGCATAAAGCAGCATTTCTTTTAACAGGTAATCCTATTAGATTAAAGCGGTAAAACCAATATTATTCATAATTAATTTCTCAATTCTTTTCCAAGAGTTTGGCACACAGCCCTAGTTTCATTCATCAGACTTTTGGCACACAGCCACCCATTCCACATCTTTTATTTTAAAAATCTAACCCTTAACTGTAATCACCGAGCATTGTCAAATACCGTGGACGCGGCTATTCGAATAGATTTACACACACACTCTGTAGAGGCTGTACACTTTACCCACAGGATACAGTCGCTCACCACACAGGTGATTGATTGTAGCAAAGTCTTTCGGAGACTAACACTTAACCAGTGAACCTCTCCAAGATCGCTTTTCTAACACTTCCTCACACAGAGCCAAAGTTTAGAAACAGATAAATACCGTTAGATGGGTACCAAGCCGCAAAGACAGTACGCTCCCCATACTGATTACATTTTGTGTAACTGTCACCCCGAGGTATCAAAGGAAAGATATTAGAGACCTACTAAACTAGGTCCGTCCCATTCCAGACAAGTGGTTGTACGAGAAACTCAGTTCAAAGGCTCGCAAGGTGAAGTCCTTAACTGTCCCGGGCAAGACTTCCATTTTATACTTCTCGGCACACAGCCTTCACAATCTTTAATACATCCCGTTGCCACACAGGCCCACCTGGCACGAAGCCTCCTTGCCACTTGCCCCGGTCCAAAACATTTCCCACCCCGGGTTTGCATTTACGCAACACATGCCAATGCCCATTTCATTGCACGAGTAGAACCACACAGGTCGCTACTCTCAATTCCATGACATGACATCATCGCATTATTACAAAATGTGTTCCATAATTGTTTAGTCAACATTTGTTTGCAATTCGAAAGACATTCAACGCATATAAGCAGGCTAAGCGACTAATCGCGGTCTAACCTCCCGTGTTGGCTTTATAATAGCAACCAACTCCATTTAATATCTTAGGTTGACAAAGATTTCAGGGCATACAATTAACATTAACAAGGTGGCATAATCAAAATGGTACTTTAGCTACCTTTCCCCTTTATAAGCAATATTATTTTTAACCAATATAGCATGCATAAATTGAATCGAAATACATTTTAAAATCTAGGGGCAATATGGTCAAAGCATGACTTGCCTTCGAAAAGCAGTTGGTCCTGGTCCGAGATCTGCGACGGGTCTTCGAATCCTTCCCCGCCGACTTCCGGCAACTCGGAGTCTAATCGAAATAAGCGTGCACACAATAAATATACTAAACAGACAGCAAGATCATCACCAAAAATAAAATAAAAATCACCATTAAATAGTTTACATTTTTACAAATTTTTGGGCACTGGAATCACCCAAATCCGAGTTAAAATACAAAAGTTATAGCCATTACAAGTTTCTAAAATTCAAATAAAGAATTAACCGGATTATTCTATTTATTTTCCTCTCAAAATCCGGATCCCCGGCGACATCGCAGTTAGCACCGGAGCGAGCCACGTCGCTCCCGGCCACTGACAAGTGGGCCTCAGATGACGTCATCTTGACGTCAAGACTCCGAGGTCACCCATCGACAAGTGGGCCCGATGAATGATGTTCACCCACATGTCGGCCGATCGCACGCTGGCGCATCAGAGCGGTTGGATTGAAATCCAACGGCATGCGATTACCTACACGATTCACTATTCAACGCCGACGTGGATGCACCAGCGCGGTCGGATGACGATCCAACGGCGATGGGTACCCACACAGTTTCCTATTCACAAGGCTACGTGGACGCACTGGGGCGGTTGGATCCAAAATCTACGGCTACGGTTACCCGCACGGTTTACTGTTCACAAACCTACGCGGCCTAATTAGAATCGCCCGATGAAGATCCTACGGCCAAGATCTATCTCTACCATTTCAGCCTGATTCAAAAAGATGGACGCGTGGCTTTACTTTGCGCGTTGGATGGAAATCCGACGGTTGAGGCGAAGGCGGTTCAAGATGAGGCGGCGGCGTCAAATCACCGGACTTGGAGAAGATGCGATCGGCAGGCGTTTCGAGCGCTTCCGGACGGAAGAAGTAACTAGCCGGGCGCGCTCGCTTGGTGAACTCGGTGGAGGTCTCAGGTGCGGCGGACAGCGGCGGATGTCGGCGGAATGAGGAGAAGAACCGAGACGAGAGAGATGGCAACTACGGTGAGCTCTGGCGAGGTCTACGGAGGATGGCTGAGCGCGAGAGATGGGGCAAAGTGAGCGGAATGGAGTGCTGAGCACGGAGGTGTACTTCACCCACTCGGACATGCCTCGAGTCACGCGCAATATCTCTGACACGATCTTCGGCACCCTACCGGCGACGGTGGCACGACAGTCGCCTACTCCCGAGACCGTCCGGTCACGTCAGCCGTTCGATCGCGATCCGACGGTGGCGATTAAACATCAATTCGGCGAAACGGTATTTAAGCGCATCCGTTCGATCAAGATCCGACGGCGGAGATTGGGCGGCGTTAGGGTTTTACGCGACAACGATGTTGTTGGGCTCGGCCCGACACTGTAGCTAACGAATTTTTTTGCTTTTCCCAATAATAATAATTATGTAAATTAAGTATTTAATTAGGGCACTAAAATACCCAAAAATTCTAGAAAATATTTCAGAGCATTTTGAGCCTAGATAAAATATTTTCATTTATTTTGATAAATACTTTTTCGATATTCAATTAGACAAGAGAAGATAACTTAATTTAATTTCAATTAAATCCAATAAATTCCCAAAAATTCATAAAAATTCAATTAACTCCAAAAATTCAGATAAATTCAATTAAATGCAAATAAAGGTTGATTAATTCATAAAATTCAAATAACTCCAAAATTAAAATCAGACCAAATTTCGGGATATTACAAACACTCTATTCCTTCTAGTACGGATGACATCGCTCCTAGTATGGAGTTGAGAAGGAGTAAGAGGTAAAGGATTGAAAAATCCTTAGACGATGACTTTGTCACCTATCTCGTGGATGATGAACCACGAAACCTTTCAGAGGCATACGTATGTCCAGATGCGGAGTACTGGAAGGAGATAGTCCGTAGTGAGATGGATTCCATCAATGCTAACGGAACACAGGAGATTACCGATCTTCCAGTTGGTTGCAAGCCAGTGGGTTGCAAATGGATTTTCAAGAGGAAGAGGACCCGATGGTACTATCAAAAAGTACAAGGCCCGTTTAGTGGCTAAGGGTTTCACTTAAAAGGAGGGAGAAGATTACTTTGATACCTACTCCCCTGTGGCTCGCTTACCAACAATCTATGTGCTTTTAGCAATAGTTGCCGCATGTAAGCTCCATGTCCATCAAATGGACGTAAAGACTGCTTTTCTAAATGGAGAGTTGAATGAGGAGATATACATGAGTTAGCCAGATGGATTTGTGGTTAGTGGTCATGAAAACAAAGTGTGTCGATTGATTAAATCTTTGTATGGTCTCAAACAGGCACCCAAGTAATGGCATGAGAAATTTGATAACACGTTGACATCTGTCGGATTCTGTGTCAACGAAGTCGACAAATGTGTGTATTATCGGTTTAGAAGGGACACAGGTGTCATTCTATGTCTATACATGGATGACATATTGATGTTTGGGACTTACCTCGATGTAATCAATGAGACAAAAAAATTCCTCTCTGAAAATTTCGATATGAAGGACTTGGGTGAAGCTGATGTTATTTTGAACACCAAACTTCTAAAGGGTGAGAATGGGATTACATTATCACAATCCCATTATGAGGATAAAATCCTGAACCGTTTTGGTTTAAAGGATTGTAAGCCTATGGCCACACCCTATGACCCAAATGTCAAGCTACATAAAAACACTGGACATGGAAAAGACCAGCTAAGATTGAGTCGGTACATGGCCTAGTGCTACAAGACCTGACATCTCATATGCTGTAAGCAGATTGAGTCGGTACATGGCCAATCCAGAAGATGATCATTGGATAGCACTTGAAAGGGTACTTAGGTATCTAAAGGGAACCATGAATCTTGGGATTCATTATTCTGGCAATCCGGTTGTCTTAGAAGGATTCAGTGGTGCTAACTAGATCAGTGACTTAGATGAGATGAAAGCCACAAGTGGATTTGCATTCACTTTGGCTGGTGGGGCTGTGTCATGGAAGTCCTCTAAACAGACTATCATTACACGCTCTACCATGGAGGCTGAATTAGTAGCGCTCGATTCAGCAGTAGTAGAGGCAGAATGGCTCAAAGGGCTCATTTCTGATCTTCCTGTGCTGGACAAACCGATACCAGTAGTCCTAGTCTACTGCGATAACCAGATCGTGATAGTCAAGGTTAAGAGTAGAAAGGACAATATGAAGTCCTCAAGGCATATAAAGAGAAGACTTAAGTCAACTCGACATGCAAGAGAGACAGGTGTTGTTTCTATAGAATACATCCAGTCTAAAAGGAACTTGGCAGATCCTTTCACAAAGGGACTGTCTAAAGGACCTATTCAAGCAGCATCAAGGGGAATGGGACTCATACCCTGTTAGAGGTTTCCAACAGTGGCAACCCATCTTGTAAGACCGGCGATCCCGTGAAACAGGCTCTGGGACAACTAAGCTGTGTGGAAATCAGAAACACAATCTCATAGAGTCCCATTAGTTGCTGTGATTATTTTGTATGGAAGGTTGAGCTAAAGCTCTTAATGAATTCAGTGCCTTATGGTCGGGAATTGTCCTACAGAATTTCCTAAAGAATTCACCTATGTGAGTTGACCATGTGGTCGCGGTCCAGGAGAGTTCAGGGGTATACTCTCTAGTGAGCTCATGAAAAGATACCAAGGACATGACCGTAAAGTCCTGCCCCGAAAGAGGTGTAGCATTGCTGCCTAGTACTGTGTGTTACTAGAATGAAAGCTCTCATTTTAAGACCTAGGATCAAGGCATAGACCTCCTTTGTTTGTGCAAAGTTGTAGCTCTTCTAACTAAGTAATGGTTCAAACCGCTTCGGTACCTTGCTGAACAACAGTATATTAAACAAGGCCTTTAGAAGCTTATGGATCTGTCAAAATTTGTGGCAATGGTGGGGATTGTTGGAGTTTTGAGGTTTTCCCAAAAAATTTTGTATAAAAAGGAAAAAAAATTGTTTAGGCCAACTGGGCTGGCGTCCCTTCTATTTCGGCTCGGCCTAGTCGTCCTGCTTATGCGCCTCTTAGCCTGATGAGGAACCCTAGCCTCCTGGATGAAGCTCCTGTGCATGAGACTTGGTCTTGGCCGAATGGGCAGCGCCGTTCGAGTCTCGCGGCACGACATCCAGTTGTGCGCTGGCGAGATGAGTCTTCCTCAGCGACCGTTGCTTAGTCTACAGGCGCAGGAGACTGCTATTTAACTCGGGCTGGGCTTCCTTGGTAAGACACAAAAAAGAGTAAGAAATCAATCCTCCTAATTAGCAATTGATTCAAGAGTCCTCTGCTGGTTGTCTTCCTGTTTGAGCCTTTGCCTTTTCACGTCAATCCTTGAGTGAATCTTGGTCCTAATCGGGTCACAAATCAACCTTGGAGGCCATTCTGTGGATCGCTCGGTTGATTTGCTCCTGGCCGATTACTTAAGGATTCGTGAGCAAAGAATCTAAAGGGTATGGTTGCCGAGCTTGTGGTGTGCCTAGCTTCTCTGGAGAGCAGTGGATTCTTGATTCAATTGTAGCCTTTGCCAGTGCTGTTTCTTGTATATTTCTGGCATTGTTCGGTAGTTTCACTCCTTTGGCCAAAGGGTTGCTTCAGAGGTTTTGTACAGTATCTGCTTCATCTCAAGTTCTCTGTGAATTACCTCATCGCTGGTCTTTGGCTTTGTATCTCCGAGAACCTCCGCTGGTGAGGCTGTGGTAATACAGTGGCGGAATCGTTTTCTGGGGCAGCGTCCTTGACGTGCCTGGCCTTTTGCACTGATATTCGGTGGTACTCTGTAAGTATTCACATATTTCTGTGATTGCTCATTTTCGGAGACTTGCAAAGGGGCAGTCCATCTGCGGCTTGGGGACCTTGCAAGTAACACGGCAAAGGGGCCAGTCATTTTGTTGGTGTGGGGACCTTGCATGTGGGATTGTGTCGGAACCCGCAAAAAGGATACGGGCCCCAGCTGTGTTTACCTGTACTAGTCCTTGGATCAATAACTAGTACACACAAATCATAACAGTATGGACCATAACCATGCGATAAATAAAAATTTAATTCAGAGTACTGGCCGACATGGCCCATTATTACAAAAGTTGGACCCGTAGGTTATACAGCAGCGTAAACATTAAACTGACAAATAAACTTCACGAAGCAAAGTCCAAAACACCACAGGCAAAGAC
Source organism: Guadua angustifolia (assembly GCA_036346375.1). Classification (NCBI taxonomy): domain Eukaryota; kingdom Viridiplantae; phylum Streptophyta; class Magnoliopsida; order Poales; family Poaceae; genus Guadua; species Guadua angustifolia. Next base: position 223,111 of record JAYEVE010000273.1, on the reverse strand, counting down.
TGGAGAAAACGTGATCCTAGACGTCCGGATGATCCTCCTCTTCAAAGCCTTCATCGCAGATGTCGAACGGTGGGATTTCGAGTAAGGACCGGAATTTAAAATTTTGATTTTGCGGACGATAAAGGATTGAACTCCAATTTTGGAAGGATAATGATGCCAGGTTAATTAGAATATCGAGGAAAATCCAAATTTTATATTAATTAATTTAAATTAGTTTTTGCACGAAGACCGAAAATAGGGATGTTACAAACATACCCCCCTTAGAGAGAATCTCGACCCCGAGATTCGGACGGAGAAGGAAAAAGATCGGGAAACTTAAAATTAAAATAACGCATGTAGCATTTGTAAAAAAATAATAATAAGATTAAAAATATATATAATAATAATAAAGTAAAATAAAATCTTGTTTATAATAAAAACATTTGAAAAATGAGTATGTTCTTTTCAAATATTTTCAAAAACTTGATTTATAAATTAAGTTTGTTGATTTTATAAAGTCCTGTACAAGTGTCTGCTTTACTGAAAGAATTTTTGTGAAATATTTATACATCAAAAAATTCAAAAACCAAGTTTATTAGGTTCTAAATATTCCAAAATGATTTTGGGAATTTTTCCAAGATTTATAGAATCTCGTTGCTATTTTAACTCTCGCGCCATTTCATCAAATTCATTTTATTCGTCTCGGAATTATCTAAATTTTATTGGGTTCCATTTATTCCCTAGTAGTTTTAGGAATTTTTGCTGGGATTTTTAGACCCTTTTTGCTATTTTATCTCGCACGCCATTGAATCTATACTATTCAAATCCTAGCCAATGGGAGAACGCCACGTGGTGAACACTGTTCATCTTCCTCATGCAAACTTTAGTACAGAGAAGCTGTTTCTCCCGTACTTGGCTTTCAAACTTCCAACTATCATAACTTCTTCATTAGTGCACCAAATCAAGTGATTCCGGTTGCGTTTGGAAGGTGTGATTGCAAGGAATTCATTCCCAGCCTTCTCCCTTCCTGAAACATCTCAAAACTGCCGCAATAAGCATTCAAATCAAGATCATTGTTTCTTTGATTGCGCGGCCGTTTCTCCGTCTTTTCGAGTGCCACCACCTCCTATAAGAGCGTCCTGGCATCCTCTACCCGGTGCTCACTTCCTCTCTCAGTATCTCCACTTCAATCTTTCGGGAGCTCGAAGAAACCGACGTTGGTCGTCCTCCGTCGACATCATCACGGCAACTTTTGAACCGGTGAGGCGATTGCAATTCTGTTCGCGTCACCGTGTGCGCGTCGTCGCCACGATCAAAAGCCCTCAATCAAAGTCGGATTTTGTTGTAGGACGATGATGAATTTCGCGGTTGAAGTTTCCGATTGGAGCGTCGTTCTTCGTCGATTTCTCGCAAACCGTTGATTCCCTCCGAAATCCGGCAACACCGCTAGGTTCGTCGCGTTCTATACGGTGCTTACTTTATTTTTGCTATTCCATGTCCCAATTTTTTTTTATTTTCGACCGCTGCCGTCGCCGGCATGCCGCAGCTGCACCAACTCTGTCCATCCTCCCTAGCCACAGACATCGGCATCGGTATCCACACACGCCGTCGCCAATGAGGTCAACTTGCCACCCCACCATCTTCCTATGCACCGTGGATTGTGCGCCGTGGATGCTCTCTCGTGCATGAACAGTAGTGATGCTACAGTACACATGATGAACAGAGCAGCCAAATTATCTAGTTTGTACATGTTCTTTTCATTAAATTATGATTTTTGTTGCAAACTCGTTTTAGCTCCAAATTGCATGCAATAAATTTTTTTAATTAGTAAAAATTAATACCTATTCACGATAATTTTTCTGAAATTTTATAAATAAATTTATTCTGTCAAATTATTCGCGGAAAATCTAAACTTATGAATTTTGTATGTCTTAAAATATGTGTCCAAAAATGTTGAAATAAATTTTATAAATCTTATAAAATGGTAAATTGTATATCTAGAAGTTTTCATGAAATTATGAATTAATTTTATTTTCTAAATTTTCTGAATGTGTGTTTATTCGTTGTTTTTCGTGGGATAGAAACGTTTAACGTCGTCGCTGATCCGCAAGAAGACGACTCTCTCGTCGCTGATCAAGGCAAGTTCCCAGTAAATTTTTGCAAGTTCCCAGCAAATTTTTGCAAGTTCCCTTGAAGCATGTTGATCCATGTTTTGAAATACTTTGTAGATTTACAAACTTGCTTGCTATGTTGATTACAAATATATATATATATATATATATATATATAGAATTGCTAATGTGCTCTCGAGAGCATAGATCCTTCCGTGCTCTCGAGAGCTTTTGCAAAATCCATGATAAAAATATTCGATCCGAACCATTCATCTTCTTCATCTTGTTGAAATGTAGCTATAGACAAAATTTAGTATTTTTTGAATTATTTTACTATTTATTTTGTATTTTCTAAAATCAGCGATCTAATTAGTTTTGGACCATCCAAAAGCCTGATTTTAGAAAATGCAAAAAATAGTAAAAAATCAAAAATACGAAATTTTGTCTATAGCTACATTTCAACAAGATGAAGAAGATGAATGGTTCGATCAATATTTTTATCACGGATTAGCTTTAGAGCACGGAAGGATCCGTGCTTTCGAGAGCACATTAGCAATCCTATATATGTATATATATATATATAATGATAGATTGTAGTTAAATACCTTGTTAATATGTATGCTTGCTACATATTAATCCATCTGTCCCTTGGCTGCCCTAGAATGATTAATTATGTTATAAATGGCTTGACACCTTGTTTAGTATAGTAGTAGTGCTTAGTTATGCTAAATACTACTTGTATGTTTAATTGAAGGCTTGTCACTTGAAGTTCTGAATAATTGAGTGAAAATATTATTTTAAAAGGGCAGTTGGTGCTGCCAGTTTGGTAAAATAAAAGAAAAGATTTGGTATTTAAAAAAACTTGAATAGGGTGGAAGGTTGCATGGCGAGTGCAGAATGCACGAGATTCGGGTTTGAGTATGTACCACCCTAGTCACCCTAAGGACCGATCCCTTGTGATTGTCAAACAATGTATAACAAAGGCTTGCCATGAGTTCCTAGATGGGACGGGCCTGGCCGAGTAGCTAGTGAAAACTTGATTAAGGCATGCCAGATGGTGGAGTAGGCGTGGTTGGAGCCACAGGAGTCCTACAGGCGCAAGAGTGGGCTTCCATTATGGTTGTAGCCATTTGGCGGTGAAACCTCAGCAGGCGTGACTTAGTTAAGATGTAGCTAGAGAAATGGCCTTGTGACTTTCACTTGGGGTTATATGCCAAAGGAAGTGTATGACCAAAAAGAGTGAGATATCCCTCGCGGGTAAAGCGTGCAAATTCTGCAGAGTAAACAAACTATTCGAATAGCCGTACCCACGGTCAAGGGTGGATAGAGGGCGTTGTCACATGGTAGATTTTCCCTATTTGGTTTCAAAATCAGATTTTTATAAGATGAAGTACGGTTGGAGCCGTGAATGTTTTGGTTTAATAAAAGTCCGTGGTTGGAGCCACGAGGAAAAGATTTCAAAAGAAAACCACGGTTGGTGCTGTGGAAAAGTATTCTTAAAATAAAACCATGGTTGATGCCGTGAGTTGGTCTATGTTTTGTTTTTCCACGGTTGAAGCCGTGTCCTGAAAAGTTTGAAACTCTTATTTCTTAAAAAAATACCTTTGAAAACTGCTCTTCAAAATTCTAGTATAAAATTTTAAAAATTGGCTTTTGGCAAATTAACCAATTCCTTCCCTTGAATTCAACTACATACTGCATTTCTTTCCGGACTTGTTGAGTATGTTGCATACTCACCCTCGCTTTTCATTGCGGGGCTGCTTATTCCATAAAGCAGATCAGGAGATCAGAGATAGCTATCCAAGAGCCTGCATTCCACCATTCGACATCTGCGACATACCAAAATCTTGAGTACTATGGAGATACCTGAAAATCCGCTTGACAACTTGTCGATGTGAAACACGTGGAAAACTTTAAAAGCGAGCACACAAGCACACAGTAAATTGAATATCTGACTTTGATGCAGTGAGATATAAAAGTGAACCTATCATGCTTCTATATTTCTTTTGAACGACCATCTCACAATCTTCATCCGGATCAAGTGTGCAAGTGCCTCCCATGGGTGTCATGATTAGCTTGCAGTTTTTCATCCCAAAACGGCGTAGCAAATCTTTTGTGTAATTACTTTGATGAATAAAAGTACCTTCCTTCGTTTGTTTGATTTGTAGTCCTAAAAAGTAAGTTAACTCACCCATCATACTCATCTTAAATTCCTTCCTCATAGTTTATGAAAACTTAGACACTAAAGTATGAGAGAAACCACCAAAGATAATATCATCAACATAAATCTGAACAAATAGGCGTAGCAAATCTTTTGTGTAATTACTTTGATGAATAAAAGTACCTTCCTTCGTTTGTTTGATTTGTAGTCCTAAAAAGTAAGTTAACTCACCCATCATACTCATCTTAAATTCCTTCCTCATAGTTTCTGAAAACTTAGACACTAAAGCATGAGAGGAACCACCAAAGATAATATCATCAATATAAATCTGAACAAATAGTTGATCAATGCCTTGCTTGAGTAAAAAGAGAGTTTTGTTAACCTTTCCCATTGTGAACCCCTTTTCAAGTAAAAAGGTTTTTAGCCTATCATACCATGCTCTAGGGGTTTATTTTAAACCATATAAAGCTTTTGACAATTTGTACACATGATTTGGATACTTATGATTTTCAAAACCAGGTGGTTTCTTAACATATATCTCCTCATTAATATAACCATTTAGAAAATCACTTTTCACATCCATTTGATACAATCTAAAACCTTTAGATGCAGCAAATGCTAAAAGAATTCTAATGGCTTCAATTCTAGCAACAGGAGCAAAGGTTTTATCAAAATCTAAACCTTCAACTTGAGTAAATCCTTGAGCAACCAATCTAGCTTTATTCCTGACAACAACACCATCCTCACTTTGTTTGTTTTTGAAAACCCATCTAGTTCCAATTATATTAAAATCAGGAGGTGATGGAATAAGTTTCCAGACTTTATTACGCTCAAAATTCTCTAATTCCTTATGCATGGCATTGATCCATGATTCGTCAGTCAATACATGAGATATATCTTTGGGTTCAAAAGAAGCAATAAAAGCAGAGTGAGCATGAGAATCGGGAGCAATAAACCTGAATCGGGTGACTCTCTCATTTAAATCTCCAATCATTTGTTCAGGTGGATATCTCTTTTGAATGTGCAAAGGAGCTTCAACTTCAGAAACTTCTCCTTCTCCTTCTTCATTTTCAGCATGTACAGAAGATGTTGTGGCTTGAGAATACTCAGCTGTAGGTGATGTAGTAGTAGGTGCCAAAGGTGCTATAGCTAGTTGTGCAATAGGAATCAACACTTCGTTCTCAACATCATCATCATCATCAACAAAGATACTCTCCCCCTGAACATATGCATCTGTACCTGCATCAATTGGGCTAGTGCCTGGACTAGCCTCATCAAAAGTAACTTCACAGGTTTCTATAATTTTGTTAGTCTCCAAAACAAGTACACGATAGCCATGAGTATGAGCAGGATATCCAAGAAAAATACCATCAGTTGATCTAACTTCAAATTTATCAAGATTTCCACATTTCAAGATAAAATATTTGCATCCAAAAACTCTGAAATGAGATACATTAGACCTATGACCAAAACAAAGCTCATAAGAAGTTTTGCCTAGCTTCGATCTCAGAAACACTCTGTTAGAAACATAGCATGCAGTTGAAATCGCTTCAGCCCAAAACTTCCTAGGAGTGTGATGTTCATCTAGCATAGTTCTAGCCATCTCAACCAAAATTCTGTTCTTTCTTTCAACTACACCATTTTGTTGAGGCACTCTCGGTGAAGAAAATTAATGATCAATTCCTTTCTCAATACAAAAGTAATCAAAACAAGAATTTTTGAACTCAGTTCCATTATCACTTCTGATAGCTCTAAGTGCTCCTAGGTGATCAACAGATAATCTAATAGCAAAACTTCTAAAATGACTAAAAGCCTCATCTTTAGATACCATAAAATAAACCCAAGAGTATCTAGAATAATCATCAACGATAACAAGTACATACCATTTGCCTTCAAAATATTAAACACGAGAAGGTTCAATCATGTCAAGATGTAGTAGCTGTCTTGGAGCATTTGTCATTACCATGGTAAGCGGTGGATGAGAACCTACAATCATCTTACCATGTCTACAAGAAGAGCATACTAAATCGCTATCACCCTTAAGCTTAGGCAAGTCACGACTGAGATCTAAACTACTTACACGAGTAAGATGATCAAAACCAACGTGACCAAGTCTATGATGCCAAAAGAATAAATCTTTAGAAACATTGGCAACTAGACACCTATACTTAGAAGAAAGTGATACATCAAAATCAGCTTTAAATACTCTTCCAAAGCGAGAAATCCTGAACACAAGATCACCTGAAGCATCTAAAACTTTGCATTCATTTTTCTTGAAACATACTTCGAGATCTTCATCAATCATTTGAGAGACAGAAAGCAAGTTGTATTTCAAATTTTCAACAAGAGCCACATCATTGAATATAAACTTGTCATTTACCTTTATTGTACCTTTTGCCACAATAGAAGTGAAAGAAGCATCTCTAAAAGTAACACTTTCAGCACGAGATGCACGAGTGAGGGAGGAGAACTAATTTTTATCACCAGATATGTGGCGTGAGCATCTGGAATCCACTAGCCAAATGTTCTCCTTCCTCGCGCGAGAAGCATACATAAAAGCAGAAAATGTCGAGGCCTCAGTATTGGGGTTAGAAATAAAGCATTTTGGAATCCAGTACTGAGACACACGACGAGTAGGCACAACAGGAGAATGCTTGTTTACAGAATCAATTTTGCCTTTTCCCGTATTTCTTGCAACAAAAGTTGTTTGCATCACCTTAGGCACAAAAATAAGAAGAAAATGTGCCTTTCTGAAATTAGACCTAACCTTAGCCTTTTTTCTTTTGTTGTTTGGCTAGCCTAAAGTAAAAATCTACTAAATGTCTATCTCTACCACAATGAGTGCAATTGTACTAAACATGATGTTTAGCTTTAACAGTAGAAGCAACATTTGCATTCATCACAGTAGGAGATAAAACACCAGCAGACTTAAAAACAGTTTTCTTAGGCTAATTGACAATTTTAAATTTTCCACTTTCAAGTACCTTAACAACAGTGAGAGCATGTGATTTATGATGAGCATAAGAATCAAAACCTAAACCTTTGTTATGAGTGCTGACTCTTGATTGATCTAGAATCATGTTTAGGTTTTTCTTTCCTTTAGTGAAACGTTCTAAAGATTTTTCCAAGTAATCAATCTTTCGATAAAGAGTTAAACAATTATTATAGGGAACGTCTACTTTTCCTTTTTGCTTACAACAAGTTGAGCAAGAAAGAACCTCATGTGTGAGCAGAGCATCTGTCATTTGAGAAACCCTAGCATTTGCATCATGCAAGTTCAATTCTAGTGTGGAACATTTAGAACATGGAGTTGAATCATGAAAATCAGTAGTTGAACAGCTAGCAAGTAACATGTTCTTTCGTAAGAAAAGTAAGCTAATTGTAAATCAAGTCACACGATTTGCAAGCATCATCATTAGGAATCAAAGATTTAAGCCTAGCAATTTCAGCATTCAAAGATTCTACAAGAACATTATGTTTCTTAATTTTTTTGTCGCGTTTATCAAGCAATTTACCAAGACGAGCAACAGCAATAGCTAATTCATCGTAAGAAGATTCTACCTCATTGAAGTCGCTGTTATGATCGTCCTCGGTGAAGTTTTCATCACTTCTAGCTATGAGACACAACCCTGTCAATTCATGCTTGCTTGGAGCTGTTGTGTCATCTTCACTGCTCTTCGAATCCACATCACTCAAATTGACTTGTTTAAGAGCGGAAAGGACTCGGTGAACAACTCTACGGTTGATGAAGCTCTTCTTCTTTCTATCGCTTGGAGAGAACTTCTTCTTCTCTTTTCTTTTGTCCTTGTTCTTCTCCTCCCTTGATGTTTTACCTATAAGTTTAGGATAATTTGAACGAATATGGTTGAGATCACCACAATCATAGCATCTTGGAGGGCCACCGCCAACTCTCTTCCTCATTCTCATATTCTGCAAAGCTTTATTAAAATAAGAAGAGAGTAGTGCCAAGACTTCTTCGGGAAATTCTTCAATCTGTTCATAGATTAGTGAAGACAAGGAAGACAAGCAAAACTTGAAGAAGCATTGTTCTAAGACATGCTAGATTGGGAGGTCAATGTAATTGATTTATGATCAGTCTTCCTAGCAAGAACATCCTATTCATGAGTTTTTAATTTAAATAAAAAACATCTAAAGTAAGTATACTCATGACAGTTGATTCTCTAATAGATGTTACTTTCATCTCCAAAATTGACATGTCTAACACACCAAGCAGTTGTCTAGTATTAGTAGCTTCATCAAAGAAAACCCCAACAACACGTAAATTGCTAAGAATCTTATTGAAATATGCAAAGAAATCATCTAATGACTCACCAGGCTTCATCTCAAATCGCATGTATTCTTTCTTATATATATCTTGCCGAACCTCTTTGACAGTGTTAGAACCCTCATGATAATCACAAAGAGATTTCCATACCTCATATGCAAACTTGAGATGAATCACATAGTCGAAGTCACTTCTCCCCAATCCTTAGATGATCAAATTTTGTGCTTTGTTGTTTACTTCAACATGTGCTTGTTCGGTTTCGTTGACTTCATCAATCCCGGGTACTTGATATGGTTTGTACACCTTCTCCCAGATCGCAAAGCCCTGAACTTGAATGTATGCCTCCATGTTTGCTTTTCAAAACTGAAAATCAACACCATCGAAAAACACAAGGTTTTGTTGAATACCTATCCATCGCTACGGTTTCTAATCACCGGTTAAGATTAATTAGAAAAACAAAGCTCTGATACCACTTGTAGCATCGAAATATACTAATATAGCAATCAGAGTGGGTGAATGATTGCGCAGAAGCTAAAATCAAATTTTTATGACTTTTGAAACACCCCAAATAGATTCAAATCACTTAATTTGTATTCAACAAAAATCTTATTGCGCCAGACCAAATTTTAATTGCACACCAGACCAATTTCACACCGGACCAAATTTTTACATGTATGCTGGACCAAACTTTGCTCCAGATAGAAATATTTGCTTATACGTTGGACCAAACAACTCGCGCTGGACCAAAAAGAAATTCGCGCCGGCCCAAATAAAAACAGACTGATACATGTTCACTAAAATAGAAATTCATGAAGATCCCACCGTTGGATTGATGTGAAATTTTAACTGTAGAAACTAGATTCAATTCCAAATCTAACGCAATAAGAATAAACTCGATCAGATATATGGATCTAAAAATATTACCTTCACAAGATAACTGAATTAATAATGACGGGAATTGATTTACAGAAGCAGCGACGGATCAAACTCCACACAGTAATCCAACTACCACGGACCAATCTTCTAGTCATCCTTTTGTTGCTTGCATGTTATGCCTTTTTACTTCTTGTTGCATTCATGCATGCATCAACTGTAAGATCATGGTACGTGATATATTTGTGATGAACAATTGGCGAGATTTTGATGTGATGAATAAGTGGTAAAAAGAGTTAATAAAACTAATGTGGATTAAGTTGGGATGAACTAGTTTCTGGATGATGTTTACGCTTGATGCAATGCGCCGTGTGAGTGATTGCATGGATTGACTTTGAGTCAAGTCGTGGACTTGTGCTCGGATTCGTTTGGTGTTTATTCGTGCGGTGTTGCTCGAGGCTAACGTGGTCGATGATAGGACGGAACTAGGTTTGTGGAGGAGCGAGGTTCGGACTAGGTTCAGGGAGGAATCGAGGTCTGGTGGTCGAGGATGTCATGCGGGACGTTCGGGCTAGAAAAGCGGTGTACACGGAGGTGGTTAGTCACGTGAGTCTGCGGCAGTGGGCGTCTGGCGTGCATGTGTGAATTTTGGGTTGTATGCATATATTGGGCCATGTGTTATTGGGCCAATGGATATGTATACATGTGTTTAATTAGAGATAGGGTTTTGAGTTGTATAAAACCCACGAAACCTAATCAATGAGATTGAGCTTTTTGGCGTGGTGAGAGGTTCGCCGTTTTTATTGGTCTGGCGGTGTGCTCTCGTTCTCGGCGTTTGCATGCATGGAGTTCTAGCCGACTAGAAGTTTTTGAGAGCTCTGGCAGCTCCTAGCGTCTTGTTCTGACCGTGGCTGTGCATCCATCTTCTGACGAGATATTCTTCGTGGCTTGCGGTTCTGGCCGAGACCCTCTGGCGTGGTGGCGACTAGAAGACTTATTGCATGCATGCAAGTCCGTGGTGTGCATCAATCGGCGTTTTGGTTTTGGTTTTGGTTGGCGTGACTTAAAAAGGAAAAGGCAAATCACGGCTAGAAGTTTGATCGTGGGTGGCGTGGATTGCATGCATGCATGCACTTTTTTTGCGCTTAGCCGTCGAACTAGTTGATTTCTGATGCACCAAGAAAAAGGTTCTGCTGTTGGCTCTTGTTGATTCGGCCGCGGACGACTAACGAGCGATCGGAATTTTTGAAGATTGCTTTCAAGGCATCTTGTGAACACATCTCGGCAACAAAATTCAAGATTTACAAATCGAGGTGCTGATAATTTCGTTCTTCGTTTTGCTCTTCGTTCTCAAGCATATTTCCTTTTAGATTGATTCATATTTTCATCATTCTTGATACAGTAAAATTGCAAAGGTAATATCTCTAGATCCGTATATCCGATTGAGGTGATTCTTGTTGCGTTAGTTTCGGATCTGAATCTAATTTATACAGTTAAAATTTTACATCAATCCGACGGTTGGATCTTCGGGAATTACGATTTTAGTGAACGTCTGTTACTCTGTTTTTTGTTGAAACCGAGAGCAATATTTCATAATTAATTTAGGGGTTTTGTGAATCAAGAAAATTTTGATTTTAGTTTCCGCTCAATCATTCACCCCCCCTCTGATTGACGTCATCCGATCCTACAAGTGGTATCAGAGCAAGGTTAAGGTATGGCGTCAGATAAGTATGTTAATCGTCCTCCTATGCTTAATGATTCAAATTTTTCTTATTGGAAAAGTCGCATGCAATCCTATATTGAAGCTCAAGGTAATGATGTTTGGCGCAAAGTTTCTACTGCATATGATGTCCCTGATATAGTTACTAATGATAATAAAGTAGACGTTGATTTGAATGCTAAAGCTAAAAACTTGATTTTTCAAGGAATTTCGAAAAAATTTGACCGAATTTCTCATTTATGCTCTGCATATTCAGTTTGGAAGACATTATGTGACTATCATGAAGGTTCTACTAAGATTAAGAAAGTGCAAAAATATTTACCAAAAGGACTTTTCTGATTTTGTAATGAGACCAGTGAATCAATTGATGATCTTTTCTCTCGATTTGAGAAAATCTTGTGCAATTTATGGTGTTGGAGTTAGTAATCCAGTTGAGGATAATGCTAGTAAAATTTTGAGATCTCTTAGTCCCGAATGGCGATGGTTGTTACGGCAATTAATCAAACTGTTGATTTGGATACTTTGACCATGGATGATCTTTATTCTAGGTGAAAACTTATGAGATGGATTCTTTGTCACCTAGAGATGATAAATCCTCTACACATGCACTTATTGCTAACCCCAAAGACTTCGTCTGGATTACCATCTTGTGTTTCTTTATCCGATTGGCCTCTTTTTCAGATGAATGTTTGAGATGCTTCCTAAGAAGATCTTGTGCTCATCTCCTCACGTGCTTTTAAAGCACTCAACAATGTGAGGATGAGGAGGTGGAGGCACAACTGGGGTCTTTCAATTGCTTTGAGTGTGGCCTTCCTGCATATTAAAGCAAATTGTCCCAAGTTGAAGAAGAAGGAAGAAAGGGAACCAACAAGAACGCAACTCAAGACGCACTACCCTAGGCGCCCAATTTTGAAAAGTTGCTAAGAAAGTCTTAGCCGCCATAGAGGAGTGTGATCTTAGCGATGTGGACTTTGAGAGTGATAATGAGCCACATGACAAGAAGAAGGACAAGAAGGAGATTCCGATGATGACTTCACCATGTGTTTCATGACCGAAGGGATAGCGACAACGACTCCGATCTTGATGAGGTGAGACCTTCTTATGATGAGCTTGAGTATGCCATGGTTAAATTAGCTTCAGAACTTAAAAAGTCTAAGAAGATTCTTAGAGAAAAGATCTAGAAATTGATAGTTCCAATTCTGAAATTGCAAGGCTTAGATCTTTAATTCCTGATGATGATTCTTGCAAATCTTGTGATGTGTTACAATCTGAAGTTATTGCCTTAAGGAATGTCCATGCTTCTACTCTTCATAAACTTGATGATCAAATTGCAAAGAATGAGAAATTTGAAACTTGTTTTACTTTTGGTACCGCTATGCATGCTCATGTTGTTGATGAATTGTTTCTTACCAAGAACTATTTGAAGAAGATAAAAGTTGCCTTATATGCTAGTTCTTTGGTAAATGCTTTATGTTCTAGAAAATTCAAACAACTTAAGAATGCTAAGTGTGCTACCAATGTCAAGCTTGATTCAAATTTGCCTTGTTCTAAATGTTCCTCGCTTGAGTTAAAATTGAAAAATGCTTATGGTAGAGTTGATCAATTGCAATGTGACATGCTTCAACATGAAGTTTCTTCCTGCTCCAATTGTCACAAACAAAAAGGCATTGTTGATAATATTTGTGATAATTGTGTTTCTTTAACAAAAAAGGTTGCTTATCTTCAAAGTTCATTGCAACGTTTTTCTGATGGTAAAAAGAAGCTCAACATGATTTTGGACACATCCAGAGTAAGCACACATAATAAAGGACTAGGCTTTGATGCACATGCTTATTCTAAATCTCATCCACCAACATTGTTGAATGTAACTGAAAGTGGTAAATTTGAGGTTAAACCTGAACCTAAAAAGACCATTTTTAAATCTGCTGGTTTTATGTCTAATTTGTCCACAACTAGCGCAATTACTTCATCTTCTAAAACAACACCACCTGTGAAGTACAATTGCTCTTACTGTGGTAAAGATGGTCATTTAGTTCAGTTCTGCTTTAGACTTGCAAGAAAACAGAAAAATGACAGGATAACATATTTTGCAAAGTCTAGGTGGCAAAAGCCACTTTCTGGATCGGTCAGACAGCAGGTAAGTGGGCGTTGACGAGTGCACCCAATTTGAAAGGTAAAGGTGGTACAGATTTAATTAGTGCTTTTATGCTCATCGGTTCGCTAGTCGTATGTCTCAAAGGTCGGATTCCTAAATTTCTTTTATCTAACCCCAAAGACAGAGACCTCGACATTCTCTTTTGTGTAGGTTGTGCGAGAGAGGAAGGAGAACATATGGTTCATAGATTCTGGAAGTTCACGTCATATGACTGGTGATTCAAAATGGTTCTCCTCCCTCACACAAAGTTCAGGTGATGAGGTCATCACTTTTGGCGATAATTCAAAGGGACGGATTCTTGGAAAAGGAATTGTGCGAGTCAATGAAAACTTCATTCTCAAGGATGTAGCTTTGGTCAGCTTCTACATATGGACACTGTTGGACCCGCTAGAGTGAAATCTGCAGGAGGTTGTTCAAGGCCGGATATACACTTTGCGGTGTGTTTGTGTGCTCGTTTTCAAGCTTTCCCACGTGCCTCTCATCGACAAGCGGTAAAACGAATTCTTTGCTATTTACAATCCACTTTAGAGTTTGGCTTATAGTATTATCATGTTTATCACTTAGAGCCTATTCGATCTTGATTTCATGGGTTGTAGAATTAATAGGAAAAGTACCTCTGGAACATGTCATTTTATTGGTACATTTTTAGTTGCTTGGTCATCTAGAAAACAAGTTTCTGTTGCTCTCTCAAGTGTTGAATCTGAATATGTTGCTGCTGCTGCATGTTGTGCACAAGTGCTTTGGATGATATCAACTTTAAAGGATTTTGGATTTGTTGATTCTGATTTGCAAATTGCTGATACTTTCACAAAACCATTTGATGCTTCTCGATTTGCTTTTTTGAGAGGAGAGTTGGGAGTTGTGCATCCCATGAGCTTGTTTTGAGGGGGAGTTTCTATGCCAAGTCTTTTACTTGATGAGCTTGCTCTATCATATTTCTTTATATGTTATGTAATTGAGCTTATATATGACAATCTAAATTGCTTTACTTGAACTAAAAGTGACATTGCGGAAGTCCTTAGTTTGATTGTCTATAGCTAATACCTTATGATATCTTGCTTCTATAGGCTTGATAATGAATCTTCTTAACAAATTTGGGCTATGAAGCATGTATATTTTCAGCTTTACTCTTTCATAGACCATTTAATCACTTTGCATGTTTACCATAAAAGAAAAGGGAATAAGTAAAAAAAAATGCTCAAATCTGCAAGAAAGAAGCTTGTTAAAATTATCAAAATGTGCAAAAGCTTCAAGATGTATGCTTCAAGCATGCCATTCCCTAAAAGATAAGATGTATGCTTCAAGCATGCCATTCATTGCAAATAAAAGAAGTATGCTTCAAGCATGCTACATGCAATTTATTGTTATAAAGATTAAATTGGTTTGTTAGATTGGAGTTGAAACTACTTGCTTGCCCAGAGTTGTTAGTTGCTTCATTTTTGGGCCTTGTTTTTCTGCTGAGATTTTGCTTAGTACTTGGCTATAGTTGATTAAATTGAGGTTAAAATGCATGTCACTCCCTAATTTGTTAAATTATATTAAGCTCATGTATTATGCTTATTATGTGATCTATAAGGTTATATGATCGAGTGAGCTCATTTTTTCTTGACTTGGCATTCATTTGTTTTCCTTGATGAAATCATTGTCAAAGGGGGAGAAATAATAAAGCATACATTTAGGGGGAGAAGAGAAAATGTTTTTATTGTTGAAAAGGGTGAATTTTCTTTTTCTTCAAAAGGGAGATGATGTTTCTTTTCACCTTGTGCTTTTGAGCCGACTTGTGCTTTTTACACTTTACTTTCATTACATATGTTTTATGCTTTTTAGAGATGTTGCCAATGTGTTCATCAAGAGGGAGATTGTAAGATCATGGTACGTGATATATTTGTGATGAACAATTGGCGAGATTTTGATGTGATGAATAAGTGGTAAAAAGAGTTAATAAAACTAATGTGGATTAAGTTGGGATGAACTAGTTTCTGGATGATGTTTCTGCTTGATGCAATGCGCTCGTGTGAGTGATTGCATGGATTGACTTTGAGTCAAGTCGTGGACTTGTGCTCGGATTCGTTTGGTGTTTATTCGTGTGCAGGTGTTGCTCGAGGGCGAACGTGGTCGATGATGGGACCGGAACTAGGTTTGTGGAGGAGCTGAGATTCGGGACTAGGTTCAGGGAGGAATCGAGGTCCTGGTGGTCGAGGATGTCATGCGGGACGTTCGGGCTAGAAAACGGTGTACACGGAGGCTGGTTAGTCACGTGAGTCTTGGCGGCAGGGCGTCTGACGCTGCATGTGTGAATTTTGGGTTGTATGCATATATTGGGCCATGTGTTATTGGGCCAATGGATATGTATACATGTGTTTAATTAGAGATAGGGTTTTGAGTTGTATAAAACCCCGAAACCTAATCAATGAGATTGAGCTTTTTGGCGGCGCTGAGAGGTTCGCCGCTTTTATTGGTCCGACGGCGTGCTCGTTCTCGGCGCTTGCATGCATGGAGTTCTAGCCGACTAGAAGTTTTTGCGAGCTCCTGGCAGCTCCTAGCGCCTTGTTCCTGACCGGCGGCTGTGCATCCATCTTGCGACGAGATATTCTTCGTGGCTTGCGGTTCCTGGCCGAGACCCTCCTGGCGTGGTGGCGACTAGAAGACTTCGCTGCATGCATGCAAGTCCGGCGGCTGTGCATCCAACTGGCGTTTTGGTTTTGGTTTTGGTTGGCGTGACTTAAAAAGGAAAAGGCAAATCACGGCTAGAAGTTTGATCGTGGGTGGCGTGGATTGCATGCATGCATGCACTTTTTTTGCGCTAGCCGATCAGAACTAGTTGATTTCCTGATGCAGCCGAAGAAAAAGGTTCTGCCTGTTGGCTCTTGTTGATTCGGCCGGCGGGACGACTAACGAGCGATCGGAATTTTTGAAGATTGCTTTCAAGGCATCTTGTGAACACATCTCGGCAACAAAATTCAAGATTTACAAATCGAGGTGCTGATAATTTCGTTCTTCGTTTTTGCTCTTCGTTCTCAAGCATATTTCCCTTTTAGATTGATTCATATTTTCATCATTCTTGATACAGTAAAATTGCAAAGGTAATATCTCTAGATCCGTATATCCGATTGAGGTGATTCTTGTTGCGTTAGTTTCGGATCTGAATCTAATTTATACAGTTAAAATTTTACATCAATCCGACGGTTGGATCTTCGGGAATTACGATTTTAGTGAACGTCTGTTACTCTGTTTTTTGTTGAAACCGAGAGCAATATTTCATAATTAATTTAGGGGTTTTGTGAATCAAGAAAATTTTGATTTTAGTTTCCGCTCAATCATTCACCCCCCCTCTGATTGACGTCATCCGATCCTACATCAACCCCAAGAAACAAGTAATCAAAACAACTTGCACAGGTCTTTTTGTATGCACGCAGCAACCAGCCAAAGAAAAATCTCGACTCAAGTCGCTGGCCTCATGAAGTGCGCTCTGGCCGCAACACAAGAAAATTTCTAGTCACTAGAACCTTTGGCTGTAAGGAAGACCAACTATCATCTCAGATTCTGGTCACATATGCATGCACGTCAAAAGTCCACGACAACCAAACTTGTCGCAAGTTAGCCGCCACCCAGACTTTTTATTCACACCGCCGGAAATAGCAGGCGCAAGAAAACATAGCCGCAAGAACCCGGACGCTCGGGTCGCAACAAAGACTTTTTATTTCTTTTTGTCTAATTTGGTTGCCGTACTCTAAAAACCAAAACAGTACAAACCCTAAAACTTGGCTCATATAAACAAGAAACACCTCTCCTTATTTATACTGAGCAAACATAAGGAGTTTGTATACAACTCTACACCCAACATAGAAAGAGTTTGTATACATCTCAACTTGGCCCAATATGGCCGAATACAACTCTTACATGCGTCTACAATCCACATGCCATACTCACATGACTAACCAGCCTCCATGTATAGCGTTCTCTAGCCCGAACATCCCGCATGACATCCTCGACCACCACGACCTCGATTCTTCTCTGAATCTAGTCCCGAACCTCAGTTCTTCTATGAACCTAGTTCCGGTCAATCCATACAACCACTCATACGAGCGCATTGCATCAAGCAAAATCATAATCATGCTATCACAGCATAATTAATCAACTGAAACAGCACATGCACAAGCACCACACATGCCATAACCAAAATCACTTTGCAATGCCAATTTCATTACAAAGCCAATTTTGTAGCACATGATTTCACATGAGAATAACATGCCACAATGTTTATGGTCTTATATTTTTGCAGGTAGCATAGGCCTTATGTGTGTCAAACAGTTGGCGAAACTTGCTATGCTTATACTATTGGCATTACTGCTGTTGTGTTATGGAGTTGGAAACGGTTATTGCTCAACCGTCCATGAGAACAGCGTAGATTTGCACTCACTACTAGACTTCAAGGCGGGCATCACCGATCCAAAAGGAGTCTTGAGAACTTGGAACGCTAACACCCACTTCTGTAGGTGGAACGGTGTAAACTGTAGCTCGACAAGACCATGGCGTGTCACGGCGCTCAACCTTGCTAGCCTAAGCTTGGCAGGCCAAATCAACCCCTCTCTCGGAAATCTTACATTCCTTCGTAAGCTTAACCTCTCCTATAATAGCTTCGTTGGCACCTTGCCTCTTATTAGCCCTCTCCAACACTTGGAGATCCTTGACCTGAAAAGCAACCGTTTGCATGGGATTACTCCCGATGCACTTACAAATTGTTCCAACTTAACCTACTTAAGACTCTCTGAAAACATACTAACAGGTGTGATTCCTTCTAGCATAGGCAATCTTTCCAAGCTAGAATTTCTGAGCCTTTTTCGGAACAATCTCACTAGGATCATCCCGTCAGCCCTCGGAAACATCGCCACTTTAAAAAATCTCTCTTTTGGAGAAAATCAACTAACAGGTCTGATTCCTCCTAGCATAGGCAATCTTTCCAAGCTAGAATTTCTGAGCCTTTTTCGGAACAATCTCGCTGGGATCATCCCACCAGCCCTCGAAAACATCACCACTTTAAAACTTCTCTCTTGGAGAAAATCAACTAACAGTGTGATTCCTCCTAGCATAGGCAATCTTTCCAAGCTAGAATTTCGAGCCTTTTTCGAACAATCTCGCAGGATCATCCCACCACTCTCTAAACATCGCCACTTTAAAACTTCTCTCTGGAGAAAATCAACTAACAGTGTGATTCCTCCTAGCATAGGCAATCTTTCCAAGCTAGAATTTCTGAGCCTTTTTCGGAACAATCTCGCTGGGATCATCCCGCCAGCCCTCGAAAACATCGCCACTTTAAAACTTCTCTCTCTTGGAGAAAATCAACTAACAGGTGTGATTCCTCCTAGCATAGGCAATCTTTCCAAGCTAGAATTTCTGAGCCTTTTTCGGAACAATCTCGCTAGGATCATCCCGCCAGCCCTCGGAAACATCGCCACTTTAAAACTTCTCTCTCTTGGAGAAAATCAACTACCAGGTGTGATTCCTCCTAGCATAGGCAATCTTTCCAAGCTAGAATTTCTGAGCCTTTTTTGGAACAATCTCACTGGGATCATCCCGCCAGCCCTCGGAAACATCGCCACTTTAAAAAATCTCTTTCTTGAAGAAAATCAACTGAACGGACGAATTCCAGACGAGCTTTGGCATATGCCAAACATAGAGAAGTTGGCCCTAGACAAAAACAATCTATCAGGTGGAATCCCACAAACACTCTCTAATATGTCTTCGCTTCGAGAATTATCCTTGGGGTCCAATATGCTGGGCAACGCATTGCCATCTAACATTGGCGATGCCCTTCCTAATCTCCAAGTTCTATTATTGGGGGACAATACGTTCGAGGGCCAAATTCCAGCTTCCCTAGGAAATGCTTCAGGTCTCAAAAAAATAGAGCTAGCATCTAATTATTTCATTGGTCAAATCCCAAACATTTTTGGAAAGCTTTCAGGGTTGACTTGGCTAAACCTTGGGGGAAATAAGCTTGAAGCTAGGGACAGTGATGGCTGGGGATTCTTCCATGCGTTGGCAAATTGTAGTCTCCTAGATTTGCTTATAATATCTGATAATCAGCTACAGGGAGTCATACCAAATTCTATTGGTAACCTGTCCATCAATCTTCAATATCTGCAGATGGGTGGAAACAAACTATTAGGAATAGTTCCGCCAAGCATAGGAAGACTTCATGGTTTAATTGAACTCTCACTAGAACATAACAATCTTACTGGCACAACTGAAGAGTGGATTGGGAAACTGATAAACCTACAACGTTTAAATCTCCATGGGAACAACTTCATCGGGACAATTCCACCCTCAATTGGCAATCTTACACAGCTGGTATACCTCTTTCTAGAAAAAAATAAATTCGACGGCCTCATACCATCGGGCTTGGGAAACCTTACACAGCTGGTATACCTCCTTCTAGCAAAAAATAAATTCGACGGCCTCATACCATCGGGCTTGGGAAGCCTTTCACAACTTGTGATGTTGGACATTAGCTACAACAATCTCCATGGTAGAATACCTGTGGAGTTTGGTAACTTCAAACAACTCACCACATTAAAACTTTCATCGAACAAATTTAGTGGGGAAATTCCTGAAACCTTGGGCCAATGCCAAGAGTTATTGAGCATTCAAATGGACCAAAATGTTCTTACAGGAAACATTCCAACCACCTTCAGCAATCTACAGAGCTTGACACTGCTCAATCTGTCCCATAACAATTTGTCGGGGACCTTACCAGCTTGTCTAAATGATCTAAAGTTCCTCATTAAACTAGACCTGTCTTACAATAATTTCCAAGGAGAAATACCAAGAAGTGGTGTATTCGATAATCCATCAGTTGTTTCACTCGATGGAAATTCGGGACTATGCGGAGGAATCAAGGATTTGCATATGCCTTCATGCCATGCTGTTTCTCCAAGAGTAAAAAAATTGGTTAAAATACTGATACCAATATTTGGCTTCATGTCACTCGTATTATTCGTCTACTTTTTACTCCTTGGGAAGAAGACGTCAGCAAGATCGTATTTACGTTTACAGCCTCCTTTTGGTGAGCATTTTGATAAAGTTACTTATAAGGACTTAGCTCAAGCAACAAGGGATTTCACAGAATCCAACCTGATTGGGAGAGGAAGTTTCGGCTCGGTGTACAGAGGAAAGTTGAACGAAACCAAAAAGGAAGTGGCTGTGAATGTTTTCAACCTTGAAATGCGAGGAGCAGAGAGAAGCTTCCTGTCAGAATGTGAAGCACTGAGAAGCATTCAGCGTCGGAATCTTCTCCCTATCAAAACTGCTTGCTCGACGGTAGATAACGCAGGCAAGGTATTCAAGGCTTTAGTTTATGAGTTCATGCCTAACGGGAACCTGGACACGTGGCTACATCAGACAGGGAACGAGGAAGCTCCAAAACGTCTGGACTTAACTCAAAGAATAAGCGTAGCTGTCAACGTAGCTGATGCACTGGATTATTTGCACCACGACTGCGGGAGGCCCACTGCCCATTGTGACTTGAAGCCCAGCAATATCCTTCTAGATGATGATATGAATGCTCTTTTGGGAGCTTGTCAGGCCAAATTAGCTCATCTCTCGGAAACCTAACATTCCTTAATAGGCTTGACCTCTCCAACAACAACTTGCTTGGCCCTATATACCTCTTCTTAGCAATCTCCAACACTTGGAGACCCTTTTTCTTCAAATCAACTTTCTGCAGGGAGTTATTCCTGATGCACTTACAAATTGTTCCAATTTAAAACATTTACAACTCTCTGAAAACCAACTAACTGGTGTGATTCCTTCTAGGATAGGCACTCTTGCCAAGCTAGAAGTTTTTATTTTTAATAGAAATAATCTCACTGGGATCGTCCCGCCTGCCCTCGGAAATATCACCACTTTAGAAATAGTTGAACTTTCAGAAAATCAACTCAGTGGACGAATTCCTAACGAGTTTTGGCATATGCCAAACATATCGACTTTGAGGCTCAGCGCAAATAGTCTATCAGGTGGAATCCCACAAACTCTCTCTAATATGTCTTCGCTTACAAACTTATCCTTGTCGTTCAATATGCTAGGCAACGCATTGCCATCTAACATTGGCGATGCCCTCCCTAATCTCCATCATCTAACATTGGCGATGCCCTCCCTAATCTCCATCATCTATACTTGGGGTACAACACGTTCGATGGTCAAGTTCCAGCTTCCCTAGGCAATGCTTCGGGTCTAGAAAAGATAGATCTAATGTCTAATAATTTCATTGGCCAAGTCCCAAGCACTTTTGGAAAGCTTTCAGGATTGACTTGGCTAAACCTTGGGCGAAATAAGCTTGAAGCTAGGGACAGTGATGGCTGGGGATTCTTGGATGCGCTGGCAAATTGTAGTCTCCTAGATGTGCTTTCATTAGCTGATAATCGGCTACATGGAGCCATACCAAATTCGATTGGTAACCTATCCACTAGTCTTTCACGTCTGCTGATTGGTGGAAACAATCTATCTGGAATAGTTCCCCAAAGCATAAGAAGACTTCATAACTTAATCCAACTTTCACTTGATTTCAACAATCTTAATGGTACAATTGAAGAATGGATCGGGAAACTGATAAAGCTACAAAGTTTACAACTCAATGAGAA
The DNA here is from genome assembly GCA_036346375.1 of Guadua angustifolia. Lineage (NCBI taxonomy): Eukaryota > Viridiplantae > Streptophyta > Magnoliopsida > Poales > Poaceae > Guadua > Guadua angustifolia. The sequence goes on along the minus strand of JAYEVE010000273.1, from coordinate 201,191 downwards.
CAACTTCATCGGGACAATTCCACCCTCCATTGGCAATCTTACACAGCTGTCATTGGTCGCTCTAGGGAAAAATAATTTCTCAGGTCTCATACCACGCAGCTTGAGCAACCTTCAACGAATGTTGTTGGTGAACCTTAGCTATAACAATCTCCAAGGGAGCATACCTCTTGAGTTTGGTAACCTCAAACAACTCATTTCACTGGATCTTAGCTACAACAATCTCCATGGTAGCATACCTGCGGAGTTTGGTAACCTTATACAACTCATCTCACTAAATCTTTCATCGAACAAATTTAGTGGGGAAATTCCTGAAACCTTGGGCCAATGCCAACAGTTACTGAGCATTCAAATGGATCAAAATGTTCTTACCGGAAACATTTCGACCACCTTCAGCAATCTAAAGAGCTTGACACTGCTCAATCTTTCCCATAACAATTTGTCGGGGCCCTTGCCAGCTTCTCTAAATGATCTAAATTATCTCACAAGACTAGACCTATCTTACAATAATTTCCAAGGTGAAATACCAAGAAGTGGTATATTCGATAATGCTACAGTTGTTTCACTCGATGGAAATTCGGGACTATGCGGAGGAACCATGGATTTGCATATGCCTTCATGCCATGCTGTTTCTCGAAGACTAGGAAGAGTAAACTATTTGGTCAAAATACTGATACCAATATTTGGCTTCATTTTTTTTTCTTGATTTTTTAGATAAAGGATATTAAATCCGGTCTCTGCAAGAGCACACGACCAAGTTCATACAAGTAGCATATTCATAGAGCTGGATATCAAAATGAAACAGAGAGAACTAAAAATCAAAAACAAATTCTATAATTGTTTCTCCATCCATTCTTGGCGAAGATGTCCAATGCCACAATCTCCAATGTCTTGCTCACCATCCGGATAGTCTCCTGTTGTTCTCAGTCGCAATAATGCCCAAAACCGAGCCAAGATATACCGAAAGTAGTCTGCATGAAAGAAGAGAATTGTTGTTTCAAAAATGAGATCATTACGTACGCCAAATCGCCTATAATATCGCAGCCCCCCACGAAAATCAATCTTTGAGTTGTCAATGCTCATAGCCAATTACCCAAAGATATGAGACATTGACGTCGGAGAGAGAGACCAGTAGCAATATACACAACACGCCAAATAGCATTAGAGTGCTGGCAATGAAAAAATAAATGTTGTATTGTTTCATTACAATTACAGAAACAACATTTGTGATCCCCATTCCAATTCCTTTTAGCCAGATTGTCCTATGTCAAAATAATTCCTTTTGTAAATACCACAGGAAAATTTTTATTTTTAGAGGAAGTTTCAACTTCCAAATAAACTTACTGATAAAAGGAATTCCTTGGTTCATCAAATGACCATACATAGAACATACCGAGAACTGACCATTTCGATGTAACCCCCAAATAAAAATGTCCCTGCCATCAGTAAGTTGACAACTAGCTAGTTTAGACACTAAAGTATACCATGCCGTCAATTTATCCCCCGATAGAATTCTTCGAAATTGAATATTTGGTGGCAATTGAGTCATGACCTCTGCCACAGTTCTATGAGGATGACGAACAATGTTATACAAACTAGGAAATTGAACCAGAAGAGGAGTAGACCCAATCCAAATATCCTCCCAAAATCTAGTTTGAGCACCATCTTTAACTGAAGGATCCACATTTTAAAATCATCTTTTACCCTTAATAATCCTTTCCAAAATTGAGAGTCCCCAGCTTTAATATGCACTTGGGACAAACATTTGGATCCTAGATATTTATTGACAAGCAAAGACTGCCATATCCCATCCTCATTCAGTAGCTTAAATAGCCATTTACTGAGAAGACATTTATTCTTGGCCTGCAAATCCACAAGACCTAGTCCTCCTTGATCTTTAGGACGACATAAGATATCCCATTTAGCAAGACGATATTTTCTCTTATCACTATTACCTTGCCAAAAAAAACTAGATCTATAATAATCCAACCTTTGTAAAACACCCTTAGGGATTTCAAAAAAGGACATCATGAACATAGGGAGACTACTGAGTACAGAATTCAATAGAACAAGTCTACCCCCATAAGAAAGGTGTTTGGCCTTCCAAGCACTTAGCTTTCTTTTAAATCTATCCTCAATTACACCCCAATCCGAATTACGGAGTTTGCGAAAGTGCATGGGAAGACCTAAGTATCTAAACGGATATGATCCTATCCCACAACCAAACAAATCAGAATATTCTTGTTCATGATGTCTAGCATCACCAAAGCAGAAAATTTCGCTTTTGTGAAAATTAATTTTGAGACCCGATAATTGTTCGAACACACACAACAACAATTTCATGTTTTTAGCTTGTTCAATATCATGGTCCATGAACAGATAGTATCATCAAGATATTGCGAATCGATAAACCATCCTCAATTAGATTAGAATAACCCTCGAATTTGGCCATCCTCTTTGCTCGCTTAATCAAAAGAGCAAGCATATCTGCAACAATATTGAACAAAATAGGGACATAGGATCACCGCCGCAACCCTTTTTTCGCTTTGGAAGTAACGCCCAATATCATCATTAACTTTAATACCCACACTGCCTCCACTAACAAAATGATCAATCCAAGAGCACCATTGTTTACAGAAACCCTTCATACGAAGGGTTTGCTGAAGGAAAGACCATTTCACCTTATCATAAGCCTTTTCAAAATCAAGTTTTAATATCACTCCATTTAGCTTCTTCGAATTTAATTCATGAATAGTTTCATGCAATATAACAACTCCTTCCATAATGTTACGACCTGGCATGAAAGCAGTTTGAGATGGTCTGACTACTTTGTTTGCCACCTACATAATTCGATTAGTAGCCACCTTTGTGAATATTTTGAAGCTCACATTGAGCAAACATATTGGCCGATATTGTTGTATCGTTTTTGCCTCTTTAATTTTTGGAAGAAGAGTTATTATCCCAAAATTTAGACTAAACAGAGGTAATTTCCCAACAAAGAAATCATGAAACAATGCCAACAAATCATCTTTTATAATATCCCAGAAGACCTGATAAAATTCTGCTGAGAAACCATCAGGGCCAGGCGATTTATTGTGTTCCATTTGAAAAATCGCCTCTTTAACCTCTTTTTCTGTAAAATTAGCAATGAGGATTTCATTCTCCTCATGAGTTACCTGGTGCAAATCATAATTATGACCTTCCACCAAACTAAAATTATTATCTTCTGGCGAACCAAACAAACCCTTATAATAGTTTGTAATATATTCTTTTAATTGAACATCGCCCATTATTACACGATCCTCATGATCCAATTTGAAAATGAGTTGTTTTCTATGTTTACCATTAGCAACCAAATAAAAATATTGGGTGTTATCATCCCCTTCCAAAAGATCCTTTGTCTTTGCTCGCTCATACCATTTAATTTCTTCTTCCCTCAACAAATGCACCAACCGCTCAGAAAGGTAATTTTTCAAGTTTAATTCATGAGTAGAGAGTACTCTATGTTCTGCCTTCTTATCCAGATCATCAATTATGGATATTATCCTTTTTTTCTCTTTTCTATTATGACCAGTTGTATGTTTGGCCCAGCCTTTTAAAAATTGTCTAAGAGTCCTTATCTTGTTCTGCCATCTTTCCATAGCAGTAGCCCCTCTGTTCTCAGATTGCCATTTATCGGCAACACACTCATAGAAACCATCTCTACTCAACCAGCCACGTTCAAATTTAAATAACGGAAGTTGTCTATTATGAAACGACACCCCAGTATTCAATACTAAAGGGGTATGATCTGAATTACTTCTATCCCTAGCCTGCACTGTAGTGAGAGGAAATTTATTTTCCCATTCAGTACATACCAAGATCCTATCTAACTTCTCGAAAGTTGGATCATTACCACTACTCGCCCAAGTAAATTGACGACCAGACAAATCCAACTCTCTAAGTTCTAATGATTGAATAACCATATTAAAAAGATTCGGCCATTTCTTATCAAAGTTGACCTTGTTTTTATCTTGAGACCCACGCATAATATTGAAATCGCCACCAATAATATATGGCAACGATTCTTTACTACAAATATTAACCATCTCAGATAAAAAAGATTCTTTATATTCTTTATAAAAAAGATAAAAAAGATTCATTTTTTTCTTGATAAAGGAAGATTTTTATTAATTTCAAGAGCATTACATCGAGATACACAAAGTCTTTGAAAAAATACTTCTGGCCTCTGCTTAACTTGAAGCACACAGCCAAACAAAAAAACAGAAAAACACACACACTCTAGTGACTAGCAATCCGAAGACTAGACCGCCACCCATGTGCCCGGGAATAAAAGTCCTTGGCAACCCGCCCCAAACAATGAGCAGCCTCCTCCAAAGAAGCTCGCATCTCCACCTTGTACAACCACATTACGTCTGACGGGTGGGTAATAGCAAAGATAACCTGCAAAGGAGAAGAAATTGTTTTCTTTTGAAACACTCTATCATTTCTGTGAAGCCATATAGACCAAACCATAGCTGCAGCACCAAGAAGCACAAAGTTTCTAATGTTTGCATTAAAACGACCGAGCCAACTTCCAAACATATTAGCAACGCTCGTTGGACTAGGTATTCCAAACGCCAAAAATATTAGGGTCCAAACAGTGTGCGCAAAACGACAACCAAAAAACAGATGGCTAATTGTCTCATGCTCCTGACAAACGCAATATGTTCGACTGCCTTGCCAATTTCGTTTTGCTAAGTTATCTTTAGTCAGAATCACACCTCTTCTAAGGTACCATAGGAACACCTTGACTTTCAGTGGAGCTTTAAGTTTCCATAATCGTTTGTTTAAATTTGGCTCATCACTTTTAATCAATGCTTGATAATGGGATTTCATCAATATTTGGCTTCATGACGCTCATATTATTGATCTACTTTTTACTCCTTAAGAAGAAGACGTCAACAAGATCGTATTTACATTTACAGCTTCCTTTTGGTGAGCATTTTGATAAAGTTACTTATAAGGACCTAGCTCAAGCAACAAGGGATTTCTCAGAATCCAACCTGATTGGGAGAGGAAGTTACGGCTCGGTGTACAGAGGAAAGTTGGAGGAAACCAAAATGGAAGTGGCTGTGAAGGTTTTCAACCTTCAAATGCGAGGAGCAGAGAGAAGCTTCCTGTCAGAATGTGAAGCACTCAGAAGCAGGGATTGAATTTTCGGCGAAATTCGGCCCCCTCAGAATTTATATATCCCGGCCGAATTCAAAATTTTTTAAAAAATTTTGATTTTGCTACAGTGCTGAACAGTAATTTCGGAAATTTCAGAAATTCGGTCAAATTCGCCGAAATTTCGGGTTTGGAGTCCGGATTTTCAAATTTTTGGCCGGATTTGAACGGAATGGGTCCAATAACCCTTAAGAAGGTCTTGTTCCATGAAAATTTGATGAAAAACTAATTTTTTGAGATTTTTTAAAATTTGGGCAGAAACAATGTCAGATTTTTAAAAAATTTTACAAGCCTGATGATCATCTGAAAATTTTATGGTACCATACTTAGTAGCTTAGGATCATACCAAAAAAATTTCAAAATAATTTAACATCGTTTGTTATCTTTTAAAAATCAAAAACAGAATGGACATAATTGGGACAGTAATCTTGTTAGATTTTTATACATTTTCTCGAGTGTGATCATCATCTAAAATTTTTATTACATATTAAGAACTTCCTTAGTAATATTCTGTAAAATTTTAAAAAATTTCACCTTTCTTAGTTTGCTCAATAAAATCTATGAATACAGTAAGCACTAAACTTAATTTGTTGTATTATATTTCAAAAATCAATTCATTTGAGCTAAGGATTTATCAGGCAATTCAAATATTTTTATAACTTTTGAAATTTTGTTTTTCAAATTTATTTGAGCTAAGGATTCTTATATAAAATTTTCAACTCAAAATATTTTTCCAGGAATTTATAAAAATTCTGACATTCAAAGTACTAGTTTTCAATTCTCTCCGTTTTTGAATTTTTAAATGTATTAAATTAATTTATTAATTTCTGATATTTTTAATGTTGATGCATTTACTGTTGGGGAAGATAATATAAAATTTTAAGATTGAAATTATGAAAGAATGTTTTCATTTAATTCTGACATTGAACTTAATTTGTTGTATTATATTTCAAAAATCAAACAGAGAAAGAACATAAATGGCACTGTGCCTTCTACGAATTTTATAAATTCTCTGGAGTATGATCATGATTCAACATTTTTATGAGATATTAATCATTTCCTTGTCACCCTTATGTAAAATTTTTGAAAAATTTAAACCTTTCTTATTGCTAAAGTAAATCTATGTATTGATCATCGGTCTCTTAACAGGATAGTACCACTGTTTGCATTTTTTAAAATTAATTACAGTTGATAATCATATGAAAATTTTATGAGAATATTATGGATGTGTCAGGACCATCCAGAAAATTTTCAAAATTTTACAAGCTCGTTTGTTGTAATTTTCATTCGGATGAAACTTGCCGCTCAGCGCTTTACCAAGACAGTACCAATGTTTCAATTTTTAAAAATTCCTCACATTTGATAATCATCTGAAATTTTAACACAAATATCAAAAATATGTTAGTAATCTCCATAAAAAATTTCAGAATGTTCTAACATCGTTTGTACTATTTTTCATCCGGTTCAAACTTGCCGATCAACGTTGCATCTATATAGTATCAATGTTTGAATTTTTAAAAATTCCAAAGATCTTAGAATCACCTGAAATTTTTATGAGAACATCTCTAATGTGTCAGGAACCTACAAAAAAAATTTCAAAATTTTTCGACATCGTTTGAACCAATTTTCAGTCAGTCCAATTTGGGCGAATTTCGGTGAAATTTCGGCGAAATTTCGGAAATTTCGGTACCAAACAAACCGGATTTGAAATTTGAATTTTGAATTTTGAATGTCCTCCGGCCGAATTTACCGAATTTCGGACGAAATTTCGGATTTCAGCCTGGTCCGAATTTTTTGCTCAAACGAAAACTTGATCCCTGCTCAGAAGCATTCAACATCGGAATCTTCTCCCTATCAAAACTGCTTGCTCGACAATAGATAACGAAGGCAACGAATTCAAGGCTTTAATTTATGAGTTCATGCCTAACGGGAACCTGGACACGTGGCTACATCAGAAAGGGGACGAGGAAGCTCCAGAACGTCTGCGCTTAACTCAAAGAATAAGCATAGCTGTCAGCCTGTCAACGTAGCTGATGCACTGGATTATTTGCACCACGACTGCGGGAGGCCCACTGTCCATTGTGACTTGAAGCCCAGCAATATCCTTCTAGATGATGATATGAATGCTCTTTTGGGAGATTTTGGCATTGCACGTTTTTATGCTGATCCTCAGTCAACAAGGGCAGGTTCGGTTAGTTCTATTGGTGTGAAGGGGACAATAGGATACATTCCTCCAGGTATACATTGGCTACTTTCTATACCTTCATTTTTCCAGACAAAAAGTGGTTATTACGTAACTATACTTTGTGCATGTTTTCTTATTTAGAGTACGGAGGAGGTGGCCATGCTTCAACGTTTGGCGATGTATATAGTTTTGGGATAGTTTTGTTGGAGATTTTGACAGGCAAAAGGCCGACAGATCCTATATTCATGGACGGACTGGATATTATCAACTTTGTGGACAACAGCTTTCCAGATCAAATATTTCATGTCATTGATGCTCATCTCGTGGAAGAATGCAAGAACTTAGCTCATGAAAGGAAGGTACCAGAAAATGCGACCTACCAATGCTGGCTGTCTCTGCTACAAGTAGCACTTTCTTGCACGCGCCCATTACCATCTGAACGATTGAACATGAAGCAAGTGGCCAGCAAAATGCATGCAATCAAGACGTCGCATCTTGGATGGGAAAGATAAGAAGTATACTTCAGTAGGGTGAATTGTGTAACGCGCCTGGAACATAGCCTGATGTACCGCTAATTGCCTTTCTGTATATTACATGTACAATAACAAAGTTCACTCCTTACTCCATTAGAATTCATATCATCTAGAGTAAGCAATAAAATCAACTTATACAACAACTATCTCTAAAAGTTGTCTCTAGAAAAGCACGAAAGCATTTAATTTGGCATTCAACACTAACTTCATATTTGTGGCTATTGGCAAAACACTAATTTCAACACTACAGGTCGCTCACGCTAGCTCCGACACTGGCTTTTAGCCGGCGATAGCATCGATTTTCCTATACAATGCTGGCTACTAAATAAGAGCTGGTTCTCTTCTTTCATCTTTTCTTACTTTTTCACATAAGACAAAGCTGATATATATACACCAATAATAAGCTAAGGTGGTTTCATTGTACATGCTCTAAGCATTATACAGCCTGTTCAATACTGCACAACATGTTCCCAAAAGCAATGTTTTTAATGCAGCATCATATTGCAAATCTTTTAATCGCGTACTACCTCTGTTTCAGTGGCTGGCTAGGTGGCTCAACGATCCACCCCATGGCCCATGCACTAACCAGCCCAACCATTTACGGAGAAATTAACAACTGTGAAGCATGTGAGAATTTTTTATTTAATATTTATTTTAAATCTTTTTTTCAAAAGTAATAGGCACGGCAAAAAAAATTGAAAACTACCCCCGTCGCCTCAAGAAGCGATCGCCTACTAGGGCGATAGTGCGTTGAGTAATGGTCGGCTAACTGGTACGTGTCACGCTTGCCGTTCGGACACAGCCCGCGTGTCGGTCGTCGCCGTATTGCCGCCTATGGTGGGGTGATCGCCTGGGGGTGGGGCGATCGGCGGCATTTAAAATCCTCATAGCGACAATCGTTCTCATTTCAGCGAGAACAAGCGCAATGACCAAGCAAGGAGAAGGAAGAAAAGAGAAAGAGAGGAGAAGGGAAGAAAGAAAAGAAAGGAGAGGAAAAGAGAAAGGAAAAAAGAGGGAAAAAAGTTGATTCTTCTTTGTTTTATGTAAGTTCAAAAATTTTATATGTAATATTTAGAAATTTTATATAGTATTTAGTATTGTTTAGTATTTAGAAATTGTAGTATTTAGTTTATATTTTGTGTGGTGATTTTGTAGGTAATATTTAGAAATTAATGTCGTATGTAGTGTTTAGAAATATTAGGACTGTAGTATTTAGAAATATTGAGATTCCATGTAATAGAAATATTAGTCAATATTTAGAAATGTAATGTGTAATATTATTAATTTAACATGGTAGGTTAGCCATATGTTACGCGGGCAATATTTCGAAAATTGCGACGTAGAAATTAAAGCAAGTACGATATATCACGTATATATACAGTTTTTAAGACTAGGACAAACGAATAATATTTCGTAATGAAAAAATGGGTAGTCGAATTACTTATTTGTAGTCAATCACCGTGCTACGCTAGAAATTAGTATATTTAAAAATATGGTAGGCTAGCAACATATCGTCAATCACCGTGCTACGCTAGAAATTAGTAGAGTAAAAAAAGTTGAAAATGTCAGGCACCGTTACAAATCAGTAGAGTAAAATTTGACAATATAATGTAACATTTATATAGCGGTTAGATGGAGAAATGATGATTTTTTCGGTTCGACGTTGTAGGCAGCATGTCGGAGAAATTGTATTTTCAAATATTCTATAGAGATGGGGTGATAGCACAGGGGCCGGATGAAGTCGATTTGTCGGCATTTTCAACAGTCATACGGGGCATATCTAGGCCGAGAGATAGGACATACAGGGGTTTGTTGGAGTGGATGTTTCGGATGTTCAGTTTGGATACCCAGAGTGTTCGGCTGCGGGTTAGAGCAGTAATAAGCCGTGCGTAGGACTTTTTTTATGGAGAGCTGGTTCCTATTAACGCGACATCGGCATGGAGGAGCTATGTTGGGTACGCTGTAGAGCGGGGCTGGCCGCTCATATTGCTGGTAGATTGGTACCAGGTACCTCCATCGGTGTCGGAGGTTCGTAATGTCGGGGTAGATATTACGGAGGAGGGGAGGACAGATATGCAACAATGCGATGATGAAGGTGGCAAGGACCTTGGAGACGGGGGACACGAGGTTGGCGGTGGCGACGGGATCGGTGGGGGCGAGGAGGCAGCCGTGGAGGCGCGGGGGGTGGCTGACGAGGGGGAGGAGGTGGAGCACATTGTTGACTTGATGGAGGAGGAGGACCATGCGGATGAGGAAGTCCCTGATAGCGAACGCTCCGACGAGGAGGACAATACTCATGAGGTGCCTGTCCCTGGTGCGTGGACTAATTATAATTTTGAAGACCTAACAATGAATGAAGGGAACAGAGATGCATGGGAGTATCATGAGAACGAGGTCGTATGAGGGCCATATATAAAGACAAGGAGGCCGTGATGGATGCGGTGAAATCTTGGTCAATGTCTCTTCGGCGGCAATTCGGGTAGTGAAGTCTGAAGAAAAAGACTACGACGTGAAGTGCGTAGTTGATTCGTGCCCATGGCGGTGCATGCATACAAGGGAAGTGGAGGGACTATCGAAATGTTCCATAGTGATGAGCATAATCGCCAACCGGAGGAAGTGGAGCAGAACACCGCGAATCGTCGTCCACTTGGTGGCAAATGTGTTTATGGTCGATCGTGGACAATCCGCACTGCACCTCGATCCATTATCGAGCCGTGAAGCGAGGTTTCAGACAAGATTAGCTACGGAAAGGCATGGAGAGCAAAAAGAACACTTTTGCAAATACGGTTCAGGACATACGAGGCTTCTTACGAGAATATTTCACACTTGCTCAGGGCAATATCAAGTAGGAATCTCGGTACGGTCATCGACCTTGCGGAGTTTCCCGCGGATGGTGCATGCGCGGGCAAGTGGGTCTTGCAATGGCCTTCGCCCTCGGATGCATAAATGCCTTCCGACAATGTCGCCTTGGTCATTTGCATGGATGGCACATTCCTCACGAGCAAATACAAGGGCTAGATTCTAACTGCAATCGCGGTGGACGCCAACAACCAGGTTCTACCGATCGCATTGGCCTTGGTGGAGGGGGAAAACACGGAGAGCAGGTACTAGTTTCTTGATAGAGTCAAGATGGCAGTTGTCTAGGACCGTCCTGATGTATGTGTCATCCATGACCGACATGGAGGGTTGCTGAGGGCGATCATGGATATGCAACAAGGGTCCGACGTCGTGGGAGCAAAGAAAGTGGCGAGACCAAGAGCAGTGGTGCATGAGGCACATGGGTGCCAATTTTTCCGTCGGTTCAGAACAAGGAACTTATGAACATGTTCAAGCAAATGCAAAAGTAACCGATGGAGGAAGTTTGACTCATTGCACAGCGGGGCGTTGGATGAACTAACCCGAAGCAATCATCAAATCCAAGGGACGACGCTAGTTCATCGAGGAACCCTATGGTGTACCACGAGCAAGGAGATGACCCCACAGCCTTGTGCGCGCTCCCGACCGACGCACCAAACATTCGGCGTAGGCCGGGGACAAGCATAAAGAGTTTCATGGACTGGATACGACACGAGCCGTTGGAGAAATGGTCCCTTCTGCATGACGAGGGCGGTTCCCGTTATGGAATAATGACAACCAACCTGGTGGAGATTTACAACTGGGTAATGAAAGGCGCGAGATGCCTTCCGTTGGTGGGCATTGTTGAGGGTGTGTTACTAGGCACCCAAAGATATTTCGTTGAGCGGTACAAGGCCTCCGCTGCATGTATGTCGGACAATCGCTTTGTCCTTTCGCCGACGGTTGTCTCTACGCATAAGGCCAACAAGACACGGAAGGCACAGACACATCGCTGACAGGAGAGTGGCGTGGAACGGAGGTACCACGCATCGCGGTGACCGGGTCAAGAGGTGCCCACCGGAGAGGACTTCCATCTATGCATACTCGAGCCGCCGATCGTGAGTGCTCTCGCGTAAAACCACGCCATCTTGTTTGCCGTGCTCGCACGTGATTGCCGCAAAGAAAGTAGACACACCAATCATGTCGTCCGTACATCTCCCACTACTACTACAAGCAAACTGTTTTCAACACGTGGCATAACGAGGTGTACGGTACCGAGTCGATGGATCGTTCACGGCGGCCCCCCCGTGGCATCGATGGGTACCGAACGTCGCGAATGTTGAAGCGAAAGTCAAAGCGCCGCAGACACGGCGATAGGGAACGATATGGACGAGTCCGCGCCCGTAATTGTGGATAATGTAATTCTATGTACCATTTATTTGTTGTTCGGCCATGTAATTTTTGATTCTATGTACCAGCTTATTTGTTGTCCCGTCAATGTAATTTTTATTCTATGTACCGTTATTTGTTGTATATGCGCGATCGAACATATATTTGAATATGGAACATTTCATTACTTTTCATTTAATTTTTGGTAGTTGTAACGTGTACCATTTACTTATTATCTGGTTTGTTTTATTTGTCTCCTATACTTACTAATTGTCGGTTTGCTTTATTTGCTTTGTAACCACGCAGTACACAGAGCGACGATGGCGAGAGTTGGGCATCTTCTTGCCGACGCTACTCTGAGTGCTAGACCAAAGACGTGGACTTGACCCACCAGTCTAGGTTGTCCGCAGATTGAGGGTCCGTTTGGGGACATCATGGTCTCCGGTCTTAGAAGGAGTTTCTTCTGGATCGACCATACTGGGTTCCACATGGTCAGCCGACTTTTCCTACTCTTTTACTTACTGTTAATGGAATTTTAACGACGCTACACACTACGTGCGAGATTACGAGTGCCGGCTTATTCGCTCACGGATGGTGGAGCAGATGGATCGTGGAGGGCCCGCGACGTCTCACGCTTCTCGTCTGACGACCGATCCTCGCCGATCGCTCGTGGACCGATGGAGACCGGAGACACACGTTCCACTTGCCTGCGGAGAGATGGCTCCCCGCCAGGGGGCGTGTCTTACCCTTAGGGCTCCCTGCGGCGGCCGTGCGGTTGCCAAGACGACGCCCATCACAGTGGCTTGCGCACTGAGGCGCTTCGCCCAAGTGCGGCGACACCCCCGAGCCCTCGTCGTGCCCTACAAGATGGATGAGCGGCACGGTGTCGGCGTGGTCGCTCCAGTTCCTTGTTAGTACCTCGCTCATTGTAACTTAACGGATATGCACCGAGTGCGACAATATTGTACCGAATGCCGCAGATGAGCTTCTCACCCGGACGCCGACGATGAGGACTCGCACGCCACCGAGGCGTACTGCTGTTTCTGTTCGGTTGGTACTGTTCCGTCGCCTCGACGGGGACACGGTGGACCGGCTTTTGATCGAAGTTCGCCCGGTTTATCGCCGACACCTCGCGGAGGAGGTAACACATTTCGTTAAAATCTCTTATGACAGACATGTCTAACTTTGCCGTTATAAGAGATGGTGCGGTGCTTTCGTGGGGCTTTGCGTGCTCTCGTGCACGCGTCTGAGGGTCTTTGCGAGGTCGTCTCCCGGTATCAACAGACGCGACGTTGACGGGCTGCGTTCTACTACTGCAGCTGTGGTCCTGGGAGCACTTCTCTGTCTGTAGGCCCGTTGTTGACCGGTCGCCGTACTCACAGGACCTATACCACCACCACGACCAGATTGACTGGCCCACTATGGGCCTCATCGGGTTCAATGCCGGCAGTATGCCCCCTTGTATCTAACCCCCTACTTTGGACACTTTAATAACATGCACTACTTTTTTTTCGACAGCGGGTGTACGCCCACCTGCAGGTCAAGAAGTTGTACGCCGAGTTCGTTCGGGAGTTTGATAGGCTGCAGGACGAGGGCATGCGGTGGACACCGTACAGCACACGCGAGGTCCAGGTCCGAGCACCTCACGGGCTGTTTGAGCTTTGCTGGCGTGACCATCGGCTTTGGCTCACCCGTAAGGTCCTCCTCTTCGACCTGTGCGTCGAGGAGTACTCGTCGCACCGAGGGTTACGGCAGTTCGGTCTCTTCCAGAATTTCCCACTGCCAACTTACTCACACTGTCTCACGTGGCGCGCACAAGTAGGTGTCCTGAGCACAATACTTACTATTCCCGCGGAATGCATGTTGTATGTAAATTATCGTTTTTGCATTGCAGGATGACCCGGGCGGGGCATGCACTGGGCACTCCGTTCGCTCATCGCATGGTACCGTGGGTGTTGCAGTGGGATGAGGCGGACGCGGACACGGTGGACGAGACCCGGCCGTACGACGATTACATGGAGTGGTTCGCGCCGCGGACTCGGCTCAGGGTTGGGTACACACCAGCAGCGTATGTCGCAGCTCCGGCATCGGTGTCGAAGACGTACCCTTCAGAGATGTCCCAGAGGGAGAACTATGCGGTAAGGGTCACCCCCGTCACCCTACACGTATGTTTTTTTATGTAAATTACCTCATATCAAGCTGGCATTACTTGCAGGCACATATTGCAGGGCAGTTGTACGGGGAGGCGGAGTCCGTGTTGGCGGGCCTCGACACGGACATCGCGCTCACCCCCGTTCAGCAGCGGGAAACTTTTACTCGGTGGCGCGGCGCGATGTCGTGGATGTGCCACCTACTCACCTGCCGGGGGGCCGAGACGTGGTGCGCAGTGCAGCACGTCCCCATCAGCCAGCACCTCCCCCGCCTAGTGGAGCCGTGCCCACACATCGCCTAGCTGTCGGCCGCCTGACCGGACGACACCCAAGACGAGCCCTCGTGTCCTCCGCAAGACAGACGATGTACGGTGGGGTGGCGAGTGCCGCCGCCTCTCGCCTGACACCCGATGGCGGGTTGGGGTAGTGACGCGGGCGATCTTCGTCTTAGGCGCAGAGGGCCCCACGGTGCTTTCGGCTACTCGGCCACGATTTACCTTGATGACGTGGTAGATTTCGGCGTGGACCGTTCATGTCCACCGAGTACCTCGCCCACCACCCCAGCCAGAACACGAGTCACCGACGACTACACTACCCCTATCTTTGCAGGGCCGCCTAGGAGGCCCGTCCGTCTGCCGTCGCCACTCACGTACCCACCAAAGTGATCAGAGGCGTCGTCGTGGTCGATTTATTGCATTACCGTACATTTGTAATTTATTTATCTTCACCACCATGTTGTCTAACTATCTCGAACTAAGTGCTTGCATTTGCGTAGGTTATCTTTTCTTAGCCATGTCGCATGCCTTATTTTTCTCGATTTTTCAGAACTTCGTCTTGCGAGCAACGCCTCGCTAACTTCGACAATAGATAAGTGGTAGCCCGCGTTGCGTAGGTATCGTGGGCACTCTTTCGATTTTAACAACATAAAACTCTTCGTTACGACATTAAACTAAGAATTTTTACTGCTCGTCACTCCTACCATTTTACTGCGTTTTACTTTTACCAGTCTATCCTTTAGCACTTCATTCACGCCTTGACTGATTACATAGATAAGTGCTAGGCCACGATTTCTCAGATCATAAGTTATCATGGAAAATATAGTAGACCATACTCTTCATTACGACATAAAGCTAGGATGCACATCACGAACAAGGAAAATAATGGTTACAACTTCGCTCATCGAGTGCATCGAGGCCACTTCCCTTTCGCCCATGCCTCCGGTGGGGCTTCTCTGGCACGACGTGCCCTCTCTCGTTCCCTCTCTCTCTCGACCTCCTTCTCCTCCGCTTCCTTTCGACGTGCCTCCTCGCGTCTTTGCGTCACACACGCGCTTAATTGCCGCTTGAACTCCTCATCTCGGATGCTTTGATCAAGGAGCCTTTGGTCCTCCGGATCGATCTCCATATCAAACCACGTCTCAAATTCACACAATGGTGGAGGCGATCGCATGAAAAATAAATTAGGAAAGTTTCACGTACAAATATTACGAAACACGTATGATTATTACCAGCTGGCGATTCTTCAGGCTCTTCTCCGGTGGGTCAAATTTGTTGTTGCGGCACATCCAATACCTCCTCTTCCAAGTTGGAATATCCCAAGAGCGGACGAGCCAGCAAGGATCTCCGCACAGACACATCGGTGGTACAACCCCGACAGGTACAAAGAGGTCCTAGAACGCGATGTTGCACGGCCACGCCGAGGCGCCTACCTCTTCCTTCGCCTTCCCCTTTCCCTTTCCACTTGCACGCCTCGGCATTTTCGATTGAACCTCTGCTTATCTTTTCCTCCTTCTCCTTCCCTTCTCTCTTTTTTTCTTTCTTCTTTTCTCGGTCAGGCGAGGTCTTGAGCGAGAGCGAAGGTTATAAAGGTTAGTCCGGGTATGGGCGATCATATCTTGAGATAGGGCCCACCATATTTGTATTTAATATTTGTTTCAAATGTTTCAAAAAAATGACAAAAAAATAACCTCTTGTGAAAATGTCGGGAGGCTCGATGGTAAATATCGCATACTGAAATGGGGCGATCGCCTCGATATTAGGCGATTGCTCTATTTCAGTATTATATTTACCTTCGGGCAGTGTGCCTCCTGACATTTTCACATCAGGTTATTTTTTTATCGTTTATTATATGAAAAACAATTTGAAACAAATATTAAATACAATTATGGTGGGCCCTATCCCCTCAGTATCGGGCGACCGACGAAAATCCCACCGTGAAGCGCCGTTTGCATGACACGCCATACCAAACAAGCATACTGGTAGTAAAAAATTAGATGTTGGTGCCCGCGATTTCCGTGGTTTCGTGGCCGCGAGTGTCTTTTCCGATTTTCGCAACTTTCTGCTGGGGCAACGTCTGACTATCTTGCCCACACGTAAGTGGTAGCCCACGTTGCGTAGGTCACCCTTGATTTTTCTCGTATTTTTTGGGCCGTATCCGGCCTGTCCCACGGGCCTACGAAAACCCCTAAGTGGCCACGATTTCCATGGTTTCGTGGCCGCGAGTGCCTTTTCGATTTTCGCAACTTCCTGCTGGGGCAACGTCTGGCTATCTCGCCCACACGTAAGTGGTAGCCCGCATTGCGTAGGTCGCCCTTGATTTTTCCCATATTTTTTGGGCCATATCCAGCTTGTCCCGCGGGCCTACGAAAACCCCTAAGTGGCCACGATTTTTGTGGTTTCGTGGCCGCCAGTGCCTTTTTCGATTTTCGCAACTTCCTGCCGGGGCAACATCTGGCAATCTCGCCCATATGTAAGTGGTAGCCCGCGTTGTGTAGGTCGCTCTTGATTTTTCTCGTATTTTTTAGACTGGATCCGACCTCTCCCACGGGGCTACGAAAACCCTTAAGTGGCCACGATTTCCACGGTTTCGTGGCCGCGAGTGCCTTTTCCGGTTTTCGCAACTTCGGACCGGGGCAACGTCCGGCTATCTCGCCCGTACATAAGTGGTAGCCCGCGTTGCGTAGGTCGCCCATGATTTTTCTCGTATTTTTTCGACCATATTCGACGGACCCTACGAGGCTACGAAAATCCCTAGGTGGGATGCGTATCACTAACAAAGCAAAATAATTTTTCCGATTCAATACAACAAGAAGTTTTTTTTGGTAATTCTTCCCGGTTCAATACAACAATTATTGTACAAACAATTTACAACAAAAATTGCAAAAAAAAATATGCTACAATACCCTATCGCCCCAGCCTGGGGCGATCGGTATTTTTTTAAATTTTTCAACTCCTGCCGTTAGATTTGGAATTGCGCTGCTTGTGCGGGCCGCCTATCGCCTCTAGTGAGGATCGCCTCTTGGGCGACGGAGGTAGTTTTCAAATTTTTTCATTCGGCCGATTAGTTTTGCAAAAAAGATTTAAAATAAATATTAAATAAAAAAAATTCAAGCATGTGAACTCCCAAAGTTTTTAGTTTTGAAAAAGGTCCCAGATTTTTTTCACTGTGGATTGAACGTGAAGCTACAGCCACCAAAATGCATACGTGCCCATCCCAAGCGACTGAAATACCCCACCCATCCCAAATCCCCTTCCTCCTCCTTTTCTCTCTCCTAGGCACCCTCTGCCCGCTCACCCCGCTCCCTGCCCAGCCCCGACCCCGCCTGGCCTCCTCCACCTCTGGCCAAGCCTTGCCACCACACACCTTGGCCTTCGTCCATGCCTCCTCCGCCTCCCACGCTTGGCTCTCTCTCGCCGTCCGCCCATGCTCGCCCATCCCCACTGTGCCCTCGCCGAGCCCCGCCTCTCTCCTCCTCCCCTATTTAAACCCCTCCCGCCCCATTTTTTCCCTCAAGACTGACTCCCATGTGAGCCCTCCTCCCCACTCTTTCTTTCTCCTCCGTGCCCTCTGTCCTCCTTCTTCTTCCTCCCACTCACCCCTAACTTCCCTCGCCGTCCCTCCGCCTCATTGCCGTCCGAGCCCCTATTAGCCTCGCTTCCCAGGCCGCTTATCGGCCACATTGCTTCCCCCAGACTAGCAATGCCCGCCCTGCAAGTGCGTTCTGGTCGTGACCACTGGCCAGTATGCGTCTTCGTGTGAGCTAGTCGGGCGAGCGAGGTGGGCCACACAGCCGAAATGGCGTGTTTGTCTTGGCCCGTTCGTTTAATTTATGATTTTTCCGGATTTTGATCTTTAATTAAAATCCAAAAATCATTTAAAATTTAAAAAAATCCCAAAAATTCCCAAAAATACATATTCTTGATCAATTCGAGCCGCGAGTCCAAAAATTATCCCCGTTTCACCAAACCAGGTCTCCAAAATTCCCAAAATACCCCTCCTATCCATTTCTAGCCCTTCTCTTCGATTTAAATTCCGTTTTCTCTCCTTTTGTTGTTTTTATTCGTTTATTTACTGGTTTTGTTTTCTCGCGCTAGATTCGATGTTGTAGCAATCCCTAGAGTAGTTCTCGGAGTAGGAGCAATACGTGGAGCCGTACCAGGAATAGGAGCTGCCTGGGACCATCCACGACTTTGGCTACTTCCAGCTAAGAGACCCCTCGACCCCGCAAGGCAAACCACACCCTTAAACATGTTGAACCCAGATTCTAGTACAGTACTATGTGTTCCCTTATCACATTATTTTCTTGCATGTTAGAAAACTAAAAAGGAGATCATTTAGAATGACCTGATTAATTATAACCCACCCCCTTGTTAAACCTGTTGTGAAAACTTAACCCATTCTTAACTTAAGGTTATAATATTTGAACTACTGTAAATAGATTGTTAATAGTTTTTCACTCATGCTCATTATTCAAAAACTCTGAGTGGTGACTCGGTGTGCTTTTCAAAAGTTGCTACAGTTAGGGGGACAGTTTTGGGCTGCCCACATGAGGTGGATGTCAATCTGATCCTCGACCGATGACAAAGCCCACGTGTTGGTCTAGTGGTTGGTACGGACGGTACCATGGCATGTGGTATGGAATGGGCTGAGTCTCAGGCACTTAAGTACCGACCCCCTTGAGCAAAGTAAATAATTTCAGTTCTTGCTCAACCACAAGTTGTGTCGGTCAGCCCTATTGTCTTGTCCCAGCGTAGCCCGATACATTGTATTTCCCCTCGGAATACCTACGAGTGGTAGCTACCATTCTCACTTGGAAAAATGGATTGCAGAGTGATTGGGGTGGAACAGGAATGGGGCAACAATTCACCGGCTCTCGCAACAGTAGGTATCCGCAGCGACCAGATCGTGTCGCCCGCCTTGGCTAGTGGGTCCAGGAGACTGTTCTCGAACCCTACTGGGTAGGGGCTAAAAAGGGGAAATCCAACGAAAGGCTATGATCATCTTAGTCTGGCCGCATGCATTTAAATTGCATGTTAATCGCATGGCGCTAACGGCAGTAGATATCTCGTGGGTAAAGTTGAGCAGCTCTGCAGAGTGATCATGATAGTATTCGAATACGCCGTGCTTCCGGTTAATGAAGCTAAGTTAATTCGAAGTGATTCCTGTAACTGAGCTCAAGTAGTTTTTTGAACTGGAATTTGTCGTAAACATGAACTTTGCAAAAACCCCATGATACTGCCTGGTGTTTGGCTTGTGTTTCAAATGAAATGTAAAACTGGATTTTAACTCTTGCATCCACCAATACTTAGACCTGTGCCAACCCTTGACATTTCCCTGCATGTAGTATTCAGAATTTCCTGTGTGGTTTGTTGAGTACTATTGTGTACTCACCCTTGCCTCCTATCCCCCCCTTAGATTTTCAAGAAGACGGTGACTTCCCAAAGTCCGTAGATGGCAATAGCATCTAGTTTTGAGGCCTTGGTATATTTGTTCAAGCTTTCCTGTGGGTGTTTCTGTAATATATCTGGTGCAGCAGCACCCCTTTTTGTAAAAACTTTGGCCGTTAGGCCTTAATTCTCTATAAAGCTGTTGACTTTGTTTTTATGTCTGGCAACGAATGCTTGGTTATCTACAGCTGAAATCCTAGGTAGCTGTTGAGGTATTTAAATGCACCCCCTAAAAAGGGCGGTCCTTCATAGCGACGACTTGGCTTTGAGCGAATTTTTGATCTAGAGGGTTACAGTTAGTTCATACTAGTTCAATGCCCGTGCGTTGCTACGAAAAATAAAATTGATAACGAAACAAAAATTCAATGCCCGAGCCCCACACCGCCTAGGTGCTGCCATCGCCGTCGTCCATGTCGGTAGTGTTGAGGTTAGAAGCCACACCATCCATGCCCTCATCACACTAGCCGCGCCCTGGCCGTGCTCTAGCAACAACTTCTTCATCTTTTCGCGTTCCTCATCAATCCGTATGTCTGATTTGAAATCTATTTGCATCACCATTTGTAGGAGGTGACGAGGATTTTTAAGAATGTAGTGCAGGAGTCTCAAAAAGCGTGAAGGAGCAAGGAACATGAGGGGATCGAGGAGGATCACCGACACCAATAGTTCTAACGAATCTTCGGGATGAAGGTATAAGTCATAGGTTGGTCTTGATTATGTTGGCGCTGTAGTGGAACGATATTATGGTCGGTTCATTGGTAGATGTGGCAGTTGGAGAGCACCGGGATGGATTTTGGGAGAGATCAATTTTCGTTCAATAGCGGTTTCTATTTTCACGTCGAGTTTTGGAGTACCTTCAGTGATTTTCATGGCCTGTGAAAGATATAAAAATATAGATTACTCTCTAAAGTTTTATTATAGTAAATGAATGTAAACTTTAGTTAAGTGGTTTGAAAGTTATGGCATGTAGAAGTTTGCTATCCAGAAATCAATCATTGCTCAGAGCAGTTATGGTAATCTAATGATTAAGGCTTGTTAATGGCCAAACTAAATTATGTCTACAACTAGATAAAGCTATATAATATTGTCTAGATTTCAAATATGATATGGTTACTATATTTTGAGTTGAATAAAAATAGTTATGAAATTGGGAATTTCTGCTATCCAGTAAAACAATATATTGGTTTTGGGAGTTGAAACAAGGGTTAAATGAATTAATTGGAAAATATGAATAACTAGAAATGTTTTCATAAAGTATATGGTTTGCTATATTTGGGTTTCTGACCTAGGAGTTATGGCCTTCCAACCGCTGGGACAGCAAGGGACAAACTATCCAACGAGGGAGAAAATTAAGTCCGGGGTTGTGCGTAGGTACGATGTTCTTATGTTTTATGCCTGTACTATATAGCATGATTTAATGATGGGTTTACCTACTGTAGAAGGTGTCAATATAGGTTTGACTTCAACCTCACATCATTTCGTTTCTCATGGATAAAAAGGCAAGTGCACGGTAGAATGATGACATAGATAGTTAATTCTTATTGTTTTCTTGGAAACTTGCTATCATGATTCTTTACATGATTCTGTTTGCTTATTATAAAAATGGTATGATATGATGATGAGATAAATGGAGATGATGCAATATGTTAATGTTGATAATTCACGTCATTTGCATATGTACATTCAAAATGAAAAGAGTTGACTTGTGTGGGCCTCTAGGATCT
Source organism: Guadua angustifolia (assembly GCA_036346375.1). NCBI lineage: Eukaryota > Viridiplantae > Streptophyta > Magnoliopsida > Poales > Poaceae > Guadua > Guadua angustifolia. The sequence goes on along the minus strand of JAYEVE010000273.1, from coordinate 179,447 downwards.
ACTTGGTCTAGCCATGAAAGACCTACTATTATGGGATAAATAGAAAATGAGAGGAAATAAAATGATAACAAGATGCATAAAACATTTCTATTTTTCTGATTTTTTCGCATACTTCTTTACGGTCAAACACCGTTTGACTTGATGGGAAATTTGACAGAGCCGCAAAATGAAATACACACTAACGGAAGGATGCTAAAAATGAAATGAGTAGATTTGTGATGATAGAAATAATGTCAGAAACAAAATTTTCCGTTTCACCAAAATTGTGGTTCTTGCTAGATATTTTTCCAATTCAAATGATATTCACCCATCGGAACAATCGTGGGAAGCTCGGCATTGTACATTAGTATGCCTGTCCAAATCGAAAAGTACAAGCTTACTTGACCCGCTAATCTGTCATAAGAAATCCAATGAGCAAACCACATGTACGATACATTCTGGAAGCGAAAAAGGAGATTCTTGAACCGGTAAACCGATCCCATGTGCGGCAGTTTGTCAGCAACGAGACAAGTCGCACATCAGTGTGGAAAAATCTCTGTCCGGTTCTAGCTGAAAAGTACAGAGGCGGACAAGCAGTAGGGCTCTGGGATTCGAGGCTAGACATACCGCAACAATCTTGTCCAGCTCAAACAGCGACGGCAGCGGTGGGTGAGGAGATGAAAATTACTAGCAGCGGTGGGGTCAAGGTCTCCGCTGTAAGCAGCGGTCAAGCTAAGGCGAGAGAGTCGGAGTGTGTGTGTGGATGTGAGGACACTGTAAAACCGTTTTTAAACCCCCTGGGGCCTGAGCCAGATGAGCATCCAGCTCAAAGTTCAGACACCACCACCCGGCAAAACCAAGCAGAAAAGGCTGCCGTTTTCTGCGCTCCGGCAAGGCAGAGGTGTCTTATTTTCTCTCCTCCTCGTTCGTACTTGAACTTATCTTTTGGCTTGTTACTTGCTGTGGGGCTTGCATTATTTAATGCTGTGTTGAAGTGTTAGGGTCTGGGATTTTTTTCCCTTTCCTACAAAAATTGATATGTTTTCTGTGAAATTTCTACAAAATTCATCTAAAATTCTTGTGAATAAAAGAGATCCTTAACTTTGACAATATTTAGCCTTGTGTCTTAAATAACTTACTACTGCTCCTTGTTAGTAGAACACATTTGTACGGGTTGCAGGTGAATTCGATAAGATTGTAAACTTGCCTTAAGGGATCACAGCATGGAGGCGATGTAGCTCTGCGGTAAGCATAATATGACACAATGCTTATGGTCTTATATTTTTGCAGGTAGCATAGGCCTTATGTGTGTCAAACAGTTGGCGAAACTCGCTATGCATATACTATTGGCATTACTGCTGTTGTGTTACGGAGTTTGAAACGTCTATTGCTCAACCGTCCATGAGAACAACGTAGATCTGCACTCAATGCTAGACTTCAAGGATGGCATCACCGATCCAAAAGGAGTCTTAAGCAGTTGGAACACTAGCACCCACTTCTGCAGGTGGAACGGTGTCAACTGCAGCTCGACAAGACCATGGCGCGTCACAGTGCTCAACCTCGCTGGCCTTAGCCTAGCAGGCCAAATCAACCCCTCTCTCGGAAATCTTACTTTCCTTCGTGAGCTTAACCTCTCCCATAATAGCTTCATTGGTACCTTGCCTCTTCTTGACCCTCTCCAACACTTAGAGATCCTTGACCTGCAAGGCAACATTTTGCAGGGGAATATTCCCGAAGCACTTACAAATTGTTCCAACTTAAAACATCTAGAACTCTCTCAAAACCAGCTAACGGGTATGATTCCTCGTAGCATAGGCAATCTTTCCAAGCTAGAATTTCTGGACCTTTTTCGGAACAATCTCAATGGGATCATCCCGCCAGCCCTCGGAAACATCGCCACTTTAAAAGCAATCCTTCTTGCAGAAAATCAACTGAACGGACGAATTCCAGACGAGCTTTGGCGTATGCCAAACATAGAGCAGTTGTACCTAAACCAAAACAATCTATCAGGTGGAATCCCACAAGCTCTGTCTAATATGTCTTCGCTTCGAGAATTATACTTGACGTCCAATAGGCTGGGCAACGCATTGCCATCTAACATTGGCGATGCCTTCCCTAATCTCAAATTTCTATATTTGGGGAACAACACATTCGAGGGTCAAATTCCAGCTTCCCTAGGAAATGCTTCAGGTCTAGAAGAGTTAAGTCTAAGAGATAATCATTTCACTGGCCAAATCCCAAGCTTTTTTGGAAAGCTTTCAGGGTTGACTTGGCTAAACCTTGGGGAAAATAAGCTTGAAGCTAGGGACAGTGATGGCTGGGGATTCTTCCATGCGTTAACAAATTGTAGTCTCCTAGATAATCTTATAATATCTAATAATCAGTTACAGGGAGTCATACCAAATTCGATTGGTAACCTGTCCACTAGTCTTACATATCTACTGATGGGTGGAAACAAACTATCAGGAATAGTTCCGCCAAGCATAGGAAGATTTCATGGCTTAATTCAACTCTCACTAGATGAAAACAATCTTACTGGCACAACTGAAGAGTGGATTGGGAAACTGATAAAGCTACAACGTTTAAATCTCCAAGAGAACAATTTCATCGGGACAATTCCACCCTCCATTGGCAATCTTACACAGCTGGTATACCTCCTTCTAGCAAAAAATAAATTCGACGGCCTCATACCATCGGGCTTGGGAAACCTTACACAGCTGATAGAGCTCCTTCTAGCAAAAAATAAATTCGACGGCCTTGTACCATCGGGCTTGGGAAGCCTTTCACAACTTGTGACGTTGGACCTTAGCTACAACAATCTCCATGGTAGAATACCTGTGGAGTTTGGTAACTTCAAACAACTCACCGCATTAAATCTTTCATCGAACAAATTTAGTGGGGAAATGCCTGAAACCTTGGGCCAATGTGAACAGTTAGTGACCATTCAAATCGACCAAAATGTTCTTACAGGAAATATTCCGACCACCTTCAGCAAATTACAGACATTGAGCCTGCTCAATCTTTCCCATAACAATTTGTCGGGGCCCTTGCCAGTTTCTCTAAATGTTCTAAAGCTACTCACAAAACTAGACCTATCTTACAATAATTTTCAAGGAGAAATACCAAGAAGTGGTGTATTCGATAATGCTACAGTTGTTTCACTCGATGGAAATTCGGGACTATGCGGAGGAACCATGGATTTGCATATGCCTTCATGCCATGCTGTTTCTCGAAGAGTAGGAAGAGTAAACTATTTGGTCAAAATACTGATACCAATATTTGGCTTCATGTCACTCATAATGTTGATTTACAGTATAACCCTTGGGAAGAAGACGTCAAGAACGTCATACTTATGGTTGCTTTCTTTTGGTAAGAAATTCCCTAGAGTTTCTTACATGGATCTAGCTCGAGCTACAGGGAATTTCTCAGAGTCAAACCTAATTGGGAGAGGAAGCTACGGTTCAGTATACAGAGGGAAGATAGCTCAAGCTAAAATAGAAGTGGCTATTAAGGTTTTTGACCTTGAGATGCGATGTGCAGACAAAAGTTTTGTATCAGAATGTGAGGTTTTGAGAGGCATTCGACATCGGAATCTTCTTCCTATCCTAACTGCATGTTCAACGATAGACAATAGTGGTAATAGTTTGAAAGCTCTAATTTACGAATTGATGCCTAACGGGAATCTGGACACATGGTTGCATAAAAATTTTGCTGGTTTTGCTTCAAAATGGTTGAGCTTAGCTCAAAGAATAAGCATAGCTGTTGACATAGCCGATGTGTTGGCCTATTTACACCATGATTGTGAAAGACCAATTGTCCATTGTGATTTGAAGCCAACTAATATCCTTCTTGACGATGATATGAATGCCTATTTGGGAGACTTCGGCATTGCAAGGCTCGTTCTCGATTCTAGGTCCGCATCAGTTGGACATTCAAGTTCTACTAACTCAATCGGATTGAAGGGGACTATAGGGTATATAGCTCCAGGTATAGTTATTGGTTATTGCTACTTCTTGAATTGTGGAAGGCAATCTAATATTTACATTTACTAACATTATACCGATTAGTGCCATTTTATCCCTTTTTCAGAGTATGCTCAATGTTGCCACGCATCAACCTGCGGGGATGTTTATAGTTTCGGAACAGTACTTCTAGAGCTTTTGATAGGCAAAAGACCGACGCACTCTATGTTTGAGAATGAACTCAACATTGTCAACTTTGTGGAGAGGAACTTTCCAGATCAGATATTACATATAATTGACACCCATCTCCATGAAGAATGGAAGGACTTTAATCAAGCGACGGAGGAAACAGAAAATGAATTCTATAGATGCTTGTTGTCTGTCGTGCAAGTGGCTCTTTCTTGTACGCGTCAAATCCCAAGGAACGAATGAACATGAGAGAAGTAGCCACTAAGTTGCATGCAATCAGAACGTCCTATGTTGGAGCAAAAAGCGAGACCAAAATGTCGGTGTTCCAGCTAACGTCAGATATGCAGGCCTAATCAACTTGTTCTGTCCAGAATGTGAAGAAACAGATGTATTTGCCACAAAGGAACTCATTGAGTTCCATGTATATTTATACGTCAGAAAGATTACAAATGAGATTGATTACAATCATGAGTTACAGATGAGATATACAGAGATCTGAACTAACAATAGAGTCTCGGATATGCTACAGTAACAACAAAATCTTAACTGAACATCTTCTGTTATTTCTGAACTTAACTAAACAACTTATCCATAACAATGTGATCGGATTATGAATTGTTTAACACAAAATTCCTTTAGCTAATCTATTCCCATGTCTCCCTTGTTGAGTTATCGAGTAACTGATAACACGTGATATGAAAGGGTTTCTCAGTTGGAGAAGGAATTGGGCATCGTTAGGTACGCATGTTGTTTTTAGGAAAACACTTAAGTTGATCTTAAACGAAAAAAAATGTAGAATTTGAAGCGTGTGTTTTCAGATCATGCCCCTGCATGTCTTCTCAATTTTCCGTGGGTGTTTGTTTTCAGTCCAATCAGTTAGTTTCCTTCCTTTCCGTAAATAGCTTGTTCTCTTTTGAAGTCCATTTTCAACTTTCCTGCTTCTTTACTCTGACTTCTGAACCAATGTTCTGTTTAAACCAAAAATAATATAAACCCTTGTTTCTTTTTGGGACGAATAAAACGTTTTCTGCTACGGCTCGCTGTGTGCGTACGCAAGTGCGTGTATACTGTTCCATAGCGCGTTATTCGACTTGCTTTTTCATAGCAGAACCAGCCCAGCACATGAGTATTTGGTCGCATCTATAAGCATGGGCTTCATTGGGGCTTTGTTTAGGAGAAATTTTACGGTGAATAATATAGGTAGTAAGTAGTGGTAATAGAAATCAAATCTATTAATCATTCATTCTCCAAAGGTATTTTAGACTTTTTTGCTATCCATTCATCAGAGGTATTTTAGATTTTTTCTAATTTATTCACAGTTTTGAATTCACCGAATACCTAATGATCTTCAGAGGCTTCTTATCCATTCATCCTCTATTGGACGTGTTTTACCGTAAATGACAAATAGTATGAGGGAAAATTTTACTCTTTTACCCTTGTCTGAATTTTACTATCAATACTATAAGTAGTAGTATAACTAGATCTAAATTAAATCTAAATTAATTTCAACCATTAGATTAAAAAAAGGACGGCTTATATTAATTTTAATCCACTATAAAAGAGCTCTTGTTTGGAACTATGCTTTCTGTTTGTGGTCCAAATCGATTACAGAAATTCTGCAGTGTGATTTCTCCAAAACCGGGATCAGGGCTCAGGACAGGAGCAAGCTGGACCTCTGGTCGTTATCGAACCAACCTCACGCACCTGTTCGCCGCCGGCTCACTGGAACGGCCCTCCCCCAGAAGGCTGTAAAAAAAATGCTTCGGCCAAGCCAAGGTCGAGCTCAAATTCAGACTTACATCTTAAGTCAGGTTTGCTCCAGCTCGACTGAAGTTTCTATCGAACTTGAACATAGGCTTAAGTTTGTACCGAACTTGAAGACAGCCCTGCCCCAAACAAAACAGACACAAATGGCCTCAACTTGCAGCGGTTTTGCGTGTCCGCGGCCAAGCGTCATACAGCTCCCAGCCGTGCTCTCACTCCGCGGGCGCCTGACCAGTGGGTGCCTCATGTCATGCAGTCATGCCTGGCTCCTTGCGAGGCGTCAGGACCCCCTGAGGCGAGGCTCCCGCGCTAATTAAGTTGTTCCAATCTCTGCGACGCCCCGATTCCATGTTTTGCAGGATTCATCTTGGCGAATCATCAGACGACCGTTCGGCCATGCATGACATGCCCTCCTGTACCCCCGGCGCCAGTGCACTAATATATCCATGCATGGCCCGCCATCTGTGCACCGACGCTGGCCTCTAGGGTCTAGCAGCACCCAGGGCCGGTCCTGGCATTTTGGGGCCTAGAGCGAAAACTTATATAGAGGCCCTTCCACCTCCTCAAATAAATATAAATATATATATATATATATATATATATATATATATATATATATATATATATATATATATATATAAAAGCACATATCATTGAAGAAATTAATATTCGATGCACAAAAAGTACTTGTATAGAACAATTTAAAGTTTATGAAATGACAAATGTAAATTGTAATCATAAACGCTTACTTGGCACTTGGCATCATCTTAAAAAATATCTTCTAACATTTTGTGATACAAAGTCATCGATTATACTATTGATATCAATCTCGTCCAACAACTTCTTCTCGATGCATAAAGTCACCAAATCATTTAACCTTTCTTGAGTCACTGTTGATCTCAAATAGTTCTTCAACAATTTCAATTTTGAAAAGCTTCTTTCTGCCGATGCAACAGTCACAAGCACAGTAAATAAGATTCGATAAGCAATAGAGACATTAGGATAATAATCCACATCTTTGACATGCTTGAAAATCTTCATAGCAGACAATATGCCATCTGGCAAAGTGAATTTCATAATCTTTAATTAAGAAATAAAATCATGTACCTCAACATCAGATGAATCATCATGAGAGAAAGTGTCTGAAAATTCAGTGCAACACTCTTCAAGTTCATTATCATTTAATGACTTCAGGGTACTTGAGCTCAATAAAAATCCGAATATATCTTTAAACACCATGAGTTCTTCGAATATGGTGCAGATGCTCGCGTTTGCTCACGACTGAACCAAAAGCCCATGGTGTAGTTGCATACCTGGAGGGCCTCATGACTTTGGGGGCAGGCGGCCGCCTCCCCCCCCTCAAAGCCCGGCCTGGCAAAGACCTGTCATTCACATGTTAATCTGCATTGTACGACTGTGCTCTTGAAGTTGGAGCTGCTAAACAATTAATCTGTCCCGATTAATTAAAATTTAATGGACGATTATATGTTCTTATTAATAGATTTATTTACATTTAAAATTAATTAGAAATATTTTATTTACCCAAAGTTATTGTATATTATCATTGTACAAAACATGTTTTACATTTCATTATTTATACTTCATCCAAAAGATACATACTATGAACACTATGACGCAATATTATATACTAATTTATCGTACTTAGTGAATAAAAATAAGCTATTTTCATGATTAAACGGCAAAATAGGCGATTTATCGATTATGCGGTGAATTAATCATTTTACTGTGTTAATTGTCTCTGATTAAACTATTTGTGATAGGTTAGTCTCCATCACCCGATTAATTGGCCAATTAATCGGCCGAGTTAGCCATTTTTCATAAAGGGCTGTCAAGTCCCCATGTCTTAAAAAAATCAAATCCCTTCATAAAAAAAAGAAATCAAATCATAGCGCGTTATTGTTTTTTTTTTCATAGAAGACCCAGCCCAGCACCTGATAATTTGGTGGCATCTATAAGCATAGGCTTCATTTGGGCTTTGTTCAGAACGAAGCTTTCAATTTGTGGTCCGAATCGGGTATAAATATTCTGCAGTGTGATTCTTCTCCAAAACCTGGGTGACCAAGCCGGGCCTCTGACCGCTATCAAACCAACCTCACGCACCGGTTTGCCGCCGGAACGGTGCCGCGCAGGCGGCCGGCTCTCTGAAATGGCCCTCCCGCGTGCGTGGCCCCTCGACGAAGCGGTGTAACGCGCGGCCGCTGACAAAATAGTCATACAAAGTTTTGTTTGATCGGGTCATAATCTTAATCTATTTACGCGAATTGATCGGAATTTTAATTTAAATTCTCTATTCACTCATGTACATCCCTAACAAAAATAGATCTATCAAACAATACCCAAATAACTAGACAGGCCAACTTGGCAGCGGTTTTGCGTGTCCGGGCCTTCCAGATCCAGCCACGCTCTCTCCGCGCCGCCTGACCGGTGTGTAGGGTTTAAAAAACCGGTCAAAATCGTTTGAAAATTGCGATTTTAATTTTACCAAGATCCAAAATAGCTTGGTAAACTGGTTTAATTAAAAAAATTAAAAATTTCACAAAATTTATACATTGAAAACCGTTAAAAAACCATGGTTCGAAAACTACTCGAAAACCGTTTTTAAGAAACATTCAATTGGTCAGTTGGTTTTCGGTGAAAACCGAATGGTTTTCGATTTTTTTGAATTTTTCTAAAATTTCTTATTTCTTAACCCTTTGATTTCTGATGGTTTTCCAGCAGATTTTCAAATGATTTTTATGATTTTTCAAATATTTGAAATTCAAACCGATTTTTTAAAAACGGTTTTTGAAACCTGCCGATGGGTGCCTCATCTCGTGCCTGGCTACTTGTTAAGAATCTTGACGACCATGTGGACATGCATGACATGCCCTTCCGTACCCTCGACGCTAGTGCCCAATCCATGCATGGCCAGGGATAGAAATTTCGTTTTAGCAAAAAAACCGGACATGCTTGAAATCCGAAATTTCGGCCGAATTTCATTTTTTCGGCTGAAATCCGTTCAAAATTCAAAAAGAAAATTGGTTCAAACGATGTCAAAAAATTTTGAAATTTTTTTTTGTAGGTTCCTGACACACTAGATATGTTCTCATAAAATTTTAAGGTGATTATCAGTTCTGTGGATTTTTTTTAAAATTCAAACATTGGTACTGTCCCGATAAAACGTTGATCGGCAAGTTTGTACCGGATGAAAAATGGTACAAACGATGTTAGAAAATTTTGAAATTTTTTGTGCATGATGCTAATGAATCACTAATGTTTCAATAAAATTTTCAAATGGTGATAAATATTCAAGAATGTTTGAAAATTCGGACAGTGCTACTATCTTGATAAAAGCCTTACCGGCAAATTTGAACGGAATGAAAAATAATCCAAACAACGTCAGAAAATTTTGGAAATTTTTTTGCAAGGTCCTACTGTATCACTAATGATTTTATAAAGTTTCATATGATTATCATGCTTGAAGAAGTTCCAAAAATTCTGCGATTGCTACGTCTTGATAAAAGCCCGATAATTAATACATAGATTTTATTCAGTGATAAAGAAGGTCTAAAATTTTTGAAAATTTTAAATTAGAGTGATAAGGAAGTTTTTAAAATATCATAAAAATTTTGAATGATGATCACACACCAGTGAATTTATAAAATTCTAACAAGGCATAGTAGCATTTATGTTCTTTCTCTTTTAGTTTTTGCAATATAGTAAAACAAATGAAGTTCAATGGTTTTATAGATTTTATTGACCAAACAAAAAAATTAAAAATTTTCAAATTTTATAAAACAGTACTAAGGAAATTCTTAATCTGTCATAAAAATTTTAGATCGTGATCACACTCGAGAAAATTTAGAAAAATCTAACAAGTTTGCTGTCCCAATTATGTCCATTCTGTTTTTGATTTTTTAAAGATAACAAATGAAGTTAAATTATTTTGAAAATTTTTCTATATGATCCTACGCTACTAAGGATGATAAAATAAATTTTTCATATCATTATCAAGCTTGTAAAATTTTGTAAAAAACTGATAATATTTCTGCCCAAATTTTAAAATATCTCAAAAAATTAGTTTTTCAACAAATTTTCATGCAAGATGACTTTCTTAGGGGTTATTGGACAAATTCCAGTCAAATCCGGCCATAAAACATCAAAATCCGGATTAAAAACCCGAAATTTCGGCGAAATTACCCGAAATACTGTAGTAATACTGTAGCAAATCATTTTTTTTTAATTTTAAATTCAGCCGGTACATCATAATTCGGTCTGTCCCGAAATGCGAAATTTTGGCAAAATTTCACCTTAAAAATCGGACCTCCACCCTGTGCATGGCCTGGTTCACCGAAATTCGCCGAATTTTTTAACCCTGTGCATGGCCTGCCACCCGTGCACCGAAACTGGCCTCTAGGTGTAGCAGCACCCGTCATTCACATGTTAACGGTGCACCGTACGACTGTGCGTTTGACATCGGACCTCATCAACATGATGAACTCATGTACTGTGAAGTCCACACGTCTTCAAAAATCATATCCCTTCCTAAAAGAAAAAAGTAGTCAAATATCTCTTCTCTTATGGCTAAGGTGGACCAGAAAGCGGGCGTGGAGTTGGCCCAAATATAACAAAGCCTAATTATCTCATATTTTCTATCTTTTTTTAAGGGTATGTATAATAATACGATCTCAGTTGTTTATAAGTTTTACCACTTAAGATTTTTGTTGATATAGGAAAGAAAAAAAGAGAAGAGAGTATAGCTATCTCTTTGTGAATGGAAGACCATATAGATAATACAAAACATGAATATATGATTTATCGATAACAAATACTTTTTCATGTCATAATTAAAAGATCATGGGATCTCATAGAGAAAACCTTAAAATGTTATCTATTGTAGAAGTTATTTTTAGTTTTCTCTTCAAATGACAAAAAAGTATATAGACATTAGCCGTTTCTATTATTGTACATGCTCTAACTCCTAAGTCCTAGCTCTTAAAAAAACTGAGCATGTACAATAGTATATATCAACTTTATGTAAGTCTATACCACATAGAATTTTGGGTGGTGTGAAGAAGAGAGGAAGGAGAGAGAAAATTGATGTTTACTGTTTACCATACGAGTCTTATAGACGGCTTCTACTGTCTATACCATTGTATAGATAACTATAAATACACCCCATTAATTATATAAGGCTATTACAAACAGCTATATAAATAATCTATTATATGAATTGTCTTTAGTCTTGTTTATAGATAATCTTTACTATATAAAGTGAGAGTTTCTTCCCACGTTACTTCATCAAAATTACCTACCTTTGCCACTGCTACTTCATCAAAATTACCCACATTTGCCACTGCTCTTTAATTACCCACCTTTTCCACTATTAGTGCTCTTTGTAAATAAACTTTTTATCGCAAATTGAGTTTCCGTTGCAATGCATAGGCATATGGCTATTTATTAAATTTAGGTCTTCTCCATGGGAAAACTGCAACTTAGACCATATAACGTAGTTTCAAGAATGAGACCTTCCGTGATACGGAAATTTGCAGAAGACACCTTAAAATCTTTCTGATTATTATGGTTTACTCTTGTAGACTTTATATAATTACTAGAAATTATTGTTATGTTGCTTTAATTTATCTGTAATTTATAGTTCCAAGTACAAAAGCTTTTGCATATGAAAATTTGTAAATTGCACCTTAAAACTTTTCTTATTATCACGGTTTAGTCTTATAGATTTCTGCCAAGTATTGTTTTTCTACTGTTTTAATTCATCTGCATGAGCGGTTGTTGTTCCGTTGCAACGTACGGGCACTCGGCTAGTATAGAGATGTATTGCAGACGACTACTGTCTATACTATTGTACATATCCAGCATATCTATGGCCTGTGAAACAATGTAAGTGAACCAGTACAGCTGTACTTATATTCACTTTTGTGGCACAAAAAAAACATTAATGTGGCCCAGGATAACAATGGGGTAATCCATCCCAGCCCACAAGTAGCGATGGTCTAGTTGCCTGGCCTGTCAACGATGCCGCGATCGACACCGACAGCTCGTCTTCCCCAGTGATGCAGGTTTTGAATTCTACACTCCGGAGCAATGTAGCCCGCCGTGCTAGCTTAGACAGTAACGGCTGCAAGAGGAATTAGCGCTGGAGACGGCAAAGTTTAGCACTTACTGGCTTACAGCGCACTGGATGCCTCCTTTGTTCTGTTCTCTTCTGTAAAGGCAGTCAAGCTACGGCAAAGTATGTCAGCATGAGAAACAATCAAACGAAGAGTGTGGATGTATACGCTGCCGTAGAATCGTTTTTAAACCCCTTTAACCTGGGACTTAATCCAAGAACATACAACTGGTACTCGTCTGCACTATCCAGGAAGCAAATCATAAGAAAGAAAAACTACCCTGTTGTTCGCTCCAAGCGGAGGTCCCTAATTTCTTCACTTAAATTAGTATTTCTTACATATTTTGTGCTATGTTTCTTGCTGTCATCCTCGCACATTCCAGCTCAGGATGCGGCAATCACGCTGCAACATGATGTCATACGTACGGACGAAGAGAAGGGAATGCGCACATCCATCCCCATCCCATCTCTGCAACATGTCCATCCTTAATTCTTTAAGTTCGAGGTAGATGAATGAAGACCACCACAGCCGATCCTCAGCCAACCCCCTGGACTCCGGACCATGGTAATCGTTTTCGTTCCCTAGTCCTTCGGGTGGCAGGCTCTTGGGTTCATCATGCTTCATCTTCGCCCCATGGCTCTTTCCTTCTGCTTGCTGTGTTCAAGAGGTTTTCTTTCCGTCTTGATGAACTCTCAGTGGCTCATACGCTTCATTTGATTCTTGGGGGAGCACCTGCTGGTTTCAATGTTCATCAAGCTTCATACTCGCACTTTCGGTTCTCTGTGGCTTCTAAAAAAGTTGCCTTCTTGGTTCTAGATCTTAAAAGAGTTGTCTCTAGTGCGTTTGATGTCTCTTTCTTTCTATGGAGAGATGGTGGTCCAAATTGGAAGGTTGATTTTCAATCTTGGCTGGTAGAGGAAGACAATAAATGCTCCATTATTCATCTTAAAAACAGCCGCAGAAGTTTCCATCTCCAAAGTTCTCACTCCCATTCTTTGGAAAATTCTGAACGGCTTAATTTGGATTTGTCTTCTTCGGACCTCCGTCCTAGCATTGGAGATTTACCCTTGGATTTCAACCCGGGCAAGCTATTGCAAGAAGAAATCAAAAAGAAATTCAGATCCTATGTTCATCATCCTGGTTCGTCACCAAATGGTTCTTTCTTCCTTCTGGCTTATTTTAGAAGACATTCAAACTCAATGATCATTCGGCTGGTCGCGCACTTTGTTCAATTCTCGGGGGAAATCCTTTCAAGTTTCATGCTGTTCAGATTGTCAATAAGCACTTTCTGTTTTCTATCGCCAATAAGTTGGTGGGTTTACACATCTGTTCTTTGAAAAGGATCACATCTCAGTTCTTTGATGTCTATTTTTTTCCCTGGAGAGATCACGATCCGTTCTGGAGATCGGATAAAGATAATTTCATCCTTGCCACAGAGAAAACCAATGATCAAATCATGCATGGCTCTATTCAATTGCAGCGAAAAGCTTCAGTGAAGAAAAAAGTTTCTTTTTTCATTGATCAAACTTCAGTTGATCTGAAACCTTACATTAGTGGTGATGTTGGTAATGAGTTTCAGCAGGATCATAGGTCTTTATCCTCATTCAAAGTTGGCGAGATTATTTGCCCTTTATCAGTGTCGAATTCTCATTCATCCCAAGCTGCTTGTTCCTCCTATCAGATTGGTGTTCAGGCTGTTTTCAGGAGGCTAAGAGATCACTTTGATAACATTAATTCTGCAAAAGGTCTTATCCATAATTTTCCCTTGAATTCAAATTCTTCAGATCCTGATCATATCCATATCCAGCATACGCCTAAGATTCGGTCTGTTCCCAAGAACCATTCAGGGGAAAAGGAGGCTGTGCCGCTGGACTTGGGTCAGGAGGAACCTCTTTGGAATAGACATCACACCTCCATATCCCGCCAATCACATGAAGATCGCCTGAGATTTCCTGGTGGGGGGCCTCGCTATTTTGGGCGGGCCCATAAGTCTCGTATTGGGCCCTTCAGGTGCTCCTTCTGTTTTAATTATGGCCATACGATGGAGAGTTGTTTTAAAAGAAAATTGAATCAACGGCAGATATGCAGAAAGAAAGTTCACCCTACTGTTTCTATAGAGTATCCACTTTCTGCCCTGACATGCACTCTCTTCAAGGAGACCGCTCAGCTTCTTCCCGGCACAAAAACCCTTCCACTGCACTCCGGCTCCCTGTGCAATCCGAGCATTCCGCCGCCTATGCCATGGCAAATTTTCCTATAGACCCATCTAGATTTGTGCCCCAAGATGTTCCTGTCGACAATGGTGGACCTCTTCGTGTTCCTAGAAGGGTTGTGCACGTCAGCGGCAATCCACCCAGGGATCATGATGAATGGGTGATCGCGGTGGACCAGGATGGTGATCTTGATGCTGCGGATTTTGATGAATTTCTGCTTCAGGTCAGATTTTACATCGAGGATGAGTTCCATATTCGTGTTCTACGTTGTTGTCGTAGTGCACATGGTATTGGTCTTATTCAACTCAGTAGCATTTTCAACCGGGACCGATTGATCAGTATTGGCGACCATTTTATCGGAGGGATTAGGGTTCATTTCTTGTTGCATGATCAAGCTCTTAATGCTAGAAACGCTCCTTACTCTAGGCTGGGCTGGTTTATGCTCCTTGGCTTTCCTTTGGACTTAAGGGATTCTCCTTTTTTGGATCAAATTTGTTCTTCATTTGGAAGGCTTCTGAGATGGCGCTTGGATATAAGATCTGCCTCCTATATCCTAGTTCAATGCTTTTTTGATGCCCCAGATGATGTCCCAAGGAGTTTAGCTATTAGGGTTGGTTCTGGCCATAATGGAGCTGCCACTTCATGGACTGTGCCGGTTGTCATTCTCAACCATGAGCTCACTAATGGCAACCTTCTTCCGGATGAAGATGACCCTGTGCTTGATGGCGTGAACCCACACCCTTTGCCTCATGAATTTCAACTTCAAAATGGCATTGGTCATCCCATGCCTAACCAATTGGTTCCAGCCCAAGGAGAACCCATATGGGATATGGCGGCTAATAATGAAGCTAATCAGATGCAAGGACGGCAGCCCTGGGACAATGCTATCAACAATGAAGCGGACAATCATCCTAATCCTGAGATATTTTTAGCTCCCCCAGCTGCCCCTCCAGTTCAGCAACCGCATGACGAACTAAATGACCTAGAATTTCCGGATGATGAGGAGTTAGACTGGAATGCTGTCACTGTGGATCATCAGATTTCCCAACCTACTGCAAAATTGCCTCAGAATTCGCCCTCAAGGCAGCTTATGATAAGATTTGCTGATAGCCTAGTCCATATTCAATCGGTGGCTATATCATTGATATCTGAACTTTATGTTTATCAGATCTCCAGTTCAAGCTTTTTCTGCAAGATATTTGACTGCTCTCGGAAGAGGAATTTTTGTTTTAGAGTTTCTGTCCCTAATAGAGCTTCGTTGGTTCAATTTGTGAGATCCTTTGACCTGCCCAAGATTGTTAACATATCCCTCATATCGCCCAGAATTTACAATCCAAGAATTAATATCGATTCGGCTTTCTCTCAAAGGAGGATGTTGATATCTATGGCTACCCAGGAGCTTACTCTTATTGATGAAGATATTCAGCCTCTTCAATCAAGGCTTATTTCTCCTCCTGATATTCATGACAGAATTACTGTGGTATATGCAAGGAAAAAGAAATTGAGCAAGGTTTCTAATCCCATCATCAGCATTGAACAGTTTGATTCCTGGGTTGATGTTTCTTCAATTAAGATTGTTTCATCCAACCTTAGAAGAAGCAAAAGATTGGAAGAAAAATAGAAGGGGTTCAGGCAACCAAGCGTATCTTCATTATTCAAAAGAAAACAGAGAATTCAAATCAAGAAGACCCTTACTATCCAAAACTCTAGTGATATTTCTCATCTACCCAATTACCAACCTTTGCAATGTTTCCCATCCATATCAGATGTTAATTCTCTGAAAAATAATACCCCTATGATCTCTATCACTGCCATTCAGAAATTAGGAATGGAGAAATGCGGGCTGTCCCCTGAGGAGGTAGCTCTGGATGTGCTGATGAGCAAGGTTGACGATCAATGAAGCCTTTTGGATACAATGGTGGCAGAGAGGGTCTCATCCTCTCTAAGCAGTTCTTTTGTAATAGAATTTCCTTCCCTGCTGAATGCTATGTGTATTTCTCTTCAGTTGGATGGCTTTGTAAGGCTTTTGCTAAAACTATTGTTTCTTCCGGTGATTTCCTTGTTATCATCCAAATTTTGTCTAAGTACCCAATGACTGCATCTTGCATGTTGCTTAGAAAGTTCCCTTGGCCGAAACATTGGCTTCCTGTCCTCGGTTGTTGGTTGTCTGTTGGTTCTGTTAAGGATGTCACACCCGTGTTACTCACTACTTGGTCTGGCTCGGGATTGTTCCTCTGCCTTCTTCGTGTGGTCATGCCTACCTTTTGCTTCCATGAGAACTATTAATAACTGCAGAAATTGGGTAATCCTTAATTGGAATGTTAGAGGGTTACATGATCATCACAAGTGCAATCTGCTTAGAGCTAAGATTCAAGAAGCTGGATGCTTGATTGCTTGCATTCAAGAGACTAAACTTTCCACGTTTAATCATTCCATCCTCAAAAGTTTTGCCCCAAAAAGATTTAATCAATTCGCATTTTCTCCCTCTAATGGTGCTTCTAGGGGTATCCTTATTGCTTGGGTCAGCGCTATTCATTCTGGTCAAGTGGTTTTTAACTCCTCTTTTGCTCTATCTGTTAAGTTTACCTCTCGTTTCAACATCAGTGATTGGACTTTAATCGTTGTTTATGGGCCTTGCGCTGGCCAGGGCAAAACTGATTTCTTGAACTGGTTTTCAAACTTGAATATTACTGATGATGAAGATTTGATTATCATGGGAGACTTTAATCTCTATAGATCTTCTCAGGACAGGAATAAAAATGGGGGCAGATATAATGAGGCTCAGCTTTTCGATGATATTATCAATTCCATTGGGCTTGTTGAGATTCCCCTAAAAGGAAGAAAATTCACTTGGAGTAATATGCAAAACAATCCTTTACTGGAGCAACTTGATTGGTGTTTTACCTCGATGCACTGGACTCAATCCTACCCTGGAACTATGTGGCTGCCTCTTGCTAGGACTATGCCGGATCACATTCCTTGTGTGGCCCAAATTAGTACTAATATTCCTAAAGCTTCCATCTTTAGATTTGAAAACCTTTGGTTAAAGCGTGCTGATTTCCTTAAGATCGTGGATGAGTCTTGGCATCAGTCCTCCAGTAATGCCTTCTGTGCGGCCAATAATATCAAAAGGAAGCTTGATAATCTCCAATCCAAGTTCCGGGAATGGAAAACTAGCCTGTCTCTCATTAAAAGTTAGATTTGTCACTGCAACTCATCCATTGAGATTCTCGACAAAATTGAAGAATTTAGACTGTTGTTCCCTCATGAAAGGAATTTTCGGCAGATTCTTAAAGGGCATCTTGTTCACCTCTTAGCCATTCAAAATATTTACTGGAAAAATCGCTGCTCTATTCAATGGGTTAAGCTTGGTGATGAAAATAACAAGTTTTTTCATGCAAAAGCCACTGAGCGCTTCAGATATAACCTCATTTCTTCCCTTTCTACTGACAAGGGAGATATTCTTTATGACCACAATGCCAAAGCAAACCTTCTTTTTAACACCTTCTATAAAAGGATGGGAATATCTGAGAGTCCCCCTATGATTTTTGATTTGCAAAACCTGGTTCCCCAGGTTGATGATTTGGATTGGCTTGCTTCTCCTTTCTCTCCTCAAGAAATTGACAACATTGTGTACAGATTACATTCGGACAGCGCCCCGGGTCCTGACGGTTTTAACGGTCATTTCTATAAGAAATGTTGGCAGATTATCAAGGAGGATTTTTATAAACTCTGTTCTGATTTTCAAAATGGATTAGTTTCCATCTCCTCCATCAACCAATCGTTCATTGTGCTTATTCCTAAGAACAGGCATCCGGAATCTCCAAATGACTATAGACCTATATCGTTACTCAATCTGAGTGTTAAAATCATCACTAAGCTCATGGCTTCGAGGCTCAGTTCTGTCATCAGTTCTGTTATTCACAAAAACCAATATGGCTTCATTAAAGGAAGATCCATCCAAGATTGTCTAGCTTGGACCTTCGAATACCTTCACTTATGTCACAAGTCTAACGAGCAAGTTGTTCTCATTAAGCTGGATTTCGTGAAAGCTTTTGACATGATTGAGCATAACGCCATCATTTGCATGTTTTGTGCCCTGGGTTTCCCGGATATATGGCTGGAGTGGATGGAGCAAATCCTTGAGTCGGCGTCTACTTCTATTTTGTTGAATGGGGTCCCTGGCCGTCCTTTTAAATGTAAGAGGGGAGTTAGACAAGGTGACCC
Organism: Guadua angustifolia; assembly: GCA_036346375.1. Taxonomy (NCBI): domain Eukaryota; kingdom Viridiplantae; phylum Streptophyta; class Magnoliopsida; order Poales; family Poaceae; genus Guadua; species Guadua angustifolia. The sequence continues at coordinate 160,982 of JAYEVE010000273.1, read as the reverse complement.
TATTTCTCCTCTATTTTTTGCGGTTACTGCTGATCTGCTTCAACACATTCTTAATAAAGCCATGCAACTCGGTGTTATTTCTATCCCGATTAGTTTGGTCCCAAATGCTAAATTTCCTGTGATTCAATACGTTGATGACACAATCATCTTCATTAAAAGGTTCTCAGAGGGAGATTTTCAAGCTTAAATGCTTATTACAAGCTTTTGCTGCTGCTACCGCCCTTAAGATCAATTATGACAAATCAGCAATGTTGCCTATCAACATTCTGGACAGTGATTTGAATATTCTTGCTGCCACTTTCAGCTGCAAAAAGGAGAATTTCCCTTTTACTTACTTGGGTTTACCTATGGGTCTTTCCAGACCTCACATTAAAGATTTTGAAAGTTTGGTGAACTGGGTTAACAGAAGAATATCCTCTTTCTCTTCATTACTTTCTTATGGTGGGAGGCTTCAGCTTGTCAACTCGGTTTTATCTTCTCTACCCACCTTCACTTTATCTACGTTGAAGATTCCTTTGGCGATTATCAACAGAATTGATAAAGCTCGGAAATGCTGTCTCTGGGGTAAGAACGACATAAATGGGAGAAGTAAATCCCTGGTTAATTGGCAAAGAGTTTGCAGACCCAAAAACAAAGGGGGCTTGGGTGTGATTAACCTTAGAATTCATAACATTAAATTCCTGCACAAGTTCTTCACTAAGGATGATACTCCCTGGGTTCAGTTGGTCTGGTCTTCTTACTTCCCCAACCAAATTCCAGTTTCATCCTCGCATAAGGGTTCTTTCTGGTGGAGGGATGTTTTAGCTCTTCTTGATTACTTTAAAGGGATTGCTAATTGTCAAATTGGGAAGGGTGACACTGTCCTTTTCTGGAATGACACTTGGGTGGATATGCCCTTAAGATCTAAATTTCAACATCTTGTTTCGTTTGCTAAAGATGAAAATATTAGTGTGGCTTCATTCCTTCTTCATCCTGGAATTTCTAGACATTTCCACCTTCCTCTGTCTGTGCAAGCTTTCCAGGAGTTTCAACTTTTGCTTAGCATCATTTCTACTACCCGGATATCGGAAGATACCAACGATTGCTGGAAATACAATTGGAACTCTAAGGATTACGCTCCCAGCAAATTCTACAAATTGAACTTTCATAATACCGATACCTCCAGGTCTGTTTGTTTGATTTGGAAAGCCAAATGCTCTCTTAAGATCAAACTTTTCTGCTGGTTGATGTGTTTGGATCATCTTAACACTAAGAACTTGCTGAAGAGGAAGAATTTCCTTACTCAAGAGGCTAATGTTAACTGCGTTCTTTATGATCAACAAAGTGAAGAGACGAGAGATCATCTTTTCTTCAATTGTCCGTTCAGCTCCTGGTGCTGGAATGCCTTGAATATCTTCTGGGATCAAGAAGCTGACTTTACTCAAAAGATTAATATTGCTTGTCATGCCTCTGGTGATCCGTTTTTTCTTGATGCTTTTATGATTGCATCTTGGGGTATTTGGAAAATTAGAAATGACTTCATCTTCTGGTCTAAACCAGCTAGTTTTAGAGTTTGGAAAGAGTGGTTTCTTGATGAACTCCACCTTCAAGCATTCAGACTTTTAGCTTCTCGTAGATCTGGTCTGAAAGCCTGGGGTGATCGGCTTGTTTAGCTTATTTTCTTAGCTGGCCTCTCACCAGCTTTGTTCTTCCTTTTCTTTCTCTTGTATTTGCGTTGTTGTTTCCTCTTCAATAAATTCCTGATAGGGGCCTCCTCTATCAGTTTTCTCGTTCAAAAAAAAAACATGATGTTATACGGGACACCTGTTTTGAAACCTGATTAGAACCTTGTTCGGAGTTAGCTATAAGGGCATGTGCAATGATGCCACTTCAGTTAGCTATAAAGGTGCCATCTCAGCATTTTGCTTAGGTGAAAGAGAGAAAAAAGGAGAGAGATATAGACCAGCTACTAATGTATAGTCAGGCTATAACTGATTCCAAGGCACTTATTATCTATTACATGTGGGCCAATATTTAATTTTATAGATAATGCTATAGCTAATTTATTAAAGATGTTGTCTATATGCTATCTATAGATGATATAGACATTTCTTATAGCTAATACCATTGTGGCCTGCCTGAAAGTTGGAAGCAAACCGCCACCTGCACTTGTGGCCTTGACCTGTTGGAAGGTGCAACCTGTGGGTAGCGAGCGATCTCAGTTTTCCCTGACTGGAATGAACTGGTGGACCAACATGAAGAGAGTGCAGAGTTAGGACACGGAACATCCTTTTTCCATTGACCAAAAGCATCATACAAGGTTTTCAGGGGAAAACGCTGTTGCGGTAGCCTTCTGTAACAGCCCGATCACATACCAAAGAAAACAAAAACATGAGGTACTGGGAACGCGTTGCGACAACATGGGTAAACTGGAGCCAAGAGGCACTAGGTAAGCAGAACACTGGAAAAATGACCACATTGGAAAAGGAATTAAACAACAGAGTAACGATTGGGAGCTGCATTCAGGTCTCCTGGATGTCCCAAGAAGCAGACCCTGTAACTGCAGCAAGGTCAACTTTGCCTAACAGTTCGACCAGGTCTGCTAGCACATCAATGATCTCTGGGGTTAGTGGCTTATTGACAGTGGCGTAGCCAGAATTTTAAGTAAAGTTGGTCCAACTAAGAAAGAAAATACAATCGCAAAAGCACAAAATGCCCTGCGGCTTGTCGTGATCCAAAATTCAAATTCAATTTTCTACTGCACAAGCACAAGGCACGATCCAAATCCAATTGCCTGACGCACAAGCACATGCGTAGAGGCGCTGCTTAACAATGAAGAACGATTAAAGTATTGAACAAACCAGTAGTGACTGTGAGTCTGCGACGTTCTATCTTCCTACTGACTGCGTATATGTGGGCTAAAGAATACACGATAGGCTGGAGCATTAGTTGTGCCGTGGCACAACTGTGCCAACTACTAGCTACGCCCCTGCTTATTGAAAATGGATAGGTAACGCTGCATGGTCGCATTGTCCATCTTGCTGCTTGTTGTCAGTAGTCAAGCTTCCTTGCGACCTGCTGCTGAGCTCTCTCAGTCACAGTGAGTCTCGCGGTTGTTTTACTGGCAAGACGCGCACTTCGCCTCTGGTGGGTTTGAACACTCGCCTTCGTCGGCTGTATGACCTGATCATCTGGTAGTATGGGCGCTTGCAGCATGGCCTTGGAGGAGTGACAGAAAGACGTTATGGCGTTGTCGTTTGCATGGTCTTCGCGGTGGTCAGCCTGTTGGATGTTGTCTTGATCCTCCGCAAGGTTTTGTTGTTGCTGTGAATCCGCAACGGCCGCACATGGCACTACTGTTTTTGAGTGAGCTCTCAGTGTGACAGTGTCATCCCTTGTATCTCGTCACTCGTCAGTCACGGGGTCATACCTACGGTTTTGCCTCGTCCACTCCATTTCAATTATGGATCAGTATGTTATCGATGTTTCTCAGGACCGTGCAGCTATGAATATGCAACTGAGGCTGCTCTTTCATGACGACTACCAGTGATTGCGAGCATAACTCGAGTGTTTGCTTGCTGGTGTTTGTTAGGTTTTCCGGCATGGCCAAATTCTTGGCCACCGGTGGCAGGCAATTCTCTTGCTCTAGACGTCTCCCTGTTGTGCACTGTTGCACCTGTGTCGTCGTGATGTCCCCTCCGGCCTCCGTCGTGGTGGTGCTGACGGCCATGGGATTTATTCCCGTGGGCAGTCTCCCACCCTGAGCTCGTCCTGCATCTTGGATCGCCGTGGGGCGGTGATCTCTGTTCCTGTATTCCAGTTTGCCGTGAACCGAACCACGTGGTGGTGAATGTCCATCCATGACTCCTAGCTGCCAGGAGTAGACATGTCTCGGTGGCCATCTGTCGTCAGAGGAGATCGGTGAAATCTTCCCACTGATGTCAACCCAGAAAGGACGGTTGCCTCGTCATTTTGTGGGTGGGTGGGCGCCCTGGGGCATTTGGTGGTCTATCCTCGTCAGGTTCCACAATCCCAAAATCTGGGAAATGGGCAATCGGTGAGCTCCTCCTGAAGGGCTCCTGGATGCACATGATGGTGGACCTTGGGAAGTTAACCGCATCACGAGCCCATGCCCAGAGGTAGAGACACGCCGTCTCGTACTCCGTGGCCGGCTCATCAAGTTGTGCAATGGTGATCCCCGCATCGTTGAGCAGAGCCTGAGCACATGGGACAGACCACTCATGGTGCGGCACACCTTCAATGCAGAGCTGAACCTTGAAACAAGCCTGCGCTTCCTGGGCCTAAGCGAAGCGCGTCCAAGGAAGTACCTTGATGTCGACTCCTCGGAAGAATCTGGACTCTGCCAGCACTGTGATGCGCAGCTCCTTCGAGCTGCAATGCATGAAGAAGTCTTGGGTGCCTCGAGCTTTACATTGAAATCATCCCTATGCATCCTGAATTGCTCCGTGAGCAACTGCTGGATTTGATGAATGGTGGTCTCCTGGTCCCCTAGGGTGGACCTCGGTCGGAGCTGGCAAGATCCCCGAATTGGGGAATGAAGCACCGGACCCGCTCCGGCCTCTGGTCAGGGTCACCAGGTTTGAAACGAGGAGCATACATGGCAGAATGTCTCTTGGAGCCTGTCTGAGGTGTGTTCTAGCGCCTCTTTGGGGATTTTGTTTTTTTTTTCCGCTCGAGCTCGATGTAAGAATAATCCTCTCGATATAAGGAAGAACTCACAGAAAATTGTATGGTAGTATTCCTCAACGAAAATACAAGTTTCGTCGCCGCCTGATTGGCCGCTCGCCAGAGAGACGGCACAACCAACAACTCACCGCCTGAAAACCTCCCGGAAAACCCCGTGGTCCAGTATATAGTTGTTTCTTTACAGACACCTCAACTACATTTCTTAAGCCTCCCATGCACAATTCGCAATAGGCCTGATGTTTCTAATTGTTAACCCACTCCGGCCCGAATAGACGCTGGTTCCGCTTTTGGACTCTCGCCATCTTCCGAGTTGGGCCGTTCTGCTCCATATTCCAGCTTGGCGCCTTGTCCTTCAAAGCACCAATATGGCTTGTATGCCCAGGTGATTTGCTGACATCCGCTCCTCCTGGAGAGCCAGCTTGACCCCAAGCTGGAGCATGAGGAAACTGGTCCTTCATGGCTTGTTCGTCCTCCCATGTGGCCATTGATGCCGGCCAATGTGACCAATGCACAAGCAATTGAGGTATTACTTTGCCAGCACGACGACATAACCTTCGATCCAAAATGTGCAGAGGAAATCTCAAATTGTGATCACAGTCAGGAAGATGTTCACTGACCTGGCGAGGAGCTCCTTTAGCCGGCTTCAGGAGAGAGACATGAAACACCGGGTGAATGGAACTTGTTGCTGGTAGCTTCAATTCATAGGCCACTTCATTGATCTAGCGAAGAATAGGACATGGCCCAAAGTACCGAAATGCCAGCTTGTAGTTTGCGCGAGAAGCAACAGAAGTTTGGGCGTAAGGTTGGAACTTAACATATACCATATCCACAACCGAAAACTTGCGCTCAGAATGATTCTTGTCGGCCTGATGCTTCATGCGTTGCTGCGCCCGCTGAAGATGGAACCGCACCACTTCAGTCATGTAGTGACGTTGATTGAGCCACTCCTGCAAGTCTGGGACAGTGCATACATCAGTTGGGGTAATACCAAAGTGAGTGGGAGAATGGCCATACAGGATTTCGAATGGTGAGGCTTTCAAAGCTGAATGGTAACTAGTGTTATACCAAAACTCTGCTAAATAAAGCCATTTACTCCATTGTTTGGGACAAGCTTGCACAAAGCATCAGAGGTAACCTTCCAAACATTGGTTAACCCTCTCGGTCTGCCCATCGGACTGTGGGTGATAAGCGCTGCTCATGTTTAAAGAAGTACCCGATAATTTAAATAACTCTTGCCACAAAGACTAGTAAACACCTTGTCACGATCAGACACGATAGCTCTAGGCATGCCGTGTAATCGATATACTTGTGACATGTATGTTTGAGCCACTGAAAGAGCTGTGAAGGGGTGAACTAAAGGAAGAAAGTGAGCAAACTTAGAAAATTTGTGCACCACAACCAAGATGCAGTTGTAAGAATTTACTCGAGGTAACCCTTCAATGAAGTTAAGGGTGACTGTTTGCCACGAATGCTCTGGAATAGCAAGAGGTAATAAGAGTCCAGGGTACTTAGCTCGATCCTGCTTCGCTTGTTGACAAATATTACAAGAGGTCACAAAGGTATGAATTATTTTCTTCATAGACGGCCAGGCAAAAAGATTCTTGATGCGGCGATAAGTCACAGGAAAGCCAGAATGACCGCCAATTGGACTGTCATGAAGAGCCTTCATCAATTTCAACTGTAGTGCCGAGTTATTCCTGATCCAAATCCGGTTCTTGAACCAAAGAACACCCTCTTTAAGAGTGAAATGGGGAACCTCTCGTCCTACTGCCAATGCAGTTAAGATCTTGTGAGTCGCTGGATCTAACTCATAGCCCTGCACCACTTGGTCGAGCCACATTGGCTTACTACTGGATATAGCCGACACAGCCAGACAAGCTTCAGTATTATCCTGATGAAAATCTGGGTGTCTTGAAAGTGCATCCGCGACACGATTTTCCTGTCCTTTCTTGTACTGGAGTGAAAATTGTAGTCCCAAGAGTTTAGTTAAGGCCTTTTGCTGCAGTGGAGAAGTGACTCTCTGCTCCATGAATTGAGTTAAACTCTGATGATCTGTTTTAATTACAAATGGAGCATGCTGTAACCTGTAAGTATGGGCGCCATTGATCAATTGCAAAGAGAATTGCTAAGAATTCCTTTTCATATGTAGATAACCCTTGGTTCTTCGGCCCCAAAGCTTTACTTATAAATGCGACTAGATGACCAGACTGTTGGAGAACCGCACCAATGCCTCTCTCACTGGCATCGGACTCAATAACAAATGGTAGAGAAAAATTTGGTATTGCTAACACTGGAGCTGAGACTAGCGCATGTTTGAGGGCTGAAAAGGATTGTTGTGCTTCATCAGTCCAAAAAAACTGGTGACCCTTCTTGAGGAGATTGGTTAAAGGTTTGCTGATAAGCCCAAAGCCTTGCACAAAGTGTCTATAATACCCGGCCATACCTAAGAAACTCCGAATATCTTTTACACATGAAGGAACCGGCCAATCTTTGATTACTTGCACTTTGGATGGTTCTGTAGCTACACCTCCCGCATTGATGACATGACCAAGGAACTCCAATTGAGGTTGGGCAAAAGAACACTTAGAAATCTTGAGATGAAAGTGATGTTGGCTAAGCAACCGAAAGACCTTGCACAAATGATCAACATGAACTTCCATATTGGGACTATACACCAAAACATCATCAATAAAGACTACCACACACTTGCGTAGGAGAGGTGCCAACACAAAATTCATGAAACTCTGAAAGGTGGCTGGGGCTCCAGTGAGGCCAAAGGACATGACCTTGTATTCAAAGTGTCCATTGTGGGTTTGAAACGCCGTTTTGTATTCATCACCCTCTTTAATCCAGATCTGATGATAACCGGACCTGTGATCCAACTTGTGAAGAAATTTTCACAGTGTTTCTTCCATAATTTTGGGTTTGATCCATCAAAGGCAGGTAAACTGACGTGAGGTAAATTAGCCCCAAGATTTTGAACCATAGATGCAAAGGTAGAAGTAGACATATTGCTTGACTGAAATGGCGATTTGTAAGCAGGTGTCTGAAATTGGTTACCTGTGACCGGAGGAGGCACCAGGACATCACCAGCCCTAGCGCCTGCACTCCGGTAGGGATGACTCTCGCGGTGGCCTCCTGGCCCAAACGTCGCCGCAGCCGGCGAACCTTCCAGGTGGGCGGAAGGAAACGTTCCTGATTCACCCTTGGAACTGGTTGGTTCAAAGGGGAATTGAGCAAGAACGCGACCGATTTGTTGCTTCAGATCGGATACGCAAGTATGCAACTCGGTGACGCGATTCTCCACCTTCGGCTTCCAGGCCTCGAGTTGATCATGATCCTCCGTCAGTTTCCGCAATGATTCATCGACTCGGCGGATGTATTGTTGCACGTCGGCCACCATCGATCGGGTTTCTTCCTCCTTCTTGTTGTTCTCTTCCAACTTGGCCAAGATAGTAGCAAGAGGATCATCAGGCCGAGGCAGCGCCATGGCTCCGGCTCTAGCTTGCAATCGGGTGAAGTGATGGTGTTCCGCCAGATTGCAAGGAAAAAAGTGGCTCGATACGGATGTAAGAATAATCTTCTCGATATAAGGAAGAACTCACGAAAAATTGTATGGTAGTATTCCTCAACGAAAATACAAGTTTAAATGCGCCGCCGACGCGGCCGCCCAGAGAGACAGCCGACCAACAACTCACCACTGAAAACCTCCGGAAAACCCGTGGTCTAGTATATAGTTGTTTCTTTACAGACACCTCAACTACATTTCTTAAGCCTCCCATGCACAATTCGCAATAGGCCTGATGTTTCTAATTGTTAACCCACTCCGCCCGAATAGACGCTGGTTCCGCTTTTGGACTCTCGCCATCTTCCGAGTTGGGCCATTCTGCTCCATATTCCAGCTTGGCGCCTTGTCCTTCGAAGCACCAATATGGCTTGTATGCCCAGGTGATTTGCTGACACTCTAGGGCACCAACGAGCTCTATGACCAGAGGCTTTGCAGAGTAGGTATCGTGGGGGATCCCTGTAACTCGCGATGAAGTGGTCAGTGGCAAGGCATCTGAAGCACTTGCCCTTGGTCTGGGCTTTAAAAAGATCAGAAAGGTGTTGTGCAGCTGGCCGAGCGGTTGAAGCAGAGTGGTGCTGGCATTCAATCTCCCCTTCCTCCAAAAATACCTTCCTTTAACCTGGATCTAGTCGTATGGCGCCGTGTCTGCGGAGGTGAGAGCACGCGAAGGATACACTCATACAGGACTACGGATTTTGCCCTGTGAAGTCTCTTCGTTGAGTTGAATGTTGTTGGGTGGTGACCGTGCCTGTATGCTGATCCTCTTCGCAAAAGGAGGCACGTCATAAGGATCTGTTGGAGTCTTGGAGAGATTTCGATTTGTTTCCTAGGTTCCAAGAACCAAACCTTGTTGGGAACAGAAGCTGGGCGAGGCTCCGGCTGGGCCCTGAGACAGGCGTGTCGTGACACAGATGCAACATCTGGGTGACCCTGTGGTGGAGCTGGAGCAATGATGTTTACTGAGCGTACCTGCCGGTCATCAATGCCTTCATCTTCGATGTAGGCTAGATCTGGGTCCAGATTTGGCTCCTGGGCCAGTCGACTCCCGGTCAGAGGAAGGGCATCCATCTTACCCGGCGGGATTGATTGAGTCTGCGTGCCCTATGTCTCGTTCACCGGCGGATTGAAAGATTCCTGCAAAGGCAAGGTTCATCAGAACTCCAAGACCCACGCTCGGGAGATTCGGACCATTGTGAGGGAGAGGTGGAGTGGCTCTGGGGGAGAGGATAGAGAGGTAGGGCGATTCGAAGTTAGTGAAGGCATGGTGGCCAGCGTTCATATTATCACGTTAATCGGCTCGATTATGATGATAATCAAGCTTATCGAGAAGGTGTGATATTTGATACAGGTCAGTAAACCGGTTAAATTTTAAAAAAAATTCAAAAAAATTTATGTGACGTAAACTGGTTGATAATTGGTGAATATCGAGCAATTTTTTATGAATATCGTTGATAATCGCTCAAAAAATGGGGCACCAAAAGAATCCAATAGATCAATCGATTATCGGTCGATAGCGGTGAATATTGGCCATCTCTGATTTTTCTGATTTTTTTGTTCAGAAAGTTTGATTTCGAAACTCTTCAATTTTTTGTGATTTTCGACGAAAATCGCTATCAGGTAGGGGCAATTTTCGAGCTGATTTCGGTAATATGGACCTTGGTGGTGGCTAAAGGAACCTTCATCTCTCTGGATCTAGGGTGATCGCAGAGGGGGAGGTCTCATCTTCACTGTGTATCAAGAGAACTTAAGAACTGGAATCTTTTTGTGGATGTTTTGTGTAACAACCTTCCGTTTTTTGCACAAAATATCAAGAAAGATGATCTATGTGCATATAATACTAGTCTCATGATCAATGGCTAGTACGCACATTTACAACAATTGGAATCACATTCATACACATTATTATTAAAGCGGAAGTTATTTATACAATGTAGTCCTTGCAATTCAGAGTATATTGCAGCGAAAAGAAGCAAAAGTCTTGTAGTGTGTCCATCCAACCCTTAGGCAACTGACAAAGTATAATCTCTAGAATGTCACATCATCAAAATTCCTATATCCTGCGGTGAAATATGTACCTTCTGGGCTTCACTTTCCTCTCCATCTAAAATCACAAATTAATTAAGGTTGAATATTTTCGTACTCAGCAAGACATAAAGTGTATTTACAAAATATAGTAATGCAGGCTATATCAAAAGAGGCTTCTACAGTTAATTTGCATAAAGCAAAATTGAATTTAAAAATCAAGTAGTAATTTACAAATGGAATTGTAAAAGCGAGTACAACTATATGAAAATAAAAAGTATGTAAAGCATAAAGTAACAACTCACAGTCTTCCATGATTGTGTGTACCGCATCATCTCATTGCCAACACATGGCACAAAATTTGAAACAAACACTTTCCAACAGGTGTCTTCAATTCAAGTTATTTAGAAAATACCAAAACTTCTAACTATATGATGACTTTACTAAGTGCCTTTGATCACGGGCGCGACTTTTTAAAAAGATTTAAACTCTGTATAGGTGTACAACTTTACCCACAAGACATGACCGACTTTTGTGCAACATCATTATCGCACTTCCTTTAGTGTGCCGTAGAGAGTCATGATATAACCATTACATTACATAGACCTAACTTTGTACCAGCCCGATAACGACAAACCTATACTATGATGGCATAAAATATTTGTATACACAGTATGAACATCCCATCGTCCTCCTTCCCTAGTATGGCGTACACCGTTACATCGGTAAACGTTTGTTCTATAATCACCTCAGTGTGGACGTCTGTCGGGGATTGGATATTCGCCACAGAGGACCATCGTAGCTCGGTGGTCTCCGAGCATGCCCTTGCTCGGGACACGTCCCCTGGCAGTCCGACCTCCGGGCCGCTCAAGCCTTCGTCGAGCTTCCCCCCAGCAATCCTGCTCGGGGTCCACGACCGACGGCGGGCGTACCGAAGATACTCGGTTCGCCTAAAAGCGCACGGCTCGCGACGAAGACGCAGCATTAATCGCGGCCGCTTGCGTGGTTCGCGCGCCGCAATCCGCTTTCATCGCATCCACGTCGCGTGGTGCCCGGCGGGTGGCGCGGTAACAGCTCTACGCACGTCTAGAACAGTAGAGCGCCCCCTGTAATAAATGCTTTGTCGCCAATAATCTCCTATAAATACCCCCTCGCTCGAAGGATTGGGGTTCGGTTGAGTCCGGTTAGATTCAGTCTTAGCCTTTTCCACTCTTACCTGTATGTAGCACTTGTAACCGATCTTCACACCATAGTGCAATCACTGGACGTAGGGTTATTATCTCCCCTGCGAGAGGCCCGAACCAGATAAAAACGACCCCCTGTGCTTTGCGATTGTCTTGATCACCTTGTTCCGTAGCTCGGCAGGGCCTTGGACGCTATACCCCTCGCGGAAAAGGGGCCTTAGGTTTATCCTTCATTCAACAAGTAAGCTCGGCGGGGGACCAGTTCCCGAATCGTCGACAGACGTCCCTTCGAGCAATCAGTCCAGAAAGCCCGTACTATTTCAGCCTTCCAATGTGCAAAGTAAGTTCTAATTAACTTAATAGGTTAAGACTGTCCCATACCAGCACTTGTGGTTGTACAGTTTTCATGCCCTGATAAATACAATAGTTCGGTTCTTAATCTGACCTAGACGATAATCTTCCTCTACACTACGTGCAAGTCCTATGCACATCCGACTTTTGCCAATAATCGCTCGCGTCAAAACCATAGTTTTATTTTGAGTTTTTATACCAAAATACTAGTAACCATCATCATGTCTCAATATTTCAAAGTTTTATCTAAACAAGATATCCAACTTGTTCATTCCAACTCTAAAGCATGGCTAAACATGATTATTCATTGTATATGTACCCCAAATTGATATTATATATTGTCTAACCTTAATTATAGGTTTATCAATGTTTTGAAACTAGTCCTATATGATCCAACATTTATTTGTGACATATATATATATATATATATTTGTTTATATCTTTAATCTTTCACATGAAAGCATGCATTGATTAAGGGCTAAATGCACACTATGACTAATTAAAATGGTTTTTACTATGTTGTGTGGTTTTGACCTATAAAACACATTCTAACTATTTTTATACATATAATCATTTATTTGGGAAAGATATGTATATGTCGATCTTTTGTATATGGAAGGCAAAATTATTAGGGACTTGGTTCAAACTATGCTAAACATTACTTATTTGCATAGGATTAGCTAATCAGGTCTTATAGTGTACTTAAATTGGTTTCTTTTATGCAAATATTTATTTGTGCTATGTGGCCATAAATTAATCATATATACCTAGTATCTAAAGTCTTTTCTTTAAACTAAATGAACTATGATATATTTTTGAATAAAGTAGGAATATTATGGTCCTAACAAGGTTTAGGTACTGTTTTTCATAATTTTTAGAGATTAATAGATAGTTGTTATCATTTGAATTTTGATGACTAGAATTTAACCTAAATGGAAAGCTACTACAAACTAATATACGCTCATCTCTGTAAAATTAAATGGTCTTGTCCTAAGGAGTATTTAAAAGCAGGTTTCACATGTATTTTCCTTTAGTTGTATGTTTTGCCTATATTCTATTTATATGTGCAAGGAGATTAAGATTATTTACAAACTTGATTCAAACTTAATCCAAGCATGAAATTTTTTTGCATAAACATGGTTGTCATGGTCTAATCTGGGCCTAGAAATTGTTTCTATTATATTTTGAATTTGCATATACCATTTATTACTATTTAAGTTTTTAATGCATCAAAAAGTAATCCATTTACAAATTTAATTCAAACTAGACTCAAATCTAAATATTTTTATAGAAATGGGTTGCTTATGATCTTAGGAATCTAACAAAATTTGTCTTACTAAATTTGGAGTTCATATGCACAATTTTTGTGTTAGCACGCATGTTTTAAACCTTCTCTTCATATTTGAATTTTAAAAATTTGCAATGGTCAAATTCAAAATGCTTTTTCATATTTCGAAAGTACATGATTTAACACAAATTTAGAATTTTTTTCACTTCATTTAGAGTCAGGATGCAAAAGATATGCATGTTTGAATTGATTCGGTTTGTAAAAATGGTTAGAAAAATAGAAAATACGCTTTCACACAATGAAAATGCCTTTCTATTTCACACGGGGTTTTTGAATTCACCCCGCCCAGCTGACAACCTAGTCCTACTTGGTAGTGGGCTGAAGCAGGGGAGCGGCTAGGGCACCTTGCCGACGGCGAGGTGGTGCCGAAATCGGCCTGCCGACGGCGCAAGTGGCTTCAGGATCGGAGGTTGTAGCGAACCTAGGGGTGGTCCCGGACACGGCTGGAGGTGGCTAGAGGTGGGCTACCACTATAAGCATAGGGCGACTGCCATGGCCAGATGGTCGATCGTGAGGTCAATTGAGCTATGATAATGCTCGGGGAGAGATTGGAGAAGCATTAGGGGGTCCTGAGAAGCTCATTTTACCAGTTGGTTGTGGCGAAGGAGGCTCGAATTAAGCTACCACCGTGCGTCGATGATGAAGAAGAAGAACCAAGGTGCAGTGGCGCTTTGTGCAACACTAGCTAAAATCAGGGCCAAGAAGAGGCTTAGGACCTACCAGAAATACCCCAGGACCAATGAATTGCCTAAGTGCTTACCGAGCTTGCATAATTCGCTTTCCCCCCTTTTCTCATTGTTCTTCGGTATTGGCCGATTTGGGTGACAAATGGGTGATGTCTTGGGTAGAAGATGGTATAAGGTGGTCTAGTAATGTGGCTTAAAACTTGCAAGAGGTGGACAGCTTATATAACCAAAGTATGGCGGCATCTATATGGTTTGAACCGAAAGCCAGAGGCGGCAGGATTGTGGCAGCTCTGGAGAAGAAAGAACTCAGCCGTGGTAGCGCAAATTGCAAGAAAAGGTTGCTGTGGCAGTGGTATGGCGATGTGTTGGATTTGATCTTGGCTTAACTGTCACCTTAATGCTGATCCGAAATTTAAGGAGGCAGTTACCAATCTTGTGCCTTGATCAGAGGCACAATCAACTAATGGTTGTGGTCCCATGTCAGACAGCGCATATATAAAGAAAGGGAAGTGTGGAGTATATGGACCCTGGGTATCTGCATGGCAGGTCGTGAGGACCACCCGGGAGGGGGTAGGCCAAGCCGAGTACATGAAGATGGATATTGCCCAAGAGGCAGGCTGCCATGCGCAGCAAGGAAACCTAGAAGATAGAAACCGACCCTGCTTAAGGGAGGATACAATTGTAATCCTATCCGCTATCATATTAAACGGATAAGGAAATAGATATAATCTCCACCTTGTAACTGATTAGGACTCTCCCTTGTAACCGCCCTCCTCCGCTATATAAAGGGGGGTAGGGGAGAAGGGGAGAAGGGCAGGAGACATCAGACATAAGATCTCATTAGCGAATAGCTACCCACATATAATTCCAGAGCACAGGACTAGGGTATTATCTCCACCGTGAGAGCCCGAACTCAGATACATCGGGTGTTCTTGTGCTACCATCGAAGTTTGGGTCCGTGGCAGAGCCCCTTTTCATTATTGTTTCAGAATAAACGCCGACAGAAGACGGATCTCTTTGGTGATGAGTGAAAACCGAAAGATGAAAAGGCAATCCTAATATCTAAAACCCTAAGATCGATCATTGAGTCTACTGGATCGACGTGAAGATCATCTCCAAGGTCATCTCCATCGCTTCTTTCTTCTTCATCGCGCCAGTCATTAAGGATTCGTGACTACCATCGAGGAGGATTTCGATGCTTCTACCTCTCTATTGCCGGGATTCATCTTCTACACCGGCTACACCATCCTCACCGACTCTTCTTCTCTTCCGGATTCTCATCTAATGGCATCACCGAACAACGGTATGTGTACTAAAGTCTAATCCGCATTATGTGTTCATGACTAGGCTTTCGGTTAATGTAGATTAATGACCGAGTAACCTAAGGATTAATACTATCATTTGGCATCGTGAGCCACCTTAAGCCTAACTTGAACCACTAAATCTTATGTTTACGATTCGGTGAATTAAGAATTAGATGAGAATGAAATTCGGGATGAACCGAATGTCTTAAGATTTAATTTTGATTCGGCTTAGTTCATAATTTATGTTTTAATGGGCACGGGTTTTAGCATTTAGAAGGAGATGAGCAAATGGGATTCGGATCAAGAACCCTAGTTCTATTTATCCCCAATCCAAGACCCTAAATCCCCAAATTAGAACCCTAATCTTCGGTTTTCCCCAAAATCCTGAATCAATCAAAAGCAAATTGCAAACCCTAAAATTTTGAGATGGAGTTTTTCGGGCTTATCTAGTCGTCATACGCGGCTATGCTTGCTGCTCCTCACTGCTAGCGTGTGCCGCCACTTGATCTTGCGCTCGGCCTTAGTTACACATGCCTCCATCGCCGCTTCTCATCGCCATGCTACTAACGCTCTGCTGGTGTCCTCTCGCCTAGCCGAGCTGCTGCCTCAGATCTCGCCACAGCGCTGCTGCCGCCTCCGCTATCTTCGCTTCGCTCGCCTAATCGCCGCGGCCGAATTTTCAAAGTGAGACGAAGAGTGAAATGAGCTAGGTTTAGGGTTTTCGTCGTCGCCTGCTTTTTGTTCGATCTCGGCCGTCCGATCAAAATCATCTACCGAGATTTATGCGTCTTGCGCTGGGTGAGCGTTCTTTGGTCATGCGCCACGAGAGTTTTCTCGGCCGCTTCTTGTGTGGGCTCGGCACCATTGGGTCTCTCTTGGGCATTGTTTTTGCATTTTAGGTCGGGCTCGCTGGCTGGTCGGTTCTTTTGTTTGTCACGCATGAGTTTTGGGCTTGAGCATAATAGTTAGCACATTTTATTTTGTATTTATTCTGTCTCAATTATTTTCAGCAATGATAATTGTTTAATTATTTATTTTCTAGGCATTTATGTTATGTTTAATCTTATGATTAATTTCTGGACTAATTGCTAAATGAGACAATTAATTTTACATCATGATTATTTCTTAGCATTATCTCTAATTAAAATGGAATCAAGGGAAATTTTAATTGGAGATTATTGTTCAATGTTTAAAATTGGGATTATGTTATGACCATGATCGTATACTGACCAACATTGTTTATGATCATGTGTCACCCATAAGACAATTTAGTTCTTTTCGTTTCTGCCCAACGGTGATGCGAAATAGAACTTTAAATTTTTGTCATTAGTATGATTATTAATCAGACCAACATAAGGTTCGATTTTGGGGTGAGCTGAGTAAGGCAGAAGTTAAATTTTGGGCTTTAATTAATTTCAGTGCATTTTCTTATGATTAATGTTGTTCTTCTTTATGCACTGCAATAATTAATGTCGCCCAGTAATAATGCATCATTTTATACATCCTTTTGGTTAATGTTTAGTTGTCCTAAGTGATGCAATTATGATAATTGAGGAATGCACAAAGTTAGTTAATATTTTCTGGCCTATTATGATTAAGTTTGTCTCAAATCAAAATGGAACCAACGGGAAATTTTGATTTGGGACTATAACCAAGTTTTGGACATTAATATACTTAAGTGTTGACTTTTTATGGTTGTATTTCGACCAAAATTGTTTATAATCATGAATTGTCAAAATTTATTGCCCACTGATGAAATGTTTTAAATCCTAAGCCTTGCATTATTAATGGGCCCATTTTTAGGCATAAGTTTTAGGCTGGTTTTTGGATGCTTTCTCAGATAGGCCACAAATAACGTTTTAGTGCATTCCGAGAATAAGTTGAGATGGGATTATTTAAATACTATGATTACTTTTGAGTTGTTCATATGTTGTAATTTTTATGCCCTGAATTCTGAGCTTAAGTTTTTCCCTTATTTTCAATTTAGCATTTAATTTACTGCTCATTAAATATCAATTGTTTACGCTTCCGCAATTTAGTACTTGATGTCTAATACTCAGTAATTTTTATCATGCAATTAATTTTGTCTCTTATTAATGTATTCTACCTTAAGACAATGTGATTATGATTAATTAAATGCTTCATGACTATATACTGACAACGTCTTTTATGGGTCATGTGACATTTAATTAATTCTCATATTAATTAAGTTATTGAATCTTTTCAAGCATTTATATGATAAAGACTACATTATGATTAAGATATCTCTGGTTAAGATGGAACCAACGAGAAGTCTTAGTCAGAGATTTAATGAAGGTTTTGGGATTATGATTATGGCCATAATTGCATTCTGACCAAAGTTGTTTGCAATTATGTACCATTCCCATAGATTAAGTTCTTTTCCGTTATGTACCCAAAGGTAATACAATTTAGAACTATGGTTATGTTTTGGGCTTATGTTGTGACACACGGTTATATTCTGACCAAAGTTGATTATAGTTGTGTGTCATCCCATAGCTTTTCTAATCAAAATGGAACCAACGAGAAGTTTTGGTTAGAGATATCATGTTGATTTAAGGATTACGTTTATGGCTCACGATTACAAACTGACTAGCATTGTTTGTGATCATTTGCCATCCCCATTAGTGAATCCAGTTATTCTTCATTTTCTGCCAAAATATGATGTGAAGATGGACTGTTGATTCTTTTCTCATGTTAAATTCTTCTTCATTATTGCCCAATGGTGAAGCGAATTAGAATTATTAAGTTTTGTCATTAGCATGATATTAACCTGATTAGTGTCGGGTTAGTTTCATGACAGACAATCATTCACATTTTTGTGAAATGTCCCTATTATCAATTCAACCATAAGTTCTTCAGCTGCTTCTAGTACCCTAATAAGAAATAGAGTAATTTATTAGCGTATTATTCTTGAGGTTATTGATTATGCACACCAACATAATGTTGATGATTGGCTCCTATTAGAAGTAGCATCTAATAACTTAGATATTGACAAAAAGTTCAATATTCTGATGAATAGGGGGAGCAATCCTCCAATTAAATTATGACAATACGACAATAGTAGAAAAGCATTACGAAACACCGACAAGAAGTGAACTATAATTGTGCCCATAAATGTGTCCATTCATAAAGAAAGTTGGTTAAATATTAAGACTGTGTTTATGCTGCCAACATTACCTCAAGACTATGAAAGTTTTAAAGCAAAGCCTTAGAGAATGAATAAGAGGCTAACATTGAAATTGTTGGAAATTTTCCATCAGTACTAAGTTATGTTTTCACCCTCCATCCTAATAATGTAATTTATGTTCCCATTATAAAAGTGTAAGCAAATTACCTTTTATAATGGAAATTACACTGTTATAAATTATTTGGAGAGCATTAAGTATGTTGCTAACTTTAATAGAGTAAATATTTATGAGAGTTCATCGAAATTGTGGCATTGACGCTTGTACCACATTTCGAGGGGGAGAATGGAACGTCTCATTAAGAAAATAGAAGCTTCATTATGTGAGACATAAACCCCATAAACAAATTATTTACTCTATTAAAGTTACTCTCCTTATCAATAAGTTTAATGGATAGGAGGATTAAATAAACACATTACACTATTAAAAAAAATTATTAAGATACTTATAAAGCTTGACTAAAGGGTAACACTGTTTTTTGAACCACTGAGTTGATAAAAATGTTGATTCTAGTGGGAGCTCTGAGGCAAGGTAAAACTATACTTGGCACAATCGTGCTTATTTTTTAATGTCGATAGTATGAAAGAATAGCAATCACTGTCTCTAAAAGTTCCACCTCCAGTTGATTCTGGAGTTTATGATAATGCGAGTCTCACATAAAGATACCTTCCTTAAGACCAGTGGGAGTAAATTTAACATCTTAGCTGTTTGTTATGAATGCCTTGTTGGCTATTAGCAATAGGGACATTAATGTTTGTCTTGGTGATGTCTCTCATGTTTTGACTATTAAGATTCACCAGGATAGGTCCAACATTAAGGGAGTTTACTCCGATTATTAATGGCGATATAAGTTTTTCTTACGTTCTATTGTCATGAACATTATGTATACTTAAGTTTGTATGCGCCCTTATTTAATGTTTATAACCAGGATACTTGGCAGGTATTAATCTAGGATTGGACCACTAGAAAACTACTAAAGACAACTTTGCATCATAGGCAAAGTGCTAATGATTACATGCTCACATATAAGAAGTCTGATAATCATAAAGTTGTGGGTTATTCAGACACAAATTATGCAAGGTGTGTTGATATTAAGAAATCCACATTAAGTCAAATCTTCAACCTTGCAGAAAGAGCCATATTGTGGAATGGCTCTAGTCAATATCTTAAAGCGTCATTAATGATGCAAGTAGACTTGTGGCATGTCATAAAACTATTAGATAATAAGAAAACCACAATAGGCTGTTGTGGTTTAAGAATAACAAAATTTATTTTGGCTTAAGATTCTATCCTGGAATTTATTATGTAATAGTGCAATTTTTCTTCGAGTAACAACATGTCAAGTTGTGCTGCCAAACACTTGACGTTGTGAAAGATGTAATCCAGAATCGAATTATTGATGTTCAGCCTATAAGAATTGAGTATCATGTTTATTATATAAGTTTATGCATCGTGTTTAGTTCAATGATTCCCTGTTAAAGGCTTGTCTCAAAATTAATGCCGGCATAAAACTTATTGACAGCCTATACTTCTGGGACAAATTGAGATCTCAAAAACTTCGATTCTGGAAATTACAAAGTTTGTCTTCACCTTTTAAATGTGCACATGATGTCAATGAAAACAAACTGCACAAAAGGACCATAAGAATACAAACCAACTCCCGTTAAGTTTAAGTGGCTATCCTATCGAGATGGAGTAGTACTCTATAGATGATGGGGTTTCAGTGGCATTAATTGACCACTGTAACGCATTACCTTGGTGTACTGTTCTGTTTAGTGTGGAATTATGTTAGCCTTACGATCAAGTAGGAGAATGTTGGATTTGATCTTGGCTTAACTGTCACCTTAATGCTGATCCGAAATTTAAGGAGGCGATTACCAATTTTGTGCCTTGATCGGAGGCACAATCAACTAATGGTTGTGGTCCCATGTCGACAAATAAGATATATAAAGAAAGGAAGCCGGATCTCTTTGGTGATGAGTGAAAACCGAAAGATGAAAAGGCAATCCTAATATCTAAAACCCTAAGATCGATCATTGAGTGCTACTGGATCGACGTGAAGATCATCTACCGAAGGTCATCTCCATCGTCTTCTTTCTTCTTCATCACGCCAGTCATTAAGGATTCGTGACTACCATCGAGGAGGATTTGGTGCTTCTACCTCTCTATTACCGGGATTCATCTTCTACACCGGCTACACCATCCTCACCGACTCTTCTTCTCTTTCGGATTCTCATCTAATGGCATCACCGAACAACGGTATGTGTACTAAAGTCTAATCCGCATTATGTGTTCATGACTAGGCTTTCGGTTAATGTAGATTAATGACTGAGTAACCTAAGGATTAATACTATCACGATGCTGACATCGTGGCAAGGTATATATGGTTGTTGCTTTATTTATACGGCGGTTGAGTTGGCTGGTTTGACTAAGCTTCAGGAAGGGGGAGAACAAAATGGCGGTAGCAAACGCTTGTCATGGCAAGGCTGGGTGGAGATGAGGCGGTTGGCTAAGGAAGGAAGAAAAGAGGCTGGCAGTTGGGACCTAGGGCAGTGGCTGAGGCAGTGTGAATTCATTTCTCCTTGCAGCGTCGTTTTCCGGCGAGGTCTAAAGTTTGGCTGGAAATTCCACTCGAGCAAGGTATGGGCAAGGTGTCACGGTGGCAGGTGAGTGTCAAGGGATGCTAAATCGGCCTCGGGCTGCGAAAACTTGCGGCGTTGACTAGAGAGGATAAGGAGAGAGGCGGTGGCTTGGTTGGCCTGGAGAGAAAGAAGAAGCTGGACTGTTGTCTTTGGCAAGTGGGGTCGGCAAGGAATGGGGTCTCACATGCAGTGAAAGAAAAAGGAGAACCGACTTACTACTTCCCTGGACAGACCAAGACTCATGCAATTAATTAAAGCAATATTCTAGTCAAAAAATTTTGAAACTTTTTATTCGTGATCTGGAGATGAGCTTTATCTTATTGTAGAAATTCCCGCTGAACTTCTTATCTGTGGAAATTTATACAATTATGACAATACTGTTGCATCAGAATTTTGTTTATTGATTTTTTCTTAGATATCAAATAAGTTTTATTTTATATGAAACTTTTTTTATATGATCCTAATGGTTGTTGGGAGCTACCATAAAAGTTTAGATGATGATCAATCATATATGATTTTATAAAATTCTGACATTCTTTATACTAATTAATTTTAGTTTCTTTTTGATTTTATAAATGCATTAAATATGATTATTTATTTTTTAATTTTTTTAAGTTACCCTAGTTCTGTAGATGACGTGGTAAATTTTAGGATCAGATAAGATTTGTACGAAATTTATTAATTATGATATTGTGCTGTTCTAAGTCTTATATTACTGTTTTTGCTTTCTTATCAATATTAAATGTGTTCATATTGCTTTGAAATTTTGATGGGGTTACTTTGGAGGCAGATTAGGATTTATGTAGATTTTCTCTTGATTTTCTCTTTATATGATTTAACCATCACAATTTGAGGAGAGGCAATTTAATATTGTAATTTGATTTTGTAACTACATTAAATGATTCTGAAATTATTTAGGAAGGCTCGAGAGTCATCTTTGGATTTAATTATATTTTATTTGGATTTTTCTCTTATATGTTTTTGGTTTTCATTATTTGGTAATCAAATTTTAAATCAAGAAAATTGATTTTCTTATAGACTAAAATTCAAGAAAAAATTTCAGAAAAGACTAAAATTCAAAATTAAATCACATTTTAAACTCAAATTGTTATCTGATTCATTTATAAATTTAAAAATTTTATTTTATCTATTTTTGAATTTTTCGGGATGTTACATTTTGTTTGCACGACTATTATCTGATGGTTGGCTATTCTCCTACTTGATACACCTTGATGTGACATCTCTTCATAAGTATAAAGTTAAGGGCACAGAGTCTACGCTGTAAGCAGCCGTGTGTGAGGACTCAGAGTCTACGCTGTAAGCAGCGGTCAAGCTAAGATAAGGCGAGAGAGTCGTAGTGTGTGGCTCTGAGGACGCTGTAAAACTGTTTTTAAACCCCCAGGGGCCTGAGGCAGCTGAGCATCCAGCTAAAGTTCACAGTTCAGACACCACCTCCCAGCAAAACTAAGGAGAAAAGGCTGCCGTTTTCTGCGCTCCGGCCAGGCAGAGGTGTCTTATTTTCTCTCCCGGTTCGTACTTAAACTTATCTTTTGGCTTGTTACTTGCTGCGAGGCTTGCGTTATGAAATGCTGGGTTGAAGGGTTAGGGTCTTTTTAATTCGTGGAGTTGTTTTTGGTTTCCTATGAAAATCGAATTGTTTTCTGTTAAATTTCTATAAAATTCCTATGAAATTCCTGTGAATCAAAGAGATCCTTAACTTTGACAAAGTTTAGACTTTCTGCTTTAAATAACTTGCTTATTAGTAGAACACATATTTGTACAGGTTGCTGGTGAATTTGATAGGATTGTAAACTTGCCTTAACTGGTCACAGCACGGGGACGATGTAGCTTCGCGGCAAGGTTTCAAATTTCGGTTTTGGACCATATCTCAGAGATGACCAGAATCCAAAATTTCGGCAAGATCTCGAAATTTTAGATAAAATCCAGACGAAATCGAAAAAAGAAAATTCAAATCTAGAATTTTTTGGACCGAACTCAACCGAGCGAAAAATAGTTCAAAACATGTTAGAAAATGTTGAAAATTTTTATGGATGGTGTTGACACATCACTAATATTTCCATAAAAATTTCAGATTATGATCACATGAGAAATTTTAAAAAATTGTGACAGTGCTCTTATCCTATTAAAAACCTTATCGACAAAATTGAACGGAATGAAAAGTGGTCAAAATCATGTTACAAAATTTTGAATTTTTTTGTGGATGGTCCTGAAGCATCACTAATATTCCCATAAAATTTTTAAATGACAATCAATTTTGAGGAATTTACAAAAATTCTAACAATGGTATTATCCTGATAAAATCCTTACCTAAAATTTTGAAAAAAAAATTGGACGGTCTTGATGCATCAGTAATATTTCCATAAAATGTTTAGATGATGATCAATCTTGAATTTTTTTAAAAAAAAATCTAAAAGCGCTACTGTCCTGATAAAAGTGTGGCTAAGTACATGTATTGTTTCCATAGATTTGATTGAGAAACAAAAAAAAGGTTTTGAATTTTTTAAAATTTTATAGAAAGGTACTGAGGCAATATTTAAACTCTCATAAAAAGTTTGGATCATGATCATACACGAGTGAATTTATAAAATTCTGATAAGTACTGTATCATTTATATTTCTTTTGTTTTGATTTTTTTAAAGTAAACAAATGAAGTTCAATTCTTCTGAAATTTTTTTGTATGATCAATGACTACTAAAGATGACACCTTAAATTTATCAAAGCATGATCACACTTTTATATTTTTATAAAAATTTGATAGTGTTTCTGTTATTTTTATAAAATGTCTCAAAATTTTAGTTTTTCAACAAATTTTCATAGAAGATTACATTCTTAATAGTTATTGACCCAAATCAAGTCTAAAAAACTTAAAATTGGTCAAAATTAACGAGATGTTGGCAAATTTTTCTGAAAATTTTGAATTATTGTAGTATTTTGATTTTTTTTCAAATTTTTTATCTAGTTAGGATTTGGAATCTCATCTCGGGCCAAAACCCGAAATCTCGGCCAAAATTTATGAAATTTTGCTGGGATTTTCATCCTTGCTCCGCGGTGAGCATAATCTGCCACAATGTTTATTTGTGGTCTTATGTGCCTTATGTGTACCAAACAACCGGCGACATGCAAAATTTCTACAAAATTCATTTGAAATTCCTGCGAATCAAAGAGATCCTTAACTTTGATTGTTTAGCCTTTATGCTTTAAATAACTTACTACTGTTACTTGTTACTGTTGCTTGTTAGTAGAACACATATTTACATGGATTGCAGGTGAATTCGATAGGATTATAAGCTTGCCTTAATTGGTCATAGCATGGGGATGATGTAGCTCTGCGGTGAACATAATATGTCACAATGTTTATGGTCTTATATTTTTGCAGGCAGCATGGGTCTTATGTGTGTCAAGCAGTTGGCGAAACTCGCTATGCTTATACTATTGGCATTACTGCTATTGTGTTATGGAGTTGGAAACGTCTATTGCTCAACTGTCCATGAGAACAGTGTAGATCTACACTCACTGCTAGACTGCAAGAAGGACATCATCGATCCGAAAGGAGTTTTGAGCACTTGGAACACTAACACCCACTTTTGTATGTGGAACGGTGTAAACTGTAGCTCGACAAGACCATGGCATGTCACAGTGCTCAACCTTGCTGGCCTAAGCCTAGCAGGCCAAATCAATCCCTCTCTCAGAAATCTTACATTCCTTTGTAAGATTAACCTCTCCTATAATAGCTTTCTTGGCACCTTGCCTCTTCTTGATTCTCTCCAACACTTGGAGATCCTTGACCTGCAAAGCAACATTTTGCGGGGGAATATTCCCGATGCACTTACAAATTGTTCCTACTTAAAATATCTAGAACTCTCTCAAAACCAGCTAACGGGTATTATTCCTCCTAGCATAGGCAATCTTTCCAAGCTAGTATTTCTCGACCTTTTCCGGAACAATCTCACTGGGAACATCCCACCAGCCTTCGGAAACATCACCACTTTAAAAAATCTCTCTCTTGCAGAAAATCAACTGGATGGACGAATTCCAGACGAGCCTTGGCATATGCCAAACATAGAGCAGTTGTTCCTAGACGAAAACAATCTCTCCGGTGGAATCCCACAAACTCTCTCTAATATGTCTTCGCTTCAAGAATTATCCTTGTCGTTCAATATGCTGGGCAACGCATTGCCATCTAACATTGGCGATGCCCTCCCTAATCTCCAACGTCTATCCTTGGGGTACAACACGTTCGATGGTCAAATTCCAGCTTCCCTAGGCAATGCTTCGGGTCTAGAGAAAATAGATCTAGTATCTAATAATTTCATTGGCCAAATCCCAAGCACTTTTGGAAAGCTTTCAGGATTGACTTGGCTAAACCTTGGGCGAAATAAGCTTGAAGCTAGGAACAGTGATGGCTGGGGATTCTTCGATGTGCTCGCAAATTGTAGTCTCCTAGAGGCGCTTTCATTATCTGATAATCGGCTACATGGAGCCATACCAAATTCGATTGGTAACCTGTCCACTAGTCTTAGATATCTACTGATGGGTGGAAACAACCTATCTGGAATAGTTCCAGCAAGCATAGGAAGACTTCATGATTTAATTCAACTCTCACTAGATGAAAGCAATCTTAATGGTACAATTGAAGAGTGGATCGGGAAACTGATAAAGCTGCAACATGTAAATCTCCAAGAGAACAACTTCATCGGGACAATTCCACCCTCAATTGGCAATCTTACACAGTTGACATGCTTCTTTCTTGCGAAAAATGAATTAACAGGTTTTATACCACCTACCTTGGGAAACCTTACACAGCTGACAAAGCTCCTTCTAGCAAAAAATAACTTCATCGGGACAATTCCACCCTCTATCGGGAAGTTTACACAGTTGATATCGTTCTCTCTAGCGGAGAATAACTTCGAGGGTTTCATACCACCTAGCTTGGGAAACCTTACACAGCTGATAGAGCTCCTTCTAGCAAAAAATAACTTCATCGGGACAATTCCACCCTCTATCGGGAAGCTTACACATTTGACATTGTTCTCTCTAGCGGACAATAACTTCGAGGGTTTTTTACCACCTAGCTTGGGAAACCTTACACAGATGACAGGGCTCCTTCTAGAAAAAATAACTTCGAGGGTCTCGTACCATAACTTGGGAAACTTTTGACGTCTTTCTAAGTTAGATCTTAGCTACAACAATCTCCATGGTAGCATGCCTTAGGACGGCTTTCCTCGTGGAAACAATGGCAAAATACCAATGAACTAGCCAATTTACACCATGATTTTAATGTGACTTATTACCCGGCTATAATGGACATAGCGACATTTGAATTTTGAACATTTGGGAATTGGATTTGATAGACCATTAAGGGTTTGGCCCAGTATTTCAGATCAGTACTACGGCAATAATAATAGGTGTTTTTTTTTCATGGGGATTAACACGTACATATTCCACAAATCAGATTACATAGAGCATCATCTATATGAGCTCCCTAACACAATTTCAACCGAACTAAAAATCAGCTTCGTAATTCAGATTATCCCCCGTTGCAGTGAGTAATTACCCGTGAGACTTAGGAACCCTCGCGTACTTTTGGTGCGGCCACCCAGTCGGCCGCGTCCACGCTGCGCCCTTCGAGGCTCCGACAACTGGTGCCGCCGCGCGCTTGAATGCGTGGAGCCGTGTATAGGGGTGGATATCGAGCCAACTCGACTCGATTCGACTCGTTAAACTTGTTAAGATAACGAGCCAACTCGACTCGACTCGTTTTCTTAACGAACTGAAAGCTCAACTCGGCTCGATTCGTTAAAAACTTGAGTTGGCTCAAGTTAGCTTGTTAAATCCGTTACGATGCCTCTGACTATCTGCTCATCAAGATGCTACAAAACTTCAATATTCAATAGTTTTATGATTGTATGAGCATATATGCAATCGAGAATTGGGGAATTGCGGATATGAAATGAGGAAAAAGAATTGGGCCTGAAGGTTTAAGAAATGGGGTTAGGGTTACAGACTTATAATATTTTTTTTCTGATTCGTTAAGCTCGTTAGCTCGCTCATTAAGCTCATTTTATATCATAATTCTCATACGAAACAAAACAAGACACACACGGTATTGATTTTCTATTACAATGCATATGCACCTTACTGGTATCTATACAAAACCAATTGGAGGGGATCATTCCTGATTTCACTTACAAATTGCTTCAACTTAAGTGACTTGGACCACTTGTTAGTGGGTGCAATTCCTACGAAGTTACTCTCTTTCCAGTGCAGCAAGTTTGGTCCTTTCCGGGAATAATCTTACTGGGACCATCCCGCCGACCCTTGGTAACGTCAGCGCCTTGGAATTTGTCTATCTTGTCCAGCTCAAACAGCGACGCCAGCCGTGTGTGAGGATATGAAAAGTACGAGCAGCATTAAGTTTCAAGGACTCAGGGTCAAGGTCTACGCTGTAAGCAGCGGTCATGCTAAGATAAGGCGAGAGAATCGGGAGTGTGTGGCTGTGAGGACGCTGTAAAACATTTTTTAAACCCTCCGGGGCCTGAGGCTGAGGCAGCTGAGCATCCAGCTCAAAAGTACACAGTTCACACACCACCACCCGGCAAAACCAAGGAGGAAAGGCTGCCGTTTTCTGCGCTTCGGCCAGGCAGAGGTGTCTTATTTTCCCTCTGCCTTATTTTCTCTCCTCGTTCGTACTTACACTTATCTTTTGGCTTGTTACTTGCTGCGAGGCTTGCGTTATGAAATCCTTGGTTGAAGGGTTAGGGCCTTTTTAATTCGCGGAATTGTTTTCGGTCTCCTACGAAAATCGAATTGTTTTCTGTTAAATTTCTACAAAATTCCTGTGAATCAAAGAGATCTTTTAACTTTAACAAAGTTTAGACTTTCTGCTTTAAATAACTTGCTCGTTAGTAGAACACATATTTGTACGGGTTGCAAGTGAATTTGATAGGATTGTAAACTTGCCTTAACTGTTTACAGTATGGGGACGATGTAGCTTTGCAACAAGGTTTCAAATTTCGGTTTTGGACCATATCTCAAAGGTGATTGAAATCCGAAATTTCGGCAAGATCACAGAATTTTAGATAAAATCTAGATGAAATCTAAAAAAGAAAAATTCAAATCCAGAATTTTTTGGACCGAAATCTCGGCAAATCTCAACCGAAATGAAAAATGGTTCAAAACATGTTAGAAAATGTTGAAACTTTTTATGGATGGTGCCGACTCATCACTAATGTTTTCATGAAAATTTCAAATTATGATCGCATGAGGAATTTTAAAAAAAATTTGACAGTGGTCTTGTCTTGTTAAATGACTTATCAACAAATTTGAACGGAATGAAAAATGGTCTAAACCATGTTACAAAATTTTAAAATTTTTTGTGGATAGTTCTGATGCATCACTAATATTCTCATAAAATTTTTAGATAATGATCAATTATGAGGAATTTACAAAAATTCTAACAGTTGTACTATCCTGATAAAAGCCTTACTAGTAAATTTCAACCGAATGAAAATTGGTTCAAACAATGTTATAAAATTTTGAAATTTTTTTTGGATGGTCCTGATGTATCACTAATGTTTTTCATAAAATGTTTAGATGATGATCAATCCTAACAATTTTAAAAAAATTCTAATAGCGCTACTATCCTGATAAAAACATGGCTAAGTACATGTATTACTTTCATAAATTTGATTGAGAAACAAAAAAGGTTTTTAATTTTTTAAAATTTTATAAAAGGGTTTTGAGGCAATGTTTATTCTCTCATAAAAATTCATGATCATACTCGAGTGAATTTATAAAATTCTAATAAGGGTACTATATCATTTATGTTTCTTTTGTTTTTGATTTTTAAAGTAAACAAATGAAATTCAATTCTTTGATTTTTTGTATGATCAATGACTACTAAAGATGGCACCTTAAATTTATCGAATCATGATCATGCTTGTATATTTTTATAAAAATCTGATAGTATTTCCGATATTTTTATAAAATGTCTCAAAATTTTAGTTTTTCAACAAATTTTCGTATAAGATGGCATTCTTACGAGTTATTGACCCAAATCTAGTAAAAAAAAGTTAAAATTGGTCAAAATTACTGAGATTTTGGCAAATTTTGCTGAAATCTTTGAATTACTGTAGCATTTTATTTTTAATTTTTTTTATCTAGTCGGGATTTGGAATCTCATCCTGAGACGAAACCCAAAATCTCGGTCAAAATTTATGAAATTTTGCTGGGATTTTAATCCTTGCTTTGTAGTGAGCATAATCTGCTACAATGTTTATTTATGGTCTTATGTGCCTTATGTGTACCAAACAACCGGCGGCGACGTGCAAAATTTCTTCAAAATTCATCTGAAATTCCTGCGAATCAAAGAGATCCTTAACTTTGACAATGTTTAGCCTTTCTGCTTTAAATAACTTACTATTGCTACTTGTTACTGTTGCTTGTTAGTAGAACACAAATTTATATGGGTTGCAGGTGAATTCAATAGGAATTATAAACTTGCCTTAACTGGTCATAGCATGGGGACGATGTAGCTCTGTAGTGAACATAATATATCACAATGTTTATATATGGTCTTATATTTTTGCAGGTAGTATGGGCCTTATGTGTGTCAAACAGTTGGTGAAACTCGCTATGTTTATACTGTTGGCATTACTGCTGTTGTGTTATGGAGTTGAAAACATCTATTGCTCAACCGTCAATGAGAACAACATAGATCTACACTCACTGCTAGACTTCAAGAAGGGCATCACTGATCCAAAAGGAGTTTTGAGCACTTGGAACACTAACATCCACTTCTGTAGGTGGAACGGTGTAAATTGTAGCTCGACAAGACCATGGCGCGTCACGGCGCTCAACCTCGCTGGCCTAAGCCTAGCAGGCCAAATCAACCCCTCTCTTGGAAATCTTTCATTCCTTCGTATGCTTAACCTCTCCAATAATAGCTTCCTTGGCACCTTGCCTCTTCTTGACTCTCTCCAATACTTGGAGATCCTTGACCTACAAAGCAACATTTTGCGGGGGAATATTCCTAAAGCACTTACAAATTGTTCCAACTTAAAACATCTACAACTCTCTCAAAACCAGCTAACGGGTATAATGATTCCTTCTAGCATAGGCAATCTTTCCAAGCTAGAATTTCTGGACCTTTCCCAGAACAATCTCAATGGGATCATCCCGCCAGCCCTTGGAAACATCGCCACTTTAAAAGTAATCTTCCTTCAAGAAAATCAACTGAACGGACGAATTCCAGATGAGCTTTGGCGTATGCCAAAGCTAGAGCAGTTGTACCTAGAAGAAAACAGTCTATCAGGTGGAATCCTACAAACTCTCTCTAATATGTCTTCGCTTCGAGAATTATCCTTGGCGTGCAATATTTTGGGCAATGCATTGCCATCTAACATTGGCGAGGCCCTCCCTAATCTCCAAGTTCTATACTTGGGGGAAAACACGTTCGAGGGCCAAATTCCAGCTTCCCTAGGAAATGCTTCAGATCTAGAAGATATAAGTCTAGATTCTAATAATTTCACTGGCAAGATCCCAAGTTCTTTTGGAAAGATTTCAGGGTTGACTAGGCTATACCTTCATGGAAATAAGCTTGAAGCTAGGGACAGTGATGGCTGGGGATTCTTCCATGCGTTGTCAAATTGCAGTTTTCTAGCGGCGCTTTCATTTGCTAATAATCAGCTACAGGGAGTCATACCAAATTCTATTGGTAACCTGTCCATCAATCTTCAATATCTGATGATGGGTCAAAACAAACTATCTGGAATAGTTCCGCCAAGCATAGGAAGATTTCATGGTTTAATTCAACTCTCACTAGATGAAAACAATCTTACTGGCACAACTGAAGAGTGGATTGGGAAACTGATAAAGCTACAACATTTAAATCTCCAAGAGAACAACTTCATCGGGACAATTCCATCCTCAATTGGCAATCTTACACAGTTGACATGGTTCTCTCTTGTGAAAAATGAATTAACAGGTTTTATACCACCTAGCTTGGGCAACCTTACACAGCTGACACAGTTGAACCTTAGCTATAACAATCTCCAAGGGAGCATACCTCTTGAGTTTGGTAACCTTAAACAACTCATTTCACTGGGTCTATCATCGAACAAATTTAGTGGAGAAATTCCTGAAACCTTGGGCCAATGTGAACAGTTAGTGACCATTCAAATCGACCAAAATGTTCTTACAGGAAACATTCCGACCACCTTCAGCAAACTACTGACATTGAGCCTGCTCAATCTTTCCTATAACAATTTGTCGGGGCCCTTGCCAGCTTCTCTAAATGATCTAAAGCTACTCACAAAACTAGACCTATCTTACAATAATTTTCAAGGAGAAATACCAAAAAGTGGTGTATTCGATAATGCTACAGTTGTTTCACTCGATGGAAATTCAGGACTATGCGGAGGAACCATGGAATTGCATATGCCTTCATGCCATGCAGTTTCACGAAGAGTAGGAAGAGTAAAAAATTTGGTTAAAATACTGGTACCAATATTTGGCTTCATGTTACTCATAATGTTGATTTACAATATAACCCTTGGGAAGAAGACGTCAAGAACAACATACCTATCTTCGCTTTCTTTTGGTAAAAAATTCCCTAGAGTTTCTTACATGGATCTAGCTCAAGCTACAGGGAATTTCTCAGAGTCAAACCTAATTGGGAGAGGAAGCTACGGTTCAGTATACAGAGGGAAGATAACTCAAGCTAAAATACAAGTGGCTATTAAGGTTTTTGACCTTGAGATGCGATGTGCAGACAAAAGTTTTGTATCAGAATGTGAGGTTTTGAGAGGCATTCGACATCGGAATCTTCTTCCTATCCTAACTGCATGCTCAACGATAGACAATAGTAGTAATAGTTTGAAAGCTCTAATTTACGAATTGATGCCTAACGGGAATCTGGACACATGGTTGCATAAAGATATTGCTGGTTTTCCTTCCAAATGGTTGAGCTTAGCTCAAAGAATAAGCATAGCTGTTGACATGGCCGATGTGTTGGCCTATTTACACCATGACTGTGAAAGGCCAATTGTCCATTGTGATTTGAAGCCAACTAATATCCTTCTTGACGATGATATGAATGCCTATTTGGGAGACTTCGGCATCGCAAGCCTCGTTCTCGATTCTAGGTTCGCATCAGTTGGACATTCAAGTTCAACTAACTCAATCGGATTGAAGGGGACTATAGGGTATATAGCTCCAGGTATAGTTATTGGTTATAATTGCTTGCTACTTCTTGAATTGTGGAAGGCAATCTAATATTTACATTTACTTACATTATACCGATTAGTGCCATTTTATCCCTTTTTCAGAGTATGCTCAATGTTGCCACGTATCAACCTGCGGGGATGTTTATAGTTTCGGAACAGTACTTCTAGAGCTTTTGATAGGCAAAAGACCGACGCACTCTATGTTTGAGAATGAACTCAACATTGTCAACTTTGTGGAGAGGAACTTTCCAGATCAGATATTACAAATAATTGACACCCATCTCCATGAAGAATGGAAGGACTTTAATCAAGCGACGGAGGAAACAGAAAATGAATTCTATAGATGCTTGTTGTCTGTCGTGCAAGTGGCTCTTTCTTGTACGCGTCAAATCCCAAGGGAACGAATGAACATGAGAGAAGTAGCCACTGAGTTGCATGCAATCAGAACGTCCTATGTTGGAGCGAAAAAGCGAGAGCAAATCAAGCTGCCTGTGTAAATTGTTGAGTTTGTCTTTGAATGAGCCACGGGTAGCATGGCGAATGTGAGAAAGTACCCTCCTGTATTTCTACCTCGGGTCACAAATAGTTATCATTTTAAATATCGACGTACTCTCCAAAACTCATCTTTGACTATTAATTTCTATTGTAATATATTTAAAAAATCTAATAAAATTATAATATTATGAAAATACGTTTCAAGACAAATCTACACATATGATTTTCATACATCTAATCTAGATATTTTAAAAGATATCAATAACGAAAGTTTAAAAAATTTAACTGCACACATCCCAAACCGACTACTATTTTGCGACCGGAGGGAGTACTATATATGGTGGTGAGTGGTGCCTACTACTGACATAGTAAGATTTGGGTTCTGAAAATGTGGAGATTGGCTTTGATAATATGCCAGATCGGTAGTGTGGCTACGATACTACCCATTTTTTAAGAAAAAAAATTAATGATTTGCACTTATTTACTTGTGTTAGTGATGATTTGTCCCATAACATCTCACTGACATGAGGTTGCACCAACTAAATCGGAGTAAATCATCAAATTTTTTTTTTTACACAGCATGTTGTGGCGATTAAACACACGCATAATCCACATGTCAAGTTACACGGAACATCGCTGCTAATCCACAATTCTAAATTAGCTCACTAGCTAGCACAATCGAAACCTAACTAAAGTTAGCTCGATCCCTAATCCAAACTAGCATGAGGAACTTAAGGAGCACCTTGCACTATAATTTCTCAAGTAAAGCACGCAATCTCGGAAATCTTGTAGCCCGACTCTGTGAACAACTATTCCTGATGTTTAGTTATGAATGGTGTTCATGCAAACACCTGAGTAGACACAGAAAAATTGAATCGATGAATTAAAATGTTAGGCTAATCCACTGAATCATAACAAGTAGCTAACAGAATTCTTACTAATAAAACCACAAAGCCTGATGCATCATAGTTCCAAACAAAACATAGAAAATTTCATCTAGTTCTCGTCGCCATCCCATGTAATAGAGATTGAACATCAAACCCCATCTCATTCCTAGAATCAAGTGCAGACTCATCTGAATATTGAAAATACAATTCCTAACTTGGAAGCAAAACGGAACAAGAATCAATTTCCAGCATTTCTAGCACTCAATTATAAGAATCTCCAACCTATGCCGCCTGCTGCACCGGCAGAACTCATCATAATGCAGCAAAAATAGCATAAATTGTTTTTAGTCCGTAACATTACTACGTATTAAACGCTAAATCCCCAATGCCAGCTACAACCAATTCTGTAAACCCCAAAGAAGAACGCTACCAACAATGGTAAGCACTAACACGCAGACACAACAAGAACTGAATAAAAATTCCAGCGCTCCCAATTCAATAAATAATATGGTGCCGGCTGGAGAAATGTAAGACTGGAAGCAAGATCCACGCGAGGAGCAAACGCTGCTGCACACAGATCACTAAAAACATCAAAATAGCCGCAGCAAAAATCCGCACCACAAATAAAGGAACAAGAGGGAAGCAAATCGGAGGCAATTCGGGGCAGCCAGATCCACAAATTGGAGGAACATAAGTCCGTTATCTTCTTTTCTGAAAATATTGGTGCTGCGCACGACCGCTACTCAGGAAACTCGTAGATGACGACCTGTCGTTTCACCGATTGGGACGACCGTGTCGAAGATCTGACACAACCGGCAGCCCTCGTGGGATCACCAAGCTCGGAGGTCACTTCGTCGGCGGGCGTCGAGGTCGACGGGGTGGAGGAGGCGAGACCGACAAACCCTTCGCTGTGAAGCCCAATCCCTCGTACATCAAACCCCATCTCATTCCTAGAATCAAGTACAGAACCAGGAAGGGAGAAGGCAAGGGCGAGGGCACGGAAGCGGCGCGGATCTCGGAAGTAGGAGCGGGGGAACGGGGAGGAGGGGTAGGAGGGCTGTACCGCGGGCAGCGTCGGCTGACTGGAGCACGTGGGTCGCAGGAGGCCTACGGAGTTCTCCGGCGGCCGGAGGGAGAGTGGCTCCAAGAGGTCTCCAGTCGGCGGCGGCATGGCTTTGAGAGCTCTGGAAGCGCCGTCGATGAATCGATGGCGAGGCAGATCCGTAGGGGATCTTGGGGGTCCGCGATTCCCATTCAGCGGCCTTAATGATGGCTGGGATGGGAGGGGAGGAGGCGTCTGCAGGCGTGGAGGCAAGGGCGAGGGAGAGCGAGCGGAGGCGAGGGAGAAGCCGTGCGAGGTCGGGGGCGACGGGCAAAACGGAAGAGACTCGTGGAGGGCTCCACTGTGCCGGATTTCGTGGCACGTGGATGGCCTGATCGCCACCGACGCAAGGCACGGAGAGCTGCGAAATTCCGGACGACGTGGCACGGCCGACTGCTCGCCAATCTCTTCAGCTTTAATATAGCAAATAAATAAATAAATTATTATTATTATTAAGGGTTTACACGCTGCGCTGCACGGTGCGAAATTTGGTTACGCGATGCTACACCATGCGAAATTTGGTCCGATGATTATTTCTAAAAAAATAGGTGTAAGGACGTAAACGCAAATTCGTTTTATTCTTCAGAGTTTTCTAAAAAAATATGCTGTTAGGAGTCATCGGCGAATTTGCAGCACTACGGGTCATCTTTGTGTGGTGCAGAACTGCTAGGAGTCGTCGTCGAATATGCGAAAACGTGTGTTTTTTTTACGTAATTTCGGTTTTCTCGGGTTATTTTCTAAAAATGGTGGATTCTTTTTTCACGTAATTTCTAATTTCTTTTTTTCTTTAAAAATGCACTATCTAGGAGCCATCGGCGAATTTGCAGCACCACGGGACATCTTTGTGTGTTGCAAAACTGCTAGGAGTCGTCGTCGAATCTGCGAAAATGTGTTTTTTTGCGTGATTTTGGTTTACTCGGGTTATTTTCTAAAAAAATAGAAAATTCTTTTTTTGCGTAATTTCGGTTTTCTTGTTTTTTTTAAAAAAAACAGGTTGCTAGGTACCATCGTTGAATATGTGGATTGCTATGAGCTGTCGGTGAATCAGTGGATTTTTTAAACCTGAACACAAATTCGAATTTTACGGAGGGCTTTTTTGTGAGAGAGGCTAACATGGCAGCGCTGAGCACCCAGGGATTCCTTCCCCTTTAAATAAAGGTATTTCATTTTTTCGGGTCTATTTTATTAAAAAAATCGATGGAAGAATCTGAACACAATTTCGAATTTTACAGAGGGCTTTTTCTTGAGCGAGGCTGACGTGGCAGCACTGAGCTCCCAGGGATTCCTTCCCCTTTAAATAAAGGTATATTATTATTATTGTTGTTGCTGTTGTTATTATTACAAATTCAGTTACTAATCACTAAGTATATGAGATTTATCCTTGCAAAGAAAAAGAATGTGAGATTTAGGAAAGCCTCGCATACCTTTGTGCTTTGGTGCTGTGCCCGCTGGCCGTGCGCCGTCATGATCCGCCCTCCAACGATGTGTGTTGGAAAATCGCAAGAACAACACATGCGAACTCGTGGATAGATAACACAAGAACTATACACGAAGAAAAAACACACGCTTATATATTCTTATACTGAGCTTATCGAGAATACAAGGAACACACACTTGAAGATACCTTCAGACTCAAGATTATAACGGACTTGAGTTAGTGCCGTTCTTCTGGTTTCCTCGCTACTCTGTCTCTTTCTTCCTTAAGCATCCCACGTATAAGATTATATACACATACATGCGCAGGCTGCACGGCACTGGGTGCCCACGATGTGCTCGCGTTGCCTCCGAGTCGTGCGCAGGCCGCTCCACTCCGAGACATATGAGCACAGGCCATTTCTTCGACATGTGCACGACTTGATCAGCCACGAGCTCCTCCAGCGCAAATGCATGCAGCTTGCACGTACTAATTAACTAACCTAACTATATGCAACTAAATAACTAAAGGTCTGTTTGATAGAGCTCCAAAACCTAGCTTCATCTGAGATCTAAAACTTATAGGTTAAAATAAAGTGAATTAAATTTATATTTTTAGTCTAAAATGTAAACAAGATGATCCATCTAAACACTCTTAATGTACTCACGACTTGACTCCATAGATCTAGTAGAGTTTGGAATACCCAGCTCCACCAGATTCAGGAATCTGGTGGAGCTGGAGCTCTACCAAACACATCCTAAGATTACAAAGTGACACATGCATACATGTACATGGTTCTAACATGTACAATTATTCTAACAAGATTAACACTAACAATCACCCCTTTAATCTTGTTGTCCAATATGACCTCACTCACAGAAGCGCCGGTTTGTCGTTCACGTCGGTGAAGTTTAACCCCGCCTCCTTCTTCTTGGGCTTAGTACATTCTGATTTAAAGTGCCTTAACTCATTGCAGTTAAAGCACCTCAACTTTGTCTTATCAAACTTCTTCTTACCGTGATGCTTGGACGTGCCTTCTTTGCCATTGAGGAGCAGCAAGTGTCCATCACCCTCCTCGCCATGGTGCTTGCTAATCCTTCCTTCAAAGACTTTGAGGTGACTGATCATCTCCTCGATCGGCATGGCCTCTAAGTCCGTGAACTGCTCAATTTGCAGCCATGACCTGTAGGAACTTGTCCGGGACAGACAAGAGCAATTTATTGACGATGACCGCATCCTCAAGTGTTTCACCTAATCCATGGATTTTAGTCACGAGGGAAGTCAATTTCCCCGCGAACTCATCCACAGACTCGGTCTCCTTCATGTGCATGGCCTGGAAGTCACACTTCAAGGACATCACCTACGCTTTCTTGATACGATCGGCACCGAGGTACATAGTCTTTAAGGTGCTCCATGTCTCCTTCACTGTCTTCTTCTTGCCAACTTGCAATAAAGTTTCCTCCAGAATTGCCTAGACGATGGCCGCCATCGCCATCTTGTCCTTCTTCCTGTCCATGGTTGCTCCTTCTGTGGGATCAACAGCATCCCATATGCCTTTGAACCTCCATGAACACCTCCATCTTGATCGTCCACGCGGAGTAGTTGGTGCTTGACAACATCGGGTACTGGAGGGAGATGGATCCCTCCTTGGTCGCCGTCCGCTCCACAATTGACATGATGTCGCAGTATCAACTCACAACCTCGCTCTGATACCAAATGTTGAAAAATCCTAAGAACAACACACGTGAACTCGTGGATAGACAACACAAGAGCTATATACGAAGAACACACACGCTTATATATTCTTTTACTTAGCTCATCGAAAATACAAGGAACACACACTTGGAGACACCTTTGAACTCAAGATTGAAATGGACTTGAGTTAGTGCTGTTCTTCTGGTTTCCTTGCTACTTTTGTCTCTCTCTCTTCCTTAAGCATCACACGTACAAGATTATATAGACACACATGCGCAGGCTGCACGGCACCAGGCGCCCATGACGTGCGCTCGTTCTCCCGGCCACAACGTCCTCGCGTTTGTCTTTGAGATGTGCGCAGGCCGCTCCACTCCGAGACATACGGCATAGGCCACTTTCTTCGGCGTGTGCGCGATTTGATCAGCCATGAGCTCCTCCAGCGCAAATGCATGCGGCTGCACGTACTAATTAACTAACCTAACTGCATGCAACTAAATAACTAAGATTACAAATTGACACATGCATGCATGTACACGATTCTAAAGTGTACAATTGTTCTAACGTGAACACGGTTCTAACGTGTACAATTATTCTAAGGCTCTGTTTGGATCCATTAGCACTAATAGTTAACTGCTAAAATTAGCTGAAATGGATCCAAATAACCCAGCTAATAGTCCAGCTAATAATTAGCAAATATCCCAGCTAATAGTTATCTCATTAGCTGGTTCTCCCCTGCTAATTGCAGCTAATAGATGGTGAAAAGTCCAATTTGCCCTCGGCCATCCATCACAGTCCCCTTTTCCAAAAGTCCACAAACGAAGCCTCCCGAACCATCTCGTCACGCTCTCTCCATAGCGAAGTGTCTGAACCATCTCTACTTGTTGCCCCATCTCTCTACCGCATGCCCCTTTCTCCGCCGCACGCCCCTTTCTTTGCCGCCGCCGCCCATCTCTCCGCCGCTGTCGCCCGTCTCTTCGCCGTCGCCCATCTCTCTGCCCAACCGTAGTAGCTGCCGCAGTCAATGGATCTTTTTGGTGAGAACTAGCACGATGATGCGTTCGTCGATCTCACTTCGCCGCCCATGAATCCCGCCTCCAGGGCTTCCTTCTCAGAGTCGGCCAACTCTCTCGGCGGTCGTGTCGTTCCTTGTCGAAGCTGTTTCAGTGGAGTGGAGGTGCTCGATCTCAACTCCTAGGCTGCCGACGTCCCCAACTTGATGTCCTACTAGGAGTTCAGTCACCGTGGATCGGCAACAAAGTGGAACCAGAGGTCGTCGGTGGGCGTCGGGCCACTAGCCCTTCTCGATCCGCTAGCGCAGGCTATGGCACCGCGGCGAGGCACACCGGATCCAGCGGAGACCCTGCTGGCAAGGTGGCGAGGCCGTTCCGTACTCCTCGGCCAGCCAGATCGGCTACCAGAGGCACACGTGGAGCTCTTCGGGTCATTGCCGCCCCAGCTGGGTCTAGGGGAACTCGTTGGGTCGCAGCCGCCACAGGTGAAAGTGGTGGAATGCCTCGGGCAAGTGGGAGCGCTGCCACCACTGGTAGAAGTGGTGGCAATCCTTGGTCGGACTATGCAGCTGCAGCCCTGGAGGAAGAGTACAAAGGCTTTGGTCTAGGAGCTTCGGTAAGAATTTTTGTTACTCTGAAATTTTGCTTTCCTGGAAGTATTGAAATTATGGCACATTTTGCACTTGGTGAATGTTGGACCTGAAATTCACTTAATTATCAGTGTAAATAGATGGAAATAGCAATGATTTGGTATAATCACTAAGTGTAAATAAGATTGTGCTTTGCCGAGAAGAAGGTTTTTCAAGTTCTATAACAGAGTTTGCTCTGTTACTCGTTTGCTTCGTGTCTTCAGCAGTATTCTGCAGAAAGAACCAACAGGTTCTGGCCTCCGATACAACAAGGAAAACGCTGCTTTGTTGTTTCAGGGGCGTATTGGCTGAAGCAAGAACAAAGCCTGGGCGTCTAGATTGAACATCTGTGAGGCACAAATCGGAAAGTGTTATAGACTATTAATCTCTACTTGACCGAATGCCAAAGCTAGCGAAACATTGATTTGGGACACATAATAAACAAAGAAATTTATCCAAAAGAACAGATATCATGATCCACAGCCATCATCAAATCACAAGCACAAGAAATAAGCTGTGCAGCCACAGTAAACAAATATTCACAAGCTGCGTCCATGACGTGACCATGAGGTGTTCGTCACATTCTTCTCGGCGAAACTGATAGTAGATGCAAACATAGATTCCATGGCTCCAATTGTCATTTGAGTATTTGGCTCAATATCATATGCTTCATATATAGCAGTGTTTCTTTTTTCTGTATATTATGTTGAATTGGATGCTTGTAATTTGCAGGAATAAGAAAGAGATAACTTCCTTTGCTCCATCTCTGATGCTGCTATATTTTTGTTCATATTTGGGCTATTAAAGCTTTACAGTTTGCTGAGTGCAACAGGGCCACATTGATTCAAATTTCTAGTATGATGGGTCCTGATTAGCAGTTGATAATGGTTTTTGAGGCTTCAGTTTCATATATATAAATATTGAAGAATTTCTATATGTTGAAATGTAACAGTGTTTCTTTTTTTGTACATCATGTTGAATTGCAGGTTGGACCATTGTCAACAATTGGTAAGATATTACAGATTGCTCTCTCAATCTTCTGAACAGCTTTGAGTGCTGTTCCTTTGTGAGTATATATCTAGCTTGCTCTCTCATTCTTCTGTTGCCTGTGAGGATTGCTCAGTGATGATATTGGGTAAATTGATGATAATTACAATTAATTTTGTGAACTAGGCCTTGAACCAGTAGACTTGCATGCTAGAAAGAATATTTATGCTTGACTCGGTTATCATCACACTGCTCTGTTCTGTTCAGTTTGCTAGCTACTATTCTGAATATTTACTTCATTATCATCCCACTGCTCTGTTTAGTTTGCTAGCTACTGATTTGAATATTTTGACACTACTCTGTTCACACTGCTTGGTTCGGTTGGTAAAGTTGCTAGCTAATTGAGATATTAATCTGCTGATCCTAATTGAGATATTTGTTGCTGATCTAAATATATGCTGTTCTGAACTCAATCTGTTCATTAGGACTTTAATCATAGTGAACTTTATTATCAATTCTTATTGTCTATGTCAGCTGGTTCATACTAACTTATTAAACAAATATGTGATGCTCTGCATTCGGAATTCTTTTTGGCCTATTGCATTGCATTGCCTATTGCATTGCTATAACTAACTCTGGTTTTCCTATAGATTATCATACATAAATCTGAGATGCGCTTCAGTCCTTTTTTGTTTCAGACAAAATAGTGCAACAGCCCTTTCTCTCATTTGCTCAATATTTGCTAACATGTATAGTGGCATAATTATTCTGGAAAGCCACTAAGAATTAAAAATAATATATATATATATACATATATATCTTATGCATACTATATATATATATATATATATATATATATATATATATATATTCGCTTTAGGCTTTGGTTTCTTCGTTTATTTCTTATATAAGCTCCTTAGGACATTTTACTTTCCTCTGAATTATTAATCTCTATTTTGGCAGGGATGAATGTGATAAGATGGTAAAACTAATACAATCACGAGTTAAGGATTCTACGTTTCCTGAAGCCTGTAAGTTTGGAACGCCAAAAGAAATTCCAAGTAGGAATGCAGGCGTTGGCCATGATTTTACGGGAGCTTGGCGTTCCTTGAGTCACAATAGGAACTTCCCTGGATAAGTTACATTCTCTAGTATTGGATCTGGTAGCTTTTCTCCCGGCTCTCCTCTCCAAACATCTCCTGAGCTATGTAATGCAGCAGTAATGGAAGCAAAGAAATGGTTGGAAGAGAAAAGGCAGGGATTAGGTCCAAAGCCAGAAGACCATGGTCCTTCCACATTAAACACTGATATGCTTAATTCTGTTAGTATAAATATGTTGTCCTTTCTAATCTTTAGAACCTTCAATTTTTAGATGATTGGCACAACGTGTGCTTATTTTGGTTGCATCAACTGTTGCTTACCTTTGTGGGTTATACTAGGTCAATGATCTAAATGCAGGAATGTATATTTTTGTTCAGTCCAGGTTTGAGTAATTTGATTATATGTTAATTGATGCTTAGTTTCGGAAAATGTCATTCCCTGGTAATCTTGATGAACCTCATACATTTTTTCATATATGAGTGAGCTCTATAAGTGTTGTACATTGTTTGTGTTGATCCATGTTCCAAAGTCTTGAGTGAGATATCAAGAAATTGCTTCTGGTCATGTTTCAAAAAAATTGCTTCTGGCCATGTTTCAAAAAATTGCTTCTGGTCATGTTTCAAGCGATAAGAAATTGGCTTCTGGTCATGTTTCAAGCGATAATTAGCAATGCAATTTTGGAAGACGCGGTGCTACTCTAGCCGAAAACAAAAATTTTCTACCGCGAACACCCAGGAATCATGCGAATCAAAGATCATGGAGAATTACCCTTGGAGCACGTTAGCAGCGGAAGTAGAGTGGGTGAAGCCTCCCCGCGTGCTCCGAAGCACTGTACGTAGTCGAACGTACTCCCGACTGCTCGGCCGAGTGCTCGCGTGATCGCCCGAGTGCTCGCCGAGTGGTCGCCGGACCGCTCGAGTGCTTGCCGAGTGATCACCTGAGTTCTTGACGTCTCCTCGCCGTGGGTGCACGACGCAGCGGATGTAGATGTGCACGCGGTGGGAGAGGTGAAACCGATCGCCGATCGCGCCGAGACGATGCAACGCGCCTCTCGGTATCCACACGTCCAGGGGTGGAACGTCGTGCGCCGGTGTGCT
This sequence comes from Guadua angustifolia, assembly GCA_036346375.1. Lineage (NCBI taxonomy): Eukaryota > Viridiplantae > Streptophyta > Magnoliopsida > Poales > Poaceae > Guadua > Guadua angustifolia. Next base: position 118,322 of record JAYEVE010000273.1, on the reverse strand, counting down.
AGCACCACGCGCGCGACGGCTAGGGTTTCTGGCAGGGGTAGAGGTCGATGGCTAGGGTTTCGTGGTGGGGAGAACCTTAGTGGCAAAGACACCCCATGCCCCTTTATATAGAGTGCACTAACGGGCCTTCTACAATAGAAGCCCATTAGGACTCACGCTAATGGATCTTCTACAAGAGAAATCCATTAGGGCGCCAGAGATCCAAATCCGTGTAAACCCACTAATGGATCCAATCCATCGGACATGATCCAACCCGTTAAGTGTGTGACCCGTTAGGTTCATGCATAACGGCCATAGCCCTGAAACCTCTTTTCGGACCATCGGACAACGATGGTTCCTAGCGGGACATGTTGTCCCCGAATGCAGAATGATCGTGATCGGTGAACCTTGATATACTCATATACCGATCCTTTTGCCACGCGATACCGGTCAAGCTCAAGGCAAGATGTGTGCCATCCTTGTGGTAGCTCGACCCATTCACTCGTCAATGTAATGGATATAATTCGTGATTAACACTTTAATCACTTTGGCATGGCCATGCACTTTTCCTTATCCATCCACACCGAGGGCCCGAGATATCTCTCCGTTATCAAGGAGGGCAAATTCCATCTTGATCTCTTATATCTCACGTCATGTTTCTTGGCATACCCGTAGCTACCTTTATAGCTCCTATTACGGAGAAGCATTTGTGACCCCAAGGTATGCAATTACACATCTTTGAGAATCAATAAGAATCTCGTGTCGAAGGATCGTCAGGTATACCACTCGAGACTACATCTCGATGGCACTTCTAAGATAACAATCTCATCGGTGTCTCGGGTGGGTCTATCCAACCCCATGTTCTCTAACATGTGCCCACATTATTGATTTGATATCTCCATATCTATGGTATGTGAAACATTACCATCAATCAATACATGTCTTTGGTCGATCACTATTGTCCCACATAATGATATGTGACCGAGGATCGTTTAGAATAATATCATATAACCAATATGTTTCACAATTAAGTCATACTCAATGAACAAAGGAATGACATTTATTCATGGAACTGATAAGTACATGAACACAGACATATGATACAATCATCTCATATGATCGCCTCTAGGGCATATCACCAACATGCAAGTCACCAGTAAGACAGACCGCATGGAAAGGGGAAAAATCAGTAGAACACCAACCAAACAAACAAGATGCAACCAACCAAACAACTTCTTTTGCATCAAACCATCCCTCCGTCCTCCTCATGCATCCAACCAAACAACTTCTCAGCTCAACCTGAATTAACACATACAATCAACCAAACAAACCATTTTGTATCCACTCAACCTGTCTCTCACCATCCCGCATGTCTCGTACGAACTAGGCTAAGTACATGCAGGCAATCAAACTCACCCTACCTGATGCTATTCCACATACGAAACAAAGCTGGAAACGTGGTATTTTTAGTCAGTTTCCTACAGCACTTACGTAGATGAGAGTGTGCACTACTACACAAAAGCTCATTATAAACGGTTTTGTGAACTGTCTGTAAATATGTGTCAGTGATAAAAAAGGCACATTGCAGACAATTTTTGAACTATCATCACAGACAGTTCTAAGCTAGAACCGTTTAGAACCGTCTGTAATGAGCCATAGAAAAGTCTGTGATGAGAACAGTCTATGATATGCTTACAACTCCATATCACAGCAACTTGAGCAACCTTCAAATGGGAAAGAGAGCTTAGGTTAGCTACGGCACACTTCTACAAAACATACTACTCAGACTAAGGGGGTGTTTGGCACTGTTCCAACTCTACCAAAATCCGTAGAGTAGATAGAGCAGGATATTTCTAGCTCCAGAAATTTTTGGAGCTGAAACTGTAGGTACATTAATAGTGTTTAGGTCGATCATCTTATTTACATTTTAGACTAAACAATATAAACCTAATTCACTTTTTTAGTCTGCAAGCTCCAAATCTGAGGTGGAGCTAAGATCTAAAGTCTCTTGACCAATGTAAGTAACATCCCAATATTTGAGTTTTTTTATTTAATATTATTTTAATGCAATTTATAATTTTGTGAATTTTCCGAATTTATTGGATTTTCTGAGATTTATTTGAATTATTTTGAATTAATATATATGGCTTTTGTTAAGAAATAATTATAAAAGAAATTTAAAATAAAGACTGCCCAAAATATTTTATTTGAGTATAGAAGGTCTCGAAGTATTTTTGAGATTTCTTTTTCTCCGGGATTGAATCGGAATAGGAATTGGATTGATTGAATCGGATTAGGAAATTGTTGGACGGTCCGGTACGGGTGGTGTAGCGCTTCGTGCGGGCGAGACGGAGTCCAGACGCTGCTGGCCGGTTTGAACTTGTGAGCTAAGCGCCAAGGTCGTCGTGGGACTCGAGTCCACGCTGAAGGGATTCCACGAGAAGCCGATTGAATTCCCACTGGCGCCGAAGTTCGATGACGGATCTTGAGCCATTTCAAGATGGGAAGCATGCGCGATCGCTGTATTTAAACCCCGCGTAGGCATCGCTAGAAACCAAGCGCAGGCGATCGAGCAGCCGGAGAAAAAAAAAAGAAAACCGCCAGCGAGTCGTGTCGGCGATCGGAGGATCTCGCCAAGGAGCGTGTGGTGTCGCCGAAGAATCGATCGACAGGAAAAGCGGGTCGCGCTGTCATCCGAGGAATCGCGAGGAACAGCAGCGCCGCCAGAAGAGTTCCGAGCGCACTGCCGAGTTGCCGCCGAGAAGCATCCCGTACGCCGTAGTTCTGCCGGAGCATCGCCAGGGAAGGAGATCGCCGTTGGGATCGTCGTCTTCTTCGAGTCCGGCGAGTTTCGCATGCGGTCCAGTCATTTCCGATCGGAAGCTTCGTTAGCCGTCGGATCCACATTGGAGCGCTGAGATCTTGCCGCATCACTCCGAACCGGTAAGTCTCTCGGGTTATAACGTTGACCGTCGGATCATAGATGAAGGGTCTAGATTGAGCCACGACACTTAAGTGCACAGTGCACCGAAGGGGTAAGCGATGACCGTTGGATTTAGATCCAAGGGTTGATATTGAGTCACGTAGTAGATTTACCCGTAACCGTTAGATTGAGTTCATCGGTCTAGATTTCGCCACGTTTTGTCCGTACAAGCCGGGGCAGGAAAATTCGGATTTTCTTTATAAAAATAATTCACTTAAATTCGGATTTTAGGATTTTAGAGATATTTCAGAATTAATTAAACTTCTAAATGCTATAACTTTTGCATATGGACCCCGATTGAGGTGATTCAAATTCCTAAAAATTTGTAAAATTAAGATATATTTAATGGCGGTTTTTATTTGAATTTTTGAGTTCATTTGTTCTTTGGTTTTGGTGTTTATTTGCTATTTCTTCTCGATTCGCGTAGACGTTGAATTGAGCGAAGTTTCGGAGGAAGAATTCACAACTCAGGAATTATATTCAGACCAAGACCAGGAGCTTAAGCAAGGCAAGTTGTGCTTTGATCATGTTGCACCCATAAACTAGATTGCATGCTATTTTGATTTACTTTATCACTTGTTATTTTATGTGTATAAATGATTTCAACATAAGTTTGGGATTAGCTACCGTACCCTTTGAATTACACCCTACCTTGCTAGTTGTATGCCATGATCCACTTGTCACCCTAGGTTGGTTTACTATAGTGGGTTAATAATGAAATCAACATGGATGGTTAGAACGAACTAGAGTGCTTAGCCATGCCACGTCATCACATGTATATGAAATGTTGGTTATTAATCTTGACTAATGGAATATGGAACATTATCATGGATATGTGTGTCATGTGTGGTCACACGAGAACATTGAGTTGTTGTGGCGAGGAGGTCACGCAACGATGTCGAATTGTGTAAAGCATGTGATGCTTGGTAATCAACCGGGTGGTAATCATTTTAGATTGAAGCAAGTAGAAGGGGCAAGTGTGCCAGGGTGGGCTCAGTGGAGCTGAGGGTATGTGCAAGTCTTGCTTTAATCAATCCTAAGGACTTAACCTTGCGAGCCTTTGACTGAGTCAATCATGCAACCACATGTTCATTATGGGGCGACCTAGCTAGTGACTAATTTGCAAATGCTTAGCTTGAGTGCTATCGTGGTGGTGTGAGTCCTGTACGGAGAAACTCACATGGCGCAAGAGGAGGGCCTGTTGTGGTGGTGTAACCCTTCGATGTTGAAACCTTAGCGGGTAGCACGGGTTAAGAGGATGCATTGTAAAGGCTTTGTTATGATCGTTCACCGTGTGGTGCATGGTTGTATCATGTGGGTAAAGTGCATAACCTCTGCAGAGTGTACAAACTATTAGGATAGCCGTGCTCACGGTATTGAGCAATGCTCGGGATTACAATCAAGGGTAGTTAATTAAAATGGATAATCGGAAGGATGGCGGGGATGCCATGTGGATAATGGAACTTGACTTAGGAGGGAAACTTGGTTTATTTATGAATCATTGAATCTACTTACTTGGTATTATCTGTTTCTTGTCTTTTCAATCTACATTATGTATGTGTTCTTAAATGTCGCTCGCAAATGAACCATAAGCCTTCCTTTGGAATAAGCACGCATATAGCTATGATAGAATTGCATTTTGTGCACAACTTGTTGAGTACGTGTTGGTGTACTCACCCTTGCTTAACAACCAACAACGATGGAGGAATCATCGTCAATATTGGAGAAGGACTTTCGGTGGGCCAGCGTGTCACTAGGCCAATCCTAGTCACCGCCTGTGGTGTCTTGATGGGACATCTACGTTTTCTACTACTTCATTGCAGTTGTCTCATTGGTTTTACTATTGCCTTGTAAAATTGAATATTGTAAGTGATCATAAGATCATACACTAGTTATATTCAACAAATAAAGTCTTATTATTCTTATCGTTGTGTATGATATGATGCTTACCGATGTTAAGTTGTGTGCACTAGCGATTGATCCTGGGACTAGTGCAGTAAAACACAGTGGATTCGAATTAGTGAATTCGGGTCCTTACAGAGGTGGTATCGAGCATCTTGACTTGTGAGGTCTTGGCCCTAGATAGTTGGTCGTCCCTATAGGTCCTTCAAAATTATTTTCTAAAGTAAAAGTCCTAAACCTAGAAGAATAATGTGGTCTTGACTTATCTCATTCTTCTATTTATGTCCTTACCGAAATTCCTTCATTTCCCTTGCTGAAATTTCTTTCTCTTACCTCTGCTAAATTGAGTTAAAATCTTACCTGAGTTATCTAAGTAAAAACGATATACCACACTACGGAGATGGCATCAAGTACTGCTGCCACCGTAATGATCATGACGGAAGGAATCATCAAGCTCATGGAGGAGCGGATCAATGAGGAGTATCCAAAGTTAGAAGACTCAGTGCTTCAAGTAGCCAGTTGAGACTCATGTGTGGGAGTCGCGTTTCCTAAGATAGGAGTGTCGCCCATGTAGACGGTAGTTTTGTGTGTTTAGGTTGAATTGGTTCTTCTTGATTGCTGAGTGTGCAGTATGTGTTGCAAAGCTTTTAGGCTTATATAAGCAACCATACCAAGTTATTAATATTGATTGCTTAAAGTTATTGGGTTAAACCTATCTCCCCTGTATTAGGATCTCTACTTCTTACCTATGCTATTTTCTCTCTCACCTAACCCTGTAAAGTAATCAAGTAGATGGGTCCGATTAGTGATAGCAATAAAGTCAGTGAAAGTGAAAACCAACTCAATAGAAACTCCAAGGAGGATTAGTTTTTCAACCGTCACCACCAATAGATAATGTAGAGCTTCAAAGAGTTTTTGGCCGATCGGACTCGATTAATGCAGCAATGATGAAGCAAATACGAAATATGACCAATCAAGCTAATGTCGATAAAAGCGTCTCGAATCAAGTTATTAGTGATCCTGTACTAACTCAAGGTTATTAGAATTCATAAAGACTAGCCCACCAGCGTTTAAGTAAATATTTAGCCTTTAGAAGCCGAGAATTGGCTCGAGACTATGGAAAGAAACGCTACCCTTGCACCTTGTTCAAATCTAGACATTGTTCTAGGAGTGCCATCAACCAAACAATTTAGAGAATCGTATGCATTATTTGTGGAAAATAGGACATACCGCTAACGAGCATGCGATCAATTGCTCTAGTTGCAAAGGAAGTCATCCAATTGGAAAATATCCTATGAGCAACATCACATGTTACCTTGGTACGCACCATCTGAACCTATTGACCTTAATCAGGAAACCAGTAAGTGGCTATCCCCCACAGTAGGTCCCTTGTAGTGAAGGAGATCATTTTACTAGGGAGGTGTTGCGAATCGTGAAGTAATGAATCACAAGAAGAGTAGCATTAAGTGTTATAAGCATCACGAGAAAAGGCCATTATGCTAGCCAATGTCCACCGAGAGAACAAGTAATTCCTATAGCCATGGATATCTGGAAGTTACCTCGATCGAAGACATAACGCCAAGAGTGAGCGGTGAAATTGCGAGAGAAATTTGCCTAGAGAACTAATTGAAGAAAAGGTGTCTAGGTTAAAGATCTTGTTCTAATCAATGAATGCTCAAAAAGAAAGTTCACCATAGACTCGCTATATCTACCATAAGCCCGAGCATTTTGTCGATAAATGCCCTCAAAGGAAGCCATCGCGTTAGTTCAAGTCAATTCCAACTCTGTCCCTATCGAAGCCCTAGCGTCAATGCTAAATAAGGAAGTTAGGAGCCATGAGCTTACTTAGTGCAAAGCCGTAACCCTACGTGTAAAGTAAAGGGATTAGTGATGAATTCCATGTACATATTCCTTGTCGAAAGAAATGAAGCAGGAATGGTTAATACATTGGTATACGGAGTATTAGAATGAAGAGCAATAATATAAATTAATGAGTTAGATGTCTCTCTAAGAATAATCTGATGTTAAGGGTTTATCTAAAAATGATACATGTGCAATGGTGGCTAGTTTAATGGTACCCAATGTGAGATTGTTTATGGAGTATTTGTCATTGTCAGTAAGTGCTCAGTTATGCTAGATTTAACCAGGATGGTGAGAGTTTACGTGCCTCTTGAGTGAGTAGAGTTCCAAGCAAATCATAATGCAATTGGATCCTGAGACCTTTAACATTATTACTGGAATTAGTTGGATGCTCAAGCATAAGGCTATCTTGGTAAAGAGTATGTCGATTTAAAACCATGAGGGTGAAAAAAGAGGGGGTTTCAAGAGACGACAGTTCGTGTTAGCCAGCTAATGGATAATGGTGTGAAATTGCCAGTTAGAAGCTGCGCCCGTTGTCAGAGAATACCTTGATATATTTTTCAATAAATTGCCTGGTATGCAGTCATGTTGAGAGATTGAATTCGCGAGCGAATTAGTACTTAGTACAGCACCATAGCGAATAGACCATGTCAAATGCCTACTAAGTAATTAGTGGGAAATGGAAAAGCAAATTGAAGAGTGACTAGTAAGAGTTTTGAGGAAACTAGGTGTGTCACCATAGGAGCTCTTGTTTATCAAAAGGAAAATGGAAGATTGAGAAAGTGCACTGAATCGTGCTCTAAATGAAGAAAAGATCGAAAACAAGTACCTAATGTCAGGATCGATAACATGTTTGGGCAATTGAGAAGAGAGTTGAAATTCCTCTGGGATGAAACTTCGCTCCAGCTATCCTCGATTGAGGAGTCGTGTGAAGGATGTTTCTAGGATTGCGTTCTCTACGCGATATGGACAGTATAAGCTTTGGCTATATCTCCTAGATTGACCAATGCCCCGCATACTTCATGAACATGAGGAGTAAGGTATCTACGGGTTACTCGGATAAATTCATGGTTACCATATAGATAATATTTTAGCAAACTCTAAGACAACAGGAAAACATATAGAACCCTGATATGAGTTTTGCGAGAAGCAACAATCGTACGTTAAGTTCAACAAGTGTGATCCCTAGGAGAAAAAGGTTGAACTCTTGGGTCATATAAATATTACTAAGGGAGTTGATGTTGAATCAAACAAGGTAGAAGTTGTGTTACATTGGGAACAACCAAAAGTTTGTTACTTAGAGTTGAAGTTCTAGGAATGGCAAGATAATATCGCTGGTTCATGGAAGGGTTTCAGCAATAGCTAGATCTTTTATGTGATGGTTGATAAGAAATAGTTGCATGGACGCCATGGTGTGAGAAGAGTTTTCGGAAGTTGAAGAAGCGGTTAACATCGATACCTGTGATAGAATTACCAACTATGCGGAGCAATTTCAACATATAAGGTGTTACTTCTAGGTATGATCTGGAAGGTAAATCAACGTAAAGTGACAAGGGTGTTGCCATGCGATAAGGTATATTGAGACAGCATGAGGAGAATTACTCTATGAATAACTTGGAGCTAGCTATCGTAGTGCACGATTTAGAAACGTGGCCTCATTATCTCATCAGAAATAGACGTAACCCTTCAGTGTTGAAACCTTAGCGGGTAGCACTGGGTTAAGAGGATGCATTGTAAAGGCTTTGTTATGATCGTTCACCTGTGTGGTGCATGGTTGTATCATGTGGGTAAAGTGCCTAACCTCTGTAGAGTGTACAAACTATTCGGATAGCCGTGCTCACGGTATTGAGCAATGCTCGGGGATTACAGCCAAGGGGTAGTTAATTAAAATGGATAACTGGAAGGGATGGTAGGATGCCATGTGGATAATGGAACTTGACTTAGGAGGGAAACTTGGTTTATTTATGAATCATTGAATCTACTTACTTGGTATTATCTGTTTTACTGTCTTTTCAATCTACATTATGTATGTGTTCTTAAATGCTGCTTTACTGCAAATGAACCATAAGCCTTCCTTTGTAATAAGCCTGCATATAGCTATGATAGAATTGCATTTTGTGCACAAATTGTTGAGTACGTGTTGGTGTACTCACCCTTGCTTAACAACCAACAACAGTGGAGGAATCATCATCAATATTGGAGAAGGACTTTCAGGTGGACGCGTGTCACTAGGCCAATCCTAGTCAGCTGCCTGTGGTGTGCTGATGGGACATCTACATTTTCTACTACTTTCCACTGCAGTTGTCTCATTGGTTTTACTATTTCCTTGTAAGGCTGAATATTGTAAGTGATCATAAGATCATACACTAGTTATATTCAACAAATAAAGTCTTATTATTCTTATCGTTGTGTATGATATGATGCTTACCGATGTTAAGCTGTGTGCACTAGCGATTGATCCTGGGACTAGTGCGGTAAAACACAGTGGATTCGAATTGCTGAATTCGGGTCCTTACAAGGGCTTAAATTTAATCTTGCAGCGAAGAGGCAGTATACATATGATAGTCTACAGACATTTAGCACTTTGGCATAACACAGGCACAGCAAGAGATGTTAATGACATAATACAGTACAACTTTGTTATCTTAATATGCTTTTAACAGCAAAACAGGATCAACCCAAGAAAGCTCTTCCCTATTGGAAACGAGCAGAACTTCAACAACAACAACAACAACAACAACAACAGAGCCTTTTAGTCCCAAGCAAGTTGGGGTAGGCTAGAGTTAAAACCCAAAACGATCTGCCAACAAAGGGAGAGAGATGAGGAAGAAATAAGCAGAACTTCAATAAGGACAAATAGTACAACATGCTAAATACAATTTTCTTGACTAATCATTGGTTGAGCATATTTCTAGCAAAAATAAATACACCGTTTGGCCAAATGTTGTAATTTGTAAAAGCAGCAGAGATTCAACACTAACCTTGTAATTTGTAAAAGCAGCAGAGATTCAACACTAACCTTTTGTCAACATCAGCACCAGCTATCTTGAGTAATTCATCCATATATTTTGATAAAAGATTTTGAACACCTTCTGAGTGAAGTACCACTTCTTTCAAATGCTTTATGCTCTCTTTTGATAGAGCCCGCATCAGATCACAAACTTTGACTATGGTATTGGCAACCTCAAACGCTAAAATTGATATTTTGTTGCCCTTTGCTGCAGTGCCTGATCCAATACCACCATACCAGTACTTACATTCGAACTTGTCATGCTACTACCAAGTTTGTCTAGCACTTCCACTACTTTCCCAAGCTCGGCGGTACTAGCCCTACCCAAAATTGAGCTTACTTCCAAACCTGTTTCAATGCAAAGTAAGGAGTACTAAACCATGAGCAGGGCACTTAAAAGTCTGCTCAATTATGTAACTTGTTAATCAACATCCTAAATAATAAAATATTGCTGAAATTACTTTAAAAAGAGTTTCACTTCAATGGACTTCCTCGGCATCCCAATCAGAAGTAAGTTATTGATGATGTTCAAAGCATGTACGTCACTACAGAGTTTCCGAAGAACTGAGGCAATCACAACTGGCGTATTCTCATTTAAGTGATAGCAATATCTACCTGAATATTTTGTTTTTATTAGTCTTGTGCAAAAGAATAGTCTTCTCATAGCCATTGATTACAGCCCTGAAGAAAAAGCAAGAAAACTGCAGTATAAGAAACCATTTAGTAGCATTTTGATTTTTCAGAAATTTGATTGAAATGGAACGGTTTGAATACGATGACATCAAATAAATACTTACCCATGCTCTTGTAATCTGAATATCCGAGGCTTGGGATTTCCTCTTGAAGAAGAGGTGTCATGAGAGTCAACTTCCACAAAGCCAAATCCCTTACCTAACAGACCTTCAACTACCTCAGCGTTTTATCAAAACCAGCGGCAAGACCAATTGGATTTGTGAACTTCCTACCCCAAACCTCTAGCCCAAGAACTAGTGGATCAGGTCTCTTTTCTCTTGGAACAAGTCCATGAGCAGCAGTAGAAACAGCCAAACAATGTGCAAACTCTGCATCTAGTAGTGCAAACAATGGATTCACGAGTTGTGTTGACTTGAATAACCAGCCACTGCAGGGTCAGAAAGGGCATAGCTATTAGTGAAAAGGCTCTCAGTCAATAGTTATGCCAAAAAAAATATGGGAATAAGCAGGAGCCTAGTAAATTCGTGGAATCACAAATAGTGAAATTTCCAAGCACATAAGGGGGTGCTTCCATGCTATTTCAAACAAATTAGAACTAACATTGGAGAAATTAGGTTCAAGAAGTCATATCATGTACTAAAACTTGGCTTCATATGCGGTACTCACATAAGCACCTCCGGCAATGGCCAACCCTATCATGGCCCCAGTCAAAAGCCTTCACTACCAAAATTGATAAGAGACAACACGAACTAATTAATGAAGTAAATGACAGTAAAAGGCACAGGTAATCATTCTATTATAGATTCAGTCCTTAATCTCTCACAAGAACATGGAATGAATCAACAACATCGTGTTAGCGCAGCAGCACTAGCAGCAAGCACAATATGTAGTAAGCAGCAAATATGCACGAAGCTCGGCAAGAGAAGCGCACGAGAGTTGTATGCCCAAATTCTGAGGAGAGGGTGGTGGCGGGGGCGAGAGCGTTACCTTTCCCTGTGGGAACCTTCTTCGGCACGGATGCACCTTCCTTCGCCGCACCCGACGTGGAGGCCATGCTAGCCTGCCATGCGGTAGAGGCGAGTCGCCACAGAGAGCCACGGAGGGAGCGCCGCCATGCACTCGCCGTGGCTGAAGGCGATATGGGGAGGGCGGGAGACAAGGAGCGAAAAAGTTGGGAAGCGGCGGAGTGTGCAAGGAGGGGCGGCGACGGTGGTGGCGAGATGGGGTCAGCCTCGGTTGGGTCGAGGCGCTCGGCGTGGGACAAAGACTTCAAGAGGGGTGCTCGGTGAGGCGGAGGAGATCGGCCGGGAGGAGCTCGGCCGGAAGGCGGAGGCTTCAGAGGAGGATGATGAGGACATCACTCCTATGCATACGCCCGAGACTCCTCAAGTTGTGATGCAAGGACCCATCATAAGAGCACGAGTACGGCAATTGAATCAACAGGTGAGCTCGTTTCTAAGTGCCCGTGCATATACTTGTGAGGATGGTATGCTAACTAATGATATTATTGATTATATTGTACTTAGGAACTTTGGAGAGGATCATGAAGGCCTTGGGAACCAGCAAGGGCCAGGAGGGAGGCAAGGAGGGCGTCCAAGTCAAGTTGGAGTCCCAATTCATCTCAGAGTCGGAGTCCCAATTCATCCCGGAGTCGACTACCTCGTCTACTAGGAGCAGTGTTCACTAAAATCATCGCCCAGGCCACAAACGGACTCCGATTTCGATGATCCATATATGTATTGAAAGCTAAGGAGATAACCTTTCCAATGGCACCAGTTTCAGGTCAATTGGACTTTGGAGTCGACAGGAATTCATGTTGCAAGTTGGAAGACAGAATCTGTCCCAGGGTGCTGCGTCACCAATTTGGGCCGTTGGCCCATGTATCGTGTTGGAGTTCATCACGAACACGTTTAGGGTTTCTAGGACGTCCCTTAGCCCTTATATTCAGTAGCCGCCGCTAGGGTTTAGATCGGGTTGTGCTTAGATTTAAACTAGACACTCTGTCAGTTTTCGCCGATCATCAGTTTGTGGAACCCCAACTCGTGTGCTTTATATAATTTGCAATTTCAGATTGCTTCTTCTACGTTCTTGCTTGTGTTCTCGATTCGCATGCAGGGATAAGCCTTCTTGGCGAGGTCAACCGTGTTGTGCAAGGTTGATAACCAACGGAGCCGTGGTGTAGCGATTGCTGGGTTCGGATCGGTTCTGATCGGAAGCCGGATCGTCAACGTCGAGTCTCCATCAATCGACTTACCTCTACCTATCGGAAGATCGGGCCACCGTGCGCATCAAGTGGTATCAGAGCCTCGGTTGCCCGATAGGTATTTGCTGCATCCCCACTTTGTTTTGCCATCGTCCTAGAGTCCAGAAATTTAGCCCTAAAAAAAATTGTTCATCATCTGTTCATCATCGTTCCACTGTCCTATGACCCTTTGTGCCATTGCAATTTTCGTTTTCAGTTTCGCTTTGTTGAATTTGTGTCCATAGTCATCGTATTGTTGCTGGTTGAAGTCGTGAACTTAGTCACTAGTTTACACCTTTCCGCTGCCCTAATTCATCCCACCACAGCCAACAACCGACACCAAACCGAGTCCTACTCGGTTTGCCCTTGCGAGCCGCCTTGTGTTCTATATCCTGCACCGCAAGCCCTAGATAGGTCGCGAGCCGCCTTGTGTCAATTGCCCTGCACCGCTAGCCTTTATTCTCTCGACGCAGTCCTATCAATGGCTTAACCCTAACTGGAACCGAAAGAAAGAAGTGAAGGCCGAGATAGACCCAATCTGCGCAGTGTTCAGTAAAACAGCCATAACTTTTGCATACGAACTCCGATTTGGGTCTACTTTTTTTTGTTTCGATGGGGACGACGATGCGCACTTGAAAATTTTATAGGTCTTTAGATCTGTGCATTTTTAGACCCTCAAAAAAAGCTTCTAAGACCGAGTTTCGGTGCCTGGAAGTTTGCTGTCCTGTTTTGTCAATTCTTTCTAGGTATTTGTTTCTGTCATCTGTTACTCCAAATTGTGATATTTTTGTTTTCCCTCTGAATTAAGAGGTATATATTTGTGTTAGAAAAAAAAGAGTGAAAAAAAATTAAAAAAAAAGAGGAGAGAAAGAGCCAAACCGGCAAAAAAAAGAGAGAAGAGAAAGAGAAGAAGCAAAGAGAAGAAGAAAATCAGAATTGCTTGCATCCTTTGAGTCCTTTGTACTTCAGTATATTGGTTGAACTAGTTCTAGGAACACGGTTAAGCCAGCAATTGTGACAAGTACTTTGGACATCTATTCAGCTTTGCTATTCTGTCTTCGATATTGCTTATTCCTTTGCTACCTGATATTGCCTTCCAAGCTCCACATACTTCTTATCAGTTCAGGTCCTACCTTGCAATCATCTCACTCACGCTCTAACCACGGTATCACGAACCAGCCGCCGGTTGTACCACCTGCAGCATTGGTAAGAATATTTGTAAGAGCGTGGTAAGGCGCTGAGAGTGAGTGAATCCACCTTCCACCACCTAATAGTTGCGGGGATAATACTCTTTGTGTTGTCTTTTTTCCCTTTTGACTAACAATGGCAGGTGTGGAAGACGATGAGTGTGTTACAAGACACGAGCTTAACAACGCGCTCAATGACATCAACGCAAACATCGCAAGGATCGGCCAAGATAACGACCAAAGATTGGAGAGGATAGAGCGAAGCATCGCCAATCTTCTTACCAGGTTGGAAAATTTTGAGAGACAGCCGCCTCCCAATGGAGCTCGCAGAGTGGAAGATCAAGAAGAGTCTGTCGCGGGAGATGATGTGGATGGAGAGGGCCACGATGCCTTTCTTTGCTTTCATTGCACGAGGATGTGCGACAACAACATCGCTGAATAACAACCGTCAAGGTATGGGAGGCAACAATTTTAATCCTCGTAATGGTCGTGGACATGATGATTCTTTTGCTAGGGTTAAATTTACCATACCATCGTTTTTTGGTACTTATGATCTTTGAAGTTTACTTAGGTTGGGAAATGACAGGTTGAACAAAATTTAACTCCCATCTTGTTCTGAGATACATAGAGTTAGACAAGCTACTAGTGAGTTTAAAGATTTTGCTATCATTTGGTGGAATGAAATAGTAAATCTTTGGATTAGCACCGATACATAGGATAGATTTAAACAAACTATGCGTAGAATATTTTTTCCTCCTTATAAACGTGATATCATAAGAAATTGCAACGCTTAAATCAAAATAATAAATCTGTTGAGGAGTACTACCAAGAGCTACAAATAGGCTTGTTGCGTTGTGAGGTAGTTGAGGATGAGGAGGATAAGATTGCTTGTTTTTATGGGGGTTTACGGCGCGAGATTTAGGACATAATTGATTACAAAGAATATAATTCTATCAATAGATTATTCCAGCTTGCTATGTTGGTAGAAAAAGAATTGCAGGGAAAACAGCAAAGGCCAAGGAGCAATTTCGGTAGCATACCCACACCAAAGACGACGCTGGGGACAACCAAATCAGTTCCACCCCTTTACATTAGGTCTGCCCCCCTCCATGAGTAGAGGCGCGTTCAGCGACACCATCACCGCCATCACGAGTACGAGGTGAGTAAATCTAACCATGTGTAGGCACCAACAAAGAGTTCTTCATCGGTGGCTTCCACGGGTTGAACAACGGAAATTGTGTGCCACCGATGTAAGGGGATGGGCCATGTCATGAAGGATTGCCCAAGTCATCGGCGTACATTACAAATGAGAAGAAGGTGGGTACATTAGTGCTAGTGATGTTGAGGATGAATATGCTCTTGCAACTAACCTTGCGGATAATGAGGATGGCCATGAGATGGGCGGCGATGATGAGGAAATTTTAGGGACCGCCGCCACGAGAATTATAGGACAATCATTGTGCAGCGAGTGTTGGCGCTCAAATGGAGCAAGCGGACAAGCTACAAGCGCCATAATTTGTTTCAGATGACCTCATCGTCAAGGACCGTCGTGTCCGTGTCATAATTGATGGTGGGAGCTGCAATAACTTGGTGAGTTCAGATCTGGTGGAGAAGCTTTGCTTGCCCACACGTGCACACCCTCATCCCTACCATATTCAATGGTTCAATAACAGATGGTAAGGTGAAGGTAACACAAAGCTGCGAGAGTGCAATTTTCCATTGGAACATACCATGATTTTGCTGATTTTGATGTAGTGCCTATGCAAGCATGTTCCCTTTTGTTAGGCCGTCCATGGGAATTTGATACTGATGCAATTCATCATGGTAGAACTAACAAATACACTCTTATGCACAAGGGGAAGAAAATCACTTTACTTCCTATGACTCCTGCTGAAATTGTGCAATGTGACAAAGAGAGAGCTGAAAATGAGAGAAAGGAGAGCGCTAGAATCTGAAAATCAGCAAGTGGCTAAAAATGTTTTCCCACTAAGAAAGACAAGAAAGAACCTAGTTCTAGGTCCAAGGAATTAAATTGAAGGGTGGTGTTATGCTTGCTACAAAATCTGACCTTGCTGAAATTAATGAGAATGATGAACCATGCTATGCTTTGATATGCAAAAAGCTTTATTTTCATTTCATGATATGTCTAGCTCTTTGCCTCCTGCATGTCACTAACCTTTTGCGGGGAGTATGAGGATGTGTTTCAGCTAAGATACCCCGGGGCTGCCACCTATTTGAGGTATTGAGCACCAAATCGACTTGATCCCGGGGCGACTTTGCCAAACCGTCTTGCATATAGGACAAATCCGAGGAGACTAAGGAAATTCAATGACAAGTTCAAGAGCTTTTGGACCGAGGGTATGTCGTGAGAGCCTTAGTCCTTGTCTTTGTTCTGTTATTTTGGTTCCTAAGAAAGATGGCGGTTGGCGCGTAATGCGTGATTGTAGAGCCATTAACAATATCACAATAAGGTACCGTCATCCTATTCCTAAGTTAGATGACATGCTTGATGAGTTAAGTGGTTCTATAATTTTTTCTAAGGTTGACTTAGTAGTGGATACCACCAAATAAGAATGAAATTGGGAGATGAATGGAAAACAGCCTTTAAAACCAAGTTTGGATTGTATGAGTGGTTAGTCATGCCTTTTGGTTTAACTAATGCACCTAGCACTTTCATGCGCTTAATGAATGAGGTTTCTGAGCTTTCATTGGAAAATTTGTGGTGGTTTATTTTGATGATATATTGATTTACTGACAAGTCGTTACATGAACATCTTGATCATCTCGTCTTGTTTTTGATGCTTTGCGTGTTGCACGTTTATTTGGTAACCTCGAAAGTGCACTTTTTGCACGAACGAGTATCGTTTCTTAGCTATGTTGTGACTCATGAGGAATTGAGGTGGATGAAGCCAAGGTGCCGCGATTAAGAGTTATTAGCATACACGCGATTTCACAAGTCTTGAAGCTTCCATGGACTTGCGGATTTTACCGCCGCTTTGTGAAGGATTTCAGCACCATTGCAGCCCCATTAAGCGAGTTAACGAAGAAGGGAGTTGTGTTCCATTGGGGGCAAGCACGGAGAATGCCTTCAACCTTTTGAAAGATAAGCTTACTAATGCACCTTTACTCCAACTTCTGATTTTAATAAGACCTTTGAGCTTGAATGTGATGCTAGTGGGGTTGGAATTGGTGGTGTTACGATGCAAGATAGTAAACACATTTGCTTACTTTAGCGAAAAATTGAGTGGTCTGTTTTGAATTATTCCGCGTATGATAAAGTATTGTATGCTCTTGTGCGATCTTTAGAAACGTGGCAACATTATCTTTGGCCCAAAGAATTTGTTATTCATTTCGATCATGAGTCACTAAAACATATTACATGATCAAGTGAAACTGAATCGTAGACATGCTAAATGGGTTGAATTTATTGAATCTTTTCCTTATGTTATCAAACACAAGAAAGGGAAGGATAATGTGATTGCTGATGCCTTATCTAGGAGATATACCATGTTGTCCCAACTTGATTGTCGTATACTTGGATTGGAATCAATTAAAGAACAATATGCTAATGATGATGATTTTAAGGATGTCTTGTTGCATTGCAAAGAGGGAAGAACATGTGACAAATATGTGATAAATGATGGATTTGTGTTTAGAGCTAACCGCCTATGCATTCCAGTTGGATCCGTTCGTTTTCTTTTGATACAGGAGGCTCATGGAGGAGGTTTGATGGGTCATTTTAGTGCCAAGAAGATGGAGGCCATGCTGTCCGCTCACTTCTTTTGGCGAAGATGAGGCGAGACATTGAGAGGTTTGTATCATTTGCACTACATGTCAAAAGGCTAAGTCAAGATTGAATCCACATGGTTTATATATGCCTCTTCCTGTTCCTAGCACTCCATGGGAGGATATATCTATGGACTTTGTTTTAGGGCTGCCTAGGACCAAGAGGGGAGGATAGTATCTTTGTGGTGGTTGATAGATTTTCTAAGATGGCTCACTTTATTCCTTGTCATAAGAGCGACGATCTTTGTTAATATTGCTAACCTTTTCTTTCAAGAAATCGTTAAGCTTGCATGGAATGCCTTCTACTATTATTTCAGATCGTGATGCCAAGTTTTTGAGCCACTTTTGGAGAACTCTATGGAATAAATTGGGAACCAAGCTGCTTTGTTTTCAACATGTCATCCCCAAACCGACGCCAAACCGAGGTAGTAAATAAATACATTATCTACTATGTTGAGGGCTGTTTTGAAGAAGAATTTGAAGATGTAGGAAGAGTGTTTGCATGTTGAGTTAAGCTTATAATAGGGTGGTACACTCCACCACCAAGGTAAGTCCTTTTCGGTAGTGTATGGCTTCAATCCCGTGCTCCTATTGATCTATTACCTTTACCTACTAGTGAGCAGAGTTAATCATGATGCTAAAGAGCGTGCTGAATTTATTCTAAAATTGCATGAAAAGACTAAAGAAAATATTGAAATTATGAATGAAAGGTATAGGACTACGGAAGTAAAGGTAGAAAGGAAGTGAAACTTGAACCGGTGATTTAGTATGGTTACACTTGAGAAAGGATCGTTTTCGAGAATGAGAAAGTCTAAATTAATGCCTAGAGCTGATGGTCCTTTCAAGATACTTGAGAAAATAAATGATAATGCATATAAACTTGAGTTGCCGCCTCGAATTTGGGGTTAGTCCCATATTTAACATTGCAGATTTGAAACCGCTCATGGGAGAAGAAGATGAGCTTGAGTCGAGGATGACTCCACTTCAAGAGGGGAGGATGATGAGGACATCACTCCTATGCATCGCCGAGACTCCTCTAGTTGTGATGCAAGGACCCATCACAAGAGCACGAGCACGACAATTGAATCAACAGGTGAGCTCGTTTCTAAGTGCCCGATGCATATACTTGTGAGGATGGTATGCTACCTAATGATATTATTGATTATATTGTACTTAGGAACTTTGGAGAGGATCATGAAGGCCTTGGGAACCAGCAAGGGCTAGGAGGGAGGCAAGGAGGGCGTCCAAGTCAAGTTGGAGTCCCAATTCATCTCGGTCGGAGTCCCAATTCATCCGGTCGACTACCTCGTCTACTAGGAGCAAGTGTTCACTAAAATCATCGCCCGAGCCACAAGCGGACTCGATTTCAATGATCCACATATTTATCGAAAGCTAAGGAGATAACCTTTCCAATGGCACCAGTTTCAGGTCAATTGGACTTTGGAGTCGACAGGAATTCACATTGCAAGTTGGCAGACAGAATCTGTCCCAGGGTGCTGCGTCACCAATTTGGGCCGTTGGCCCATGTATCGTGTTGGAGTCCATCACGAACACGTTTAGGGTTTCTAGGACGTCCCTTAGCCTTTATATTCAGTAGCCGCCGCTAAGGTTTAGATCGGGTTTTGCTTAGATTTAAACTAGACACTCTGTTAGTTTTCGTCGATCATCAGTTTGTGGAACCCCAACTCGTGTGCTTAATATAATTTGCAATTTCAGATTGCTTCTTCTACGTTCTTGCTTGTGTTCTCGATTCGCATGCGAGGATAAGCCTTCTTGGCGAGGTCAAGCTGTTTGTGCAAGGTTGATAACCAGCGGAGCCGTGGTGTAGCGATTCTTTGGTTGGATCGGTTCGATCGGAAGCCGGATCGTCAACGTCGAGTCTCCACCAATCGACTTACCTCTACATCGGAAGATCGGGCCACCATGCGCGTCGAGGCGCTTCGGCCAAGAAGCGAGATCGCCGAGGCGAAGGAGCTCACCGTGGGCGTGGGGCCGGGAGGCGCTTCGGGTGGGGAGCTGGGGAAGCATGTCTTTCGAGGTGGTTGAGGCGAGTTGTGAATCGAGGACAAGCCTAATATCTAATATATATATCGAAGGCATCACGGTTATATATCTTGTCATAACAGCGTCGGAGGATCTCTGACCTGTGATAAGTAATACTAGGAAGATAAGCGTGGTAGCGTCTGGCATGATGGGGAAGCAATTCAGATTTTTTTTTGAGAAAAAACAGATCAAGATGTATTTTCTATTTTTTTGAGGGGCTTTTGTTTTTTTCCTAGGAAAATGAAACAAGATGCTTTTTTTTTAAATCTTCGTAGGATCTTTCTAGTTTTTTTTTGGAAAATGGACCGAAACGAGAAAATAGACAATGGCGTAGCTTTTAAATCTTCGGATTTTTTTTTGCATTAGGGGAAAAAATAGAGAGATAGAGTTGTAAAAATATCTCTTGCGATGAATTATTTGGAAAATATTGGAGACCGAGCTGGAAAACCGTGGTGGGGAAAAAGTCTAGAGGGAAAAGGGTGAAAAATTATTAAAGATGACAACCTTCTTTTGTCGAGCCTAACACTCTACGCGTTCACCGAGTAATAATACATGTTCTAAAAAATATCAAAGATCGAGATGGGAAATCGAAGTGGGAAAAAAGTCTAGAGATAAAGCTGCACAAATATTTCTGGTGTCGAAAACATTTTTTCCCGAGAAAAACGGAGAAAGGACCTAGACGTAAGGAGCAAGGACCTGTTTGTTACGTTTTTGGACCTGTCCACTATCCTTAAAAATTAGAAAAGGGCTTGTTCGCGATTTGAATTTAACGGAAGTTTTTTTCGTAAAATGGCGCACGAGGGACCCAAACGCGATTTTAGGGAAAAAGATCTTCCTCTCACAAAAAATTACGAAGGACCTATTCGTAATTTATAAAAGGACCAAAACGTGAAACTTTTTTTTGAGCCGAGCCGGCCGGCCGGCTCGGCTCAAATCGTTGTGGTGGCCGGAAGTTTGCAAACTTTAGGTAGGTGATAAAACGGGTGTTTGTTTAGTAGGGCTTTAGTTTCATTAGACCCATAAATTTAGTGGAGCTGGAC
This sequence comes from Guadua angustifolia, assembly GCA_036346375.1. NCBI lineage: Eukaryota > Viridiplantae > Streptophyta > Magnoliopsida > Poales > Poaceae > Guadua > Guadua angustifolia. The sequence goes on along the minus strand of JAYEVE010000273.1, from coordinate 97,597 downwards.
GTTTTTAACTTCATCAAATCCGTGGAACTAGAGTTGGAGCTGGGCATTTCTAACTCCATCAGATCCGTGCAGCTGGAGCTGTGAGTACATTAAGAGTGTTTAGATAGATCATCTTATTTACATTTTGGACAAAAATATAAATTTAATTCACTTTATTTAGGCCTACAAATTTCAGATCTTAGGTGAAACTAGGATCTGAAGCTCTACTAAACAGGCCCTACATCATAAACAATTTTAGCAAAAAAATTATTTGTGCATCACAGACGATTTTTAGCTAAAATCGTCTATAATATAGACATATCACAAACGATTTTTTTTGTTAAAATCGTCTATGATATAGACATATCACCGACAGTTCTTATAAAACCGTCTGTGATTATATTTAACGTAGGTAGTTTTTAAAAACCGTCACTAATAAAGAGTCTAATATGAGTCCTTTAATAGTAGTGGTATCCGGTGAAAAGCCATTCAACAGTTAAAAAACTATGAAAAACTCAACATCATGTACAAGTATATAAAAAAGGCAAATTCCACATGAACAGTGACAAATCAATATTTTTTGAAAACTTTTTCGGAATTTGAGGGTCAAACTCATCATTATTTTTTGAAATTTTTGAAGATATGTGCTAATAGTTGTGCTATCGGTTTGATTTAATTAACTAATGAATGTTCATGGAATAATCGCGTTGAAAAACTTACGCATGCTAATAAGTCGTTCAAAAAAAGGGAAAAATGATCGTTATAAAATGTTTACCTAAAAGCGGATGATCGCCTCCATTATTAATCATCACCTAGTGAACTAGCTATTTAATTACATTTGACATATATTACACTTTAAAAATTTGTTTGTAGTACATGTAGCATTGAAAAAAAAAAGAAATGGTACTCTCGAGTGCGACGTGGTAATTAACGATGGTTGGTCGGTTACTCTAACTTTCTTAATCTTTACTAATATAGAAATATATGTTAGTAGCGGTTATCAATCCTCCTCTCTTTCTCTCTAAGAAGAGTAGCGTCTTCGATATGTGGGTCACGAGATAAAAAGAAAACCAACCGTATCTTTTTTTCCATTCACATCCGCTCCCCCTAGTTAGGCCATTACCCACTTCTTCCTTCCTATGGTAACTGAAGGGTTTATTTTATTTTTTTTTATAAATATGTGGTATGATTTGATTGTTTAGTTAAAAATATATATTTTCATTGCAACGCAACAAGTCACTATGATAAACAAAACAATGTAGTCTACAAAGCAGAAGAATGCAACACATAACTTTCATGTACTTCTTTTATTTTAAGATAAATTAGGAGATACTATAATCATTTGCATATGTATTCTAGAAAATATCATACAATAATTGATGAGGATTAAAAGTAAGTCATTTATTTGAGCCCTTAATTGTTTATGACTATACTTTATTAATAGGTCTCTGATACATAAAGCCCATAATGTATAAAATGAAGCCCGCCCTTATCTGAACTTGTGCCATGCAATTTCAAATAATTTTAAAAGTTGCTATGCCAAACCTGGTAAAGAGGATAATTTACATCGTCTTTGCCAAATTTTGTTGAAAATTACATCAATTCATCAAAAGGTTTGTAGAAGTTCGCAATACTATTCCAAATATATCTTACAATTCTGTAATTCGTGCATTTAAACTACTATTTGTTATAAGTGATTTACAGAAGACCTTAACATTCATCCACCCTCCACTATATCAGAGTTGTTTGATATAGCAGATCGGTATATATATGTGCATGAGGCCATTGAATGGAAGCATATGGTCGACAAGGTCCATGCTTTGCCACAACCTGGCCAGCCATAGTCAGAAGACAAGAAGTATAAAATAACATCTAAATCCGAATATTGTAAGGGAAATAAATACAAAGAACAAAAAGAACGCTTAATGAGAAGTCATAGGCGTCTTAGAACAACCTGCATATTCTAAGGGAAAGGCACCTTGGAAGAAAACAACTGGTTGGCAGGACGACCAGGCTTGACGAATACTCATACCAGTGGTACCCCACGGCAAAATGGGATTATCCCTAAATATCGACTATATGGCCAGACGAATCATCTTGGGTCCATCTCTAGGCCCAAGGGGACTCGAAGGATTACTCGGCCTCAATCAGGCCCAGGAGGGTGCTCAGGCCAGGTTCTTTGGTCGGACGTCCTCCTGAGCTCAGACCAGACTCTTGCTCGGGCATTCCCATGAGTTGACCGAGGTCCCGGACAGAGCCTCGATAAACTCCACCGCAGCCCAGTCCGACTCGGGCAGGTCCACTGTCCCATGGGCACGATGTCCATGCTGAGTAGGTGGCTCTTTCCTAGGATGGCGCAAGCACCGCTAGGTCAAGTGCACGATCCATCGCCTCGTCGAGCATGATGGAGGGGCGCTCCGTCCCAAAGGCAAACACGGCGGAACAACGTCGGCATCGGCAAAGCGAACGAGGCAGGTGCGCACCTTTCGGTGAGGCACTATCAAGCTGTGTCTACCAACCCGGCATGGGATGAGCAGAAATGTCGAGTCATCAAGAGCGGAGGCGGGACTCGAGTAGCCTACCCCTACCTCTTTTCTCTAAATTTCCGTGTAACCTGCCCCCTCCGACTATATAAAGGGAGGCAGGCCCTCTAGGAAAGGGGGGGAACTCTCTCGTTTTTCATACTCTATCTCATTGCTCTCCCGACCCGATTCGAGCCTTCCGACCCAAGTGGGCGTTCGTAGCTTCCAAGCCTCCTCACTCGAATGAGCGCTAAGGGCCTGTCCTTAGCTCTCGCTTGTAATCCACCACACTCTGAGCAACGAGATCTACCACCACGAACTGGAAGTAGGGATATTCAGCCCGAACCAGTATAAATCTTGGACTTCTGGGTCTAACCATTCAAGGAGCGGGGACGCGTGGCCCCTAGACTTACAAATTTACTTACTTGCCGGTTATACGAAACACCGACAAGGCTATTTCTAAAAAACTTGGTATGACCAGTGGCATTGGTCGCTGGTGCCTATTACACAAAGCATCAAGGCATGACCTGCGAAATTGTTATACCTGGCAAAGACGCATGGAAAACTTTTATTCTAGTAAAAGTCCTATGTTGACCCTACCAGAGGAACAAAATAATAAAGAAGCAGATGGTGACGACGATATGGGTTATCAGAAAGCTAATAATCATGTCAACGTAATATTTGGAGTATCATCTACATATGCTTGAAAGAGGCAGTTCAAGATTGCTTGGAGGGAGGTCAACAACATTGACAGTTGAATAGGAAAGCCTGAATATTCCAAGTGGTCGGACGTTGCCATCACCTTCAATAAACAAACCGTCCAAAAGGTATGTTGATTTTTCGAAAACTTCTATTAGTGGTTTCTCCTACAATTAGCAATTGCAAAGTTGGAAAAGTTTTAGTTGATGTAGGTAGTTCTCTAGATTTGCTTTTTATTCATACCTTGGATGAAATACAATTTCCCCATTCTAAGATTAGACCTATTACAAACCATTTTTTTGAATTATGCCTAGTCTGTCGGTAACTTCAATGGGACAGATAGTATTTCCTGTCACTTGTGGAGACACTAATAATTCGATAATGGAATTAATATCATTTGAAGTGGTTGATTTTGAATTAGCATACAGTGCCATTTTAAGTAGTCCTTCACTAACAAATTTATGGCAGTTACTCATCACGTCTACTAAAGCATAAAGATACCTGGTAGTGTACAAGGTAACCAAGTTGTTGCACTTAATTGTAACCGCAAGTTACTTGATATTGTCAACCAATTACCATTAAGCGATACTAATGATGTAGGAAAGTTTTATAATATGGCTTAACATGTGACCAAGTGAAGCGAAGCTACGGTGATTCATTCTCGATCGGTAGAAGCTATCCAACAAGAGTTGGATAAACTTCTAGAAGCTAGTTTCATTCGTGAAGTTGGTCATCTTGATTGGCTTGAGAATACGTTTATGGTCAAGAAAATAAACAATATGTGGAGTATGTGCGTTGATTCTACCAATCTAAATAAAGCTTATCCAAAAGATGATTTTCCTTTACCCTGAATTGACCAACTGGTGGACTCAACAGCAGGTTGTGAATTGATAAGTTTCCTAGATGCATACTCAGGTTATCATCAAATAAGCATAGGAAGTGAAGATGAAGAGAAGACTTCCTTCATAACCCTGTTTGGTGTCTATTATTACAAAAAGATGACATCCAGGCTGACAAACACTAGAGCCACATACCAACGCCTTATGCAGAAAACTTTCTATAATCAAATAGGGTACAACATAGAAGCTTATGATGATAATCTCATTGTAAAGAGCAAGAATAGCTCTAATAATTTGTTAGACCTAGCTGAAACCTTCAATAATTTAAATAAACATGACAATAAGCTTAATCCAGAAAAGTGTGTCTTTGGGGTTTCTTTTGAAAAATTTATTGGTTTTCTTATTTGTTCTAGAGGTATTGAAGTAAATCTTAAGAAGATTCAGGCCATTAAATTCTTACAACCACTTTCTATAGTAAAGGAAGTTCAAGGTTTAATTGTTCGGATGGTTTGCTCTCGATCGTTTTGTCTCAAGATCGAGAGGCGTGTTTGCCTTTTTTTAAGGTAATAAGAAAACACAACAAATTTCATTGGTCAGATGAAGCGAACAAAACCTTTAATGACATAAAAATTTATTTGAAAAGCCCACCAATTCTGTTCTCACCCAACCCTAGGGAACCTTTGTTAGTATACTTAGTGGCTCCTAGGGAACCTTTATTAGACATAAAAGGCTCGAGGTATTTGGTATAGTGTCAATTATGCCTCAAGATGACCAATTACAATATGTAATCTAAATACAATTCTCTACTGCCAATAATATAGCAGAGTATTAAAGTCTTCTAACCAAGCTCTGAGCAGCAAAATCCACTTGAGTCTGTTGGCTTCTTTCGATAGGCGATTCACAATTAGTTGTAAACCAGATTAGCAAGAAATACAACACGTCCAATGAGGTAATGGTTCACTACTTGGATGAAGTGAGGAAATTGGAGAAATACTTTAGCCATTTCAAAGTCCAATATATACCATAAAAAGATAATATTTTAGTGGACCAGTTATCAAAACTGATTTCCTCATGATCACCTATTCCAAAGGTGTATTTCTTGAAAGTCTGTCTAAACCTTCTATAGACACATTCATAGAAAAACGCTCAACCAGATCTGAGTCGATTCCCCAAGTAGAATTCAGATTGGGTTAAACCATATAAAGCCTATGTAGAAAATAGGACACTACTTGAAGATATTCTTGAAAAGGACAGACTAGTTCGGAAGGAGTGAATATATAAAAATCTCAACAATATCTTTATAGAAAGGGAACATATGGTATTCTAATGCGATGTATAACCGGAGAGCTGGGAAAAACATTGCTCGAAAATACATGGGGCTTATGTAGAGTGCGACTTCATATCAATTCTAATCGGAAAAACTTTCGACAAGGTTTTTATTGGCTCACTGCTTTGTAAGATTCCATGCACCTTGTAAAAACTTGTGCGCAATTCTAATTTTATGCCCAACAAGTACAATTACCAACTAATCAATTACAAACTATACCTTTGTCATGGCCATTTGTGACATGGGACATTGACATATTAGGTCCTTTATCAAGAGGAGCTAATAGATTACATTCTTATTTATTACGATTGATAAGTTCACAAAATGGATTGAAGCCATGCTTGTAGTTTCCATTATGGCTCAAGCAGCAAAGAAATTTTTTGTGCAAAATATAGTCACTAGATTTGGTATACCTAGTAGGCTAATTACTGATAATGGATCATAGTTCATTAGTGGTCTGTTTCAAGATTATTGTGATGAAATAGGCACAAAAATTTACTACACTTCAGTTACTCATCCTTAGAGCAACAAAGCAATTGAACGAGCTAATAGCCAAATTATACAAGGTATAAAAAAGCGAGTGTTTGATCATTTTACCAAATGCTCGGGGGCTTAGGTAGATGACCTCTACTCTTTGCTCTGGGCCATACGTACAATGACCAGCAGAACAATAGGAGAAACACCTTTTCAACTGGTCTCTGAATGATGCCGTGTTGCCAAATGAGATTTATTTGGATTCTACACAAACTTCCCTCTATAAATAGGTTAATCAAGACAACTAGCATGAAGATGATATCAATCTCTTGGAAGAAAAGCTACATCGAGCACTTATCAGGTCGGTAGCCTATTTACAAGGCTTAAGAAAATATTACAACAGAAGAGTTCAACCGCAAACACTAAATGTGGGAGACTTGGTTCTAAGGTGTATCAAGAATCGATCTAATTTACATAAGTTGTCTCCTAAATGGGAAGGTCCCTTTCTTTGTGGTATCAATTGCAGGCCAGGTTCTATTCGACTTGCTATGAAAGTTGGAAGAATTCTTTCAAACACTTGGAACATTGATATCTTCGTAGGTTTTTGTATAAATAAGTTCATTTCTATATTTTTATTTATATAAATTATCTTTTTAAAACATTGTATATCAAAATTATTTCTATTTGATAATCCTCTAAGAATTCACAAAGTCATAATTTGCTGACCTCTCCATAAACAACGTGTGAGGTTCTTGGTGCGATTACGAGATAATATCTAATAGAGACTTTTCTTATAAGCTAGTACTCATTGCATTGAAACTCATTAGATTGACCTTATCTCAATCTGCTGCTAGTTAATACCAAATACTACATGAAAAGAACATGTTGTCTATCCTTTAACTATTTGTATTCCGAACACATTGTTGATCAGCACATAAACAGTTGGGGGCTAGTGATATATTGAAAAAAAATATACAAGCAGATGAAATATAACATAAGAAGAGATTTTTTCATCCATCCATTCAAATAAGCCATACATGTTGCTTGAATGTAATCTTTACATTTTTCAAGTATGTCTCAATGGTAGAGGTTACTTCTGCACATTTCCTGTCAATCTCTTCTTGGGTAGTCAGCTTCAGGTCAGACACCAGTTTCTCCAAATCAACTGCGTTCTTGTAAAAAGTGCCTTAATTTGACTAAAACAATGCTCACTTGGATGGTAATTAAAGTTCAAAGAGCAATCTTGATAGTCTGTGCCATGGCTAGGATGTGGCTTTGGATGATCTTTAATTAGTCATTCACCCCCACAACTAGGTCATTAACCGACAGATCAAGAGTTGTAAGTTTTACTTCTTTCCTCTTTAAATCCATGGCAATTTTCTGAAGCTGCTCAAAATTAAGTTTAAAGTTGTTTTTCTACCTCTCTGAATCATAGCCAAATCTTTTACATAGAGCTTTATTTGGTCAGTCAGATTGTCCATTTCCTTCTTCATCAAAGGACCTTTGCTCTTTAGAATTTATTCTCTCTTCTTCCCATTCGAAAAGTTGAGATATCTGGACTTTATTGTATTTTTCAACAATTCAAAGTTTAAATTAAAAGTTGCTTTAAGTTTTCCTAAATAATAAATAATAATAATTTTAAAGTAGGTTGGGACATAGCTCTTACCTGTTATTTCAGAGTCCTTTTCCTGAAGAGTGATCTTGTACTCTTTGGAGTGCTTTTGAACCTTCTCTTCATTTCTCTTGAAAGCTTCATGTAATCTAGCAATTTTATCTTCGTGATATTTGACCTTGTCAGTAGCCACGACAAGATCAAACTCATATCCTTTAGCAGTGTTTTGAGCTACCAAGAGTTGCTTTTCTAATTCCTTTATTTGTTCTTTTTGTCTATTTTAGAACAATTCTGTTAGAACAAAAAAAAGAAAAAAAAATAAATATAAAAAACAATAAGGGGATTATACCTTTTTATTGTTTAAATTTCGACCTTGGCCAAAATCTTTGCTTGCCAAACTAGCAGGACAAGCAATTCTTGCGAGTGGTATAAAAAAAATAGCAAAGTAATTAAAATTACCTTTCCTCGATATTCCTTAAAAGAAATGAGATAAGATGTACACCTTTGCTTACAAGTTATTGAAAACTTGCTTGAAGTCCTCCGGTTAGAATGACCCGAAGAAGATGCATGTGGCAAAGACATAGGTGCAACAGAAGTGGTCGTGACTCTTTTAGGTGCCACCACCTCTTCTATCCCACAGGTTGAAAAGACCAGCGCTTTCTCCGTTGCAATAGGAGGGTCTTCGGTTTCCATAGCAGTAGACACCTCCTCGACAATAGTGGTCGTCACAGGAGGGGAACCAACCTTCTTTGCGAGCAATAAAGCTTAACCGACCAGTGGGTCTATCATAGCATTTGAGAGATTTTCACCCTCAATGCTGGTTGGATCCGCTTGTCCTTTGTCGGGTTTTCTTGGGCGACCACCTCGGTTGACACTTAGGCTTGTTCCACATTGGTAGTTGCCAATGTGACTAGCGAGTTAGCCTCGTCACCATCTGAGCAACCATACCACGTGCTGCGGGAGAACCAAAACGTTATCTTGGGACTAAAGAAGAAAGAAAAGCGAGCAAACACTCTTAAATTATGAAGGAAAAATGCTCGGGAATAAGAGAGTGTAAAAATAAAATGCCTACAACAAAGTCACAGGGTCTATATCCTACGATATCGGAGGAAGTGATGATGCTGACATCAAGATCGGTAGTATTCTTCCTCCTCTTAACAATCGGAGGAACATTATCCTCTGAATCTTCACTCTCAACCTAGGCAAAGGGAATGTCGGAAGATTTCTAAATGGACGATCGCAATTGTGGTTGAACCATTTTTATAAGCGCTTGGGATGAAGTCCTCATCTATGTCCGGCAGCAAATGCTACCCTTTTGTCTTGCTGGTGCTAGGGCTTGAGTAGTGCTAGTCAGGTTAGCACTAGCCAGAGTGGTGATCAGATCTATTGTTTTCTGAGCACCTCAAATAGAGGTCCTCAGCTTTTTGGTTGGTGGAGCAGATGCTAAGACCTCAAATTGGTCGGTAGCTTGTGTAATAACGCAAATCTCTTTTGCTAGGGTTTTCGGCCGGTAATTATTCCACCTTTGTGATTCAGGGATTTGTATTTGGGAGAAAATATTTATTGTCGCGTTTTTGAAGCTTTTAGTAAAGGTTTTGGTTGTTGCGCTAGTTTTTCAGTTGAAGTATCTTTTGAGCCGTATTGTTTGGCGGCGGTATTTTCCTGACAATCGTCGTTTCGCGCTAAGAATTTAATAGTTTGGTTCGCGCTAATAATTAAAAGTTAGATTTTTTGTTTGTAGGAGGGGTTTTTTGGGGATTTCACCTCCCTCACCTAACCCCTCTCTCTCTCCTTCTTGTGTGGTTGAAATGCTTGGAGGCAGATCCTTTTTTTCCCAGCCGATATTTTTCCTTGCTGGCATCCAGCTCCTAGCCGACATTTCTTCCTGGTGGCGCCAAGACTTCTTGACCACCTCTTCTCTGCGGCAAATGGCGCCCTTGCTCTTCTTCTGGTCGGCTTCCTGCGCCTCCCTTTGCTCTCCTCCTGGTCAGTGATTGGCAACGGCAGTGAATGGCAGCAAAGCCCAGCCCCCTCCTTGCTCCCCTCCAGTGATGCCTCTTCCCCTTGGTGGCCGACGGCGCCCCTCCAGCCAGTGATGCTGCCTCCGGCTCCTCTAGGCTCGGCGCCCCTCCAGTCGTCCCTCCGCCACAGCCGGTACCACCTCCTTCTGCCTCTCCCATCTTGTGGTAAGTGGAGGTGAGATTTTAGTTATGGAGGAGTTGTTGTAGTCTAGATGTTCGATGAAATGTGTACATGCATATCTCTGTGATTAGATGATACAACCTCTAGGAATTTCATTTATGTGCATGCATTGAAGTCTTGAACAATCATGTTGGCGATATATCCTCTATCTATCCGCATCTGGTAGCTTTCTCCAGTGATTTGAGCTGTAACCTATTTGGTTTTTATCATGTCAATTGAGACTTGAGACTTGAGAGGCCTCATCATCTTTTGGCAAGAGAGCCTACATTATCCGCATCACATGGGGTAACTGAAAAGGGTTTAATATGCTGCAAAAGTTTACAGTTGTTGGTGACTTTAGAGGCTTGAATAATTGGTGACCTAAAAAGAAAATAAGTGGAGTTGAATTGTGTGCTTCTTATATGCATGTTGTTGCCTCTGCCTTAGAGTATTAACATGGGGTTGCATAATTTGTAAATATACGCACACCTAAGAGGACCATGTAAACATCTCTATGCTAGTAGTTGCTTCGAAGTGCATGTGATATGTCTAACCAGCCAGCATGGCTTGTAGATGCTAACCACGTACACCATATTGTTGAAGAAAATAGATCATCTTCTGCATAGATTGATCTATTGTGGTTCTGTTCTTTTTGCCTTTGTTATAGCAGACTGAAGTTTTTAGTAACCAATTTGATTTATATTCAATGTTAGGCCAATTCATTTTGGTTGATCAGATTTTCTTGGGTCCACAGGTTAAGTGGGTTTTACTATTGAAATGGGTGAGAACACGGACGAAAGGTGGGATTGGGAGTAGGGATTCCATCGGTCGATAGCTGTAATATCTAAGGGAGTTGGGACTCCATTGGATTAGCAAGTTTTGTGATGATTTTCAACGAGGAATAAGTTTCAACAGTATATGATATCTCATAATTCTTCAATCAGATCCGGTTACTAATTATAATAGTTTTCTCCGTTCTTAATGGTTCTGATTTTCCTAATGGCTCCGATTTTTCTTGAATACCTGTATGTTATCTTCTCAATAGACAAATCATGCTAATTTATGATAGTGCTGCGGTAATACAAATTGGTGGTAAGCTGCTATAAGCGCTTTGCTTGTAACATGCTACTGTTGTTGCAATGAGGCATTTTCTGCTATGTGCTGCCCGTTGAACTTCCACTTTCAAGATTTCCGGGATCCTACTACTTTGCTTTTGAAGTTTGTTGGTCCTTCTGATGGCTGAATTCAATCTCCATCTTTCATTACTTATAAAAAAAACAGTTGAGTAAGTGTGTATTAGAGTGTTGTTGCCCTTGTGCATATGCCAGTTATCAGTATAAATGGACTCATACAATGGTGATTGTGTATGGACGTTTACAGAAATGCGTGAGTTTCGCATTACAGACTATTAGTATTAACTACATGGTGTTGACATGGCGTATATAAGTGTTTTGTGGTGAACGTGGCTCGGTGGCCGTATGATTTAATTGCACGACAGAAACGCTGTAATGTGTTGCCATGTCTTATTGTTGAATCTGGAATGGACTAGTACCGATGGCAACTTATGAACGCGAGAATTGGCTATGTTTAAGTATGTGGTTATGGATGAAAGGTTGCTAGTGTTGGCAATGTGTTGCTAGAGTTGGCAATGAATGGAAGGTTGCATTTCATTCATGTAAATTGCATTGTGCATTCATTAAAGGAAGAGGCGACCCATTCTGATGCGGGCCTCTGTGTTCTACGTAGTGAACACGAAAGTCCTACCTCGTAGTCCCATTCATCGAGGTGAATGGGAGCGAGACGATAGAGTAGGCACCTTCCACGGGATGGAAGGGGCGTGAGGGTGCACTGAAGCGGGTGGGCACTCGGCGATCTTAGATGCGTGCCTCGAAGAGAGCATTCATGTGCATTGCATCGAAAAGAGCATTCATGTGCATTGCACCTTTAATATTGAGTGTTGTGGTAAATGGTGTCATATGGGTGGTGGTTGCGGTAATTGAAGGTTGAGTCGTGAGCTCAACCCAAAAAAAAGGAGATTGAATTTCAGTTGATAGATTAGCGCATTTCTTTGTTTTGCTAATTATGTTGTATAAATATCGTGGAGTGAAGTCGAGTTATAAACTCAAAGGCAATTGATGAAAATGGTTTGAGTTGCAGCAAAGGGTAGTTGAGTCGGGAGACGTTGTGATTTAGAGTAAGTAATGTTTTTTTTTGGCGTTGAATGGGTTTTTTATTAAGTTGATGACTTGATTGCGGTAATTTTTGATATAATCAAGTTATTGCTTTAAATGAGTACAAATTCATATTGTCCGAATGTTGCTTCATTTGTATTACTTGCTTTTATGGTCAAGCTCTTGTTTTACTTATGATAAATTGGAATTGATACTCTCGTGTACCTTGCTGAGTCATCGACTCACGCTTGTTGGTTGTGTTGTTGCAGGTACCTTGAAACCGGCATGCATGGAGGGAGGGGTAGTAGCACAATCACGTTTTGCATAATCACCTCTCCATTATGTTGACGTATAGTTCTGATATAAATAGCTCGAGTAATTTATTGTAAGGAAATTTGTTATCGGTTATGTTTAATGAGTTCCTTTCTGTAATAATTTTGTGGTGGAATTTCCTAATTCCTTTTGGATGTGTGATTGGTTAACTAAGGACACGCTAGAATAATATCATAGAAGCTGTAAATGTTTTACATCCTGAGTGGATGTCCTAGTTTTAGGGAGGTCTTTGCGAAATTTTTAATAAATTCGACAACCTCCTAGTTGTTCGCTTGTTTTGCTAATATTTATTCTTAGAAAATTGAAATTGTTGGTGTTAGAGGGTGTAACATTGGGCACGAGTCTGCTGGGGTATTCTGATTGGTATCGAGCGGGCTTTAGGTCCGTGGTATGTGAATTTAGTAATTTACTCTAGAGTAAACTAAAATTTGCTGTCTGAGAGTAGAAAACATGGCATAGGTATCTACTGTTAAAAATTTGGCCTCAGGGCAACAACCTTAAAATCTGGAATAGCGTGGTTCATGAATTAAAATTTGACACACTTTGGTGCACAGAAGAAAGGGATGGGTATCATTGCATTACGTTTAATTGTTGCATTTAAGCTTTGATGATTGAATGTTAAATTATTGTGCATATTGCTTTGATTATAAAAAAAAGATTGTTTCAATCATTATGCTTTCGCCTTCGTGCTTTTGACCCTGTTAAGGGCCTTGGTTGTTGGTGTGGCCATGGAAAAGGTTGTGTTGGTGGTTGTGGCTGGGTAGGGCCACCACCAAAAGTTTGAGAACCTCTCGAGGTGAGGGTTGTCGTTTGTGGTGGCATAGTTTAGAGAGTGGGTGGAGATGGTCGGATTTCTTTTACCGTTCTGGACTTCGGTTTCGTTGGTTTCTTTGGTTTTTATTGGTTATCGTGGGTTGCCTTGTGGAGAAAACTTTTGTAGTCGTTGTTCTCTTCATTTAAGAAAGTGATTGAAGTTTATTTGGTGCAAAACTTAAGTCGTGTGGATTTTCAGTGTTAAGGTCTTATCGGAAAAGATTTGGTTGATCATTTGTTTTCTTCTTGTATACGTCTTCCTTCGTGGAAGTTGTAAATCTTGAGATGCACTTGAAGAGCTTGTGCATACCAGAGTTGGGCATTTGAGAGTCGAGTTCCTTTGTGCTTTATGGATAGGTTCCCTTGGAAGAAAAAAAATGGTTATTGATGTTGTTCCTGCTGGTGAGCTATCGTTTTATTTAAGTTGGGATCTCATTCTGGTTTCCGTGGGTAAGTGACCCATGAGGATATTTAAAACTCTAAGTCTGTGATGTATGGTTAGAACATTGAGATGATGTAAAGTACCGATTTGGTTAAAGTGAATTTGTGATGGTAGAGAAAGATTAATCGATATGATAAGTGATCAAAAGTGAAGGTTGATTAGTGTTTTATGCAAAGTGTTGCGAGTTAGGAAAGTTAATGGGAAGTACGGGATTGTGTTTTGATACGACTAGTATGGATCACGATTGAGTAGGTCTAGGACCTTTTGATTGCTGGATTATTATAACAAGGTGATGGTGTAAAGCACTGGAGTATGAAGGTGTAGAGACATGAGGATTGTTGGTTTATATTGTTTATGAGTTAACTAAACTATGAATTGACAAAATGACTAGTGGAGATTGTATCGAATGGTTAGGATTACTTTTGGTTGAATGAACCTGGGGTATTAAAATGCTAACCTAGAGGTTGTACGGAAGTTAATTGGTGATCGTGCCGAAACTAATGTTGAAAAGATGGGTTTTAAGCTTTGAATAAACAGTTGTACACTTATGGTTCGTTATAGTCAGTAGACCAAAAGAAAATATTGAGGAGCATCCTATGTTGGATTAACTGCTAAGTTAATAGTGTTGAAAAGGTGATGTCGTGGCCCTCCTTGTTAATTCTATGAGATAGATTTGGCTTCGAGGCATGATAGAATGAAAGGCCCCATGTCAATTTTGTGGTCATGGGTGAGATGAAATGTGGTAAAATGGTTAAGAGGGGAGGTTGGATTGAAGCTTAAAGAGGGAATTGGAGTTGAGTTTAGAGGTTGGCACCTTGTTCTTGTGAGTGGAATCGTTGATTAAAAGTTATAGTATGCTTTATGGCTAGGAGAAAGCTAGATCTGAGTTACCTCAAAGTATCATTGTGCTAGTAGTATATTATGTTGATGTGGGACTTGGCATATCAATTAATTTGATTGAGTTCCTTAGCGGGTGAAATAGAGGACAAAGGTTGAGAAAGCGTAGTCCGAATTGAGTCAAATCCCTGTTGTTAATAGTTGGATTTGGAAATTTGGTTTATCGCTTCTTTCCGTTTGAAGTCCTTGCGTGAGTGTTGTGAGTTTGCCAAGAAGTTTTAAGTCCCTTGTGGACTTTGGTTTTGGTTGGCGTGCTTCGAATTCGGGGTCGAATTCCTTTAAGGGGGGAAGAGTGTAATACCGCAAATCTCTTTTGCTAGGGTTTTCGGCCGGTAATTATTCCACCTTTGTGATTCAGGGATTTGTATTTGGGAGAAAATATTTATTGTCGCGTTTTCGAAGCTTTTAGTAAAGGTTTTGGTTGTTGCACTAGTTTTTTAGTTGAAGTATCTTTTAAGCCGTATTGTTTGGCAGCGGTATTTTCCTGACAATCGTCGTTTCGCGCTAAGAATTTAATAGTTTGGTTCGCGCTAATAATTAAAAGTTAGATTTTTTGTTTGTAGGAGGGGTTTTTTGGGGATTTCACCTCCCTCACCTAACCCCTCTCTCTCTCTCCTTCTTGTGTGGTTGAAATGCTTGGAGGCAGATCCTTTTTTTCCCAGCCGATATTTTTCCTTGTCAAGGCCCGGCTCTTGGTCGACATGTCTTCCCTCGTGGAGCCCAAGACTTCCACAGCCACCTCTTCTCTGCAGCAATGGCGCCCCTTGCTCTTCTTCTTCCTGTCGGGCAGCGAATGGCCTCCCTTGTTCTCTCCTCCTGTCAAGAAGAATGGCAAGAATGGGAGCAAAGACCCGCGCCCTCCTTGCTCCCCCTCGGTGGCCTCTTCCCTTGGTGGCCGGCGGCGCCCCTCCGGCCAATGATCTTGCCTCCGGCTCCTCCAGGCTCCAGCGCCCCTCCGATCGTCCTCGCCACAGTAAGTACCACCTCCTTCGCCTCTCCCATCTTGTGGTAAGTGGAGGTGAGATTTTAGTTATGGAGGAGTTGTTGTAGTCTAGATGTTCGATGAAATGTGTACATGCATATCTCGTGATTAGATGATACAACCTCTAGGAATTTCATTTATGTGCATGCATTGAAGTCTTGAACAATCATGTTGGCGATATATCCTCTATCTATCCAAGATCTGGTAGCTTTCTCCGGTGATTTGAGTCAGTAACCTATTTGGTTTTTATCATGTCAATTGAGACTTGAGACTTGAGAGGCCTCACCATCTTTTGGCAAGAGAGCCTACATTATCCGCATCACATGGGGTAACTGAAAAGGGTTTAATATGCTGCAAAGGTTTACAGTTGTTGGTGACTTTAGAGGCTTGAATAATTGGTGACCTAAAAAGAAAATAAGTGGAGTTGAATTGTGTGCTTCTTATATGCATGTTGCTGCCTCTGCCTTAGAGTATTAACATGGGGCTGCATAATTTGTAAATATACGCACACCTAAGAGGACCATGTAAGCATCTCTATGCTAGTAGTTGCTTCGAAGTGCATGTGATATGTCTAACCAGCCAGCATGGCTTGTAGATGCTAACCACGTACACCATATTGTTGAAGAAAATAGATCATCTTCTGCATAGATTGATCTATTGTGGTTCTGTTTTTTTTGCCTTTGTTATATCAGACTGAAGTTTTTAGTAACCAATTTGATTTATATTCAATGTTAGGCCAATTCATTTTGGTTGATCAGATTTTTCTTGGGTCCACAGTTCGTGGGTTTTACTATTGAAATGGGTGAGAACACGGACGAAAGGTGGGATTGGGAGTTGGGATTCCATCGGTCGATAGCTGTAATATCTAAGGGAGTTGGGACTCCATCGGATTAGCAAGTTTTGTGATGATTTTCAACGAGGAATAAGTTTCAACAGTATATGATATCTCATAATTCTTCAATCAGATCCGGTTACTAATTATAATAGTTTTCTCCGTTCTTAATGGTTCTGATTTTCCTAATGGCTCCGATTTTTCTTGAATACCTGTATGTTATCTTCTCAATAGACAAATCATGCTGATTTATGATAGTGCTGCGGTAATACAAATTGGTGGTAAGCTGCTATAAGCGCTTTGCTTGTAACATGCTACTGTTGTTGCAATGAGGCATTTTCTGCTATGTGCTGCCCGTTGAACTTCCACTTTCAAGATTTCCGGGATCCTGCTACTTTGCTTTTGAAGTTTTTTGGTCCTTCTGATGGCTGAATTCAATCTCCATCTTTCATTACTTATAAAAAAAATAGTTGAGTAATTGTGTATTAGAGTGTTGTTGCCCTTGTGCATATGCGATTATCGATATAAATGGACTCATACAATGGTGATTGTGTATGGGCGCCATGTAAATGCGTGAGTTTAGCATTCTGAGACTATTAGTATTAACTACATGGTGTTGACATGGGCGATATAAGTGTTTTGTGGTGAACGTGTCTCGGTGGCCGTATGATTTAATTGCACGACAGAAACTCTGTAATGTGTTGCCATGTCTTATTGTTGAATCTGGAATGGACTAGTACCGCTGGCAACTTATGAACGCGAGAATTGGCTATGTTTAAGTATGTGGTTATGGATGAAAGGTTGCTAGCGTTGGCAATGTGTTGCTAGAGTTGGCAATGAATGGAAGGTTGCATTTCATTCATGTAAATTGCATTGTGCATTCATTAAAGGAAGAGGCGACCCATTCTGATGCGGGCCTCTGTGTTCACACGTAGTGAACACGAAAGTCCTACCTCGTAGTCCCATTCATCGAGGTGAATGGGAGCGAGATAGTAAGATCACGCACCTTCCACGGGATGGAAGGGGCGTGAGGGTGCACACCGACGGGTGGGCACTTTCAGAAGACGCAGACGCGTGCTCGAAGAGCATTCATGTGCATTGCATCGAAAAGAGCATTCATGTGCATTGCACCTTTAATATTGAGTGTTGTGGTAAATGGTGTCATATGGGTGGTGGTTGCGGTAATTGAAGGTTGAGTCGTGAGCTCAACCCAAAAAAAAGGAGATTGAATTTCAGTTGATAGATTAGCGCATTTCTTTGTTTTGCTAATTATGTTCTATAAATATCGTGGAGTGAAGTCGAGTTATAAACTCAAAGGCAATTGATGAAAATGGTTTGAGTTGCAGCAAGGGGTAGTTGAGTCGGGAGACGTTGTGATTTAGAGTAAGTAATGTTTTTTTTGGCGTTGAATGGGTTTATTATTAAGTTGATGACTTGATTGCGGTAATTTTTTATATAATCAAGTTATTGCTTTAAATGAGTACAAATTCGTATTGTCCGGATGTTGCTTCATTTGTATTACTTGCTTTTATGGTCAAGCTCTTGTTTTACTTATGATAAATTGGAATTGATACTCTCGTGTACCTTGCTGAGTCATCGACTCATGCTTGTTGGTTGTGTTGTTGCAGGTACCTTGAAACCGGCATGCATGGAGGGAGGGGTAGTAGCACAATCACGTTTTGCATAATCACCTCTCCATTATGTTGACGATAGTTCGATATAAATAGCTCGAGTAATTTATTGAAGGGGTACATTAGCATGTTATGTTTAATGAGTTCTGTCTGTAATAATTTTGTGGTGGAATTTCCTAATTCCTTTTGGATGTGTGATTGGTTAACTAAGGACCTGCTAGAATAATATCATAGAACTGTAAATGTTTTCTGTCTGCTGAGTGGATGTCCTCGTTTTAGGAGGTGTCAGCTTGCAAATTTTTAATAAATTCGACAACCTCCTAGTTGTTCGCTTGCTTTGCTAATATTTATTCTTAGAAAATTGAAATTGTTGGTGTTAGAGGTGTAACATTAAGGCACGAGGTGCGGGTGTTACAACTTACTTCCAACCGCATCCGAAAGCGACTTTATCTATTAACATGAGGAATTAATAAAATAACCAAAGAAATTTCTTGAACTTACCATGATGTGTTCACTCATCGGTTTTCCCCATCAGGTTGGATAGCTGCTTATCCAAAGTACTCTGGTCGGACCCGTCAGAAGAGACGCGCAACATATATGCAATTCTTGACCAGGTCTCTTCTAAAAAAACCCATGTAGCAAATACCCATAAATGTCAGTAAAAATCCTTTAATAAAGAATGGAAGAGGTAGGTAATTAAGAATTCCCTTACCTCCAAGTTCAACCTTGGTTGGATCCTGGTCACCTTCCATCCTCTAGATGAATCTGAACTGTCTCTTCAGGGGGTTCACTTTGTGGTACAAAAAATCAAAGACGTTCTTCTACCCTATCAAGTCTCCTTTCACCAATTTGGTAATGGCCTTAACGATGTTATTTTCATCGTCGATAAGGACCAGCGAATCCTTCTCCTTTTTTTGCTTTGGCCTTTTCCCATATTGGGGCCACTTTCCTAGTAAATCGGAGACGGATACCCCCAGAATTTCTAAGTAAAACTACTCCCGTTGGTAATCACACCATGTGTCTGTGGTTGGGAGTGGGGAATACTGAGTAGCTATTTTATCTTGGAGTTTAAAATAAGCGCTCCTAAAAAGATCCTGGCTGTTGCTATTCCTAATATTTTGATAGAAATAGCAAAAAAGATGTACCATTTGGGGAATGCCAAGGAAAGCTATGCAAAGGTGCGAGAAAACACTCCAAATCATAATAGAATTTGGGAGGAAGATGATGCAGTTCGATCTCATAATGATCTAGCACATCAGCTAAAAACTCACTTTCGAAGAGGCGAAATCCTAACTTTACCAAAGCAGTAAAGAGGACGAGACATCCCTCCTAAAGAACTAGCTTTGTATCCTCCTCGCTAGGATCCTATCATAGCATTTCGTGGAGAGGGATCAAACCTTGATTCTCAAGTTCCTCAATCTTCCCCTTATTGAGAATCGACTTGTCCATGGCCATTAGTTGGGGGAAAAGAAAAAGATTAAAGGAAAGAGCTCAGAAATTACAAAGGGCGTAAAGAATCAAAGAGGATTTAGCCCCATAACCTAACCTATGTCAGTTTTGGACACCGTTTCGATTTCCAAGAAAGCATAAAAACTGCCTTTTCAATAAATAATAACTGACACCAGATTGATATTTTCAAACTTTCTAATCTTCAGGCTTTTCACCTCCTTTCCTTGATCATATTCTCCATCATAACTGATAGGAGAAGAAAAAGGGATAGAGGATGAGAAGCTTGAAGAACTAAGAAAAAGTTTGAAAATAATATAATTCAAAGAAATCAGGGATGTTATCCTCAAACTTCTTTTTAAATATTTAAGCATTTCACCTCTTTTCCTTGATCTAATCTTCATCGCAATTGACAAGAGAAGAAATAAGGACGAAAGATGAAAAGCTTAAACTACTAAGAAAAGGTCTGAAAGAATTTTTTCTTGATTTAGAAGTCTGTAGGTATGAAGCATACAAAGGAAGCTTTTTTCCCATTTATATATACAATACACTTTAAAAACGGCTAACGCCAGTTACTGAGAGAACTGCAAATATTTCTCATTTATTGGCAATTAAAACAATTAGATAGTTGGTACATAACCCCAAAAGGTCATAAAAGACGAAAAGTCTTAAGTAATAAACTTTTATTTCTCTAGTCTTGGGGACTAGTTGACAAGGATTAAAAGTCTCATTTATTTGGACCTCAACTATTCATGACTATACTCTATTAATGGGTCTACAATACACAAAGCCCATAATGTATAAAATGAAGTCTACCCTTATTCGAATGGTTAAGTTCACCAATTCACCAAGGTAATCAATAACTTTGCTCACAAAGGGTCGCCCTGACCAATCAAATATTCACCCAACCAGTGAACTCGTCAGGACAAGTGGTTATCCCCACATGGTCTGCTCAGATAGTTATATGACGATACGCATAACTATCGTAAGTTATCTCTAGAAAAGACACTCTTAAGCGGGAAGACACCTCTCTTGCCATACGGACGCACCTATATGTAGGATCGAGAATGCGCTTAGGGGGTGAATAGGCGATAAAAATTGATCGCTTCTCTAAAAGATTCGCTTAATAAACCCCTATGTCAAAACCTAATCAAAATAATGCGGAAGCAATAAACTAGGTTTTGACAATTAAAGCCTAAATCAACTAGGCTAACTAGTGCACTAACTAAATTAGGTCTCTATACAAGAATTGCTAAATTGAACAATCAATTAATACAAAGCAATTCTAACACAATCAAGCAATAGATAAATATACAATAAAGTAAATGCTTGAAGGTAAAAGAGACAAGAGGCAACCGATGTTTTTCCGTGGTGTTCGGAGACTTGCCGGTCTCCCCTAGTCCACGTTGAGGCTAGCCCAAACTCTTGGACCGGCTCCACACTTGAGCAACCGCCTCGATTCCACTAGTCGTGGTTTTTCACGCTTTCGCGTAGGCTCAACCCGAACCTTCACAAACTTCGTCGGGCTTCTCACAACCTTGAGAGCCCCCGCACACGACGCCTATGCTTTCTAGGAGTCGGCAACCTCCAAGAGTAACAAGTCGATCCTTCGCTTGAACTTCACCGAGCACAACACATGCGCCCCTAAGATCACCTAGTGCAACACATGCACCTAGGCCTCCTCAAGTGCAACACATGCACAAGAGGCTCAATCCACTCCTAATTGCAACACATGCAATTAGTGCTCACACTTTAGCTCAAGAAGCAAGGGAGAAGAGCAACACATGCACATAACTCCCACAAGACCAAAGAATAACATGCCCAAGCCCCTAAGGGGTCTATTTATACCCCACCAAAGAAAAACTAGCCGCTTGAGGGTAAAATCGACAAAATCAAGAAATCCCAAGATTACCGCTTCTCATAGGGCCTAGAGTACCGCCTTAGCTCCAATCTGTCACCATCTGTCATTCGACGAGATTACATCTCTCGAGGGCTTAGAGTACCGATTTTAGGTGACTACCGCCCCTCTAGCTAGAAGTGCTTACGAGTCCGAATAGAAAAAACCAACATTGTTAAATGACTACTAGGCTTATATGCCCTAGAGGTATCAAGATTTGTGGTACTACCATGCACAGATGCTTCTTGGCCAACAGAGAAATCCGAATTCAACTCCAAAAACCAAACTTTATTCTTTGAGCCACTAGATGATCAACACATGATCATACACTTGTGCAAAACACATTTGCACCAACTTAGCTCATGCTCAAAGAATCTTCAACCAAAATTGCGAAAATACAACTCTAATCAACTCAAGATCTATTTGCAAAACGACACAAATCAACCCCGAAGTCTATGAGATTAATCCCCTAGCCATGTGAAGGTCAACACGAGACCCACTAACTTGTTAATACCCGCTGCAAGCCCTACTCACATGCTCTCGGGATTTCGGACTCATAAACCCCAGCTATATTCGACAACTAACTTGCAAATAATACATTAAATATATTTCATGCTTGAGCACTTTTGCAACACATGCAAAAGTCTAGCTCCAAGCAACACTAAACACGTGAGCATGAACTCTCTAATTTCAACACATGCAATTTCTAGTTCCATGCAACCACAAATCAAACTTACACACTAAAACTAAAACTAATCAGATGAGCTCTCTACTTGCAACACACGCAAGCCTCTAGCTCCATACAAAACAAACAAACATCAAATCATGCTTGAGCTCTCTCTTTGCAACACATGCAAAACTTAGCTCCAAGCAACCACAAGTTTTAGAAAGATTGTTTTGTAAACGAAAAAAAAAGCGTGAAGCTTCAACATTTGCAACACATGCAAAAGTGAACTTCACGCAAAGGCCAACGCATATAGCTTATCCTATTTGCAACACATGCAAATCAAAGCTTTATGCGAAAACCAAATGCATATGCTTTTCATCTTTGCAACACATGCAAATCAGAGCAAAATGCAACAACATCCAAGTATAAACTTAACTCATTTGCAACACATGCCAAATGGTTAACTCAATGCAAAAACCAAATCCAAATAAGATTTGAGCTCGAAGAACACGGATTGAGATCATCAACACATGATGAAGCTCAAACGAAGACTCAACCCTTCTTAATAGTATGCGCGATAAAAACTAGACTCAAAGACTACAAAGTCCTTAGCCTATCTAGTTATACCTTTTCGCCACAAGACGCAAGCAATCCCCTTTGGGGTCTTTATGATCATACACGATACGCCTCCTCAGACCATCTCTTGACGCCCATCACCTCATGATGCCGCCTTTATCCCGTTCTAATCATCCTTGGACTTAACCTAGCTCAATCACAACTCATGAAAGTAGTTAGTCCAAGATGCATGGTTGTCTCAATTATCTCTTGCACTCCATTAACACATAATGGATGCCTTTAGATCAATCGAGCACAACCTTAATCAATTTGAATGATTTATATGTGTCTTAAGTACAATAATCACTACAGGAATTGAGTTATTTTCGCTTACGTAAAAGCCCATTTAAACTATGAGAAAAGCGAACAAAATAGCTATTTTCGCTTTTTCAATCTGTATTTAAATCGACTTTTGGCCGATTTTGAACAAAAAACGATTTGAAAATACAATTAATTTCGCTTGCCACTCGTGACTAAAATAATTATTTTCGATTTTACCACGTCAGTTTAAATTATCGGGTCGATGCACCGAATCGCGCTATTTGTCGACGCATATGTATTTTAATTATAAAGCTATGATTGAAAAATAATATTTTAAATTTTTTTAAAAAATATGAAAATGCTATTTTCAGATTTGAAATTAAAAAATATGAAAATGTTATGTTATTTAAAAATAGTATTTTAAATTAAAAAATATAAAAATGCTATTTTCGTGTTTTAAATTAAAAAAATATGAAAATGTTATTTTCGCTTAGTCGAGGCCAACTTGTAAAATAGTATTTTAAATTTAAAAATATGAAAATCCTATTTTCATCGACCGAGGCCAATTTAAAATAATATTTTAAATTTTAAAAAATATATAAATCCCTGCAACCAAATACTTCCTGAGAGGGCAACCATTGACAGCTCCTCCATCTCACTTTTCTCATTGGCATACGCATGAATGGTGATCAAGAAAACAACAATTGCCTGAATCAACCGAGAAAAGAAAAGACTCTCTCATCAGCCACTTACAAAATGACTCAAAGTAGTTCATGCATTCAAGAAATCTGTGCTCCAAGCCAATTCTTCTGGACCTATGGATTCCAAATTCGGTGGGCTCAGTTTCACAAGAACAACAGCAATAGAATTGGTTACGTTGTTCTTAATTTTAACTGCTATTTCACTACCCACACACAAAAGGTCAGCGACTGACTACACAACTTAATGGACTATACTGATAAGCAGACGAGGGGGGTAAGTAGAAAACCAGTAAAATATTATGGCCCCACATTTTGTAATGAATGTGAAAGAACCATGTGTACAAAACAGGTAAAATTTTGGGGCTAATAGATATTTTTCCCAAGAAAATTTGACAGTAACCAGTTCCAACTTCAATCAATAATCAACACAAAAAATATAATGTCATGTCGTGACATAGAAGAGCATGCAAGTTCAAATTTCCAGTTAAAAGTCTCTCAATTCTAATGAAAATGCATGAGATTTGTCTCATAATATTTGCAAATACAATTTGAAGATTAAAAGCAAAGTATGATGCAATATAGAAAGAAGTACTTACATGATACAATGATCGACCAAACATTCCAGCCTGGCAGTAGCGTAAAATCTCTGGGTTTTGCATCACTGTCTTTCAGATAAATCCTTGTCCAGGACAGTAGTTAAAATAGGAATGCTTGTGTAGAAGACATTATAAGCCATTAAACTAACTGAGTTGAATAAACTTGTTCCAGCAATACCAGAAAGAAAATAAAAACTGCATGCATAGAATATGATAACATTCAGAAGAGCACCATGTATCCAGTATGCTTTTAATGACAAATGGAGTATGCGAAGAGTATTGTGTGAAGAGCTCAAAAAATGTAGGCAAAGTACTGAAATTTTATGACTTACAGTATCTGAATAAAGCAAATTAACAATGACTTGTAGAAAGAATACTGCGAAAGAAAGGCAGTACGGTTGTATGAGTATCGCCTATGTACAAGAATCAGCCTTTTCAAGAACCTGAACTCTACCAAGAAGGAAAAGCAAAAGTGTAAGAGTTGTCAGAAATGTCAAAATGCCTGTGTACATATGAGTCAAAATGCCTGTCCTCATTGAAGCTTCCACGACTAGAGCTGTTACTAGTATCCCTCCAAGATGACGCTGTCTGCATCTTATTCAACTATCAAAGGAGACACGGAGGAAAAAAGAGCTTATAAGTTTCTTTTGGAAAGATTCAAAAGACAATCAAGTATAAGCATAGAATATAGATGTAGGATGATAAATCAATCATCTGCATTTGGTTAACTCTATGATAGGATGATAAATCAATCATCTGCATTAAGGTACCTGAGTGTGGAACCACTCAACACTTCTGCGAACTTGAGCAACCTGGAGTTTGCACAGGAAAAAGAACAAATAAAAAGGTCAATCACAAGATATCTGCATAACAACAGGTAGATAAAACAAATTTTCTTTTCCCAATTTCCCCAAGCAAGTGGATATCACAAGGATAATATAGAGGCCAAAGAATTGCCAATAATAACCTCACAACACTACTGAACAAGTTGTAGTGAAATCAATTTGAGTATTTGACAGTGAATAATTGTAATGTAGCAACAAACTATCTGATGTATGTAAATTGCAAATGGTAACAAGCAATCATTATATAACTTAGTTGGAGAACCATCCCTTTTAGTTTCCAGTTCAATTTTAGCTTTCTGAATCAGCTACCAAAAACTGCTTTGTGTCATCATGTGCAGGAAGCCAAAATTTAGATATTTAGTTATAGTGAGTACAGAGAAAATGGAAAGTACATGTAAAAAACCACCATTTGTTCATACTTCAAACAACATAACAGAGTTTATGCCTATGTGAATTTCCAGATGCTAATTGTCTAGCCTATTACAGGAGGAACAAAACACTGTGAAAGATAAAGTAGAGTAGAGTGCAAACTATGAAATGAAGTATCATAAACAAATATGATATCTGTCATCTAACAAATATGTCCATATCTTTGAGTATACTGGCTAGCTTTCTAATACACATTGCTTGCATGTGGGCCACTCCTGTTGTTTACTAATACATCATAGAGCCACAGACTAATTCATCAAGTTTTACAGAGTACAAAAATGGATTATACCATTGAGTAGCTTCACAAACTCAGAACTAATTTCAGAAATCAGAAGAAGAAGCTTACAGATTTCCAAAATAGGATGTGATTAAGTTTGTAGTTGGAGGAATCATTTTCACATGTTTGCCGGTTTATAAACATGATATTAAAGTAGACATAATAATTAGTGATATAACAAATAACAAAATAACAAGGCATATAAAAAACTAGTACTAGAAGCCCTAGACCTGATACCATCAAAAATACACAATGTTGACACTTGACAGCAGGTGATGGTAATTATTAAAGCAGCACGATAAAGATAGAGACTCAATGCCACTTTGTGTCAGCAAAAGGGCCAATTTCACTTCTCTTAAGCTCAAAACGTGTACATCCTCAAATAAATAATTGCAAACAACATAGTAAAAGAGCTGTTAGTGTATACCCCAGATAATATGGAAAACTATCAAGTGACTCTCGATATATCATTTGCATTAACAAGTGCCTTCTTCAGATCCTCTTTAACAGTCGATGTTGAGCAAATGGTACACTAGGCTAGATAAATCGTGAATGTATGTTGAGTCAGAATATACAAAAGGGAAGTTTGTGCAGTACAATCAAAATTCACCGAATCATGTTTCTATTCTTTTTAATCAGATGGGATGCATACTGTTCAAATGTTCCTGTAAATTTTACAACGAAGCCATTTTAGTCTCCATCACTAGGAATTGATACATGAATAATGCTGTCTTTCATCATAATAGCAAGTCAGTGAACTTTTACCACTAAATCCCCTAAGAGGCCAGAATTGAACTCTTAGCAGTAAACTTTCTCTCTGTTGATTAAGGAAGAGAGCTAGAAAATTAGTCATAACCAGAAGATGCCATCTTGGTTTCAGTTGTTCCCCCATGACCAGTATAGAAGTTGTTGCGCTTTCCATTATGTGATTTCTCCCTATCCTTCTTTCTTTCTTCTCTCCCTGTTCTCTCCCAATCACTTGCCTGCTCTCTTCTTTTTTTCTCCCTAATTACAACCACATTAGTAATAAACAACTTACGCATCAGAGAATGGAGTGATACGTTCATTATTCTACAGGTTTGCAAGAAAAGTTCTTGTGCTTTTATCTACTTAGGAGTCTGGAATGAACGGAAATATGCTTAAATTTCACAAAACTTGAAGAACTCCGGTCAGCAACAACACAACACCATAACAGTGCAAAAATCATTCATCAGTGTGTTGAGGATGCACGGATTGGCAGAGCCTTTTTACATAGTGGATTTTTGTCCATTCATAAGGGAAGAAAACAATACCTTCCTACTCGTTGTGAAATCCCATCGGCCGAAGTGAGGGACGTCGAGAGCAGCACGGCTGCACAGTATCATGGGAGCAGGCTGGATTGGTGGAGGGTGGCGGCGGTTAGGGTTTGGGTGGGGAGGGCGGCGAGGTCACGAGAGCGCGGCAGCGATTCAGGGAAGGCGGCGGTAGTGAGGTTGCAGGTGGGCAGCGGTGGCGAGGTTGAAGGTGAGGTTGGCGGCCAGGGCCGTGGTCGCCGAGGGCGGCGCAGGTGCGTTGCAGCTTGTTGACGAGCGAGATCAGCTTCTCCATGGCCGCGGCGCCGGAAGCGAGATTTGGCCGGGTCGGTTCGAATCGGCGGTGGAGAGAGCGAGATCGAGGCACGGAGCGACGCTAGCCTCCTGCTGCTTCCTCGCGGGCGCAGGAGGGAAGAATCCTCGCGCTTGAGCGGACGGGAATGCGATGGGCTCCGGGAAGTGAGATTGGTGATGGGGCGGCGGGCGCGCGGGTCGGCGGCGGCGGGGGGCGCGGGAGCGTGTGGGCGGGAGAGCCTGCGAGCGAGGAGATTTTTTTGGGCTGGCGCACGGTATTTAGGTCTGAAACTATTTTCAACGGTCTACTTTAGCCGACGCAATTATATTTTATTTTCGACGCCCAGCAATTAGTTTCGACGAAATTAGCCAGATATTTTCGATGAGTTTTTGAAAGTCATTTAAATAAATACGTAATTTGACGGCTTAGCGCATCGACTCCAACTTGAAAACTTATTTTCACGGCTTGCTATTCTATGGCCGCATTTAAATTATAGGACATTTTCGACCGCTTTAAGTTTGTCGATTTAATTATTATAAACTTATTTTCGACGCCTTCTTTTCAAAGTCGATCTAAAATAGTATTATTTACCTTAATCAACTACGCCTCAGAGTGAATGCAACGCATGCTTCATTATACTTAAGAATTATTCATTTGTCCTTAATTAATCAAGAAACACCATCAACACATGATGAAATGTTCTTTAGTGATTGCTTGGGCCAGCAACCCTCAGCTGGTCGAAGAACGGTCAACCCGCCCCCTGCAATTCTAAGGCCTCGATCAAAGACTCTAGATCACCGAGGCCACTCGACCAGAGTGCATCGGACTAAACTCGAGGCCGCCGACCTAGGGCGCAGAATCGAGAGCTCGGGGTCCTCCGCGACCTAGGGTTTCGTCGCGCTAAGGTCGATAACGCTCCTTGATCCCGCATGTCATCACTTCGCGCTACTTTAAACGGGATCATGGAGGCGCGATGCCAAGGGATCCAACTAAGCACACCGGCCATCAACGCAAGATAAAGGCCACGATCCGAGAATGACTCTCGACGCTGCAAGAAGAATGTGTATAAGACGGAGCTTCAGAACGCTTAGCTATTACCGTAACAACCCAAATAAGACACACACTCAATTCAAGTCTAGACTTAAATCGCCGCTTGAACTCAGAATCCTCAGTACTCACAAATAGCGGTGAAATCACCACCGCAAGGTGATCGAGTAGAGTCACATCTCTCAGGGCTCTCAACCAAGATAATCCTTGGTCTCTGGCCCGTTGTCTCCTAGCTCGACTATAGACCTCTTCGACCTCACTGCTTCGAAAGCAAAGCGCAGCTTATGGGTCCCATTTCTCACCGAATTTCTACCTCATTTTTCGCGGTTATATCCCGATCACGACACCGGGCGCCTCACCGTAGCTCCGATCGCTGTTCATTCGCAGAAAAACTCCAAGGTCTTAGGAGCATGGCGCTTCCATCGACGGGACACTCTTCGTTGCGGATCGGGCGCGAGTCCCGGCCCGTGATCCTCGTTACCTTTCTTCGCCACCGCGGCGAAAGCAAAGACGCTTTCATGGCGACGCTTCGCGAGGACGCGCGCGCAGAGGGTCATGACCCACAAACCCCGAGGATGCTCCGCTTGATGGTCCACGCCGCGATCAATCAAAGCATAATCAAGGCCCGACGGAGGACCAGAGAGCCTCCCCTGGGAGTGTTTCGCTTATCGCCGGATCATGGCCGATCCCGATACAAGAATTGGAGTTTTCGCCGCCTTTGGCCGAAGAACTCGATCATGCCGCGAATCGAGGTCATTCCTCCGCAAAGACCGGTCACCGCTTGGGGAACCCTTCTCGAGAAGCGCCGACAACTCATCACGCCGCCGCAGCGCACTGCCGGGTACTCCGCCATGCAAGGAAGCGCTTTCATTCAAGAACACCTTCGAGGTGAGACTCGACGCCATCGATCATCAGCCCTCATGGCGGGTTACTAACCCGAAAGGTGGTTGGACGCGAGGTGAGCCAAGCCACGAAGCTCCACGCCTAATCGACAAAGAAGTGTCGCGACTTTCCTCGACATTCGCCCCAAAGCGCTGTCACACAGACAGCCGCATTACCTCCCAGCGACTTCTATGTTTCGGCACTATGACCGATCTCGCCAAGATCGGTCGCCAAGAAAGCCCGAGCCGGAGTCGTGACAAAGAAGTGGAGATCTCATTAATTCTATCGCTTCGGCTGCAATCTGCCCCGGCATTACGGCTATGCGATGCACTGACGACTTCGCCGCTGCAGACGTCTGCCTCGCCTTGCCTAAGCTCGCTTGATCGAAGCGCCGACGGACCAAGAATCTCCGACGAAGTTCTCGTCCCATCTACTCGACCGCCATTTTCATACGGAGGTGACGAAGTCGGTCATGGCCAACTATCTCCGATCGTTTCCGACGGCGCTCGCTCAACTCGCTCTTCAACCGTAAGTCCTTGCCTTCAGTCGTGGGCGCCTAACCAGAGCGCCTCCGCCCAACTTCCAGAGTCGTACGAAGCCACTGTGGAGGAGAAAGACCAGATCGCGCTATCCAGGAAAGAGCAGCCTTCGTGATTTCTGCGCGGCGTTTATCCGCACAAGGAACCCGATTCCGAGTATCTCTGGCGAAGCGCCTATCAAAGCTCTTCAAGTTCGGCGTCATGAGACGGCCGCTTACCGAAGACTCAAATCACGAAAGGCGCCGGTTAACAAACCTGCCCGCATGGCGAATCCAGACGCGGACGCTGACGACGCCGTCTCCGAACGCTGACATTTATCAAGGAAAACTTTGGTCTGAATTCACTCGGGCCGCCTGCTCAACTCCAGGGCGCCGACCAAGACGCCGCAAGACGACGTTAAGCGGACAGCAGTGATCTGCGAGGATCATCGAGGTCTGGGCATGTCATCGCTCACGGACGTGACGCCAGAGGTCCTCGAGGCTCGGATCGATCGACGGGATTTTGACCTCGACCAAGGTCGGCCTCCTGGGCCTCAGCCAGCAGGGCTGCCTTCTTAGAAGAAGGCCGGCGCGCCACTCGGAGGACCCGATGCTCGACTGCAGGAGCCGAAGGGCGTCTGGCACGACGAGGCGAATCATTTATTTCACAGTAAGGCCGCCACGACTCGCCATTCAAGCAGGCTTGGCAGGAAAGCTTGAAGCCTTCTATGACGGGCAGTGAGATGCCCGTGTTCTCGGTTGATGACGACTCATTGAAAAGGGTGAATGCCGAGTCGGAGCACTACGACCGAATTCGACCTAACAGTATGAAGCGCCGGATTGACGCCATCTTCGCGCCTTCGCCGCCTACTCACCAGCGCGAGATCAAGGCCACGCCCCACCATCTATCGTTATGCGCAGAAAGCCCATCGAAAGATTGAAGCGGGTCAGCTACCATCACCTTTTCTCCGGAGGATGCTTTTACAAGGTATGGCCCGAGACTTAAAGACCGGGCCAGTCGTGGACTTCACCATTAGCAACACAAAGGTTTCAGCATGGCGGTCATGGTCGACGGAGGCGCTTCTCTTAATTTGTCAGTAGTAGAAGCACTTTGACCTGATGCGCATTCCCTGGCCAAAGATCAAAAGCATCGCTTATCCCTTCTTCGAATTGTTCCTCGGAGCTCGACACACCCTTAGGGAAGGTGGTCTTGCCCGTCACCTCCGCATGTTTGGACAACTTCCGCGACCGAGCCGATCACCTCGAGGTAGGTTGAGGGCGATTCTCAGCATAACAATCTTATCCTCTAAGACCTACCTCATCAAGTTTATGGCGGCTAATCATTACGGCCATCTGCATGAAGCTCCTGTGCCCCAACGTGATTATTATCAGACGCTTGCGAGAAGCAAAGTGACATGGTTGCGAGACTAAGGTTCAAGGCCATGAAAGATGCCGCCCCAATGAGGTCCAGAGGGTGATGGAGAAGAACTTCCCAGAGGGCAGAGATCGGCATCCACGGGCAACAAAGGCCGGTTGCCGAGGAAGGCGACATTAACCGTGTGTGTCCACGCTCTACCGAGCCGAAAGTCCCAAATAGGAACTCGCGAGCTCGCTACCTTCTCGCGCGCTATAACAAAGGTATATTCGCTGGGAGCCCGGGCAGACATGCCTCGGGCGCTCCGAGGAGGTGGTCGAAAGCCGTTGCGTCGTAACCGATTCTAGACCAGGCGCCGAACTACGCCGCTCTCGCAGAGAAGGTTGCGCCATCAAGGAAAACCCTGACAAGCTCCCCAAGGCCGGGTTTCATCCGCTAGATCGACCATCTGGTAGTCCGCCAACCTTGGCCATCGTGCGTATAGAAGGTGGCAAGCGGAGAACGCAGGCCGATCATACGGTTGAACTCGCCGCTGCCAGAAGGCGACAACTTCCTTTAAGCGATCGACGAGATCATCGACTCCACCGCAAACGCCAAGATGCTAAGCTTTGGATGCTTACATTCTGCTACCACCAGATCAAAGTCTGGCGGTCGCATTTGACGAGAGCAAGATCGCTTCATCACCCCGTTCTAAGACTTATTGCTACACCCACCATGTCATTTGGTCTCAGAATGCGGGGCAACATTCCAAATTTGATGACCGTGAACCTTCGAGCCAGATTGGGCGAAACTCGAGGTTTACGAGATGACATCATCACAAAGCCTCTCCGGAGCGACCACGCCCGACGACCTTGAAGAAACATTTGCAAACCCGAACAGTACAAAATCAAGCTCAACCCCAAGAAGTGTGTGTTGGCGCGGATCGTGGAAGGTCCTTGGCTACATGATCGAGGGTCTCGGGGTTGGTCCCAACTCGAGAAGATCGAGGCCATCGAGAAGATGGAGCCCCGACCGATCAAGCAAGTGCAAAGCCTCACCACCGCATGTGCCGCCTCACCAGATTCATTTCGAGGCTCGGCGAAGCGAGGCCTCCCATTCTTAAGACCTCACAAGAAACACGGGCTTCAATGGACTCCAGTAGCTAACGGCCTTCGACAAGTCAAGGTATATCTCGCATCCCCACCCCTCTCATAACTCCGCAGCCTGGCGAGAGGTGGTCGCTTACCTTGCGTACCACCGCCTAAGTCGTGAAGTGCTTGGCCCTAGTTGCCGAACGGGGCACAAAGAAGATCCGACGCATTATGTCAACGGAGGTCTTACACGCCCAAAGGAGCGCACATTCCACAAGTGCAGAAACTGCCATGACGCTTCTTCTCATGGCCTCGCAAGCTTTAAGCACTACTTCAGGCGATTCCGTGGTCGCCCCGAGCAACTTTCCGCTCGGTGACATCCCCGCGAATCCGTATAAGGCGGGCGGATAGCCAAATGGGCCATGGAGTCGGGCGGCGTTTCGACATCCGTGTCGGGTCCCGAATACCTATCAAGTCGCAAGTGCTCGCCGACTTCGTGGTCGAGCGACGCCGCAGCCTCGCCTCGAGCTCGAGGCCGAGGAAGAGAAGCCCGGATCATGTTCTTCGACGGCTCAAGGTTCTTCAAACGCCGGGCCGATACTTATCTCTTGTCACAAGCGTACCGCTTGAGGTATGTGGTTCGCTTTGGGTTTCTCGCAACCAATAACGCGGCGGTATCACGGCTCTTTAAGCGGGCTTACGAGCTCGCAAGTCCTTGGGCGGCAACGGCTGGTCGCGGAAGGAGACTCCCACTCGCCATCAACCAAGACAACAAGGACTATCAATGCTCTGGGGATGCGATGGCAAAGTATCTCGCCGAGGTCCGCAAGATGGAGAAGTGGTTCCAACTTGGAGCTCGTGCATGTCCCTAGGAAGGACAACTCCAATACGATTTCTCTCCAAGCTCGGCTTTTCGACGAGGAGATACCCCGACGCCATCCTCGAGACGTTGACGGCCTGGTTTATCTCCATCAGAGGTCGTGCTTGGCTGTGGAGGAAGGTATTCCCGCATGGGCCGAGCCCATACACGCTTCTCGCACGGGCGACTCGCCGCCCGACCCCGCCAATGTAAGGTGATTAAGCCGCCGAGCAAGCTTGTACAAGCTCGTGGATGGCAAACTCTGCTGCACTTTAATGTCTCCTAAGATCCTCGACACTGCATCTCCACGAGGAGGGTAAGCACCTACTTAACGACATCCACTCGTGTCTCTATGGGGGCGACTCTTCAGACAGAATCGATGGTCGGCAAGGCCTTCCGTATGGGGTATTATCGCCGACGGCATTACAGATGCTCGGATATTGTTCAACTCGCCGAGCATGTCGGGCCACGCCCGTAAAATGCACCACCGCTTACGCCTTCGCACCATCCCGCTTGCTCGCCTTTTTTGACCGGGGTGGATATCCTCGCCCCTTCCCCTGTGCAACCGGGGAAAATTTTCGTCTCGGGCCGCCGACACCTTCACCAAGTGGATTGAGGTCAACCGTCTCGACCATCATCGCCGAGCCGCCGCTTCGCTTTTTTAAGCGTGTCCGTGGTCACCGTATACGGGTCCCATGCGAATTATCACCGACAATGGTACTCGCCATTGAAGGAATTATTCCGTGAATTTTATGGCGCATGGGCACCAAAGTGTGCTTCGCTCGTGGCTCATCCTTAGAGCAACGGAGCGGCAGAGCGCCGCAACCGGACAGATCGTCTAAAGGCGTCAAAAGGCGAGAGGCAGATGAGCTCAAACGCTACTAAGAAGACTCGGTGGATCTAACTTCCCACCGCCTTATGGTCTATTCGCATTCATCGTCACCGAGCAAATGTGGTCCACACCCTTTCACTCGTGTTTGGTATCGGCCGCCCCGCCCCGGTAACGCTTATTTGGCTCCGGCCAGGTCGCCTTGATTTACCACGCCGATTTTCGAGCAAGAACGGTCTCTTGACCTTGTTCCTCGGAAGAAGTAAGATGTCGTGAAAGCTAACGATCAACGTGATTACCCGCAAGCTCTTCAGAGACATGTGTCTTGCCCAGACGACCTAGGAAGCTCCTTGTTGGGGACTTAGCCCGAGACGGATTCTGTATCGCCCAACACCAACAAGTTATCCTCCGGTGGGAGGGCCCCTATAAAGTCGCTTTCAACAGATCGCACGGGCTTTCAGGCTAGCGATGCCCGATGGCGAGAGCTCTAGCTCGTGGAACATAGATCAACTTCGCAAGTTTTATGTGTAATCTCTATACCTTTAAAACTTCAATAAAGGAATATTCTCCGATTTCTACCATTCATGTCTTTTTTCCTTTATTACGAGCATCTCTCAATTCTTCTTCATGAAAGCACGACCTTCAGATTCCCCTTAGTCTGTGGCATCACGAAGCTTCACGCTCACCCCCCAAGCGCGGTATGGTCGTGGTCGTGAGTCGGTGATTTATTCATCGAGTTCGCCGCTATGCTTCTTGTTGCAGCACTCTATCTCGATTCTCGCAGTCATGGTCATTTGCTCGTTTTAGATTTGTGTCCAAGGTCGTTGCACGACCTTGACCCAACGGGCCGGGCTGTATGCAATATCTACAAACGACCTCACGGATCTCGATCGTAACAAGAAAGGCACACTTCAAAAAGGTAACCCAAACCTATTAATAACATCAAAAGTTTTACAGGATTAAGGATGTTCGAGCACTGATCCTCCATCTCGCCACGAAGTTTTTCTTGTTTCGAGCTCCGCGACCTCGCTTGCGCTGCCGAGGCTTTGTGCTTGGTGCAGAGGGCCTCCTTGGTCGCGTCTGCGTGTTTCGGCGACGCTGTTGTTGAGTTGGGCTAGAGGCGGTTCGCCGCCTCCGGTCACGGCATCAAGCTTTCCTCCAAAGCCAGCGACTTTTGGCTTCTAGCTCGAGACGCTTTGGTCGAGGATGATAGCTCTAAGAACAACCCTCTCCAACGCCGACCTTGGCACGTTTCGCTCTA
This sequence comes from Guadua angustifolia, assembly GCA_036346375.1. Taxonomy (NCBI): domain Eukaryota; kingdom Viridiplantae; phylum Streptophyta; class Magnoliopsida; order Poales; family Poaceae; genus Guadua; species Guadua angustifolia. The sequence goes on along the minus strand of JAYEVE010000273.1, from coordinate 62,702 downwards.
CGAAAGTGCCTTGGCTGGTGGCGGCTCGCCCTTGGCGGTACGCCTCGAAAGCGCCGACCTTGGCACGCTTGGTTTAGCGTTTTGGCCAGGTGGCACCGCTTCTTGGCGCCTCGAGAACCACGACCTTGGCGCGCGTCGGGTGAGCGCCTGACCGCGCGGCGGCTTGTTCTCGCCAGCTTTCTCGAGGGCCTCGACCTTGGCGCGGAGGGTCTCGAGCGCCGACCGAAGAAGTTCGCCTCATGGCCTTTTCCCAAGCTACGACCTTGGCGCGCTCAAGATCAAGAGCTCGAAGCTGGTCGCCGAAGGCCTCGTTTCAAGCTTGAACCCATGCTCGCGCCGAGGTTCTGGGTCCTCTCGAGCTCAGCCAAGATGGGACACCTCCGCCGCCACCATCGCGGCGACGCAGATCGTTGAGCTCCCGGTTGGTCCGCTGAGTTCCTCGCGCTTCGACCTCGATGGTCGCTAAGCAGAGCCGAGCGCCGGCTCTCTTCCATGGCGTTCAAGATCCGCGAGCACGTTGGCGCGTTTCGTTGAGACCTTGAAGCCCCACGGTTACCGCCAATCGCCTTTGAAAACAAGAAAAGCGATCCGTAAGAAGTCGCCAAGAATACACAACTTAACATATTTCAGACATATAAGGAAAGCTCCTACCTCACGGAAGCCTCACGACGCTACCGAGAACTCCTCGCTCACCGCCAAGATGAGCTGTTTGATCTCAAAACCTTCGCCTCAGTCCCCGTGACTGGGTTTCTTCAATCATCACAAGACACTTTGTCCGGGCCTACGGACGACGTGATCGGCGGCGCTCGATCTTTCTCATCGCCGCGGGTTTGACCTCCCGCCAGGGTATCTAAGAAGAAGAAATGGCCCCGACCACCGTAGTCGGGTCCCGCCACGGTGGCGGAGTTGCCGCAGAAGCAATGCATCCGACCCAACCCCGAGGGTGGAGCATTGCATCCCCGGCCGGAAGTTCGCCACCGGTCGCTCGGAGTGCCTCCCGCCGTCAGTGGTCACTCTGCGGGCTCCGGGAACCACGGTCCCGCCATCGCACGGCCTTGGCTCGGCGGGCCTCGGGGCTTGCGGACACGGCCTCCACGATCGGCGGCGTCGCTGGCCTTTATGGGCTCTGGCACCCATGTCTCCCTCGATCTTGGGATCGACGATCATGAGGGCACCTGTCTCGCGGCAGGTGTGAATCCTCGCCGATCACAGTTGGGGTCCACCTCGTCCAGGCTATCAAGGCCTTGATCGAACTCCCGACCCGGCCCACTCGAGGCACCGGAAGAGGCGCCTTTGGTCTGGCCCGCGCAGGGCCAGATGTAGGCGTCTGCCTCCTCCTCGGACTCGACCTCGAACAACAGCATTGTCGAGTGGGCAAGCTCTGGTCTCGAAGGCCGAGGTCCGCCTATAAGGATAGGCACTAAGACGTAAAAAACACGAGGGATGGAGCAGTTGCAAGGCTGTGGTCTTACTCGGTCGGTGGCTTCTGCCTGGGTGATGGCCGTGAAGGTCCTGTTACTCTCGAGCTCCAAGTGCACTCCGCTTTTTTCTCTCGTCTGGGAGGCGGTCATGATGAGCCTGCACCGCTTGCCATGGCCATGCCAGACCGACCTTGATCACCTTGGACAAAGTGGTGCTCGATGGTCTGGCGCGTCACAAGGCTTGTCAGCTTTGCCAAGAAAAGAAACTTTGTTAGGCCCCAAAGGCCAAGGGCACGAAGTTCGGAGCTTGACCATGATCGTCTTTACCATGGTGCGACACCCCCATTCGATATGGGGCCTCTTCGCCTCTCGGCGGTCCGCTTCCTAGGAGGAGTCTCTTCTTCCTTCTTGCCCTTGCTCTCATCGCAAGGGAGCAGATCTCCAGCCGCCTCGCCACAACTCTTGATGATCCTACAAGCAAGCACTCGTCAGCAAAGATATACAAATGTTCTTGGATGAGGCTATAGGTCGTGAAGGCTTACCTCGGGCTTCCGTCAAGAAGACGCCTTGATCGGTCGTCAAGAGTATACTCATGCGCCAGCTTCTAACATTTCAAGATCCTGGCCGCGACTCCAGACTCCTTTATACCGCATTTAACAAGAGCCATCGAGAGGAAGAAGTGCTAACTCGAGCAAAGACCTTGGGGTCAAGACCTTACAGATGAGCTCGCGTCGAATCATTGCGCCCCTTGATCTAGGAGAACGGTGTAACCTCCTCCGTAGGGGAGACACTCGGTTCCGCAGAAGTCATTCGCGATTGCTCGTCCGGTGAGGCCGCCAAGTGGCACCGATGTGGATGGCGGCGATTGCTGGGCCGACGCCGAGGTCCCTCGGTCCTCTGGGGTCTCCTTCTTCTCGGTGGACGGCGCCTCCTCAGATCGCAGCCTCCCGCTCTCCCCTTCTTGAGGTAGAACCAGCTTTCGACCATGGACCGAGAGAATCCTGGGCCAGGATCTGGGCAAGGCCCACTTGAGCCCGGATCACGCCGAAGTAGAGGCACCCGACCACGGGGTCCTTCCCAGAGCTAAGAGGGAGAAGAAGGAAGAAGAGCGAGGGGTGGGAAGAATCCTCAGAACCCCTCGTGATAGATGGGAGAAGATGGCTAGGGTGAGGACGGAATTGGGTACCGTGTTGATCAATTCAATCTGGCAAATTGCCGAGGGCGCCGGCCAGAACTCGCCTCTGGGGTCCGCACCGAAAGGAATGATGCTCTTGTCGCGACGATCTCGTCATCCCGAGGGTGAGGTTCGGTCTACGGCCACGGGCACCGCCAGTCACTCGATCCAATGTACCTGTGGCCTCGAAGCCTTCATCCTCGCGAATCGACAAGGTGCTTTTTCCCACTTGGCCATGGCGAAACAACGTGTGAAGATGGAAAGGCGGTCTGCTTTCGGGCGAAGGCTTGGGAGGAGGCGCAGAGATTTTCAAGCAAATGATCAAAAGCTTGGGGTCTTCTACTGGCGCCTTGGGATATAACCTCCCACGACGCCTCAAAAGGCGCTGGGCGGATTAGATTCGGCGCAATTAAGGCCCTGGGCGGTGGACTCAAGCGCCGCAGTGTCCGCCATTGCCAAGGCATCCGCACGCCGGAGAGATCAAAGGTCGCCAGATGTCTCGCCTGGGTTTCACTTTGTGATCTCCGCCGACTTCAACAAGGTTCCAAGACCTTGCAAGGGTTCTCGCCAATGACCATTGAGTGAGGCTTCGAGGCCGTCTTTGGTGCTACTTTTACGACCTTGAGCCTCGGGGCTGGTTGTTGGGGCCGCAACCCTTAGCTGGCCAAGAAGCGGCCAACCGCCCCCAAATTTCTAAGGCCTCGATCAAAGACTGGATCGGCCGAGGCCACTCGACCAGAGTGCATCGGACTAAACTCGAGGCCGCCGACCTAGGGCGCGGTAACTCGAGCTGGGTCCCCGTGACCTAGGGCTCGGTCGTGCCAAGGTCGATAACGCCCCTTGATCCGGCACGCCATCACTTGGCGCTACTGAAAACGGGATCATGGAGTATGCGAGGTGCATGGCGGATCGGAACGGTTACCACCGGCTATCAATGCGCATGAAGGCCACGATCCGAGAATGACTCGCGACGCGTTGCAAGAAGAATGTGTATAAGACGGAGCCAGAAATGCTTAGCGACACGTAACAACCCAATAAGACACACACTCAATTCAAGTCTAGACTTAAATCGTCAGCTTGAACTGAATCTCTCTTGTACTCACAAATAGCAGAAATCACCACCGCAAGGTGACGGAGTAGTCACATTACCTTCTCGAGGCTCGAACCAAGATAATCCTTGGTCTCGTCCGGTTGTCTCCTAGCTCCTACCATAGACCTCTTCGACCTCACTCCTCTGCTCGAGCAAAGCGCAGCCAGGTCCCATTTCTCACCTAATTTTACCTCATTTTCTGCGGTTGGCGATCCCGATCGTCGACAGCTATTATTAAGACAAATGAACTTAATTTAAATTATCATTTAAATTGATATGAGTATATATTAACTGCACAAGTTTTCATATACTTATGTTGATGAAAAGTAATGATCCATAATGTGTAGGCTATATAGAAATGATCATTACCCTAAGTCATCAACTATAGAACACACCCCACATGTATATGTGCATAGATATGATTGACTTGGATATAATATGCACATATTCAATTTGATCACATTGGAGTCATCCTATATTACCATGAGTATACTATGACTAGGCAATTCAAATATATACTCAAGGATTTAGTTCCTTTGTCTTGATCCTTATGTGTGTCAAGAAGAATTAGATCAATACAAAGAGACTTTCAAATTAAGCTACAAACTCCCCCTAAGTATGTGCATCCATGTAATATATGGATTGGGAAACATGATGCATATTTTGTGGTTAATATAATGGGGACATTCACATTTTAACTTTAATCCAAAGTATGCAATTAATACTAGAAAGAATATGCATACATACCTTGGGTTTTCCATTTTTCATCCAAATATGAGACTGCTAAATATATTCTCAATAAAACATGTTAGTCTCATAAAGATTAGGTTTGTCATTAAACATAGATTAAACATTAATTAACATCAATCACCAAAACCAAAGGCTCTTGAACTTACAATCTCCCCCTTTTTGGTGATTGATGACAAACCCACTAATTCACTCTATTATAACTTTATTTGGATGAAAACAATGCTTTGACCTACTTGAAATTAATTCTCTAAAAACTTGTATGCTCTAAATCACTTGAAATATCATTTATTATCAATTACTTACATTGAGCATACTCCCCCTTTTGGTATGAACATCCAAATAATGCAAGCAGGATTCCAAATAACAAAGAGGGAATTAGTCAAACATTCTCCCCCTTTTGGCATTAAACACCAAAAAAAATGGGAAAACCAATTTAGAAAATATCTTGAAAACATTTTCCCCCTTTTGAATTAAGCATTCTCCCCTTTTTGGCATTGAACCACCCTTTTTAAAGAAGGTCATATAAGAATTTGAGATGAACACTTATGACTTTGGCAAGGAATTGAAAGAAGTTAAGCCAAAATGAAAACTTGTTTTATTTGAAATATGGTCTAAAAGAAGAAAAACTTGAAAAGAGACCATATTTGGGTTTTTGATACCACTTGTAAGGATATGCATAAAAAACAACGAAGGAAGGGTATCACACGGGTTATTTGAAACACATTCAAATAACTCACTCCTCATTTTATTAGGTTTTGCAAATTTTTAATATGATTCTCTTGAAGAATCCAATAATTTGCCTAGTAGGGTTAAATGAGGAAACCAAACGAATAAATACCACTTGAGAAAATAGATATCACTTTAAAATCTATCTCAAGGGCTTTGCTTCAAGACTCAAAAGGAATTGATCATTTTCAAATTTTTCTTGAAAAACGGTGCTCACCTAGAGATTTTCCTCTTTATGTATTTCAATTCATAAAGGATCTCACACAGTGAATTCTTAAGCGATTGAACTTACAATTTTAACTTGAGAGGAAAGTTCTTAATCAAGAATTTGGGTATTGGAGCAATGCTACAAAGAGGTAATGAAATACCACTTGTAGGAGATAATCGAATTCAATGATACCACTAAAAAGAATTCAAATAACCAAGGATATCATAATAAGGAACGAGCAATAAGATCTACGATACCGCTTGTAATATCGAAAAACTCAATGATACCAATTATAAACACAAGAAATAAATAAATGCTCAATTGATACCACTTAGGATCAAATCACAAAGAAATGATGCCACTTGAAGGAATAATCGATAAAATCGATGGGTATCAGAGCAATAAACATTTACAGGTATTAGAGAGGAAGACAACTTAAGATAGATCAAGAAAATCTAGGATATATCAAGACAACTTGGATTTTCTTTTGATTTTGAAAATCTAAATCACAAAGATTCAGAAGAAGTATCAGAGCGAATGAAAGAGATGATACCACTTGGAAGCAATTAAGTGCCCAAAACTTGCAATAAATAAACTCCCTAAGATATTCAATAAATGAATCACGAAGTTATTTGCATTTGAATTGCGCAAGTTTTGTCTTTTCAAAAGATCAAGTGAGTATCACTTCTACAATCAATTTAAACTTAATAACTGTACCTCTTGAAATTACCTTCAAACAAAAGCAGAGCTTTTGAAATTTTGCACAAAAGAACTTTGAGATAACAAGAATCTTTTACAAAAAGAATTCTTGAAAAAGGAAGTACCAAATAAAAGATATCCCAAAGCCAAACTCGAAGACTCTGAAAAATTGAGCCAAGCGCCGAGGCTTGTACTCACAGCTCACACAAGGCCATGAGTACATAAACCCTAGATCGCCAAGCGCTTGAGGGCAGATCTTGGATCTGACAGACTGAATTTTCAATTTTTGTAAATTTTAGCAAAAACAAATCAAACGAAGTCCAAATGATTTGAAATTTTTCAGGGAACCAACTTTGAACTATTTCAAATATTTTTTAAGCAACTTTTGTTTGCAAAGACTTTTCTTTTAGTTTAATTTTAGCAACATGCGCTTTGAGGCATAAAAATGAAAACAAACTTAATAAAGACCTCAGAGTGCAACTTCAATTTGGATTTCATCCACAATTTGAATCCTCATGGCTTGAAGGAATTGGAATTCATTTTGAAGCCATGACTATCTAATGAAAACAATGAAATCCAATTTGAATGCCAAAATACTATTTGTAGGTATATTTGAGTTAAACACAAATGTTTTGGCCAAATTAGTTTCCAACATAGAATTTTTCTTTCTAAAAGCTTGCAAAACTTTTGAGACACATAGTATAATTGTTTTACAAGACTTTTTACAAATTTGGGTCTTTTGAAGCACAATTTTTGACTTTTGTCCAAAGAGAGTACTTTTGAAGAACCTGTTGACGCCAAAAACGTGAAGAGGGTTTCTGGCCTACAACACACCGGACGAACGCCGGGTTCAAGTGCGAGGCGTGCAATCGATTTGACCACGCAAACGATGAGGAACAGTTTGTGAAATTCAATCAAGCCGATCCTTGAGCGTATCGCTAAACGAAATCGCCGTAAAAGACTAGTAAGGTAAATAGATCAGTCGGTTAAGACTAATCCGAAGGTAAAAGGCAGATCGATTCTGAAAAGGCGATGCGCAACAAGACAGAACGAATCAAACCTGAAGAAATTGATGATGACCAAACAATCGGCGATTCGCAACTTTATTTGATCACTATCGACTTACAAAGGGAAGATTACAGGACTAAAAGACTTAAAAGCTAAAGCTAAAAATGAACTAGCAGATGTGATTTTTTTTGTTATGGTTCCTTTTCCAAGCAACCTTGGTGCGCCTTATATACCCATCAGCCGATCCGAGTCCGGATCTAATACGTCAACTTAATCAAGATAAATTATAGTTTCCTTTTGGACTCGCTTCCATATATTGTCCGTCGCTATCCAAACTTTCTAACGGTGCTTTCGTGCTCTATCCAAACTCGTGCTTTTCTGCCGATTCTTCTCGTAGTTTCCAAAAACTGGTGCAAACATATGCCCCCCATTTTTTAAAGATGACTTGTTATCTTTCAAAAATCCGTCGGCTTCTTCATCCATCGGCTTCTTCCTTGCTAGCTAAAGAACTATTCCAGTAATCGCTTGTCTTAGTTATGCCATAAAAAATCTCAGCGCGGTTTAATGGCAAGTGTCGCTCCGAATTCGTTTCCCGCCATTTTTACTTTTCACCGTGCTATATATATGCGGGACCCCCACGGTCATTTTCACGCTTCCCAGCTCTCACATCACCTTCAATCGGCTTCTCTGACTTCTCTGCCCTGGTGATCAACTTCACAATTTCCTCAGTCGGCCGAATGGACTCCTCAAAGGTACTCATCCCGATCCCAGAAAGTAAGAGTCGATACTTAGGACGGTGGGGATATAGATGCCGTCTGATGATAAATGAAGAAATCCCGAGACTCCCCCTATCAGCTCAAGGCTACAATGTAAAGGAGTGGGGTAAGAGTTTTAGGGCTTGGCCGACAGCACTCAAAGGATGGAGAAGTTGGTACATTAGAGTATCGGCTCAGAAAAGAGCAAAATGGGAGCGGATGGGCATAGCCGAATGCCTTCCTCTAAGCCTAGCCTACCCAGAAGCCAATGAGCCTTTAGTGGCCACGGCGTGCTATTTCTGGTCTGACACTTTTAACGCTTTCCTGTTCCGCCCCGGTCCCATCGGCCCGACCCTCCTAGATGTGACCGAATTGTGCTGCCTACGGCCTGACGGAGACCAGTTGTCGGCTTATAGTGGAAAACCTCGGTACAAGCTGATCCAATCGAAGGGTGAAGGATGGTCGAAGTACATTCAGCACAACAACAAGGTGAACGGGCTTGTATCGGATGAAGAGCACGCTGCCTTCTTAAATCTCTGGCTTGAACGGTTCCTTTTTTGCGGTGCATCCCTCGGGCCAACACAGGTGTATCAGTTGGTGGCAGAGCAGCTTTTAGAGGGCCGTCGACTCGCTCTTGGAAAGATGTTTACGAGGCGATCTATCGGATGATGTATATTATCGAGGCGCTTTATTTTCGGTTTTGCCGATTTCGTAGTCGGTAACGTTGGTGGCCCTCTATGGTTTATTCAGCTGTGGCTGTATAGTGTATTCAGCCGACAGCTTATCTCCAAACCCGTCGAAGATTCTGCTTTTCCTCGCGAAGACTATCCAGAGAACGCCACCCCTCGATTTAGAGCAAGCCGATCTCATGGTGAAAGACTCATAATGTGCTCAAGTGGCGACACAAAGATTACCTCGGCTGGCCTAAACAAATATCTTGCTTTTTTCTTGGGTTTAGACAGTGTAATATTCACCCAGCAAGATTTCTTCTCTTATGTTGATGCGGCCGATTTTCAATGGCCGTCCTTCCTGCAGCTAGATGCCGACAGCTCTTTGATGCCAGAGTTATCACTGATGCTCTATCGGATTTTCATTTCCCCCTGCATCCTCCATGTCGGCCTAAATTCCAGAAACAGAATGTTCTAGCCTTCATATGAGTTCTATCATCCTTCTGTTTACTCTCGTCAGCTCGGCTTTGGTCAAGTGGTTCCTTCATTGCCCCTCCTTGATCGGCTTCAACCCAGAGCCAAGGTGAGGAATGCACTATCAGCCAACGTAGCTCTGGGAATCACCGATGAGCTTCAAATTCGACCATGGCGCTTCTTTACGAACTCCCGTCCGAATCCAGCCATTTTACGCTTGGTGGTCAGCAGATAGCTGAGGCCCTTTATTTGGACCGTGATCTATCAGCTATTATAGAAAAGTTTTTACCGGATTATCATGAGCCGATGGTAGTCTCCAGCAGCAGTGGCAGCAACAGCAATAGTTCAAGTGAGAATAGTTCCTCGGGTTATACTGACTCGTCAGTAGCCGTAGAGGTATCGGCTTTTCTAAGTAGCTCTCTTACCGCTTTCAGTTCTCATTATTCGTTGGCTAATCTTCTTCATGATCTTCACAGGTTACAGCCGCACGCGAGAAGGCCGCTGATGGTCAATCGAAGAGTGGAGCAAAAGGAAAAAGGCCACACCAGTCAGTCGGCTTAACCGGCTATACATCAGGCAACCTCCGAGTAAAGAGTCCGTCGCTGGAGGAACTCACTAAGGAGCGGTTGTCGAGTAAGTATCTATTCTTTATTTGGTAGGAATTGTTTTCTAAATCTCTTTTTGACCCTTTATTGCCGATTCCAGAAAAGCCAAAATCCACGAAGGTGGTCACCAAGAAAAACCCCAAGCGCAAAGAAAAAACTGTTGAAAGCTCCTCTCATGCACCGTCCGACGTCGTTGAAGTAAGTGTTGCTATTTTATCATCCTTATGCACTTCATTAATGTGGCAACACCAACCCTCCAGTCCTTCTTTCAGTTGACTCCCTCTGGTCAAGCGGGTGACGTCCTAGCCGATACTTCTGCCGCCAATCTAACGCCGCCAAACCAGCTGGCCCCTGCTGCGCCTCAAGTCATCTTGCCGCCTCAGCCGACTCCCAACGCGCCTACGCACGAAGTGTCGACTGACCCCATGGACCTGCTTGGCTTCAGCTTGGACGATCTTGATGATCCTGAAGTGATGGCCTCAGACGACTATGTTACGGATCTCCGTAACATTATCGATGTCTCCATGAAGGCGTCGGAGATGGTCGTCCGCTCTAAGCCAACCATGCTATGAATCGGCTCTTCAACGAGGTCTGCCAGCCCGAAGCGCAAATCCTGGCTAATACTCAACCGCTGAGAGATGCCATGGCCGTGGTAGAAGCCGATCTTCCTCCAGAGACCATGGGGGTGCTCCTGGGAGTGTGTCACTTAGACGAGCAGAGGGAGGAAGTGGAGGCTGCTCGTGCGCGTATTGCTCAACGAGAGGCTCAAAAAGCTGATCGTCAGGTGTTGGATCGGCTAGTGGCTGAAGCCAAAGGGATGAAGCGGCAATTCGACAAGGATGCTGCTTTCTTGAAATCCACCAAGGCCGAGATCCTTCAACTTGAATCATCCAAAAAACTACTTGAAGAAGAACTGGCCAAGCTTCAAGATCAGTTGGTCAAGGAACAAGCGCAAATATCAAGAGCGGCGGCCTCCTATCTCGATCGAAGCGTAAAATCGGCCAAGCGTAGCATGTGTTAAGGAACAATCGGAGAAACTAGTCCCTGTACCCGGTAATGCCCAAGCCGATGAGAAGTTGGTTGATGGAGTCCAAGCTGCTCTTGCTAAAGCCGCCGGTGCACTATCGGCTTTGGGTGCCAGGCTCCCTGGGTCTAGCTTGTAATTTTGTGATGTGTTGTAATGTTTTAAAACAATGTTGCTTTTGCCGCACTCTTGTAATATGCTTTAATCGGCTGTTTAACCGATTATTTTATCTTATTTAGTCGGCTGTTTAACCGATTTGATTTCGAATTTTTTGTGCCGTACTTTGATTACGCACTGATCCAAACGCTAGGGTAGTATTTCTTTAAATATTTCCCATTGATTGCTTTAGGGAATATGCTTCCTTCTAATGTCTCAAGTATATATGCATTTCCACCAACAAGCCGATTTATTTTATACGGCCCTTCCCATGTTGGCAACAATTTACCGAATCGATTATCCTTAGTACCGATCGGCAATATCATTTTCCAAACCAAATCGGCTTCACTAAACGATTTAGGGACGACCTTTCTGTTGTACCGAGCCGATCTAACGTAATCAGCCTTAGTTCTGCCAGATCGTCCAAATTGCATAACATCAATTCCTTGTATTCATCAGCCGATAGATTGTTTTGTCTCGCTACACGCATAGATTCAATACTTATTTCTACGAGCAACATGGCCTCCTGACTATATACCAACTGATAAGGTGACAATTTAGTCGATCCGTGAAACGCTAGCCAATAAGCCCACAAAGACTCTGACAATGTAGTGTGCCAAGTTCGAGGCCTTTCATCAATTTTTCTTTTAATCAGCTTGACCAAAGTTTTGTTTGATGACTCGGCTTGCCCATTAGCCTGAGCATAATACGGTGACGAGTTAAGCAACTTGATGCCCAGGCTTTCTGCAAAGCTCTTAAAATCGTTAGACATGAACACAGTTCCTTGATCGGTTGTGATGGTCTGAGGAAAACCGAATCGATGAATAATGTGTTCATTAACAAAGCCGATGGCTTCCACGCTGGTGACCTTCTTAAGCAGGACGGCTTCTACCCATTTTGAGAAATAGTCCGTGGCTGCAAGGATAAACTTATGGCCTTTGCTTGATGCTGGGAATATTTGGCCGATTATGTCTATCCCTCATCCTCTGAATGGCCACGGTTTAATAATCGGGTATAAAGCCGATGCTGGTGCAGTTTGCACATTCCCAAACTTTTGACAAGTTTGACACCCTTTGTAATACTTAAAACAATCTTCCAACATTGCCGGCCAAAAATACCCGGTTCGTCTTAAGATCCATTTCATTTTGTGAGCCGATTGATGTGCTCTGCAAATTCTTTCGTGAACTTCACCCATAGCTACCTTTGCTTCTTCATCGCCTAGACACCGCAGAAGCAATCCTTCCAATGTCCGATAGTATAATTCTCCTTCTAGCACAACATACTTGGTAGCTTTTGCTTAATTTTTTAGCGAGGGTTTGGATGGATTCATTAGGTAAGCTTTTATTTCTGTCCTCCAGTCGGCATTATCAACACACAGCATTGTTTTATCGATCAATTCAAATGCCTCATATCGGTTGTATTTTTTATAACCTAAAGCTGCTTGAGCCAAGATGTTGGCTTTGTTGTTCATCTCCCTGGGCACATGGCTGATACAGAATGACATGAAAGTGTTGATAACCTTGAGACAATGCTCTAGATACTTTGATAGCACCTCATCATTGCATTTAAATTCCCCTTTAATTTGTTGTACCACCAGCAATGAGTCACCATATGCTTCTACGTTACTTGCCCCAATACTTTCTACCAACCGCATGACCCTTTGAGCAATGCTTCATACTCGCCTCAAAGGTTATTAGAGCATCGGCTTTTAAGCCGATATGCAAACTCGATGTCATGTCCTTTTGGCGAAATCAATACAATACCTATTCCACTCCTCTTGACAAACCGACCCATCAAAATACATTTGCCGTGGGGCTACATCGACTATCCTGCCATGGTATCATATCCGGTTATGAAATAAACCATCGCTTGGCCTTTAATGGCTTTGGCGATTCGTCTTTCAGAGATCGAATCTTCGGTTAGAGCATAAGCCCACTTTCCAAGTCGTCCTCTCAAGATTGGTGCAAACAAAGATATATTTGATGATATCGATTAAGATACTACTATGCAAGTCGATGCTAATATATAATGCCTCAATTTCGTACAAGCAAAATATAAGGATAAGCACAACTTTTCTATCGGTGGGTACCGGTTTGAGCTTCGAGTCGCTTCGCTTAAGTAAAATATTGCTCGCTCTTTGCCATTGACTTCTTGCGCCAATACTGTTCCGATGGTCTCGCCACCGATATATATATAACTTGAATGGAATTCCTTTCTGTGGTGCGGCCAAGACTGGTGGTGACGCCAAATACCGTTTTACATTGTCGAAGGCTTTTTGCTGATCGGCTCCCCATACAAAATTCTGTCCATCTTTTAACTTTAGTAATGGTGTAAAAGCTTGAATTCTACCAGACAGATTCGAAATGAATCGTCTTAAGTAATTGATTTTGCCGATCAACTTTTGTAACTCGTTCTTACACGTTGGCGGTTTTGTGTCCATTATGGCCTTGATCCTTGTCTGGTTGACTTCAATGCCCCTCTGGTGAACCATAAACCCAAGGAATTGTCCAGCCGACACGCCAAACGTGCATTTCAAAGGGTTCATTTTTAATCCATGAGTCCTTGTATTTTGAAGCACTCTTTCTAAATCGGCCAAATGTTGCCAATCTTCCTTAGATTTCACTACCACATCGTCAATATATATCTCAACAATGTGGCCGTTTAGATCATGAAAGATTAGATTCATTGCTCACTGATAAGTGGCACCTGTGTTTTTCAAGCCGAATGTCATCACAGTCCACTCGTACAACCCTAGAGCGCCAGGGCATCTGAAGGCAGTTTTAGGGACATCGGCTTCTGCCATGAATATTTGGTTATATCCAGCATTCCCATCAAGAAAACTAATAATCTTATTACCTGATGCAGCATCGATGAGCATAATGGCTATAGGCATTGGGTACTCATCTTTTGGCGTAGCCTTGTTTAAATCCCTGAAGTCGACATATATTCGAAGCTTACCGTTCTTTTTCATGACAGGAACAATGTTAGATACCCACTCAGCATATCGGCAAGGCCTTATAAATTTGGCCTCCAACAACCTCTCAATTTCTTCTTTTATTACATTGTACAATTCTGGATTAAAACGTCGAGAAGGCTGTTTATATGGCCGATATCCCGACTTTATAGGCAGCCGATGTTCCTCTAGTTGTCAGCTTAATCCGGGCATCTCATAATATTCCCAGGCAAAACAATCTCTATAATTTCTAGGTATTTCGACCAACTTGTTTTTGTATTCTACACTTAGCTTTGCACTTACAAAAGTTGGTCTCTTTCTGTCGCCTTCTCCTATATCGACTTCCTCAAGTATATCAGCAGAAGTGAAACCTTGACCTAACTTTTCGTCCTGGAAATCTTCAATGGCTTCGCAAGAATTTATCGCATGCCGATAACTTCTTACCTTGTCTTGCAACACTTTAATCATTTCTGACCCCATCTTCTTAGAACTTCGTTTGCCCGATCAAATGTGTCTGGCTTAACACTGATCGGCATCAACCCTGACTTACCAATACATATAAAGTCGCAATCGTCTAATGTTTTACCCGATATACACTCCGCTTCTTCATGCGGCCAATTCGCATCGGAACTAGCCATAGCAATATGAGCCGATGTATCGGCTGAGACGACCTCAACTTCATCTCCGTTCCATTGTACTAGCAGCTGATGCATGGTTGATGGTATGCAGCAATTGGCGTGTATCCAATCGCGTCCAAGGAGTACACTGTAGTTTCCCTTTGCTTCAATTACAAAAAATGCGGTCGGCAAAGTTTTGCTGCCAACGGTTAATTCTGTAACCATTACTCCCTTTGCTTCAGTAGGATCTCCTGTGAAATCATTTAGTACCATGTTCGTTTTTATCAAATCTTCATCGGTTTTGCCTAACTTCTTGCAGGTGGTGAGCGGCATCAAGTTCACAGTAGCCCCACCATCTACAAGCATCCTGGATATCGGCTTCCCATTGATGTAGCCTTTCAAGTACAACGGCTTAAGATGCCGATGAGGATCTTGCGGCTTTTCAAATATAGCGTCTTGTGCACCCAAGCATAGTTGAGCAAACGTGTCTTTAGCCGATTCGGTTTTAATTCTGAATTCGGCTGGTAGAGTGAATACCATGTTGATGTCCATGGGAGGGGTATCATCTCGAACTATTGGTGACAACAAATCATCGGAGTCCGAATTGCTATCGGCTTGCTCTTTTCTCTTCCACTCTTTTCTGACAATTTTTATTGGCCGTAATTCGTTGAACGTTTCATCCCTTTGTTTCTCTTCTTCCGCTTCCCTCATCTCTTGCGTCCGAAGGCGTTGAAGCCGTCTTCGTTGAGATCGGCTAAGTCCTGTTGGGCACCACCTAGGTTTAGGCTCAATCGGCTTGCGAATCTTACCAGCCAGATTTTCTGTAGTTTCGACCTTTTCATCTTCATTCGGTGTACCCAGCCTTTCCTTTATCGGCTTTCTATGCCATGACTCATTTTGATCTGGTACTGGCCTAACTATACGTTCTCTCACCGATTGCCTCGGCCAATTTCTTTGCGGGTAATGTTCCATGGGGCATGACCTTGGAGATGGTAATGCCACACCTTTTCCCCATGTAATTGCGGAAAGGGCATCTCGATGAGCTTTTTCTGCAGATTCAGCCGATACAATTTGTTTGGCCGAACACATCGCTTTGGCCGACATTTACCATCCGGTCGGCGAGCTCATAAGCCTTGCTCGCCGACGGCTTATCCTTTCAGATTTCTCAAGCAAGCTGTGAAAAAAGTTGGCTTAGGTTTGAATGTTGGTTTTGAGGCGGAGATCTCTCGGCTTTGTACCATCGTCCGATTTGCAATTCCCTTTTGGCTTTACAGTACTTGAATTCTTCCCATCTCTATCGGCTTCAATTTGAAGTGAGCCGATCGTTATCTTCAGTGTTTCTCCTTTTGAGCTTGATTCTATGTCGACTTGCCGCGTTGCTATGGATCTTTCATCGACAATGTTTTTTCCTTTGCTGGAGCACTGAACCATGTTAATTGGGAAGGGATTGACATCGACTTCCATGGCTGGCTCCTCGGCAAACTTGAGCCGACCATCTTCAATAGCCGTCTGTATCAGCTGCTGAAAGATATTGCAGTCGTTAGTGTTATGGGAAAATGAATGATGCCACTTACAGTATCGTCGTTTCTTGATCTCGTCGGCTGACGGTATGGTATGCCCTTCAGGTAGTCGTATCAATTTTTCTTGTAACAACATGTCGAATATGCGGTCACACTTGGATATGTCAAAAGCGTATTTAACCTCCGACTTACTCCTAGTCGGCTTGAGCCACGAACAGACAAGTGGTTTCTTAGAACCCTTTATCCATTCGGCTATATTCACGTCTGCTTCATCTTCAGAAGTTTCACTTGAACTATACTCAACCATGTTTACTTTAGCCTTATATTTTCCATTGCTATTTAGTCTAATTTTATCCTTGAATTCTTTACTTAAATATCGGCTTTCCTGTGCCGATACACGATGAAGCAGGTGACTTAAATCAGTAAACTCCTATCCGGCAAGTTTTTCTTTAAGTGGGGGAATCAACCCTTGGAATGCTAAATCGGCTCACTGGTTATCGGGTAATACTACACCTGCAATCGATTTCGCACTTCTCTAAACCTCCTAATATATTCGAGTCGACTCACCGAATTTACGCTTGACAAGACTTAGATCTGAAATCCTTAATTCCAAACTGCCGGAGAAAAAGTATTCATGGAATCGGCTTTCTAAATCGTTCCAAAAATGGACCGAATTTGGAGGTAGATTGATATACCAAGTAAAAGCAGTTCCTGATAAAGACAAGGGAAAGAGTCTAATCTTTAGCCCATCGGATTGAGCTGCTTCACCACATTGGGCGATAAATCGTCCAACATGTTCCAAAGTGGTAACTGAATCATCCCCCGAAAATTTCGCAAAATCGGGAATCCTAAAGTTATGGGGATATGGCATTCGGTCAATATAATCTAGGTAAGGCTTTCTATAGCCGATTGTCCTCCCTTTGGGCTGCAAGCCAAATTGATCTCTCAAGACCGTGGAAATCTGTTCAGCTGTAACATCCCAAAATTTGGGTTTTCAAAAATTTATATTTAAATTAGCTTTCCAAAAATTTTACATCAATCTTATTTGATTAAAGAAGCTTAATCTAGAATTTTCCAAAGTTAAACTATTTTTAATGTGCCTTTTGTGTGCATCAAAATTTAAAATTTAGTTTTTACAGTGTTCTTTATGTCTCAGAAAATTTCTCAAATTTGAGATTTGCTAAAAATTAATTAAAATTATTAATTTAAACATTTGGATGTTAATTGGATTTTTAATTTGAATTATTAATTGTTCGGGCAATTCTATATCCAAATTCCAATTCAAACCTTTCCTTTAAAATTCCATTTAAATCCAAAATTTGGATTTCCCTTGATGTTCTAATTAACCTGGCATCCATATCCTTCCGAAATTAAAGCTCAATACTTTACCGTCCGCAAAGTCAGAATTTCCAATTTCGGTCCTTATTCGAAATTTCACCCGAGTTTCAAAATACTCTAAAAATCTCAAAATTCATAGAACTAGTTTCCAAATATTCTAAAATTATTTTGGAATTTTTCTAAGATTTATAAAATCTCTCTGGTATTTTATCTCTCGCGGTCATTCGTTAAATCCAGTATGTTCGTCCCGGAATTGTCTAAATTCCAAAACTCATCAAAATTTAGTGAAACTAATTTTATTATGTTCTAAATAATCTCTAGTATTTTTAGAAATTTTACCAAGATTTTTAGATCATTTTTTCTATTTTATTCCTCGCGCTTTTGTCCCTCCATTTATTCCAACCAATGAGAAAGCGACACGTGTCCTTTACTGTTCATCTTCAACCTCCCGCCATGCGCACTGTTCACATTCCAGCCCCATTTGCAGCCCAAACTTCAAATGCTCATAACTTTTGCAATTCCCAATAAAATTTAGTGAGGTCAGTTGCAAAACGACCGTGTCATCAAGGACTTCAATTGCCCTATAGTTTCCCCCTCTGAAATCAAGTAAAACGGAAACTGCAAGCACTTCTTTGCCGTTTCTTGTTTAGGCCATAACTCTTCCGTTTCTCATCCTCTCAACGCGTGTGACCACCCAAAACGTGCGTTTCAGTCTCCCCAACACGGTGCTCACACTTTCCCTCCATTTCCAGAACATTTGCCCATCCGAAAATTGAAGAAACGATCGCCGGACGTCCTCCGTTGGCATCACCGTGTCATCTTTTGATCCGGTAAGGCAAATCGACTTCCGTTCATGTCATCTTGTGCGCATTAGTGTGTAGATCATAACCCCTCAAGAAATTCCAGGTTTCGTCAAGAATTGCTCCGGGAATTTGCGTTTGTTCGTCGTCAAATCGGGTTCCGTTCGTCGTCGATTCCTTCCAAACCGGTAATCCCCAATCAAATTCCTTTTAGATATAGCCTAGTATGATCTTGCTCTATGCCGTGATCTTGCTTGTTTCAGAAAATTCCACTTTTTATTATGTTTTTGGCCGCCATGCCATTCGAACGGTTTTTGGTCGCGTCGGCCGCCGCTCTCGCTGCCGCTCCGGCCGTCCCCGCCGTCGGCCGTCGTGCCCACGGGCTTCCCCTCACCTCTCCACCCCATCCCCACCACTGGCCGGCCCTCAATTGACCAATGTTGCCCCAATTCTGTGCACGCACGCCAATTGCTCGATGAAATGCCTGTGAAGCCGGTTTTTGTGTTTTTCTTTGTTTTCTTGATCTAGCCGCCACCCCAACCTTGTGTAGACCTCCCATGACCTCTCCCATATGTCCTCACCTCAGATCAACTCATCCAAACCGAGAAACTTTGCCCTCATCCTCCGAAGCGCCGCCGCACGTCGGCCATATTTTGAGGCGCGTTCCCCATCAACTCGTTTACTCTTTTCAAGATTTGTTTATGTCACGTCGTGCCTCAGGGTACCCTCTGTCTTCCAACCAAATTTGGTGCAATTTCATCTACTGGATCAAAAGTTATGGCCGCCCAAATATCAAATATTACCGGAGCCCGTTCTCCTTCGTTGCTGCGAGTTTGGCCGTGAAATTTTTATGGTAGACTCCTCTTGATGTGCCCTACATGGTGCTCATCCTAACTCAAGGTTTTACCTGTAGGATTAGTGCAGAAAAATAAATCTTCCCCGATCAGACTGCGTACGAATAGCAGAGAATGGCATCGTGCGTTCCCCGTTGATCCAGAAGGTAAAAATCCGATCTCTTCACGTCATATCGTGTTCTAGGATGTCAGTAGGCTCTCTAAATTTTTTTTGTAATTTTTCATTCATTATTCTAGTAGTTATGGCTATTAGATCTATTAGTTTTATAACAACCGTTAATCGGCGGTTTGTGATTAATCCGGTGGAGTCGCCACAAATCCGCCTATACCGTTGAGTTCAGATCGCTGCGTTCTACACCGTGCTCACCCTACCTTTGCTATTCCACTGTCCGAAAATTTTAATATTCATTTCGCCGTCGGTTTAAATGCCGCCGCAGTGCATCGCCTTTTGTCGCTAAACATCCTAGTTCGCTTTGGCGAGTCCTCCGTCGATGGGTCATTACCCTCTGTTTTGGCCATCCTTGAGTTCATTTGGTCTCCATTTGCCGTCAAAGCGTTAATCTAAAACCTACCGTTATCGCCGCGCTCTACCATTAACGTTTAGCCGTTAGCGTTTCGCCGTTAACGTTCCGCCGTTAACGTTCCGCCGTTAATGTTTAAATGCGTTAACGTTCCGCCGTTAACGTTTGCGTTGTTAACGTTTAAATGCGTTAACGTCCCGCCGTTAACGCTTTGCTCTCATCGTATCGCTGTCATCGCATGGGTGCATGCAAGTGGAAGCCCTAATGTGATGTCCTTACATTTTCTATCGCCTTATTGTGATCTAGCCCATCATGTTGAGTTCAGCCTTGTATTCCTGTCATCACCACCTCGTCGTCGTCGAGTTCCGTCCCCGATGTAAGACTAACCTCTGGGTCGAACCGTAGTGGATGTTGATTCCATCCGTTCTTGTCTTATCCTTGAAAATCTAATTTGCCATTGACCTAGAATTCATTACGTGGTCTTGGTCGATAGACCATTAGCCACATGTCATATTCTTGTGCGGACCTAGCCTATCACCTATCTTCCTTTTGGTTGGTCGCAGCTCGATCAACAAAAGTTAACCTCGAGCATCTGCTTAGTTCATGGTGAACTAACGTATCATCGTGGACCCGGTCTATAGATCGAGAGTCCATATGTCATCAACGATCCAACCAAGATAATATTCTTCGGAATATTATTCCTTCTTTCCCAGTTATTAACCTTTCTCTTTGGTGTATTTTCCGAAAGCCCGTTCTCTTTTGTCTAATCATCGACCTAATCCATTCAAGTTCCTAATTTCATCTAAGCCGTTGTGCCCAATGCTATTCGTTCTTAATTTGGAGTTTACTTGATTTGTCTTTTTGAGTTTTGTTGTATTTATGTTTGTTTATCGTTAGACGCGTTGCTGGAAGTCGCTTGAAGGAGCTGAGAAGCAAGTAAGCGGAGATTGAAGATCAAGGATCAAGGATAGAAGATAAAGAGTAAAGAATAATATAAATTGCAAGGGCTAGGCAAGTTGTGCTTTGATCATATTGCTCCCGGTTTTACAAATTTACTTTGATTCAAATTATTGCATGCTAGTTCAAGATTAAAATGATTTAAATTAATTTGGGATTAGATATTCAACCCAATTGCTAATATCACCTTGCCATGATTATTTGTATGCCATAATTCATTTGTCACCCTAAGATGGTTGATTAATAGTTGGTTGTTATTACTTGCCAACGTGGGTTGGTTGATCGTGTATGATTGCTTAGCCATGCCACGCAACACATGCCTTTTGAAAATAAAGGATATCTTGATTAATGGATTATGAAATGTGTTTGTGAAATGGTGTGACGTGTTGCCACACGATGATGTTGATATGTGGAACCGGCGTGGTTCTACATGGATGTTGAGTTGTTGTTGGCATTGTGTTGCGCAATAATCAACTGGGGTGATAAAGGATTTAGGCGGGGCAAGTGGCAAGTGGCATTATGCCGGTGGGCCATCGTGGCATTTGGGTGGGTTGAGTGTTGTGAGGGTCAATGCGCCAATTTTGAGAGAAGGATGTCTTGCCCTAGTCAGTTAAGGACTTCACCTTGCAAGCCTTTGACCTGAGTCTCTCGTACAACCACATGTCCGAATGGGAAGACCTAGTTTAGTAGGATTACGATATCTCACCTTTGATACCTCCGGTGGCGATCATCCAGGGTATTGTGTGGGGGAGCGTACTGTCTTTGCGGCTTGGTACCCTATCCAACGGTGTTCGGGTCCTATACTTGGCTCGAGTGAGGGAAGTGATAGTGAAGGCAACCGGAGAGGTTCCTAGGTTGAGATAGAAGTTTCGAAAGGCTTTGTTATGATCGCTCATTCGCATACTCTTGTATGGCGATTCACGGTGACGTGATGAGTTGATTGTATCTTGTGGGTAAAGTGTACAACCTCTGCGCAGTGTAAAAACTATTGAATAGCCGAGTCATGATCTTGGACAATGCTCGGGGATTCTGATCAAGGGGTAGAGTTTTGAAAATAAAATGAGGTTAGGAATGTGGACAATGTGATATGGAAATTGGTTAAGGATGAAAATGTTTTACTTGAGAATGATTATGAAATTTATTATGGGTATTATTTGTTTCTTGCTTTTCTATCTATTATGATTATTTGTGAATCTTGCTTTATTGCAAAAGAACCATTGACCATTCCTTTGGAATAAGCCATGCATGTAGTAATAGAACGCATTACATGCATGACTTGTTGAGTACGGTTGTGTACTCACCCTTGCTTTAACAAAACATCACCGCTTGAGGAGAAGTCTTTGTCTTGAAGGAGGAGAAGTTACGCAAGAAGGCGAATATCCGAGTTGAACCTGTCAAATGCCCGTGGTATTTTGATGGGATTCACCGACGTTCTTCGTTCATTGCTTCGTTTTACTTTGAGTTGAAGCCATCTAGGCTTCACAATTGTAAGTTGACCTTAAGGTTATTCAACATGTTATATTAAAAGATGAATTCTTTATTTATTATTCCGTTGTGTATGATTGTGATATTCATCTTTGTTAGCTGTGGGCACTAGCTCTCGATCACAGGACTAGTCTTTGAAAACACGAGGGTTTCGGATTGCGAATTCGGGTCCCGACATCAGCCCAATTGACATTATTGGCCGATGGAACACCAGGGTTTGGCCAATTGTGATGAGCAGTATCTTGCCCCCCGAGTGCAAACTCGGCTGGTCGGCTTATCCTAGCGGATGGGTACTGCTGATGCCATGATTCATACCCATCGGCTTTGGTAGCCGTAACCTCAGGCAATGGAACGAACGGCTCTGTATATGTAACTACTTTATATGGGGTCGGATTTCTGACTTGAGATGTCCCTTGGGGTTTGCAATTTTTATCTTGTTTGATCGGTCGAGGAGCTGACGGAACGTAGGAAACACCTGACGTCGATAGATCTGTCTTTGCAGCGTCGGTATATGCATGGTAATGCGGCACTGGGTTTATGCGAGGATTTAATGGTGTCAGCACGGTGGGTTGGGTTTGCACTAGCGAAGGTGTGGATGCCGATGCCTTGGTCGTGTCGGCATTTGGTGCCACAGAATATATGGGATATGTTGGGAGTGGCTGCAACGGATCCAGCAATCCCCCAGATGTTGCCAACTCCTGCGCAATTATTTTCACGCTATTTTCTATCATCAGCTTTAAGGTTGTGACCAAAGCCGATGATTGATTGATTAATGCATGATGCACAGATTGCTCAATCATAATGGACAATTCGGCTTGAGCCGGAAGATATCGGCTTACCGAATTTGACGCGGTGTCAGTTTCGCCGAAGGGGTTCAATGTTGGAAGCGCCATCTTCTGCGTGACTCCTTGTCGGGTTTTCTGGTAACAGCCCAACATCAACTCCTCCAAAGCAGCTTTTCGATCTTCGATTTCCTTACACTGCTCTGGGGTTAAATCGTCCAAGGTAGGGACGATTATAGCATCAGTGTTTACGTCGGCCGGTGCGGTGGACTTGCCTGCAGTCATCCTTCCGATCGGTCCCACCGGGCGTGCCAAAAATGTGTTGACGCCAAAAACGTGAAGAGGGTTTCTGGCATACAACACACCGGACGAACGCCGGGTTCAAGTGCGAGGCGTGCCAATCGATTTGACCCTGTAATCGTTGAGGAACAGAGCTGTGAAATTCAATCAAGCCGATCCTTGAAGCGAATCGGCTAAAACGGAAATCGACCAGAAAGCCGACTAGTAAGGTAAATAGATCAATCGGTTAAGACTAATCCGAAGGTAAAAGGCAGATCGATTCTGAAAAAGCGATGTGCAACAAGACAGAACGAATTAAACCTGAAGAAATTGATGATGACCAAACAATCGGTGATTCGCAACTTTATTTGATCACTATCGACTTACAAAGGGAAGATTACAAGACTAAAAGACTTAAAAGCTAAAGCTAAAAACGAACTGGCAGATGTGATTTTTTTGTTGTGGTTCCTTTTCCAAGCAGCCTTGACGCGCCTTATATACCCATCAGCCGATCCGAGTCCGGATCCAATACGTCAACTTAATCCGAATCGGCTATAGTTTCCTTTTTGGACTCTGCTTCCATATATTGTCTGTACGCTATCCAAACTTTCTAACGGTGCTTTCGTGCTCTATCCAAACTCGTGCTTTTCTGCCGATTCTTCTCGTAGTTTCCAAAAACTAGTGCAAACAGAACCAAATGAAACTACAAAGTCAAATATTCAAATAACACAAAAGCGAATAAGAGAATGAGATAAGAAGTAGAGCTTCGATCTTTTGAAAATCTCCTTCTCTTTTGTGTATGAGTTTAAAATGCCATTTGGAACCTAGATATGGCACAAGATCCGATCCAAATGGTGAAACTCACTAAGTGCAATAATATGACCAATATAGGTCAAACTAGGATTTTTGGTGAATTTCAAAATCAAATAACTTTTGCTAGGTTGGTCTTTTGAAAATCTTTTGAACACGAAAATTGTTAAGAATGACCAACTCTAGGATTTTTGTTTTGAACTTATTTTCAAATCGTTTTACTTTTAATTCTATAAAAATTATAAGTTTAAATCCAAAACAAGATACTACTATCTAGTTTTTGGGCATGAAACTCATTTTTTTTAAAAAAAATAGATTTTGTGAAGCCAAAACCTTTGGAAAACCTTTTGAAAATATTTGTATATATTTTTCAACTAGTTTTTCACAAGATTAGTAATAGTTACTAAGATTTTTCACTTTTGGCTAAATAGCTTGATTTTAAAAATATATTAGCACTTATATAAATATGAGCACACATAGGGATGTGATATACATGGCTATGATTTAGCACTCCCCCTTAATGTGCCACTATTTAACTTGCTCAAGATTTGCAATAAGAGAATAGATAAGAGGCGAGAGCAAGTACTCACAACAAGCAATTGAATTAATTTTTGCATGATACTAATGCATCTAAACCTACACAAGGCTAGAAGCTAAATAGTAATCAATTTAAATTGCTTGTTACCGAGATGGCATTGGCTCATGATGGACTTGATTATCTTCATGCTTGGTTCCCACTTGTAATTGATGAAGTCATTGTATTCTTGAAGAAGCCAAGCATCCAATCCATCTCATATTTCCTAAAACTCTTTTAGGCGGTTTTTGGTACCCAATCCTTGTTGGGTCCAACAATGTTAGTCACAATAGATTTAGGAACCCAAATAGTCCTAATTTTAGCATTTTTGACATGACTAACATCACTAGAAATAGATTTGTAATAATTATTCCTCGTAAGAAAAGGATTTGGATTGAAGTGAAATGACTTAGGAGGGCAATGATACTTTGCAAAACTATTTCTAGTTTGATCTCTTCTAAGTATATGATTATTGAAATTATGCATTGGCTTAGAGGATCTAGTATATCTAGCAAATATTTTGCTATTGTTATTTCTCCTAAGCAATTTATTTGAATTGCTTTGTGTAGGCTTAGGAGTCCTAACAAATTTAGCAAACCCATTTCTAGATTTACTCTTCCTATGCAAATGAATATTATTATTCCTAGCGGGCATAGGGGGTTTGACAAGCTTAGCAAACACATTGCCATTCTTGTCCTTCCTAAGCAAATAATTATCATTTACAATAATAGACTTAGGAGTGATACATTTGGGACAATTCTTACCGAAATGTCCCTTTCCCCGACAATTGAAGCACGTTACTCCGTTTGGTCCTCTCTTGACCCGATGGTTGTGCTCAATGCCGGTTTGCCTCAATGTGGATGGTTGTGGCTTAATCTCCACTTTATTAGGGCACATGGAGGAGAAGTGGCCCTTCTTGTTGCAAGCGAAGCACTTGATAGTCTTCGAGTGTCTCGCATTGTGCCTCGTCTTGCTATTCTCCCTCTTGGAGTTGTAGCCGAGCCCTCGCTTATCTTGAGGCACCCTTGGCTTGCTCAAGATCTCATCGAGGACGGCTTTTCCCTTTATACACCTCTTCAAGTCATTTTCCAATTTAATGAATTGGGCCTTGAGCTCATTATTTGCATCTAAAGACATAGAGGAACTAGAAATAATTTTATTAGAACAACAAGGTATATCAATTAAATCATTGCAAGAGGTGGACATATCAATTTTTGATGAAATATTTGAATTGACATTTAAACAAGGCATTTCATCAATTAAATCACATAATATTCCTATATCCACCTTTGGCTTGGTGAATTCCTTGAAAAGGATTTTCTCATGATTTTCTTTTAGAACATCATAATCATTTTGAATTGATTCATGTTCAAGCTTCAAAATTTTATATTTTGTTTTCTCCTTTCCAAGATAACTATTAAGCTCTTCTAACATATCCATAAGTTCATCGTATGAGGGCTCACCTTCGTTGTCACTCACCTCAATTTTACCTTTCTCCATAAAGCAACGGATTTGCGATGGGAGTGAATTTTCATCATCGCTTGAGGCGGAGGTAGAGGTCGATGGAGATGTCAGTTCTTCATTACTTGTTGTAGAGGTTGAAGAATCATCAACCGACATTTCATCCTCAATGTAATCCTCAATTGTTGATGTGGATGATTCAAATAATTCTTGAAGCTTTATCCACATTTTATGAGCGCTTGAGAGGTTGCAAATGAGATTGAATATTTCTCGCTCACAACACTAAATAAGGCGTTAGTAGCCCGGTGATGTCGAGATGTAGGCATTTCTCCTCTCCTTTAGTTGGAGCAATATCATTTAGTGGAGAAGAAAAGCCCACATCTACGATCCACCATATTTGGGGGCTCATGGATTTAAAATGACCAATCATAAATAATTTCCATTGAGCATAATTAGAGCCATCAAATATTTGTGAATTGGTGTAGTGCACTAATCCGCTAAACGCCATCCTTTTTACTCTCTAAGCGGTTAATCCTAAAATGAGAGTGACCGTGGCTCTGATACTACTTGTAGGATTGAGGATGCGCCTAGAGGGGGGGTGAATAGGCGTTTTACAAAATTGATCCCTCTCTAAAAGATTCGCTCTAATAAACCCCTATGTCAAAACCTAATCAAAAATAATGCGCAAGCAATAAACTAGGTTTTGACAATTAAAGCCTAAATCAACTAGGCTAACTAGTGCACTAACTAAATTATGTCTCTATACAAGAATTGCTAAATTGAACAATCAATTAATACTAAGCAATTCTAATACAATCAAGCAATAGATAAATATACAATAAAGTAAATGCTTGAAGGTAAAAGAAACAAGAGGCAACCGATGTTTTTCCGTGGTGTTCGGAGACTTGTCGGTCTCCCCTAGTCCACGTTGAGGCTAGCCTAAACTCTTGGACCGGCTCTGCACTTGAGCACTCGCCTCGATTCCACTAGTCGTGGTTTTTCACGCTTTCACGTAGGCTCAACTCGAACCATCACAAACTTCGCCGGGCTTTTCACAACCTTGAGAGCTCCCGCGCACAACGCCTACGCCGTCTAGGAGTCGGCAACCTCCAAGAGTAACAAGCCGATCCTTCGCTTGAACTTCACCGAGCACAACACATGCGCTCCCGGTGACCATCTAGTGCAACACATGCACTTAGGCCTCCCTCAAGTGCAACACATGCACAAGAGGCTCTCAATCCACTCCTAATTGCAACACATGCAATTAGTGCTCACACTTTAGCTCAAGAAGCAAAGGGAGAAGAGCAACACATGCACATAACTCCCACAAGACCAGCAACAACATGCCCAAGCCCCCCAAGGGGTCTATTTATACCCACCAAAGAAAACTAGCCGTTTGAGGGTAAAATCGGACAAAATCAGCAAATCCCGGTAGTACCGCCCTCAGCTCCAATGGTCGGCTAACGGACATCTGACCGGTACTACCGCCCTCTGAGGGCCGGTAGTACCGACTTTGCGGTACTATCGTTCCCCTCTAGCGGTAGTGCCGGTCGAGCCCGAACAGAAAAAACCAACGCTTTGTTAAATGACTACCGGCACTATATGCTCCAAAAACCAAATTTTATTATTTGAGCCACTAGATGATCAACACATGATCATACACTTGTGCAAAACACATTTGCACCAACTTAGCTCATGCTCAAAGAATCTCAACCAAAATTGCGAAAACACAACTCGCAATCAACTCATGATCTATTTGCAAAACGTATTAAGCAAATCAACCCCGAGTCTATGAGATTAATCCCCCTAGCCATGTGAAGGTCAACACGAGACCCAGTCAACTTGCCAACACCCGTTGCAAGCCCTACTCACATGCTCTCGGGATTAGGACTCATAAACCTCGGTTTATTCGCTGCTGAACTTGCAAATAATACATTAAACATATTTCATGCTTGAGCACTACTCTTTGCAACACATGCAAAAGTCTAGCTCCAAGCAACACCAAAACACAGAGCATGAACTCTCTAATTTCAACACATGCAATTCTCTAGTTCCATGCAACCACAAATCAAACTTACACACTAAAACCAAAACCAACCGTATGAGCTCTCTACTTGCAACACACGCAAGCCTCTAGCTCCATACAAACAAACAAACACCAAATCATGCTTGAGCTCTCTCCTTTTGCAACACATGCAAAACTTAGCTCCAAGCAACCACAAGTTTTAGAAAGATTGTTTTGTAAACGAAAACAAAAACATGAAGCTTCAACATTTGCAACACATGCAAAAGTGAACTTCACGCAAAGGCCAACGCATATAGCTTATCCTATTTGCAACACATGCAAATCAAAGCTTTATGCGAAAACCAAATGCATATGCTTTTCATCTTTGCAACACATGCAAATCAGAGCATAATGCAACAACATCCAAGCATAAACTTAACTCATTTGCAACACATGCCAAATGGTTAACTCAATGCAAAAACCAAATCCAAATAAGATTTGAGCTCGAGTGAACACGGGATTGAGATCATCAACACATGATGAAGCTCAAACGAAGACTCAACCCCTCTTAATAGTACGGCGATAAAAACTAGACTCAAAGACTACAAAGTCCTTAGCCTATCTAGTTATACCTTCGCCATGACGCAAGCAATCCCTTTGGGGTCTTTATGATCATACTGCGACACGCTCCTCGGGACCATCTCTTGGCGCCCATCACCTCATGATGCCGTCTTTATCCCGTTCTCAATCATCCTTGGACTTAACCTAGCTCAATCACAACTCATGAAAGTAGTTAGTCTAAGATGCATGGTTGTCTCAATTATCTCTTGCACTCCATTAACACATAATGGATGCCTTTAGATCAATCGAGCACAACCTTAATCAATTTGAATGATTTATATGTGTCTTAAGTACAATAATGCAATGCATGCTTCATTATACTTAAGAATTATTCATTTGTCCTTAATCAATCAAGGAACACCATCAACACATGATGAAATATTGTTTAGTGATTATTAAGACAAATGAACTTAATTTAAATTATCATTTAAATTGATATGAGTATATATTAACTACACAAGTTTTCATATACTTATGTTGATGAAAAGTAATGATCCATAATGTGTAGGCTATATGGAAATGATCATTACCCTAAGTCATCAACTATAGAACACACCCCACATGTATATGTGCATAGATATGATTGACTTGGATATAATATGCACATATTCAATTTGATCACATTGGAGTCATCCTATATTACCATGAGTATACTATGACTAGGCAATTCAAATATATACTCAAGGATTTAGTTCCTTTGTCTTTATCCTTATGTGTGTCAAGAAGAATTAGATCAATACAAAGAGACTTTCAAATTAAGCTACAAACTCCCCCTAAGTATGTGCATCCATGTAATATATGGATTGGGAAACATGATGCACATTTTGTGGTTAATATAATGGGGACATTCATATTTTAAATTTAATCCAAAGTATGCAATTAATACTAGAAAGAATATGCATACATACCTTGGGTTTTCTATTTTTCATCCAAATATGAGACTGCTAAATATATTCTCAATAAAACATGTTAGTCTCATAAAGATTAGGTTTGTCATTAAACATTAATTAACATCAATCACCAAAACCAAAGGCTCTTGAACTTACACTATAGAGAACAACTGTCGCATCTTCATTCAGCACAAATAGGGAGCCTATTTATACAAAAAAGAGAGATATGAGAGCATTGTCAATTAGCATTCATAATCAGGATAGATAATTGTAATCATTACATGTCTGTATACTCTGTGAAACTGCTTAGCTAATAAAGAAGTAATCCACATATATTGTTTTTCTCATCTTGTTTACTAGGAGCTCATAATCATATTTTCATAAGCTTGATTATGGAACCCTAGATCTTAGACATCGATAGTAATCATAGGCTTATGGTATATAAACCTTTTGTTTATCTTACCAATTTGTTTATATGACTATGATGTACTCTCTCTGGTCACAAATGATTGTTGTTTTGAACATTAACATAGTCTCTAAAACATAACTTTGACCACTAATTTCTATTATAATATATTTATAAAATACAATTTTATAATATTATGAAAGTACTTTTCAAGGCAAATCTACACATGATTTTCATATATCCAATGTAAATACATAAAAAATACTAACAGCTAAAATTTTGAAAGTTGTTTGCTCCTATGCCCAAAACAACAATTATTTATGAACGGAAGGAGTGTGTACGTACAATAGAACATGAACAGTGTTACAACTTGCAGTGAAATTTAAATATTTTTTTCAAATATGATTTCCTGCAATATATATAGGCCTGATAATGGGCCAAGGCCCAGTCCGAACCCCACCCCAACCCCATTTGTTTGGGAGCTGGCCCCAATCCTCATCCAGCCCACTACTCAATGTTTCCTTCCAATTCGGTCCAGCCCATCAAGCAATAAGGTCCTTGGCCCATTTTAAATTCTTGGGCTGGCTCGTTAAGTCTGAAAGGGTAGAGCCCTGTGGGGGTTGAAGAGCCAGCTGAGGGCTGACTCTTTACTCAGCCTTGATGTTTGACTGCTTTGTCTGTTCGTTTCAACGATGCTTCTCTCGCTTATTAGTAGTCATAAATTGGTAATCACAATTGCGGAAAAAGAAAGGATTTAACATGGAAATATAACAGCCAGGCAGGGCTTCGAAGAAAGGAAGATTGAGAAACATGCGTAACTCGTATATTTATTTTCTCCACAACTTACAGTAAGTAGGTAGATGAAGCACAACCGGCGCTTGGTGCACATGCTATTATGTCAAGAACACCAAAACGAAAAGTATAATGAAACAGAACAACTAGGAACACGATCATCGAAATCGCCTTTAATGCCGCCTTTTTCATTACCATTGCCACTCTTTTACGCACGGGACATGGATGAAAATCATGTCAAAGTTTTAATTTTGTAAGAACTTGCCAATATTTCAAACAACTTGAGCATAACAAATAAGTATGGCATCACACATGTTAATTGAAAAGTATTCATTCAATGATAAAAATTATTGGAAACAAACCGGGTAAAATCCTTTGTCTTGCCGGCAGGATGTGCAAATGAAACATAAATACAAGTATCTATAGTAGATGATGAAGGAACTAACCCGCACAAAGTCAAGTCTGTTTGAAGTAGTTTCCATCTCCAAGCTTAGGTCATTTAAGATCCTTTCCTGCAAAACAACAATATGTTTGAAATTACTTCATTTGCTATACTCATTTTGCCATGCTACACTTCCAGCAAGAAAAAAAGGACTCAATATTTTGAGGAAATACACTAGAACAACTGAACATCAAATTGAATGAATATATAATTTCCATGGAATCATAAACTCACACAGCAATGAGAATTGAACAAAACTCACACATTGTTTCTCCTACAACTCACAAGCACTATATCCCTCCATTGTTTCTCCTGCATATTAAAATTATACCTTGAAATGTCCTCTTACAACTCACAAGCACTATATCCCTTCATTGTTTCTCCTGCATATTGAATCATAAGAAAATAGTTCATATTATTGGAAGGTACAATTAGTGCTTAAGCTAGAAGTAATTTACCTTCGTCCTCATCATTAAATCCAATAAGCCAATCTTTGCTGCAGATTAGAGCCTCAAGGCTTTTAGGGGACAATGAAGTCCTATTTTTACCAATAATTCTACCAGCAGCACTGAACGCGGATTCAGAGGACACCGTACTAACAGGAATTGCTAGAAAATCTCTAGCCATCAAAGACAAGATTGGGTAAACTTCCGTGTTTCTCTTCCACCAACCCAAAACATCAAAATTCTCATCACAGTTCAGGAGGACCCTAGGATCTTCTAAATATGCATCAAATTCAGATCGATGTGCGCGTGCTTCTAGATTTTGTGAAATGAACTGAGTGAAGGCAAATTCTATCCGCCGTTTACCAAAAAATACACCTCTTGAAGACATAGGGCAAGAACTAGGCTCATTGGCAACCATATGTTCATCAGATTGTACAAATGTAGGCAAGGCTTGGCTCCTCACAATTTTCTCATACTCTGAATAATACTTATCTACTGATACGTAGCTTTCTCATCTTTTCCTCAACATTTTGTTCAATGGTATGAAAATAGAACCTAAGAAAGTCAAATTTGCTGAAGGGTCCAATCACGGTTGCTATGAGAAGCACAACATTTGGCTCTGGACCAATACTTTTCAAATTTGACATACATAACACGGGCCATCTCATTTAGAAGCTCATCATGATTCCACCTTTCATCAAGTAAAACATCCGAATCATCAACACCAATTTCAAAAAAGGTGTCTTTGTGGGGTGTCGATCATTGAAAATGCCTTTGTGGCATCACTAAAGGCACGCAAAACCTATGAAGAGCTTGAGCCATTGCCCAATCTTCCTCGATGGGAGCTTCATAGTATTGTTCATTAGCATATCTATTGAGAGCAATTTTATACTCCAAAGCCTCATGGATCATGTCATATGTTGCGTTCCATCTATGAGGACATCAAGTACTAGCCACGACTTTGTTTTAAGGCCCAATCTCTCAACAAGCTGAATTCTGAGATCTGCATTCGTGGCGGTGAGGATGTGACTGTTTTAACAATGTCCCGCACTCTCCCAATTGCATAAACAACCAACTTTAGCCCATCTTGAACCATGATATTCAAAGACATGAGCAAGACACCTTACATGGAAGTCCTCGGCTCTAAGAAGCATTTCAACACCTAATGTGACACGCAAATCCTTGCGGCTTTGTCATTAACACTTGCGTTATGTAATGTTAATGTAAATAGCTTGATGATTAAGTCCCACTCTACCAAACAAGAGGTAATTGCATCTGGACAACATAAGATGTATGTGGAAAGGAAGTTTGCTTGAATGCTATGATTATCTTATGCGGCTTGAATTCCTGTCAATATAGTGTCTTTGTGACACAAAGATACCCTAGGTTTTGGTTTGATGTCCAGAGATCTCTGATCAAATTGACATGGGAGACCAATTTTTTATAGTATCATGCAATCGTTTCTTCTCCTCTTCATATAGTACAAGGCGATCACGAGCGAATAGTTTGTCGACCAACTACTCGAAAGATGGATGGAGGTAGTTCAATATCTTCTTCCAATAAGGATCCTCGACTTTCCGAAATGCAATCTCCGCACTAATAAAAAACTTGGCAATTAGTGCACGACACACTTGAGGGTCAAATAGAGACCGGTCCCCATCCATGGCCTGTCTCTTGCAATTCACGAGAAATCTCTCCCTATCTTCATGTGGAATATCACGACAATGAAATCCTATATGCCTATTAAGATGATTAGTGCCTTTCCCAGGTTCACAAGACAATTTCATCTTACAATACTTACATACTGCCTTTTCTTTCCCATCTATAATCTCTGATTCAACATATTCCCAAACTTTAGCCCTTTTCTTTGATGTGTGACTTGGCGGATCAGCCAAGTGAAGATCACGACTATCCACTGAATTTTCTGACATGGATGCAATCCTCTCCATTATAAAAAAATTACCTAATACATATGAGCATAAGCATCCTCTGCATTTTCTTTGTGTCAATAATCCAACACAGACAAGGGGATAAATGGTCAGCAACACATTGTTTATAATTGACAATTGAGTTATCCAAGTCTTTTACTCTTATATAGAGGTCCATATATTTTCATGCATGAAGCACACGCTAATGCAATAGCTGGAAGCATCTAACCTACAGAAAATAATCTAAGGTATGGAATAGGAATACCTTCTGATCCTGAAGGGGCGTGCCTTTTACAGCAACCAATGCATTAATAGGAATGGTAATTAGTTTAAAATACTCCAAAAGTAGTATCACCAACATCTATGGGATGCTTTCAACACGAAACTCAGGAGCCTCCTCACCCTGTTTATCAGATCAAATCAAAATTAGACGCATCAGGAGGGGAACCCACAGAGTTAATATCCAATAACAGAATTCAAGAACCGATTGAACACAAACAGTTCAAGAAAGCATCAGGAGGGGAACCCACATACTTGGAACCATGTCACGGCGGCGGTGATCCAGCCGATGTCGAGATAGACGAAGTCTTGAGGCGAGGCGGTCGACCTTGATGCGGACGACGTTGAACCGACAAGGCGGCGGACCTAGGCGCCGAGAGGTCGAGAGGAGAGCCGTGGCGGAGGATTCCGGTGACTCGGGCTCGAAGTAGGTAAGGTACTCGAAGTGTGCGTGTGCAGGCCCTTGAGGTCTCAGTGAGGTTGCTGCTGCAGCGAGTCGATCTCTAGGTTTAGGTTTTGTAATCGCCGAAGCGGAAGTGCGGCATCTGAACGACGAATGTCCGAACGAGTGGCGGAGACGGAGTGAACGACACAAATGGCCTTATTCCTTCTTCCACAGGCTGTACAGAATGGATTGGCCCTTTTAAAACCCGAAATTACAGCCCATTTAAATCCTAATCCAATCCTGTTTCAAGCCAAGTCAATCCTATCCTTACCCATTTTTATTTTTTGCCCAATTAGCATATCCTATAGCAGGCCATTACAGGCCCAATCCTCTTAGCCCTTAAAATCGTGGCCCATTACCAGGCCTAAATATATATCAATTTCCCCGAACGGGTAATTGATGGACTTCGGTTACTTCTTTTCAGCTGAAAAGTAAAAAAAAACTCATGCGATAAAGCGTAGAATTTGCAAACGCTTGCTTTTCTTAATTTGCAGACAATTACACTTTGATTCTGTTCTCACTAAGCGATTCTCTCTCTGGTTTGTTAGGAGGTACGAATAACGGGTGGATGGTAAAGCAGAGGACAGGTGGGAACGCTAGATTCCAAATCAGAAGAAAAGTATAGGTTCTTTCTCTAATGTCGGTGTTGCAGGTAACGTCAGATATGCAGGCCTAATCAAATAGTTCTGTCCAGAATTTCTTTACCTTTTCTATTCCCACATCTCTCTTGTTGAGTTATCGAGTAGGAAAAATATCCAGTGCAAATAAATATTTGGTATAATCTTGGTGCAACTTAACTAACAAAAGTTTCAAAAAATTCTGAAAAAAATCATGGATCTACATCTCAGCTTACCCCATCTACATATAAAATTTCATGATCAAATTCATCCTATGCTAAGAGTAATAAAAAAACAAACTTGATCATGAACAGGAACAGTTCCTGTTCATGATCAACTTTTTTTTTGTAACTTCTAGCACAGGACGAATTTGATCATGAAATTTTATATGTAGATGGGGTAAGCTGAGATGTACATCCATGATTTTTTTCAGAATTTTTTGAAACTTTTGTTAGTTGAGTTACACCAAGATTGCACCAAAATTTTATTTGCACAGAATATGTTCCCTATCGAGTAATCAAATAACACGTGACATGGAAGGGGTTCTCAACCTAGGTAAAATAGCTAAAATAGCACGTGACGTGGCATGGTACAATCTTTTAGCTAAAATAACACGTATGGTACGGATATTTTTCATTGGGGCTGCATGGTCATGATCAATTCTCTGTTCGTTCTATGTATGTTCATTTGATGAATCAGGGTTCTCCTTTTGCATGTAAATTTATTTGAAAGTTGAAACTACCTTTGAAAATTAAAATTTTCCTCTGGTATTTACGACGAGGCATAATTTTAACGAAAGACAATCTAGCTAAACGAAATTGGCATGGGAATCAAAAATATTGTTTCTGTAATTGTAATGAAATAATACGTCATTTATTCTTTGATTGCCAACACTCAAAAATTATTTGGCAAATTGTACATATTGCTACTGGTTTGCCGCAACCTAGGTCTATGGCTCATATGCTTGGTCGATGGTTAACAGGCATTGCGGAGTGTGATAAAAACCTGATTCTCGTGGGGGGTGCTGCCCTTTTATGGGCTATTTGGTGCACTCGGAATGATCTAATCTTTGAGAAAAAATAATATTCTTCTTTCATACAGGCTACCTTCAAAGGAACGTACTGGATGCGGTTTTGGGCATTATTGCAGCATGAGGAAAACAGGGAGACCATTAGGCTAGCAAGTAAAGCTTTGGAGGTTGTGGCGTTCGATATTTTTGCCAAACATGGATGGAGAAACAATTATAGAATTTGTTTTTGATTTTCAGTTTTATTAGCTTCTTTTATTTTCTTCTTCAATAAAAATCTTAGGCTGCGGCCTTTGTAAACTCTCGGTCGTGTGCAATTGCAGAGACCGGATGCAAACCCTTTATCTAAAAAATGGAAGGGATCTCACATGGAGAACGAATTGGGTATAATTAGGTACGCATTTTGTTTTAAGGAAAACACTTTAGTTGATCTTAAACGAAAAGCAGGTAGAATTTGAGGCGAGTCTTTTCAGATCATGCCCCCTGCATGTGTTTTCTCAATTTTCCGTGGGTGTTTGTTTTCAGTCCAATCAGTCAGTTCCTTCCTTTCCGTAAATAGCTTGTTCTCTTTTGAAGACAATTTTCAACTTTCCTGCTTCTTTACTCCTGAGTCCTGACTTCTGACCCAACGTTTTGTTCGTTAAAAAAAAACCTTTCTTGTTTCTTCTTGCGAGGAATAAAACCTTTTCTTTTTCTTAAGAGAAGGAAGAAAACCTTCTCTAGCCACCGGTAGGGGGTGGGTATTCGGTTTGATCGGTTTAATTTAAAATAATTCGGTTTTTGAAAACTAGCAACAGAATTTTTCGGACCAAAATAAAAAATTGAACCAAATTAGCCGAAATATTTCGGTTCAGCTAATTCGGTTTTTCGTTTAATCAAATATAAATAAACACTAGGTAAATTAGATTTAGTCATTCTCACATCGCAACACAGGTATAGATAAACCCCATATAGTTTTCATAAGTCATTACAATATAAGCATAATAGAGTATATGAATATGACAAACATATGCATAAATGTATTAGAACATGAAAATTGTTTAGTGAGTTTAGAAAGAACATTATAAAAGTGGCATTGTATATGGACTATTATGTTATTTCGGTTTTTTGAAGTAAAAAACCGAATCGAATATCGAAAACCGAATTATACAAAAACAAAAATTGAACCGAAAATCAAAAATTGAAAAAACTGAAATAATCAATTATTTCAGTTGGATTTGATTCGGTAATTCAGTTTCGGTTTAAAAATACCCACCCTAACTACCGGCTACGGCACACTGTATGCAAGTTACTGTATACAGTTCCAATGTTCCATAGCGCGTTACTGGGCTTGCTATTTCATAGCAGACCCAGCCCAGCACATGATAATTTAGTCGCCTCTGTAAGCATAGGTTTCGTTTGGGCTTGGTTCCGAACTAAGCTTTCGGTCTGTGGTCCAAATCGAGTATATATGGAGTACGATTCTTCTCCAAAACGTGGGTCTGGAGCAAGCTGGACCTCAGTCCGTTATCGAACCAACCTCACGAACCTGTTTGCCACTGGAACGGTGCAGTGCAGGCCGTCGGCCACTGAAATGGCCCTCCCGCGCAGGGCTGCAAAAAGTCTCAAGGCACGGTAGCTGCTCGAGCTCAGTTTATTCTACTTCTATCCAACCTCTAAACAAGTCAAGGTTGAGCCTGATTGGAACTCGTGAACTTCAATTTGTTGAACTCGAATAGCTTGTCAGCGTCTGATAAATTTTCCAGCCTACCTCTACCTTTGAGTCCTTCCCATTAAGATATGTATGATATCATAGATCTGTTTGGACAAACTGTAGCTTTTTTAAAAAGTTATTTTTTGCTTTCTGGACTAAAAAGTAATTATAGCTTTTTATAAGATATCGTTTGATAAATAATTAATTTTTCTCATCAACAAGCTGTAAAAGTAAGTACAACCCAGCTTTCAGCTTTTTACTTTTGCTACTTATATATGCTTCTAACCTATGCCAAAAACCGCTTAAAACTGAGCAGCTATTTGGAGAGCTTGCTGACTTTTCAAAAGTTAAAAGTAGTTTAAAGCCCCTAAACAAACCCTATGTTATGAGTTATGATAATTTTTCTATTCTCACTTATTAAAATTATTGTATATTATATTTTATCGAGTTTATTTGATTTGAGCTCCAGTTTTCCTTATTGTTAAAATTGATCCATGTTTAATTGTTAATAGTTTCCGAGCTTATTTGAACTGAGTTCAGGTTCAAACCCAAATCTAATCGTAAACCCGAAATCAAATTCGTCAGAGCTCAGCTCAAATTTTTACCAAACTCGAACTCGAGAGGCAGGCTAGTCCGAGCTCAGCTGTTTACACCCCCGCTCCTCGGGAAAATTGATATAATGCCACTCCCAAGAGTGGTGCGAGCCAAAATGCCACTCTCGACGTTGCCTTTGTTAAAATGCCACTCTTCTCGTGCCCCTCCTCGCCAAAATGCCATTTTCGCATTTTTAAAATGAATTCGCTTTTCTATGCGATTGTAGCCACGGAAATTACCATCCCCCTTGAGCTCTTTCTCTTGTATTATTAATACATTCGTATTATTAATTCTATTAAACTTCTTGACATTGTTATATTTTATTGTTTGAGGGTTATTCAAGCTTTGGACGATAGAAAATTTGAGAGATGAAGATTTTTATTTTCACACGTTGTAATTGTTAATTAAATTTTTAATACAATGCGTTTCATTTGATTTTGTTCAGATGTAATTATTTGATGAATGCAATTAATAAAGATTAATTACTTTTGTTTAACAAAGTTTTAACTCGTAATAACATTATCTCGCTTAATAAGATTTGAGGTTGTTTCAATCGGCTCCATCTGGTGGCCCCGATCATGTAAGTTTTGTTTAACAAAGTTTTAACACATGAGCTCGGGGCCATGATGGTAATTTCCAGTGGCTACAACTGCATAAAGCAGCGAAATTCATTTTAAAAATGCGAAAATGGCATTTTGGCGAGGAGGGGCACGAGAAGAGTGGTATTTTAACAAAGGCAACGTCGAGAGTGGCATTTTGGCTCGCACCACTTTTGGGAGTGGTATTATATCAATTTTCCCCTCCTCTCCTGCGTGCGCCCTCGTCGGACGGTGCGACGCGCGGCCCCTGGCAACACAGTCAACAAATGACTAGAAAAGGCCTCAACTTTGCAGTGGTTGTGCGTGTCTATCCAGCTCCGCCCGCGCTCTCACTCCACGAACGCCTCGCCGGTATCTCATGCTTGGTTCTGTGCAAGGCGTCCTCTTGACGCCCGTGCGAAATTTCATTTTCAAGTTATATTTTAGAGGTGACTGAAATCTAAAATTTTAGTGAGATTTTAAAATTTTGGATAAAATCTAGATAAAATTCAGAAAACAAAATTTAAATCCGAAATTTTTTAGACTAGGATTTCCGAAATTTCGATTGAAATCTCCAAAATCTCAGTAAATTTGAACCGAACAAAAAAAAGTGCAAACTATGTTTGAAAATTTTTATGAATGGTCCTGATGCATCACTAATATTTTCATAAAATTTTCAAATGATGATCAAATCTAAGGAATTTTCAAAAAATAGGCAGTGCTATTGTCTTGATAAAGGCTAAGGCAATACTTTCATAGATTTGATTGAGCAAACAAAATAAGTTTAAAATGTATGAAAATTTTAGAGAAGAGTGCTGATCCAATGCTTAAGCTCTCCTAAAAATTTGGATTGTGATCACACTTGGACGAATTTATAAAATTTTGACATGTTTACTATCTCATTTATGTTCCTTCATTTTTTGATTTTTCAAAGATAACAAATGAAGTTCAATTCTTTTGGAAATTTTACTGTTGATACTAGACTACTAAAGATAGTATTATAAATTTTTTAGAACATGATCAAGCTTGTAAATTTTTATAAAATATCTCAAAATTTTAATTTTTTCAAAAAATTTTATGGAAGATGACATTCTTAATAGGTATTATCCCAAATCCGGTCAAATTCTGTCCAAAAAACTTGAAATCTAGTCAAAATACCAAAAAATTCGGCAAAATTACTGAAATCTCAAAAAAATTCAACCAAATAAAAAAATAGTTTAAACCACATTAGAAAAGTTTGAAAATTTTTGTGGATATTTCTGACGCATCACTACTGTTTCCATAAAATTTTAGATAATCAAGCCTGAGAAATTTTTTAAAATTCTGATAGTGCTACTAAAAAAACCTATGTACATGCACACCTCCAATCCTATATTACTTGTACCCATGGGCTATGGCATATACATACAAACTTCCCCACGTGCCTGAGATTGAGTTTGCCAAGTTGGTCTAAGAACACCATATTAAGGTTCTCCCTAAAGGGAGTGGGTTTGAATCTTAGTCCCAACAATTAATTTCTTTCTCTTTTGTCTGGTGCTTGCTTCTTCAAAAAAAATTGCAAAATTGCGCTGCCAGGTGGACTCGAAACAGTGACCAAAGGGACTTCAACCAAGGGCTCTACCAAATGAGCTAAAGTAGGTTTTTGAGTTTATTACTAAATTTTCATATAATTCATCACAAAAGGCATTAAAATTAAAAAAATAGTGTGAAATCCGATCTAAACAACATGAAAATGGTCCAAATACATGAAATTCCAATGAAATTTGCCAAAATTTTTGAAATTACTATAGCAATTTAATTTTTTATTCAGTTTGGAGTTTTAATCTCGTCTTTGGCTAAAATCTAAAATATCGGCCAAAATTTTTGAAATTTCAGTGGGATTTTGAGCTTTAGGCTGTGTTTGGCACAACTCTAGCTCACTTGATCCGTGGAGGCGAGTCAGTAGTATATTAAGAATATTTATGTAGGTCATCTTGTTTACATTTTAATCTAAAAATATAAACTTAATTCACTTTATTTTAGCCTACAAATTTCAGATCTGAGGTAGAGTTGGGATCCGGAGTTACGCTAACAGGGGCCTTAGTGTGCAAACGGTGGCTTCTAGGGTCAAGCAAAGACCGTCATTCACATGTTGACGGTGCATCGTGGGATCTGCTCTTGAAGTTGGATTTCTAACTAGATGGATTAGAGACAAGGATTAAAATCTCATTGAAATTTCATGAGATCTCAGTTTTCGGACGTGGATGATTTTTAAAATGACGGTCGGAGTAAAAAATTCAAAAAAAATTAAATTGCTACAGTAATCTCAAAAATCTCAGCAAGATTTCACCAAATCTCATCGAGATCTCACTATTTTGACCAATTTTGAATTTTTTGATTAACATTTGTTGTTTTCTCAGTCAAATTTATGTTTGCATTGAACTTTATTTGTTATATTTCAAAATTCAAAAACAAAAAGAACATAAATGGTACAGTGCAATAGTAAGAATTTTATAAATTCACTGATACATGATTATGATTCAAAATTTTTATAAGATCTTAAGCATTTTCTTAGAAATCTTGTGCAAAATTTTCAAAAATTTTAAACCTTTTTTGATTGATAAAGCAAATCTATGTATTGATCATCAGGCTTTTATCAGGACGTAGCACTATCAGAATTTTGGGAACTTTTTGAAGCTTGATCATCATATACAACTTTTATAAAAATATTAATGATATATTAGAAGCATCCACAAAAATTTTAAAAATTTTCTAACATGGTTTGTATAATTTTTCATTTTGTTAAAGTTTGCCGGTAAAGCTTTTATCAAGACAGTACCACTGTCCAAATTTTTAAAAATTCATAATACTTGAACATAATCTAAAAGTTTTATACGAATATTAGTGATGCATCATAACCATGTACAAAAAATTTCAAAATTTTCTAATGTAGTTTGTTTTATTTTTCATTCGGTTCAAACTTGTTGGTCAGTATTTTATCAGAACAGTAGTAATCTTTGAATTTTAAAAGTTCCTTAGATTTGATAATCATCTAAAATTTATATGGGAATATCACTGATGTGTTAGGAACCTCTGAAAAAAATTTAAAATATTTTGACATCGTTTGTGCTATTTTTCGCTCGGTGTAATCTTGCCGAGATCTCAGTTTTCTTGGTAGAAAAAAAATTTGAATTTGAATTTTTGTTTTTGTGATTCGTTCGAAATTTGTCCAAAATTTATAAATCTCGCCGAGATTTCATTCTTCAGCCATGTCTGAGATTTTAAGCAAAACGAGATTTCTATCCTTGATTAGAATTATGCTGCTTGGCAGCATCAACATGATCAACTCACGTACTGTGAAGTCCACACACGTCTTCAAAAATAAAATCTCTCTCTAAAAAAAAAAGAGTCAAATCTCTCTTCTCTTAGAACCAAGGTGAATCAGCAAGCGGGCCTGAAGTTAGCCCAAATATAAGAAAGCCTATTTATCTCGGGGGTAATCCAGCCCAGCCAAGAAATAGCCGTGGTCTCGTTGCCTGTCAACGATGCCGCGATCGACACCGACAGCTCGACTTCTCCAGTGATGCAGGTTTTGAATTCTGCACTCCGGAGCAACGTAGCCCGGCGTGCTAGCTCAGACAGCAACGGCGGAAAGAGGAATGGCACTGGAGACGACGAAGTGTAGCTCTCGTAGCGCGCTAGATGCCTCTGTTCTGTTCTCTTCTGTAAAGGCAGTCAAGCTACGGCAAAGTATGTCCGCATGAGAAACGATCAAACGAAGTGTGCGGTTGTATACGCTGCCGTAGAACCCTTTTTAAACCACTGTAACTTGGGACTTAAGCCAAGTACATACAACAGAACTACTAGATAAAAAATGAATTTGAAGGCCCTATACGACTCGGTTTGGGAAACTTACAGCAACTTCTGCTAAAACTTAGGGTGCGTTTGGTAGAGCTATAGCTCCATTAGATCTATAAATCTGATGAAACTAGGTATTCGTGCAGCTGAAGCTGTGAGTACACTAAAAGTATACTGCAAGGAGAAATACCAAGAAACGGGTATTCGAAAATGCTACAGCTATTTCACTTGGAGCACTTTACATACACAATATTGAGTATTAGCCGTTCATTTTATTTGATCTAACGGATCAGATTAGTTAGGATTTAGTTATACTTCTGCTAATAGTATTGGTAGTAGAAATCATATGATGGTAGTATTGTAATTAGCTATTTTTTTAATTTTGAAGGTATGTGT
Source organism: Guadua angustifolia (assembly GCA_036346375.1). Lineage (NCBI taxonomy): Eukaryota > Viridiplantae > Streptophyta > Magnoliopsida > Poales > Poaceae > Guadua > Guadua angustifolia. Next base: position 19,997 of record JAYEVE010000273.1, on the reverse strand, counting down.
ATTTTTTTGTGCTTTTATGTAAAATTTGGAACTGCTTCGTGGGCCGCGTAGGATAGAGTGCTCAATGTATTAGTGCGAGGCCACGACGCCATCACGAATCATGCGGGAGGGCACCAGCCGTGGCGTGGTCACAATTCAAGAGGGTACCGACAAGAAGGCAAAGGCTACAGCATCGACAGGACTAGAGTGATGGCGACAGTGGAAAAAGAAGGGCGGCGATAACGAGTAACGCAACTGTTTGTGCCAAAATATAGTAGGTGTGCTATAATTGGCAAATCCGGGATCAGCAAGAGTTTGGATAATGTACGGTACAGATATTTGAAAGTAGATGAATTTGTTTAGGAAATTCAAGTCGACACGGATTCTGTTGCCACCGTATTGTAATAGGACTCGGATTGGCTGAAGGGTATATGAGATGAGCCTAGGCCGACTATGAAAAACATCCACAACCAAAATTGCATCTACTATTTTTTCTTTTCATTAGTTTTCAGTTTTGTAATATCTTCCTTTGTAAGTCGATTGTGATCAATAAAGTTGCGCATCGGTGATTATTGATCTTCGTCGATTTCGCCCCAGGTTTGGTTTGCCCTGTTTTTGCTGCGCATCGCCTTCTCAGAGCTAATCTACCTTTACGCCTCGATTAGTCTTGATCGGCTAATCTATTTGCGTCCTGGTCGGCTTCTGGCTGATCAGAGTTACGTCGATCATCGTTTGATATTGGCTTTGAGCAATTTCACGACTTTACCTTATCGATTGCAGGGTCAAATCGATTGGCACGCTTGAACCAGGTGTTCGTCTGGTGTGCTAAAGCCATAAATTCTACTTTAAGTTTTTGGCGTCAACAGCAACAAAGGGTGATGATGCGAAAAATAAAGGTCAGCGATAATAATTAACGAGTAACGTAGCAAAGAATTAAAAGTTTATAATACCTCTGAAAAATATACAGTTAGATCTGATTTCTACTACTACTATTTACTACTTATGTTATCTATGGTAAAATTGCTCTTCACTTGACGGTAACTGGGGGCTCTGTGGAGCGACGGATCTCCATATGCCTCTATGCCCTGCAGTTTCTCAGAAAATAAAAAGGGAGTGCAGCGGACCAGATTATTGATTCCAATATTTGGCTTGATGTCACTCATAATGTTGATTTACGTTACAACTCCTCTTGCGAAGAAGACGTCAAGAAGAACATACTTACAACGATTATTGCTTTCTTTTGGTAAGCAATAGACTAGAGTTTCGTACAAACGATCTAGCTCAAGCTACGGGGAACTTCTCTGAGTCGAACCTAATCGGGAGAGGAAGCTACGGTTCAGTATACAGAGGGTGGTTAAGCTAAAATACAAGTAGCTATTAAGGTTTTTTGACCTTGGGGTGAAATGTGCAGACAAAAGTTTCGTATCAGAATGTGAAGTTTTGAGACACATTCGACATCGGAACATCAGAACCTTCTTCCTTTCCTAATATACGAATTAGACAATAGCAGTAATGTTTTCAAATCTCTAATTTACGAATTCATGCCTAACGGGAATTTGGGCACATGGCTGCACGAGACTCCTGGTGGTGTGGCTCCAAAATGCCTGAGCTTAGCTCGAAGAATAAGCATAGCTGTTGACATAGCCGATGCGTTGGCCTACTTACACCATGACTCTGGACAGCCCATTGTCCATTGTGATCTGAAGCCAACTAATATCCTTTTTGATGGTGATATGAATGCCCATCTGGGTGACTTCAGCATTGCAAGTCTCGTTCTTGATAATAGGTCAACATCAGTTTGACATTCAGGTCGAAATGGTTCAGGCTGTGATTTCTGCAACTTCATGATTGTCCTCGACATACCCTAACCATTCTGCTTCCATCGTGCACGTCCTCAGAGTTTGGATTACCTTGCAAGCTTGTCCACCTGTTCATCCGCAAACAAGAAACTCCGATCATTTTCAGCGGTTCAGGCCGGGGGTTCACCGGAACGAGCAGCCGGCGTTCATCTTCCTCCAGGTTCTTCGACTTTGGAAAAGGCTTGCTGTCTGTTTTGTGATCTTTTTCGCATCAGTTTCAGTTCTGCTGTGTTTTGCAGCAGAAATCGGATGTGCACTATTTTTTTCCGACAACCTGTATGTATTTGAGAGTTCTCAACCTGCTATGACTTCTAATTTCAACTCGGAGGCCTCCAGTGGGTGCTCTAGGAGTGGATGACGTTTATGCGTGTTATCCCATGATGACAATTCAGATGATGACGGTGTGGTTGATTCAGATGATGCCTTGGATGTAGGTTACTCGGTGGAAGAATTGGTGCCTGTAGTTCGTCAGTTTTCTCCCTGTCAGCCGCAGTGCCCTCCTGCCCGAGTGACAGGCTATCCCGTGGCCTCCTCCTTGCGACCATGGAAGGGTCCATTGCCATTGCCACGAGTTTCCCCTCCTGTGACCTTCGGTGATGTACTGGCAAAGGCTAATCAGTTTAGAACCTGTAACAGCAATCCGATTTCCACGGCACATTCAATGGAGAGAGATGGCAACAGAATTCAAATTCCAAATAAACTTCCGGATTCTCTGCAATTCCCATCTCCGAGCCAGCAAGGGCCCACGTCCAACACACCACACACTAAGGAATCCAAAACTAATACCGGTTTGAAGGTTCTTTTCTCTCGTACATGGAAAGATAATCGCTGGCCTGGGACAAAGTCAGGTGACAGGAGATCTTTCGTCTCGGTACTCTGTCAAAAATCGAAGATGAAGGGCACAACCCGTTCTGGGGTTGTTCGCGGTGGTGGCAGCAGATCGTCTGGTCAGGCCGGTGGTAATTTTGTCGGGCAGAGCACTACTGGTGGTGGCTCCGGTAGTGTTCATGTTCAGGGTCAAGGAGGCTCCGGTGGTGTTTTTGGCCAAGATGGCCCTGGTGGTCAATTTCACTGAGGACGTTCTCGATGACAACCGCGTATCTCTAGCCATGGCCGGGGGCGTTTCAGTGGAAGATTTCCCTCTGGAGGTAGTGGACGTGGCCGTGGTGCTGCTGACAGTACCATCGTGACACTGATAGCCTGTTTGGCATCGTTGGGGAATGGAAATGGGCAAGAGAATTAAGCGAGACTTCAATTCCCAGGGGGGAGGCAGGGAATTGAATTCCCTACATTTTAGTTATAAACTCCCATTCCCTCCTCTAATTCCCACCAACCAATCAAAGGATTTTATAACCCATCTCTCTCAATTCCCATTCCCTTCCATCAATTCCCTCCAACCAAACAGACTCTGAAGACTTCATCTAACCCTGATATGGAAATGAATGCGGCGCTTAATCCGGCGGTTCCACCGTCCTCAATTGCCCCAGCACCGAAGTCTTCAGACGGTGTGGAATGCACCAAGATGATTTGCTCTCGTTGTCAGAAAAAGGGACACTCTCTTGCAGATTGTCAAGCAATGGTGTTTTGTAATATCTGTGAAAGTGATCAACACATTGCTAGCAAGTGCCCAATTTTAAAATTACCAAAGCCTGCAGCAAACTTGTGCGGATATGTGGCGGATGGTCTTGGTTTCTACCAAATTCCTTTTATAGATAATAAAAAACCCCAAACTGATTCTAATAAGATTGAGTTAAGTTTGAGTTTCATGTGCGTAGGACCAAATTTTTTGGTCCGCCCTAGAAGGCTTGCAAGGGATGTGAAATTTCACATATACATAGGACTAAATTTTTTGATCTGCTGTAGAAGGCTTTCAAGAGATGTGAATTTGCACGTGTATGTAGGACCAATTTTTTTGGTCCGCCGTAGAAGGCTTTCAAGAGATGCGTATTTGTACATGTACGTAGGACTAAATTTTTTGGTCCGTCGTAGAAGGCTTTCAAGAGGTGCGAATTTGCACATGTACGTAGGACCAAATTTTTTGGTCCACCGTAGATGGTGTACGCTCGGTTAGGTTTTAATTTGGTCCGTCGTGAAAGGGATACGCTCAGTCAAGATTTTAATTGAATATATTTTGGCGCCAGATCAAATGGAAATCGATCCGACGATCCTTGGAGCGGTACTACCGGCCTGGGGCGGTAGCACCGGACTAACTGGCATGATTAACTTTATCTAATGATTTTGGGTTAATTATTGAATATCTATGTGGGCATTGCTTGGAGAAAGGTTTTTCTTGTCTTTGATGGTTGCAGGACGACGTGCTGGGTCATGGAGAGGCGGAGGATGACCGGGACTAGGCGATGAGCGTCGGAGGTCCAGACGGTCGGGAGATCGCCGGAAGATGACCAGAGGCGAAGTCCGGGCAAGCCAAGAAGGCAAGAAAAGGAGAAGATACTAGCTAGATGCTGCAAGGATCAATGAGGGTTGTTGGATCATAGTCTAGTTGATAGGCTTAGCGGGTCTAGTAGTATTGCTTTGAAAACCGTGTAAGAAAACCCTGTAGTGGTGTGGGTTTAGGATTTCTCCTTGCATGGCTGTGTGAATAGGCTCATCCTAGCCCTTAGATGAGCATTTAGGGTTGAGGCTACATCTAAGGGTAGAAGATAGCCCAAGAGTTGTATAAATAGGGGTGGAGAGGCAGCCTCTCCTCGTTGAAGGTTTGAGAGGTTTCTGGTGCTGTGTTGAGTTTTGCCCACTTGTGTTTGTGTGGCTTTGTAACCTCCCTTCTAGAAATACACGTTTCCACTCAAAAATTTCAATAATTGCAATTTACTTGCAATTTTCAGAATTACTAATTAACAAAAGAATAAACTTTAACGTAAAATAAACCTGGCATAATGCTAATTACATGTTATGAAACTCTTGTTGGTTGGATATGAAATCATGTAATGAATGCCTCCGTCAACATGACTTTTGGCTAGCTCAACCCGCCCCGAGGGTTCACATGAGGGAAGGAGCACTTCCTGATTCCGGGTGCCAATTAAGAAATCTAGTCTCATGTGTGTTTTCCTTAGACACTAATTGTCATATATCCATTCCTTCAAAACTGAAATAAAAAACCCAACCACTTATGCCCTCAAGCTCAAACCGTGTTGATAGCTCGATTATTTCTATAATTTTCTAGCATTTCTGTTAATTACTTAATAATAGAAGAATAGATATTCTGCACATATTAAATCATGGCATAAAGCTAGAAAATAAACCCAGAGCATGAAAATTTCAATGTAGGCTAATTTTCAAATTTTCCAGAAGCCCATACCTAGAAATTAATTTTCTAGGATTTATTATCAAATTTTGTAATTTATTAATTAATTTCCATAATTACTGAGAAATCAGGGGCTAAAATGTCAGAGGTTTTTTTTTTCGGACGGATCGTACGGCCCATCGCGGCCACGGCCCTAATCGGCCCAGGCTGCTTGCTGAATATCGGCGGCTAGCGTTGAAACCCTAGCCGCCACTGCCAATTCCACACAGGGCTTGCTCTGCCGCCGTCGTTGCCTGCTGGGCTCGCGGGCGGACGTAGCCTTCCGAGCGAGTATGCACGGTCGACGCAAGTCGGCTGCAACGGCACAAGCGCAGGCGATGGCGCGGAGGTCAAGCGGTGGCGGTCCAAGCGGCGCGGAGGCGTCCAGCGGAGCCGAGCGCATAGCGATGGCGCTTTCGGGCTGAGCTCTGTGCGTAGTCGCCGCTGGCGGATGCGGAGCGGTTGACGACACGGCTAAGCGCGGCGCGGCCTACGGGGCATGGAAGATCAAACGGCGAACATGGCCGTCTTCTCGGCTTTTTGGCGAGTCGGGCTCAGGTCGGCAGATCATGGCGCGGCGGCGATGCGGCTTCGGGCGCACGGGGATAGGGCGGCGGCTGTAGGCCGGCAGTCACAGGGTCGAAGCGATGGCTTGCTGGGCCGACGCGTTGACGCTGCCTCCGAAGGGCATGAGGCCGGCGGTGGCATCATCGAGCGGCGCTGCCGGGGCGGCTGCGGGCTGCGCGGCCGAAGACGAAGAGGCGCGACCGGGCCCACGGCGGCGAGCGACGCGGCCGAGGTGCAGCGGGTGAAGCAATAAGCGCATCCGTAATGGTGCTTAGGGCCTCTTTATTTCAGCGGGAGATTGTGAAAAGCGAACTTTTAAAAACTAGATTGTAAAAGTTGGATTATTAAAAATTTGGAGGTTGAAAGTTCATAGTTGTTTAGTAGCAGATTATAGTTAGAGGCGATAGTGGGTAATTTTGGTTGAAGTTAGGGAAAATTGAAAGAATGGTGGGTAATTTTGGTTGAAGTTGGATGGGTATTGTGGTCTTGCAAAAAAAAAAATTTAGAAAAATTTGGGGAAGAGTGGATTATGGGATTGCTATAATCGACTTAGGATTATTATAATCTAGATTAAAAACTTGCTTTATTTGTTGCCCTTCCAAACTTTTAAAAGTCGCTTTCCACAATCCTCTACCGAAACAAATAGGGCCTTAGTCATTATCTAAAGAAGTCCATATCAGCATCTATCCTATGTGGCAAGCAATTAAATGGAGAGAGAGGGCGCTGCTATCTACAGACCTATAGATTGTCTATTAATTAAATGAAGAGAGAGAGAGCACTCTATTAATTAAAAATAGCTATAGATATCTATATAGATTCTCCATTGCAAAGGGTTTACTATAGCATGGTATATAGATGATATGGATCTTACTATAGAGAGCAATTATCTTTAACCATTGCGGATGCCCTAATCCAACTGCAGGCGGGCTCGCCGGTGGTGATGGCGCAGGTCTTTGGCGCACACAACCCGAGGCAATGCTGTCAGACGCGGCATGAGTTTTTTTTTATGAACAGTATCTCAAAATATCAATGATATGATTGAACAATCTGCAGGGTTAAAGGTTAGCGAAGAACGCAATTCAATAGGTCATACCAATTTAATACCTTGATTCGACATATAGGAGGAATTTTGTAGACTATCGCGTAGGAAAGAGTCGCGTAGGACTTTTTCGGCAATTCGATTGGGTGCCGACGTAATGGCGAGAGTTGATTGTAGATCGAATCTGACGATCAATCGCCGGTAGTAGTCGTTCGTTGTAGTCGACAATCCTCCTTGTGGTGGAGACTCGTGCTGATAACGTGTTGTAAAACGAAGTCGTCCACCTGCTCGATCACCGGTAAGCAAGTAAGCGCGCGCGAATCAAGAGTCAAGAACACACAGAATATAGGGTGGAAATCTCTCTCTTTTTTATTGATTGATTGAATATAATGAGAGGACGTACAATATATATAGAAAGAGAAAGAAGAGTTTGAATTCGCCCACACCTCAAAAAGATCTTAAACCGAATACGATTTGTACTCCTTATCTTATAACATCTTCCTTGGCTTAGGGAATTTCATTTTACTAATACTTCAGCTCATTCTCCGCTTCCAACTAAATATTAAGACTTTCCTTGGTAATTCAAATATCTGACGGAACATATTGAAAACATAGGATAAGCGTACCAATGCCAACTGTAATAGTACAGCTTGAAAGTTAATATAGATCAATTTTAGAGAGTAAGACGCAATGGGGAAAAAAGGGGTCAGAGTAGGAAATTTCCCGGATAGTATGGTGCCATGTTCTGGTATTATTCTTACAGGTAGCCAAAATGTCCACAGAAAGTTATCAACTTCCTTTTTAAAAAAAAGGGTAATAGCGGACTGTGCTAAGTACATCTGAAATTGAAAAATGTTTCAGTTCAGATTTATTTCTTTTACTTAATTTTGCAGACCCATGGTGACGATAGGCAATTTATAAAGTATCTTCACCCTGATCTTGGTGTAGGAAATGCGGTTGAGTTAATTTTCTATAACTGATCTAATATTGGAGATTTATGTAGTTGAAGAAATCCTTATTTGCTTACCAACATTTGAACAGAATTACCTGAAAGATCTTATGGAACTAACTCCGCATATATGTACTGGTCATCCAAAAGCGTTTAACAATGTTTATGTATGATGACTTCATCCACCTAACTACTCTTTTTTTTGTTCAATTTGATTTGTCTTATTTCAGGTTACTACTGACTTGAATATAGGTTTCTTTAGGAGATCCTTTTTGATGACTTTGTTATTGCCCATATTCTTGGATGGTGGGGAAAGGCAATAATGATACAAAACCAATCACTTTTATACGTGTTATCAATTGGCTTTGAGCTAATGGAGGTATGCATTCTTTTATCTTATGTGTTCAACTTCCTTTTCACTTCGGTATTTTGAATTTAGATTCCTTACAGAGTGTTATGTGCCTCTGACTCACTTTTAAATCATATGTTGCCAAATTTCAACAGTCTTGATGGGGTAACTTTATCTTAGACATATTGACTTGCAATTGGTTTAGTGAGATTTTTATGTGGTTTTCAATGCTTTTTCTATATAAATTACCTCACTTTGGTTTGAAGTTTGACCGAGTACCTTTGTTTATCACATATTGAAATCAACATTTTGTTCCTTGGCTTTGTTGCCTCATTTGCCTTGATATACCCGTATGAGGACCAAAGGCGTGGTGTTTTGTATGGAATTGCACTACATGAACTGTATTTTTAGATGCTCAAACATTGCTGTTGTTAAAATTTAGAGACTGTTTCCACACATATTTCTACCATTACTGGTGATGCTTGGTATTCTATCATAGTCTCGTATTTGTTTATTCTTTTGGGTTGTATCGTGATACGGATCCAACCAGCCGTTGAGTGAATGGTGGCCCGATCTTTCACGGTATGAAGATGATAGCTTGGTGGTACTCGCACTCAAACAGCAAAAGAGTTGATCAAGAAGCGAAACCGATCACACAAACCACGATCAACACAAGAACGCGAATTGAGTGGAGGAATCGTATAGATTCTGTGGACAATCACAAGAACAAGGCGTTCTTGTCTTGCACCAACACTAACAAACCCATGAGCAGGAAAAACTATCAAAAACACATGGTATTTGCCCCACAAACACCCATGGTTCTTTGTTGTCTATTTACGATAATCCAAGTCATCCTCAAAGCAGATGGAATACATAGGTATTTATACTAGGAACATCCCTCCTAGCTTAGGTGTGAAACTAAACAAGAATTTAAAGGGTGGTGTGAAACCAAATAAGAAACTAAAGGGTGGTGTGAAACCAAATAAGAAACTAAAGGGTTTTCTTGGGTAGATAAAATGATTTAATGTTTTGGAAGTTGGATGACAAGATCTGGTCTCGCGCAGTTTTTGACAGCCTGTGCAACTCCCACCAAAACAGTCATAACTCCTTGCTCGAAGTCGAAAAAGTTGCACCGTTTGAAATGCTAGAAACTAGACTTCATTATCTTTCCATTGGTGTGGCCCAAGACCATGTTTATGGTTGTGATTAGCACCAGCAGCACGATAAAGATGATGGACAGATTTGAGTGGGCCACCCTTGCACATGTATCTCTCCTTCCATGCTAACGGATCAATGCTAGTAATGCCAACAAATATGGATCCAATTAGAATTCCCTCCTGAGGTGGCATATCTACAAATGAAATGGATTTTACTCCTTGTGGATGCATAGCCATGTCACCTTTCTTCTCTTCAACATCTGCATTGCAATTCTCAGCAACAATAGAGGATATATCCGCATCATATCGTCCATGTATGTATGTTTCGTTTTAGTGCTAGAGTAATTGTAGCATAGTCTAGCCATTTACATTTACAAACTAGGTTTCACCTCTTGTTGACTAGGGCAATTTTATCTGTGATTCAGGTATTTGGGCTGAAATGAAGACTGTAAGATACTTTGATGGGAGGTGTTAGTGCTCTGCTGCGGAGATCGTAATGGTGCACGGGTCGTCGGACAAGGGCCTTTGGTCGGTGTTTAGTCGGCGCCGTCGACACATGCCGAGCCGTGCTGCACGCGAAAAGTAAAGAGGCAAGAGGAGATATAACAGAAATAATCTGCTGCTTGATTCTTTATTGCTTCATAGCTGCTCTTATATAGTCAATACTTAAACCTAATTAGACTCGGATACAACTCCGTAACTTATAATGACTCAAACTCTAAACTTGGAAAGTAATGCAAAACAGAGTAATTGACTTAATGGTCCTAACGGTAGAACAGTTATCGGTCGCGGCACGACGAGATGAAGTGATTGCGAACGACATTGCCCCTCCTCTCGCAAACAACTTCGTCTGCTTGAGTTGGAGCGAGATACAAGCTCTTTGAAACTTATGGACATGTTCCCACGTGGCTTGCGATGGCGGCAAGTCCTTCCATTGAATTAGCACTTGGCGAAGACCTCGTACCACATGGCCACGCAACGCCTGATCCGGGACCTGAAGCACCCGTCCATGCATCAGAGGAGGCAGTGGCGGAGTTACGTGAGGAGGGCTCCCATGAAACTTCTTGAGAAGACTGACATGAAATACATCGTGAATGCGGGCTCCAGGCGGCAATCGAAGCCGATAAGCCACCGTCCCAATGCGGTCGACGACCTGATATGGCCCGTAAAAACGGGGACTGAGCTTGCCAGAAGATACACGGGGTAGAGATGCCGCTGGACGTTGAGATATACGGAGCCAGACCCAATCATCAACGGCAAAGTGTACATCACGATGGTGGATGTTGTAGTTAGCAGCAGCGGAAGCCTGAGCCTGGAGGAGGCGATCCCGCACCTCTGCTAAGAATTCATCTCTGTCTAGCATTTGCGCTTCCACGGCCGGTGAACGTGCCTCGCCTTTAACATAGGAACGAAGGGAAGGTGGATCACGGCCGTAGACCACGCGGAACGGTGTCGTCTTCAACGAGGATTGATAAGAAGTGTTATAGCAATACTCTGCCCATGGAAGCCAACGGAGCCATTGCTTTTGTCGATCACCTGTGAAACATCTCAGATAGGCGATGATTCTATTGGTGACCTCGGATTGACCATCCGATTGAGGGTGATATGCCGAACTCATGTTGAGACGAGCGCCTGCCAGTTGAAATAACTCTTGCCAAAACACACTAGTAAACACAACATCTCTATCAGTTACGATGGATGATGGTATACCATGGAGCTTCACAATATTGTCAAAGAACACTCGACTCACAGATGCCGCTGTGTAAGGATGAGCCAAGGGAAGAAAATGAGCTGCCTTCGAAAAACGATCCACGACTGTAAGAATGACTGTCTTGCCGCCGGATTTAGGTAGCCCTTCAATGAAATCCATAGCAATGTCGGACCAGACCGTCTGTGGTACCTCGAGAGGTTGTAATAATCCCCCAGGATGAAGATGTTCAGTCTTGTTGCGCTGGCAGACAGCACAATCGCGGATGAAGTCTTGTATAATCCGACGGATCCCCGGAATGTGAAAATCAGAACGAACTCGAGTAAGAGTCTTTTGTACTCCCTCATGGCCAATATGATGACAGCCGGCCACAATGGTTGGTACAAAACTAGAAGCTGCTGGCACAAATATGCGATCCTTGTATAAAATGAGCCCATCACGGATTGACCATGGTATATTGAGACGCCCTTCTTGGATGTCGGCGAGTGTAGAAGTCCAAACTTCCTCAGACGGTAGTGCCTGGCGAAGCTCATCGAACATGGAGAGGGATGGTATAGACAGTGCATGAAGAGAAGCATCAGAAAGCTCACTGTCCCGACGTGATAAAGCGTCGGCCACTGTATTGAGACGGCCTGGGCGAAACTCAACAGTGAAATCAAAGCCCACCAGCTTACTCACCCATTGATGTTGAGGTATCGTGGATAATCGCTGATCCAAAAGGAACTTGAGGCTATAATGGTCAGTACGGACTATGAAGGAACGACCCCATACGTATGGTCGCCAGTGCCGCACTGCCTGAACTAAGCCGATCAGTTCACGTTCATATGCCGCCAGCTTGATATGGCGTGCTGCAATGGGGCGACTGTAGAAAGCAATTGGCCCCGCACCTTGGTGGAGAACAGCTCCAAATCCTGAGCCCGAAGCATCACACTCTATGATGAATGAACTGTTAAAGTCAGGAAGCTGTAGGACTGCGCGGAAACGAGGGCTTGTTTGAGCGCCTGAAAGGCATGGCTGGCCTCATCACTCCAGACAAAGGATTCCTTGCGTAGAAGCCGCGTTAAAGGAGCTGCAATTGCACCAAAATTGACTATAAAACGCCGGTAATATCCTGCCAAACCCAGGAACGCGCGGACTGCTCGAACTGAGGTCGGGGTTGGCCAGTCTGCTACTACCGCCACCTTCTGTTGATCCATAGCAACTCCTTCCGCAGAGACAACATGGCCAAGGTACTCAACCGATGATGTACCAAAAGAGCATTTGGAACGCTTTAGAACAAGACTATGCTGAAGTAGGGCCTTCAATACCAGGCGAAGATGGCATAGATGCTCCGCCCAAGAAGTGCTGTAAATAAGAATATCATCGAAAAAAACAAGCACAAAACGGCGGAGGAACGGCCCAAGTACATCATTCATCAATGCTTGAAACGTAGCCGGGGCATTGGACAGGCCAAAGGGTAGAACCAAGAATTCGAAATGGCCATGATGCGTACGAAATGCTGTCTTGTGGATATCATCTGGGTGCATGCGTACCTGATGGTACCCGGAACGAAGATCCAACTTGGTGAAGAATCGAGTGCCCTTCAATTCATCCAATAGTTCCTCCACTACTGGGATCGGAAACTTATCTTTAATAGTTTTATCATTCAAAGCACGGTAATCAACACAAAAACGCCATGTATTATCCTTCTTTTTGACCAACAGCACTGGTGACGAGAATGCCGACGTGCTGACCCGAATGATGCCCTGGCGAAGCATCTCAGTGCATTGCGTCTCCAACTCATCTTTCTGTAATTGGGGATAACGGTAGGGCCGCACTGCCACTGCATTGGTGCCATTAACAAGATGAATGCGATGATCGTATGCTCGCGAAGGAGGCAGTCCAGTGGGTTGCTCAAACACCGCCTTATATTGATCCAATAGTGTCTCCAAAAGATCGGTTGGTTCAGTACCCAAGCGGCCATGGCGGTGTGCCGGTAGTGGTGCCCTGTAGCGTGACTTGATGATCGCCATGCCAAAATGTCATGGTGAGGTGCTGAAAGTCCCACGTAATGGGGCCCAAGGTCAGAAGCCATTGGACACCGAGAACCAGATCAACGCCTGGTATGGGTAAAGCAAAGCAATCTAAGATAAAATTGGTAGATCCCATTTGTATAGGCACCTGGCGACAAACGCCACTGCTCTGGAGATGGTCCCCATTGGCCACAGCGACGTGAAAGGGATTAGAGGACGGCTCCACTGCAATGCCACTGCTAGCTGCCACTTCTTCAGCGATAAAATTATGGGTAGAACCGGAGTCTACCAGTGCCACCAACTGACGAGCACTGAGCCGAACCGGAAGCCGCGTGGTGCGAGTTGCCTCAATCCCAGTAAGAGCCAAAAGGGAAATAGACAGGGTAGGAGGATTAATGTCACCTGAGTCCTCCTGATCGGGCACCACCTCCAAGCAGAATAACTGGTGACAGACGTGGCCCGGTACATATTTGTCATCGCAATTATAACAGAGACCCTTGAGGCGCCACTCTTCCATTTGCGCGCGTGTCAACTTTCGAATGAAACGTCCCCCTGATGGCGCGGTTTCACCCTCCTTGGTGGCAGCGGTGAAGGATGACGATCCTCCCAAACTGGTGTCGAGGGCCCGCTGGTCTTGGTGCCATTGTGCTTAGACGTAGTTCTCAGTGGCGGATGTGTCTCGCCGAGGTCTAGAAGACGCTTATGAGCACGAGCCAAACTCATGGCCGCCGCAAAGAATGCAGGGAGCATCAAGTCCTGACAATGGCGATCTTCTCCTTCAGTCCGGCCATAAACATGTCAATCTTCTGATCTTGGCGCAAATTGGCACGTGGAAGTAGAGATTCAAATTCCTTCTGATATTGTGCCACCGTCCCTGTTTGTTGGAGCTGTTTGATCTCCAACAACTGGTTACGGCGAGTCGGAGGTCCGAAGCGTAAATTGAGATAATCTTTGAACTGTGCCCACGTTGGTTCGCCCGTCTCGTCCTCCTGGAGAACGTACCACTGTTGCGCTTCTCCTCGTAGGTGGTATGCCCTGTGCCGTGCGGACCTTCTCCAGTTCCGGGGTATACTGGCCTTTGAAGAAGAGCTCACATGTATTAAGCCAGTAGAGAGGATCTTCTCCACCTTCGTAGATCGAAAATTCCCAGCGGTGATGTTTGAGCCCGCGATCTGATGGGTGGTGCTGCGCCAACTTGCCGCCCGTCGTTAATGGCGATCAAAGCGCAAAACCGCCAACTCTTGGGTGGTCGAGCGGCGAGCCGCCCGGACGACACGGTTGGCGAATGGTGTCCGGGCGGCGGTCGGCGTGAATAGCCTCCCGAATTTTGTTGGTTGGGTTTTTATCAACTGCGTCGTCTCCTCCGGATGCAGCGACGAGCTCATCGAATTTGGTAATGCGAGAGTCGTGCCGATCCAATCGTGTATTCACCGTAGCTATCAGCGCTGAGTGGCTATCTTGCACCATTGATATGTCTTCGAGCTTCTTGAGGACATGCGGCATCATATGTCGTGGACTCCTCGGATCGATCACCATAAATCATGGGACATGGTGCTGCGGCGATCGCTCGATACAAGATGTTACATGCTCTGCTGCGGAGATTGTAATGGTGCGAATTAAGTCGGACAAGGGCCTTTGGTGGTGTTTAGTAAACACCGTCGACACATGAACGCCGCCACGGCGAGCCCGTCTTGCCGCGTGAAAAGTAAAGAGGCAAGAGGAGATATAACAGAAATAATCTGCTGCTTGATTCTTTATTGCTTCATAGCTGCTCTTATATAGTCAATACTTAAACCTAATTAGACTCGGATACAACTCCGTAACTTATAATGACTCAAACTCTAAACTTGGAAAGTAATGCAAAACAGAGTAATTGACTTAATGGTCCTAACGGTAGAACTAGATTGTCGGTCGCGGCCACGGCCGAATGAAGTGATTGCGAACTGACGAGGAGGACATATGAATGGGTTGGCTTGAGCATGGGCCAATATTATCGATAAGGTATGTTAATTGGATGTTTAGGCAAATAAGCTATCGACAAAGCATGTAAGGGCATATATTCCTCTTTGGCGAGCATGTTTCTCTTTCGGTTGTATGTGGTGTTTTATCCTACAGAATCTCATCGTAAGGTGATCAGCAGTTAAGTCTAGAAATTGTTGGATTTATTGAGAAACCAACAAAATTTCTGTATGTCTTGGCTATTAAAGTAATTGCTTTGCTCTTCTGGATAACTTTAAGTACATGCCCAAGCTTTTTTGTAGATAATCGTTAGAAAACCTAATTTTAAACAATGCCTTAGTAATCGTTAGAAAACCCAATTTGTTGCTGTTGCATAAAAGAATAACAAGAAGTGCAAGGCTTCAGGATAACAATTGTTCCATTATCTTTTCTTTTCTGAGATAAACATTTTCTATCCGGATGTAATAAGCTTTACTTTCATTCGAACTAATTTCAGCCATGTAACATACATCCGATATATGCTCGGCTTTGTTACGATCTCGGTGAAAGCTCCTATCAATGAAATTCATCTTAGAAATTTGAAAAGAATCTGCATTCGTCCGGGGACAACGGCTATTATTAGGAATGGTCATAGTGCGCTCTGGCAGACCCTTTCACTGGAGATTTTCCGCTAAACCGACTAGGAGCAGGGAGGGATGATGCCTAGGATGCTTGGATCAAAGAAGATGCAGGTATGCCTCGGTTAGATAATGATAATTGAAAAGTCCTCTACCTAAAGATCCTATTCGAACACGAAGAGGTGATCCTCCTATAAAAGTAGTTGTCTTGATTCTTAACGGTGGAATCACACCCATGTATCATACTGCCATGTGACGGATTGTGTTGACATTCATTACATCAAAAAGATTATCGGTGACAATTCTGAGGTTTACTTTCGATAAATGCACGGGGAGAAAATTTTAATGTGGTCATAACTTTTGAACATGGCATGTTCGGCATATGTAAATCTCAATGAAATCCAAATATATGTGCGAGGTTAGGACATACATGTATATATACTTTCAAGAATGTGCTTATGATCGTGGAATGCTTTTTCACGCTAAGAAAATCCACAAATATCTACACGCAGATCCAATCTCATGCATGCCTCGTGATAATACATTTCTTTTAGGTTCAGACCTATGAGATTTTGCAAAAGATCAACTGATAAGAAAAGACTAGACACGTGGGTGCGGCGCACGCCGCGCCACGCTAGATAGCCAATACAAGATAAGCAGCAGAAATTTTATGAGCTCTGAAAGTTTAACAAAGAAAAAACAGACCAATACATAATGTATGAAAGCTTTGGATAGTTTTTCATTAAGGATGATGCGTTTTAAAGAAAGTCGGAGTGGCGAAATCTAGCATAAAAAATTGAGTGTCTTTACGTATAAAGCGGCGTGCTAAAAATAATTTTTGAAAGCTCTGGCGAAGAAATTTGAGTGCACAATGTATAAAAAAAGCCAAAAATTAAATAGTATCGCCATGACATTTTAAATAGATTTTTTTCGGTGGCGTTTATTTTTTAAATCGTCAAAATAATGGCGAAACAGTTGAAAGAACACAAATTTTTTCATGGCGTAACATGCGCTGCGTGTCGTTTTTAAAGTAGAAAAAATTACTTTTTTTTTAGCGTCTTATTTTTTAAATCGTGTAAATAATGAGCAAAAGCAGGAAAAAAGATAGAGATAGAGTTGTAGAAATATCTCATTAAATGAATTATTTGGAAAATATTAGAGGCCAGAAATTTGAAACAGCGGTGGGGAAAAAGTCTAGAGAAAGGGTGAAAAACTATTAGAGATGACAACCTATTACGTAAAGGTCTAACACTCTATCGTTCATAGAGTAATAATACATGTTCTAATAAATATCGAGATCGTTTTTTTATAGAAAAAATTCGTTTTTTTTCGGCGGCGTTCCATTTTTTAAATCGTCGAAGCGATAGGCGAAAGCAATTTGGAAGAACAAAAAAATTCATTGCGTAACCGCGTAGCGTGGCGTTTTAAGTGAGGGATTTTTTTTCCGGCAGCGTTTTATTTTTTAAATCGTCGAAATAATGAGTGTAACGGGGAAAAAATAGAGAGCTAGAATTGTAGAAATATCTCAATCGGCAATTATTTGAAAAATATTGGAGGCAAAGTTTGGAAAACATGATGGGGAAAAAGTCTAGAGATAAATTTGAACACATTTTTACGTGGCGAAAATATTTTTTTCGAGAAAAAGCGGAGAAAGGATCTAGGCGTAAAGTAAGGACACAGATGTTACGTTTTTGGACCTATCCGCTATCTGAAAAAAATTAGAAAAGGGCTTATTCATGATTTGAATTTAACGGGTTTTTAAAGAAAGCAGCGAGCGAGGGACCAAAACGCGACTTATTAAAAATATCTTCCCCTCACAAGAAATTCTGAAGGACCTATTTGTAATTCTGAGGGACCTATCAAGTAATTTCAAGAAATCACGAGTTTTTTGCAAAGTGACGTCACGGTGACACGTGGACCTTTCTGTCGTCATGGAACCTTGCGAACTTTAATCTATGGGATGATTCGGTGTTTTACGGGCCCTCATGAGCAACTTTCGAATCTTATCCAAAACCATCAAACTTTAATCTTGTGAATACATGTGCGGGGTACCCCACCGCCTAGACTTCGTCCTCACAAAGCATTATCATCAAAATGGCGAGAAGCTCGGGTGGGCGATTAAGACCCCAGAGACAAAGACCCCATGGGCGGAAAAGAACTATGGGCTCTCGCCAAAACCACGAGCATCGAACTTGGTGGGGCCACCCGAGCTCCGACCAGGACCAGTCGGGCGTCTCTGAAGCCTCAGAGCCCGGAGACCAGTCGGACGTCTGCCGAAACCTCAGGCCGAAGTCATTTCGGAGGCTCAGAGCAGGTCCCCATCTGAAGTCTCGGCGACCCTCAAATTGAGGGCCCAGCCATGTAGCGCCATCAGCCTGAAGGAGAACACATCTCCACGAACACCGCGCCGGCGGGAGGCGGGTGGGTCCGTCGAGGCAACCCTAGAGGGCCTTGAGGTCAAGTGCTTTGTCCCTTCCAGCAGTCCGCGTACCATAGAAAACCACGCACCCTCTCGAGGCAAACCACGAGGTAGTACCAGACGTCGGCCGGTCATGCTTGTGAGAGGGCGTCTGGCAGTTCCGAAGAGCAGGGCCCTGCACCCGACTCCGTGTGTCTACCAACCCGGTATGGCGAAAACGGTGACAGACGGATAGCGAGAACAACAGAGCAGACTTCAAGGCGAAGACTTGACACCTCGGCATAAGCGCCGCAAATCTAGCGCTAGGCCCCAGTTTTCTCATTTTTGCACATCCTCCGGACTCCGTGTAACCCGCCTTCCTGTGCCTATAAAGGGGAAAGCGGGACCCCAAGAGGGGGAGTTGGCTATACATCAAGCCATCACAGTAGTGAAGAGTTCCTCGGCTTCTCCAGTGTAATCAACGCGATCTTCTGCGCCCCCATTAATACAATACCACCTCACGAGGCCCGGGCGTGAGGGACATTCGGCCGAACGATATACATCTTGGGCTCTAGTCTAACCATTCAAAGAAGCGGGGCCTTGCGGCCTCGACTTACAAATTGCGGTTTACCGCGCCCGGCGGTTGGCGCGCGGTAGGGGCCTCGCCAGCGTTGTCATCTCCGGATCCCCGCCGTCTTCGCCAGATGGCCTCCTCCACCTACTGCTTGTCGACGATGAGAAATTTGGATTAAACCCGGCTCCCTCGATTTTGTCGCCAGCCGTGAGGAAACTCGCGCTTCGTCCCGTCGATCTCGAGGCCGGGCCCCTGCTGGGCACAGCTCCGCCGCCGCATTTTCGGCAACCTTGGCTCGAGGCGCTATAGAGCCTCGGAGCCGCTTCGCGAACACGCCATTCTGACGGCGGCGCCCCGAACTCCGTGGGCGGGGTTCTACCCTCTGTTCCTCCGTTCGTGGCGATGGCGGCTGTAGCGTCGGCCTCCATTCCTGAATCTTGGAAGACTTCTCGGCCGGCGATTCGGCTTCGATGCGGAGGCGCGTTCCGGCGGAAATGTGCTCCGTGGAGTGTAATATGGCGGTCAGGCGACCCTCGGCAAAGCGAGGTCAAGCAACGACTCCTTCTCCGTGATGGCGGCCTTGAGAAGATCGCCGGCACACCGCGTTGAGGACTCTTACTCTCACCTATTGGCCTGCAACAACAGGGGGACGGTGGTGAGGCGGTGAGGCGAGCCAGCTGACGCCAGGCTGACCCTCGCCCTGGCCCGTGGCGCTGGCTGAGCCGTCCAGTGCATCAGCGGTGATGGAAAATGGGAGGCTCTCCAAATGCTTCCTTCGACTCAAAACATCGGCTTGCAGTGCAGTTTTGCTCATGACATCCGAACCAGCCCAGGCAGGGCGAAGGCCAGGCTACGAAGACCTCCCGGGGCTGGTGGAGCATCTTGTTGTCGGCTATCTTGACCCAGGCTCGCCTCGGTAGGCGCCCTCCAGGCCGGTCAAAGCGGGTTCACGAGACCCGGCCAAGGCAACAAGCCGGCCGGATCGGCCCAGCCCTCGTCGCCCGGTTAGCGAGCGCCTCGGTCAAAACGCGACTCTGCGACACCCTCGATGCTAGAAAAGTAGGCGGATCTGCGGCGGTACGCCGTCGGCAAATGTGGCCCGGCTGCGTAGCCGTAGCCAACCAGACGGTCAGGGTCGTGGGCGTTCACGCGGAGATCACCGCGCCAACTTCCCGCTTGGGATTCGGCGCCGTCAACATCGCCAAATACAGGGGCCCACGAACCGGTGTCGCTTGAAGACTACTGGCTCGCTTCTTGCTTGGCAAAGTGTGGATGACCTATTCATCATCAATATCTCCGATTTAAGCTGGCGGACTCGGCTCGAACACTGGCTCGATATCGCCCACCGACTCCATATAAGCCCCGGACCAGGCTCGAAACATTTTAAATCGGCAATTTCGAGCACCTAAGCATACCAGAAACTCTGAGATCTGGCGCAGCGGCGGACTGAGAGGCAGCTCAGGGATTATATCGGCGCTTCTCCCAGCAATCTAACGAAGCTCCCGATATCGCGAGGTGCATCGTGGCGC